>JAWNNQ010001780.1:0-1200000 GCA_035044765.1 Leucophenga montana | reverse complement strand
CTAAAAAGTAGTATCAGAAATCTCTTATTGTTATTTATGGTAGGGTCATATAAAACTGCGACCTAGAAGATCTATTTTTTGTCCTACTGAGTTAGATGACCTGCCCTGAATGAATCTTAGTACTTTCCTACTATTCAAACTTTTCAGTTGCTCCTTTCTAATAAAGTGATTACCTAACATCTGCAGTCTGCTTTAGAGATCTATACTTGAATGAGAAAAGCAAAGTTAATAGTGCCAGTCGACTCTACTTCTGATGAAGAAAACATAGATCAATCGAAAGGAGTAGTTAGTTATGTGGAAGAAATCCGTCCAGTTGAAGACTTTTTGATTTTTATAACCCATTTTGGACATAACGGTAAATATATGGCAGCAGTTCTTGTTAAGTATTTGAGAGACTGGAGTGTGCTCAAAACTGTCAATGACAATGTGCCAAATATGATCCGGAACTATCAAGGCGTGCAAGCTTTGATAATGGAGTTGGAGAGTCCTGAAGCTGTTTTTGTTCCTTGCTGTTAACATTATTTACAAGCTTACTACCCACATTTAGGTTCTTAGGATTTATAAATACTTTTGTTTTTATATGAATTTTAACTAACTTTTGACATACTTTTTTTTCAATGTATATTTTTCAATGTAAAATGCCCTTGAGCCAACTAAACTTAAAATCTATGTATATTATATTACATTATTTATGTTTTTTTTCTTTAAAACTTTTGAGTACACAATTTCAAACTTTGTGCAAAGGGCATATAAGATTCGGTTCTACCGAACGTTTTTTTCACATTTTCTATTTTAGGTGACCAAAATTTTTAAGTAAAATAAAAATATTATTTAATGTAAAAAAATAAAAAAAAAAAGTTCGCAGTCGGTAGGATTCGAACCTACGCTCCCAGAGGGAATCTGATTTCTAGTCAGACGCCTTAACCGCTCGGCCACGACTGCACATAGCAGTAGTTTCGCAAACAGTCAATAAGAAAATTAACTGTTCGACAGTGAGTACAAATGCGTATATGAAACTTGTATACTCTTCGACAAGTAGTATACGAGTAATACTTGCACATGGCGTGTATAATATAAACAAGTAAACAGGGTGTCTAATAATAATTGTAGCAAGAATATTAAGAGATGTATTTGGGATACAATTTTTTAACGAATATTTTGACAAAGTTATAAAATTAAATCAATGCAAATAAAATTTTTGTTTAATTTTTTACTCTTAACTCTTTAACCCGCACCCCTCAAGCAGCAGTCGTGGCCGAGCGGTTAAGGCGTCTGACTAGAAATCAGATTCCCTCTGGGAGCGTAGGTTCGAATCCTACCGACTGCGATACATTTTTTTTTTTTAGTATTAATTCTGTAACAGTTAGTATTTCATTTTCGAACTTCTGACTTCGATCAATATCGAAAAAATAAGGCGGCCAACAGTTTGTTAAGGAGCCAGCCAGCCTCCATATGGCTGCCAGCACACAAAAATAATTGTGTTAAATATTTAATAACATTTTTACTTAAATTTTTGATAAACAAATGTTTTAAATGTTATAAAATTGAAGGTAAAATAAATATATCTACGAATACTATGGGCGACCCCACAAGTATATACGAGTATGTATGCATATTCCCGCTACGAGTCGATATATTCATGACCGCCTATAGTATGTGCGTTTGTTGGCGCACTAATACTTTAATTTTTGAAATGTTTTAAAGTTGGTATGAATAGTTTATATAACCATTAACAAAGTACTTATTAATGTTTAGCCACTAAAAGCTATGGCATCCATACAAAGTGTGAATAGTATAAAAGCTTTGGTTCCACCGAAGTTACGAACTCTTTTACCTTTATTTTTTTTTTTACCGATCTGCGTAATTAATTTTTCATTTCGCTTAAATTAAAGTGAGAAATTATTAAATAATCTGCCATTGTGAAGTGGACGCTACTGTTTTTTCAGCAAAATATGCGAATTGTATGGCAAGAAATAAATACACTCAAATGGAATCCCTAATAGAAGTTGGGTATTAAACCCTTTATCTATCACTGGTTTTTACAGTAACATGAAAGATAATTTACTGGTAAGTGGAGATTTGCTTAAGGAGAAAGCGAAAAGGTTGCATGAGGAATTGAAAAAAGATCCCAGTAATCAATCATGCCCATAACATCGTTCTTGTAACCTATTCCAAGAAATGGTATCAGATGATTAATGTTCAATCTCAAATAGATTTGTAAAAGAACCTAATCACGGCAAAACAAGCTGTTGAAATTTTAGACAAGGCTATTGAATGGGCGGAATTAGACTAATTTGAATGCAATCATTTCAGTTCTGCATAAATTTTACAATCTGAAAAGTCTTAAAAGCAAACATTATTACGTGTATTTTTTTGTATCTTCCTAAACTAATGTCACCAATACTGTGTATGCATTTTTAAAAATTTAAAAGGAAATTTTATTTGCACCTTAATCTCTTTAATGTGAACATACAGGGCTTGCAATACTTAGTTCACTCGACCCTGACCCCACTGTAGTACGAGTATGTTAATTTTGTATCAATATTTGTAGCACTCAGAAATGAGACGTTTTTGATGCATCGAAGATCCATAGATTATACATATATTACAGAGTATTAATTACACAGCTGAACATGGTTTAGTTGTTGGAAAGCTAAGGGTCATTTCTGAAGTAATTTGCTGCGTAGAATCCGAATCCGGGGTCAGAATTGGCCCATCACATCAGGATTTTGTTTGAAGTTACGAAATATATCAATTCGACGTCATTCGGGTACATAACCTCAAATATCTGAAAATCCTGACGTGATGGGCCAATTCTGACCCGGGTCTCGGATTCTACGCAGCAAATTACTTCGGAAACGACCCTCAGCTTTCTAACAACTGACATGTCCTCGGTATTTGTAGACCTGTGTTAACGAAGGATAGCGAATTTTAGAAAAGGTATAATTTTATAACATTCTCCTTCGCGAATAGTGCAAGCTGTTTTAAAAGCGAAAGACGGTTTTTAATTCGTAACATTTATAATAATTAGTTTTCAAATAAAGCTGCCACCGCCCACTAGATGATTTTCATATACAAAACTTTATATTGCGCTCAATACATCGTCCTCATGGATAAGCGAGGAGGTTTATTGAAGCAAGTAGTACATTAAAAACTAGCCGACTACCTTTCATTGATACGTGTAGTATCAATATGTTGCACAGTATGGGGTCTTTGAACAAATGTGTATATATAATTTGTAGTTTCAAAAGAGTATTAAAGCTTCGATACCACCCATCGAAGTTAAAATTTTTTCATATTTCTCAACCATTCTTACTTGCATATTCCTTAATCGGATTCAACAGTACTTCCGGTACCAGCGGATCATCTTTAGCATTTATAAAAATCATTGGCTTATCGATATTATCGAAATAGAAAAGCGATGAACTCCATCTATAAAGTTCTTGAGTCGATGGAAAATTGTAAACACGACGTGTATAAGCCTCATCCAATTCGGGAAGTGTGGCAGCGGCAATAATGTCACGCTCATTGAGATTATGACGTGCCTTGATCTCATCCGATAGCAATATATGACGATGACGCAATATAATGCTCTTCACATTCTCGGTCATGATGTACAAGTAGAAACGACGGAAATTCTGCCAATTCAGTAGCCATTTGGTGCCCCTAAATTTGTAAAAAGAAAAATAACTATGCAATTATTTTCGTAAGGCATTATAAAAAGAAAATCGAACGTATAACTTACTCAACAGCATTATAGCCCTGGCAGATGGAAATACCGCCGATTACACATTGTGGCTTCATTTTTTGCAATTCACCCATATATTTTGTAATCAGATTTCCGCCCAGACTAAAGCCAACAGCAACAATGCGACTATTTGTATACTTCTTGTGCAAATGTTGTACCATCTCTGAAAAGTCGCCGGTGTGTCCTGTAACAAAAAAAAAAAAAAATGCATACTTTAATTCAAGTTTTTAATTAATTATAAATAAAATTAAACTTACCATAGGTAAATATGCGCGTCGATGTGACCTGCACACTGCGCAATGCGCCAATATGATTCAAGACAGCGCAACGATAGCCATTACACTGTGCCAAATGCACAAAAGTGCGTATGTAGACGCTCTCCGAAGAATTAGCAATACCCGGACAAATTGCTACCGTAATATCCTCTGTAGAAAAATAATAAAAATAGTTTTTTAACAAAAGACAAGATAAAACGTTAACTTCGGTTGAACCGAATATCACTCAATTGAAATTTTAAATTCTATTGTAAAACTTAAACGTGGACGGTGGTTTTGTATAGGGGCTAAGCCAAAAAGTGGGCGATCATCCACAAGAAGACACCACATTGGATTTCAAGCTGATATTGACTAACTGAAGAACTTTTTTACTGCATTTCAAGCTGATATTGACTAACTGAAGAATGTTTTCATACAAATGCAAAAAAATAGCGGGCGTGGCACGCCCATTGGCATATAATGTGAAGCGTGGCTGCCCTTAAGAATCCATCATATCAAATTCAAGCTGATATAAGATAAGATAAGTATATGTATAGGCTGTTTTTTAAGAAGTTCCACTTTCCGACCGGGATTAAACTGTCATAAATAGGACATCTGCCAACGTTATTGTCATTTGTGCTCAGTTTGCTTTGAAATTTTATCATGAATATACTAAAGCCAGAATAACACTTGCAACTAAATTATTTCGAAAATCGTGCTTCAGGTCGGGAATGTTACCATGTACTACGTACTTTTTACGGTCGACATAATAATACATCCGAGCGCCTAATTCGATTAACTATGGATCGTTTTAGCACCACGTATACTCTAAATAAAAAGTGTTCGAAAATTGGACTTGCAGAATGTACCACTTCCGAGCCAGCCGCGGCGTTCACATGTCCGCAATTATAATTAAATACTAATGGCATAACATTATCTTTCAAACAAAGCCGATTTTAAAGATGAAATTATATAATCTAAGTATTTTAATTCAATTCAAAGTTCTACACCTCTAAAAACACCCTGTATATGAAGTGGTCCATAAAAGCCGAATTGAATAATATTGATTTTACTAAATAAACGTTTTTCATAGAAAAACACAAAACTGGGCGGTAGGTTTGTATGGGAACTAACGTAAAGTAGGCGTGGCATATCAATATGAAAACTCCATAAACTTGGGACTTGAAAAAGAAGTTTAGATACCGACATTCAGCCAGGTATGTATTGAAAAAATTTGACCAAAAAAATGCCCATCAACTATCAGGCGGAGAGACGATGCATCTTGACGAGCTTATCAAGAATATATGTATGTATAGTTTATGCGGTCTACGATGCCAGCACCTTTAAGGGGTTAAAAACTTTCAGATATATAGTGAATGATATAAAAACAATAAACATAATTCGTTAAGCTTTACTTACCTTCCTGTTCGTTTAGCGGTTGATAGAGATCATAGGTGAGTGTGGAGCCATCCTCCAGCGACAGATAGATACGATCGCCCAACGGCCAAGGGCAACGTACGCGTCCCACAATGCTATGCAATACGGTTTGCACGTGTCCACTAAAGCCCCACAGACGCGGTGGTACATAGCTGTTAAGTATATAAGCAGAAGAAGGCCAGAATATTTTGAATAAGTAAAAGATAAACAAATTATATTTTCTATGTGAAAGTAAACAACTGTTTGCTGACATATTCTGCTTAATATGTTTGTAATTATATACAAAGTGCCATTAAATTGATTGTCAGATTTTTATTTTCCATTATTCAAAAGCTTTGCTTTGAAACCTTCAAAAATGAGCTAACAGTTAATTAACAGAAGTTAATCGAGTGTACTGTTACTGCGCTGTTGGAACTAGCAGTTAACAGTAAAATATTTACTGCGAATTGATATACATTTCCAGCTAGCGGAATGATATAAGCATCGGTGGTTCAGTGGTAGAATGCTCGCCTGCCACGCGGGCGGCCCGGGTTCGATTCCCGGCCGATGCAGCTTAATTTTTTTTTTTTTACTCATTATGAGCAAAATTAAATGCCAAACTCGAAAAAAAAAACAATTTGTAACTCTAATTTAGATTGTTCTAGAAGGAGGTATCAAACATCAAAAATCCAGAGAAAATAAAAAGTCTGTCTCGGGGGTTGAGCTTCCCCACCCTGTGTGTGTGTGTGTTCATCGAATTTAGTAAAAATGCATTATTTCGCTTCTATTTCTTTAACTATTTACAAAGAGTATAGAACTACAGTGGTGGAACATGCCATACTTACTGAACAATTATCGACTTATTGAGTGAAGAGTTAAACGACAATATAAACTCCAAAAAACGGAACCATTACTTGACACGCACGATGGTTTGATCTGAAACCGCTGGACTACTTCTTATGAAATACTTGTTACCTACAGTAGTTCTATACTCTTTGCTATTTACGATGTCGAAATTCTGTTTTCGCGAAAGTTCGAGAAATTTACTAAAGATAAGATTACGTAAAATTTGTCTGTGGTAGCGTGCTTCCGGGTAAATATTCACTAAACAAAGGCATAAAATGAATTTTTATAAATTTTGTTCTATAATCCATTATATATCCGGCAAATGTAAAGAACTAAAAAGCATATTGAAGGTAATTTTAAAATCTTTCCTTTTTGTCTGCACAAAAAATTTAAAATTTTTATAGCGAATATAAATTTTGCAGTTTTTTATCGATATATCCGGAAATTTTTCACCAAATTTAAAGAACCAAAAGCCAATTTCAATTTATATATATAAAAACAATTATTAAAATTTTAAGGTTTAAAAATTTACAAGTATTTAAGTATTTCGTTTGATTAATTTTGCTTGTTTCTGGGACACTTTTTTAGTATGCTAATGGTATGATTAGGAATATTACCTTTTTCAATAGTGATTTTCTCGGAAACGGTTTGGTACAAACAAATTTTACATAAATTTTTTTTTTTATTAACTTTCGAACTTTCTTTTTCGCAAAGACCTAATTTAGATATCGTCAATAGTAAACGATATATAAGCAAGTAGCTGGCCCTCGCAACGTTGTATGCGCCCACTTCCACAAAATGACGAACAGAGAAAGGGTCAGTAGCTAGCGTACACACATAATAATAATTCAAAAATATTTGTTTTCACACATTCATATGAGTTGACCACAGTTCAACTGCAATCTCATGAACTTTTAAATGCACACAATGCTTTTTAATCGATCATTTCCAATGCTTTCTAGATCACGCACGCATGACCATATGAGATGGACATATGAACGCTCTACAATCTGTGGCTATCAGCTATACATCATGTTTTAACTATCGCCATCTCATTCATACTAATTTCCGCCTACTTTACATTACATTTCATTTACATTTATTCATTACATTTATGTGTATATCGTCATATATTATAGCCTATGTATTATTCTGATATATGAGCTATATTATTGTAAAGTTTCAATCAAATCCATTCAGTAGTTTTTACGTGAAAGAGTAACAAACATCGACACATCCACATATCCGTACGAACTTTCGAGTTTATAATATTAGTAGGAAGTTGGATTTTACAATGATTTTTACGACAGAAGAAGAAGATAATGTTTGATTGCCGTAATTTCTTTTATATTTTGTCAAATAATTTTTCGCAAATAACACCGACCATTTTTCACAGGAATGCTTTCCTTATCTAAATAAATTCGCCTGAAAATTTGTGCGCAATCGGTTAGATGTTTTGGGTATCTATGAACATACATATAGCATACATTTTTATAGTGTAACTATTTATGTCAGCTTCGAGCAGTAAATATGGCAAATCGTTGTCAAACAACAGATCAGTAATAAATTACTGAAAGAATATTTGTGAATTCTAACTGCTATTAAGTTTTAAATGAAAGTTTATATAATACACAGTTTTTGAAACAAAATAAAATAAATATAGCTATGGGTATAGGGTATAAAAACAATTTTGTTTTTTGTTAAACATAAAAACCCAAAATACGAATGTTGGGTCTGTATGGCGCTACCTCTTAAACTGGATGGGCCACGCGCATTAATATATTTATGAAGCTTCTGTCCATAAGAAACCCTCATATTCAATTTTAAGTTGACATTGACTATAAACATTTTTATTTTTATACAAAAACGCAAAGGTTCATGGTGGGTTCGTATGAATGTTGTACGTAAAAGTGGACGGGCCAAACAGAATAGTACACATGTGAGGCATCCGATCCAAAGAACTCATCAAAGTTGATGTGTACTGTAATGAATAAACTTTTTGTACAAAAACTATAAAAAGGGTGAGGTGGTATGGTATGAAGTCTACCACTAAAAGTGGGCACATTGATATGGATACCACTCAGCCAACTATCTCAAAAATTTATACAAAAAATAAGTGCGCAGCAAAACACAATCTAGAGCGGATCGTCTCATCGTGTTTATCCAGTATATAGTATATACATATATACTTTTAGTTGATGTCTCCTGATGGAACACTTTCTATATATTTACAGTTACTAATCTACACAAAGCTCATCTTTGCTCATCTTCAATGCTACATTTCTCAACTTAACATACAACAGCATCGGTGGTTCAGTGGTAGAATGCTCGCCTGCCACGCGGGCGGCCCGGGTTCGATTCCCGGCCGATGCAACGTAATTTTTTTTTTTAATTTACCAAATTCATAAAAACTTTTGTATCTTTTTCTTCTAGAACCATAACTATAAAGTATATGTATAAAATGCAAAAAACCAAACGAACTATGTACTTATCATAAGCTACGAGTATACTTAAAATTCAGCAAATGCGAGAGAAAAAAAAACAGCAATAAAGTTCCATCCTAACCTTGACCTTGATTGAGTGCATAATTCTGTCGTTCGCCCAAAGCAATTGAATAACTAACCATGAGAATGAGATGGAGAAAGATGCATTAGGTAGACAGAAAGAGACAGAGACAGAGCGCACAGTGTGAAGTGCAGCAAAGTGGCAGAACAAGTGCGAAAGCAGCAATATGCTTCAATGCGCATCTTTTCTAATAAAACTTAAAGAAAAAAAAAATGATTATACTAAGTGAGAAGGAGAGAGAATGAGTCTGCGTGTTGCACACCCACGACAAAATGGCGCCATAAGTTAAAGAAGAAGATAAAGACGATGTACCGATGTAATTGATATCAGCAAACTAATTATTTAATGCAAAAACAAGGAAAAAAATATAATAAACTTCGGTAGGACCGAAGCTTTAATACTCTTCACAATACTTGCTCTTTATCCTCGGCTGGTGTTTGTTTTACTGAAGTTTTTAAAATTTTGAAGGGATGATAAGAATTAAAAATTGTATATACATAGGTATGCCAAATAAAGAATATAAAGAATATGTAAACAAAACTATTTGTGAATTATAAGTGCTATTAAGTTTTAATTGTTTGGAAATTGTTTGGAATTCCATCAAGTTGTTAAATCGCGGCCAACTTGAGCTGCTTCTCTTTTTAAAGTTTCCAACTTCAAACGAAAATTTCAAAGATTGAAACAATAGGGTGGGCAAGAACGCATAGACAGACGAATATCGCTAGTTCAACTCGCCTTGTCATGCTGGGGTCTCCGACATTGTGACTAAATTATAATGCTATTCATATTCTGTGTGAAAAGTATAAAACTGCATACAAAAGCAACATTTTTTATAGCATGCGATTATTAAACAATAATTTTAAATATCGCATGCACAAATATGTTTTCCCTAGCTTTTTTGTGTGTATTTGTACAAATATCTGTCTATCTATCTACAATACAAGTAAATTGATTCAATTGATGATTACTTTTATTTTTTATTTTTACATGAAGTATATGTATTTTATTTTCATTATTGTTGTTGTTGCTGCTAGGGAGCAACAGTTGCAAACACGTGAGTGCCACATATAGTTTTTTACACTGATCATCTAAATATACCTCGTATGCCTAAGAGGGAACGAACCAGAAGAGGAGACCGTCAAATGACAAACAAATAAAAAGGGGTGTTTGTTTTTTGCAGGTAATTTTTTTAATGTGGTTGCAGTCAACAAGTTTATCGTTTATCGATGGCATCATAGGGCCATACTTCTTGAAAAACGATGAAAATGCAATAATCATCGTCAATGGCGAACCATACCGAGCCATGTTACACAATTTTTTTATTTCCAAAAATACGTGAACATGATCTGGAAGGACTTTGCTTTCAACAGGATGGTGGAACATGCCATACTTACGGAACAATTATCGACTTATTGAGTGAAGAGTTGAACGGCAATATAAACTCCAAAAACGGAACCATTACTTGACAATAGGAACTTACACAAAAAGAAATAATAATATTTTTAGGATAAACTTCTGTAATTTTGTATTAATGTGATTTCTGAGCTTGCATCTTCTTCACGAGTTCTGTTATCCTAGGACTAATATTATTACTGAGAGCTACATTTAAAATCATTCGCGGACCATATTTTGGCTTCTGCGGACCACTGGTTGGGAACCAGTGGTCTATATGGAAAAGCCAGCGTCGATGTCAGCCTTGAAAGCTAATATCGAGCGCACTATGCGTGAAATACATCATCAAATGTTTAAAAAAGTGGTGGAATATTGGTTATTTAGAATGCAGTTCGTCAGACGTTCTCTGGTGGTCATATGTCCGAAATCATTTTACATCATGAATGCCGTAAAATTGGCTACTAAACAAACGAAAATTTACTCTTAGCATTTTTTATGTTTCTATGTCAATTTAAAGTTCTATACTTCTTAAAAAAAACTCACTGCATGTTAAGCATCCCACCACAACATGCTCTGTAAGGTCATTTTAAACCGAACGAGAAGGGGTTATAGCAGATAATTGTTCAACGTTCCATAATATCTATATGTAGGGTGATTCATCTACCGTTTTATTGTTAAATCATATGTTATTTTTACATTCACATGTATTTCGCGCTCAAAAAACTAAGAGAAATTCAGTATCATAACTCAGCTTTACGCAATTAACATGTTTACGCTAGAGCAACGTTGGGAAATATTGGAAACTTATTTTCAAGGTGTGAGCTGTGGTGAAAAATCAGCTCGGATATTATGTCAGCAAGCAAAACCGTAGGATTTTGGACACGGAAACACCACACGTCTTCGCAGATAAGCCCATGCAACCTACTCGAGCGAATGTATGGTGTGGATTTTGCAGTAGCAGCGTGAGGGACCCTTTCCTTCGAAAATGATAACTATCTTAATTAGGAATTAGAAAATATCGATCTCGATGAGGTCTGGTCAAGGCGGTGTGCAACTTGCCACTCCGACAGTTTAACAATCGTATAATTAGCTATTTCGGAGATGTCAATTGACCAACTCGGAGCTACGATTTAACAACACTCGAACAAACAATTGACCACTAGAAGCAAAATATTTCAGCTCAAACTGCTTAAATAGAGTAGACAATTCTTCACAAAGTGCTCGATGACCTTAATGGGTGTTCCAGAATGAGCTACTGCCGTGTCACACGTGGTGGTCACTTCAATGAAATCATTTTCCATACATAATCGGAACAAACATGGTATCAAATAAAGAAAAATTCGTTGAAATTAATTTTATTTTTCTTGTTCTCATTGTTAATTTATAATCCAAAATACAGATGGCCACATGTTTTGGGAATTTTTGATTATTAATTTTAAAGATATGTACTATCTGTGCAAAAAACGTACATACATATACTACATACCAAGAATAGAAATTGGTGCCATGAATTTAATTAAAATGTTGGGCTTTTTCTAATTTATCTGCACTGATTTTCCTTTATGTATCCCTTGGTTATTAAAACATACAGAGACCAAGGAGCTAAGAAGACTAAGTCGATGACAAAGTTAGTGGTCGACATATGCTATAGAAGTTAATAGTAAGGCTAATTTAGAAAAAAAAAAAAAAAATTGTACATTAGTGAAACCGAATCTTTTATGGCTCTCACTCGAAATTTAAATCTTATAGCAGTTAATAAAAATATATTTTGTAAAACCCAAAAGTAGGTGATGCGTTTGAATGGGGTTATCTCTAAAAGCGAGAGGAACAGGAGGGACCTTTGCTGTTTAAGTGAAGTGTCCATCAAAATGAAGCCGCCATATCAAATTCAAATTCAATATTAACTGAAATATTTAAGTATTTCACGTAAAAACTCAAAAGTGGGTGGTGGGTTTGTACTGGGCTACCACTAAAAATGGGAACGAATACTCTATGGGTTTAGGACCAAAATAAGCTTCCATACCGGGTTTTAGCTAGATATCTTCAAAATTTATTTAAATAAAAAAAATTAACAACATCCAGAATAGAGACGGATAGTTTATAGCGTTTCGTCTCGTCCTGTTGATTATTGCTGCAGAAGGGATTCTCCATCAAGATGTTTTTAAATGTATTTTTTCAATTTTATTGACTTTCTATTATTTATAATTAATTGTAAATTTGAAGGAGACTTTCATTACTAAATTTTTACCACGTCAAAGTGTTTTTCATTTGATACCTCTATACGTGGGAAAAAGCTAATAATCTGCACATTGTGTATGAAGCGTTTAATTAATGAAATTTCTAGTACAGAGGAGTATACATACATAATGAAATTATTGATAATGTATTTTGAATTCAATTATTCCCACTAAACATGTGGAAACATATGTCAAATTTCAGTTTGAAGAACTGGGAAAAATAACGTAATACATGCTCGTATATACAAATATTGAATTATATCATAGTGTCATATGTTCTCACTGAGCTTTTTATACCATTCACACATAGTGTGAAATGGTATTATCAGTTTGTCTGAAAGTTTGTAACGCATTAAAGGAGCCATCGTAGACCCCATAATGTATATATATTCTTGGTCAGTTTGACGAGACGAATCGATCTAGCCATGTCCGTCTGTTTGTCTGTTGTTGCTCATTTTTTGGGGACTAATTTTTATGCTACCCAGTTGAAATTTTGCACGTAAACTTCTTTTTATTCCAGTTTAATAGAGTGTCAATATTGACCCTCCACACCCACTTTTTGGGGTACAAACAACATACAAACTCACCTCCCAATTTTGACTTTTTGTATGAAAAACATTTTATTGTAGTCAATATCAACTTAATAATCGATATAGTAACTTAAAGTAGACGGTTGCTTGACGTAAACATTAATGTATGGGCCCTGCCCATTATTTGGGCTAGCTCCTATACAAACATACTGCCCACTTTTGACTTTTTGTAAGAAAACTTTTTTATTAAAGTCAATATTAGGTTGAAATGCAATGTGGTGCCTTTTTATGGTCAGCCGCTTAATATACACAGATTAATGGGCGTGGCCCGCCCACTATTTGGGGTAGCTCCCATACAAACCTATAGTCCACTTTTGACTTTTTGTAAGAAAAACTTTTTTATTAAAGTCAATATTACGTTGAAATGCGATATGGTGCCTTTTAAGAGACAGCCGCTAAACATACATAGACAATTGGGCGTGGCCCGCCCACTTTTTGAGGTAGCCCCCATACAAGCCCACCGTGCAATTTTGTGTTTTTTATGAAAAAATCCTTCATTTAGATCAATATTAGCTTGAAATTTGATTTTGTGGATTTTAATGGACAACCACTTCATATACATATACAAATGGGCATGTCCGGCCCAATTTTTGAGGTAATCCCATATAAACCAACAGTTCACTTTTATGCATTTGTATGGAAAACGTCAATATGAATTTGAAACTCGATATGTCGGCATCTTACACATCTACTACATCGCTTCATCGCATCTACTAGTGAGCGTGTACCACCCACTATTTGGGGTAGCCCCTATTTAAACCCCCACTTTTATGTATTACAATACTATTTAAAGTTTCGTGTGAATGGTATTAGAGTTTCGGTTCAACCGAAGTTAACGTTTTTTCTTGTTTTTTTTTTTAAATTCCCTATTATCAAAGTCACGCGTTCTATCAATGACAATAAAGTTTACAGCACAATCTATAAATAATTTATTTCATTTATCAACTAAAGCGTTTCAGACAATAACCAATATGCATTAAATATTTATCAGCAATTACAAAAAACAATAGCATTTTAGAGGAAAAACCACAAATCAATGAAGTAAAAGTGACAAGTATGTATGACAAAAGTTAATGAATGTACTTGAAAAATGGTGTAGAAAATGTAAGTCACGAACAATTGTTGGAGTATTAACATATGTATGTTCCATCCTATGTATATTGCGTTTATTAAAAATTCTATAAAACAGCTGCACATATTTCAGCACATATTAAGGAAATTCATAATTTAGCTAAGAAAATCGAACAAGTGTTCTATAGGCAACGTATTCCCGAATACATAATACCCTGCGAAACAAAATGTGTTGAAGTACATAACCTTTTTTAAACAAGGCAGTAGAACTGTCTGCTCAGTTCTTCCGAAGAGTTTTGATTTTATTTGTAATCTAAATATTTAAAATTAAAATAAAAAGAAAAAAGCTGGGTCGAGAGACTCATTGCACTTCGATGAAATGAAACAACATTTAAAGACTGAGAAATGATGACCAATGTCTTCGGTCGATTGCCAAAAAGCAAGGGATGTTAGCTATTTTTAGTGCAGAATGTCTTAAAGTCAAACAAGCTTTTGTTGAAATTCATTTTTGCAAAAAATAAAAGCCGGAGTAATTTACCCCCTGTACAGGCATAGATATAAGATAAGACAAATTCTAACAAGCACCTAACCACATTTCGAAACCCAGATTTATTTAACTCAATCCGGAATGAATTAACTTAAAATTATAATGATTTGATCAGATTAAAAGAAGCAAACCAAGCTGGTTAAATAAACAGATATAGCCCGATTCGTTATAGGGTATATTATTATTAATATTATAAAATAAAAATTTTTATGGAAAAATACAGCAAATCGAAGAAGATATTCAAAAAGCAGTCGAAAAACGCAAAAATGACTCATTTTACTTCCATCTGCGAAATAGACCAAACCATTTGAGTCACCCATATTTACTCATTTACATCCATGTGCCAAATGGGTGTTGAGTGAAGAGGAAAAACAATTTGTAGAATTCGTGGAGTGAAGCAAAGAAAATTCTAATTTCTTTTTTCTCTTTTTTAATTGAGTGCAATAGTGTGAGAGAGTGAAAGAGACAAAAACATTGATAGAGCTTACGTAATCTTTGTTGTTAAATAAAAGAAGCCATGAATGTAGAGAAGAGTAGCGGTTGCAGCAAGAGTGGGAGAGCAAGTGTGATTGAGAGACAGGTGCGGCGCAAGACAAATGACCGACAGGTATTCAGTCAGCTGCTGCGCTGCCGCCGGCATACATTTAATCAAGTGCGATTTAGAGAGCAGAGCGCGTTGAGAGAATAATTTGTTAGCCGGCATTAGTTTTCATTACTAGGCAAGTTTATTGCAAAAGAAACCTGTTAGAATTATAGAATATCTGTATTCAAGTGTGAAGAATAAAAGACAACAAAAAAAAGCTCACAAAATCAACAACAAAAAGTAAACAGTAAACCAAAAAAGTACACATACATGTACCGCATTTTCTTCAAATAAATCAATTAAAACACCCCTTTATGAATTAATATAGAAACAATATTCAAGTACTGTAACCAAGTACATATATTGAGGCAGGGGCGGAGCCAAAATGCAAATTGGTGGGGGAACCCTAAGAAAAGTACATAGTTACATTTGTTAAGAAAAAAAAAACTATAATTGAATTAAATTACACTTAGCACAGCGATAAGGGATACGTTGCACGAAAGTGAATGTTGCAGCTGTTGTCTTCAAATGCAATTTTTTAAAGCAAAAACTAAACATTTGATTTTTATTGGGGAGTTGGTACCTTTCCCCTCCCATGGCTACTGCATTTAGTATTAAGGCACATAAATAAGGTCTTTTCATAAATGGCACACACAAAATGTAAGAGAAACGAAGAAAAAAGTCAGTAAATCACATTTATTATAACGCATTAGATTTTCCCATTGGTCGAAATTTGACCATTTGTGTCGAACGAATTGTTCACCATAAATATCCAAAATATCCAGTCAGTTGTGACGGTTGGAGGAACGTGTTCAGTTACACAAATGAGTGCATTAGATAAAACAAACTTGGTTTCGGCTAACTCCGTGCGTCAACAACAATACCTTCCCAAAAGGATATGGGATCTTTTAAAAAAAAATCCACTTTAGCAGTATTAGAACCAGTCTGGAACTATGGCATTAAGCTCTGTGGAGTGACAAGTGATTCGAACACAGAAACTCTGCAAAGGTTCATGAGTAAAGTGCAAAGCATGATCTCCACTGCTCATATTTTCATTGACAATAGCACCATCCACAACAAGTTTGAAATATCCTGGGCTAAGTAGAAGATAAGCAGACTGAACGCAAGAAGATCTTTTGTGTTCACCCAAGCCAACTCTGAATAACAGCACATTCAACAGAAGACTTAAGCTTTGTCACACTCTTGACCTACTATTCATAGCTCAATATTGACCCTACGTCTATACTTTTTATCGCAACCATGCCTAATAATTACCACAAACCACCACCGGAACTTTTTAAATTGTTAACGGTTTCCGTGGGACAGACCTTATATATCTATTCCTTCCCCTACTATGCAGATGTAGACGAAGATATTGGTACAACAAAAAATAGTCTCAAATATTTAAAACTTTAACCAAAAGTGAGCAAATTGTTAAAAAAAAAAAAAAAACTCAGATTCTCGCAGATATCTGGACCGGTCCGAAACTGCCTTTAATTAAAAATATTGCAAAACTTTTAATTTGTGAAGGAAAAATTGATAGACCATATGTGAGGTGTCACTCTGGTCGTTACCATCCGTTCTAAATATGTTATAGATTCGTCTCTAAATAACGCCAAGTGGCAGCTGGTCCTGAAAAACTTGTCTTTATTAAATAATGACAAGTTTTCAAACCTAAAAATTTTAAAAGAAAATATTGTATGTATTTTGAATTTAAGGCGTTAGTCTATTCATGATAAAATGGCAAACCAAACTGAGCACAAATGACATAGTCAAAACTGATCAGTTTATGACAGTTTATACCCCGTCGGAAAACTTAACCTCTAAAAAAAACGCGCTATTTTTGTGTACTTTACACAATCTTATCTCTACCAAAAAATCGAATTAACTCGTGAAAATTTGCGTGGAATGCTGAATTCAAACGAATCTAAGGTCGTCTAAAATCAGCTGTTGCCACAGAAAACATCGATGCTATGCGTGAACTGATAAGACAAGACCGTCATGTGGATATACCATGAAATTGAGCCATTCACTCTTCTACCATACACACAATTTTTCATGAAATAAAATATTCCGGAATTTTATTTATTTTATGAAACTATTTATCCAATGTTCTTAGGTCTTACAAAATTTCAGTAGGTACTGCGATTTATGGAGAATTTTACGGACTGTACATATATAAATTAACAACTTTCTACAAAACTTGACTCCAACACGCGTACGGACTATTCTCTATGGAAAGAGACTAAGAAATTGCTAAATAAGACAGAGCACCAACCTCCATTAAAAAATAACGATGGCTCGTGGGCCAGAACAAAACTTGAAAAAGCCAAAAATTTAGCTAACTACTATGAAAATGTATTCACTGGGTCTACCTCCAGCTCAGGAGGTATACAAGCCAGTCCACTTAGAGGCTTAGAATATCTACCCATAAAAAGCGCTTCCATTAACGAAATACGAGACTGCATAAAAAATCAAGTTAAGCCAAAAAAAGCTCCAGGGTATGATAAAATTAATAGACGACTGCTGAAAGAGGCTCCAGACTTAGTAATAAAAAATATTCGAAATTTATTTAATGCAATTTTCAGACTTAATCACTTAGCAAAGGCTTGGAAAGTTGCGGAAGTAATTGCTATCCCAAAACCAGCTAAAGATGCATCATTTGCATCCTCATATAGACCAATTAGCTTGCTTCCGATACTGTGTATTTGAAAAAATTTTTCGATCCAGACTAATTCCCTAATATTGGAAAGTAGGATAACCATACCAGACCATCAATTTGGCTTCCGCCGGAATCACTCGACTGTACAACAAGTCCATAGAGTTACAAATAAAATCCTAAACGACATCGACGACAAGAAGTTCTGCTTAGGTTCATGCCAGACCTTATCGAATGCCTTTTCTACGTCTAGGCCTAATTTTAAAGCCTTTCAAGTGGTTTCCAGTAAACATAGCTCAAATTCTTACAAGCTATATCAAAGACAGAGTATGCTTTGTGAGGTACAAAGACAAATATTCCACTCTCAGGCAAATAAATACAGGCGTACCTCAAGGAAGCGTGCTAGGTCCGCTATTATACACCATTTTCACAGCAGATATGCCGACCATATATTTATATATATATATATATATATATATATATATATATATATATATATATATATATATATATATATATATATATATATATATATATATATATATATATATATATATATATATATATATATATATATATATATATATATATATATATATATATATATATATATATATATATATCAAACAAAAATGTTGCTTACAACCAACTATGTACACGATGGCATTATATAGAATAATCAATCATTTAATAATGGTCGTCGATAACAATCTGCCCTTTGCTTATTTTTAGGAATAATGTATGTAGCAACAAAGCATTGTAATATTTACTAGTTAGCACTTATAAAAGATTCTTGCAAATTGTCTATGAAGAGTATTAAAGCTAGCAACTGTGACCAAAGATAACGTTTGCTTTTGTAGTTTTTTATTATTTGTTTATTTATACAATATTTTTTATTCTTCGCTAATCTTGTATAGTCAGACAAATGCCATAAAAATGCAAAAATTCTATGATTGTGTTCGTACACATGTACATACTCCATATGCGAACTTTGTCCAGATTGCCTCATAATTCTTTATCAGCGCACACGACTCACTCGAGCTCCGACAAGTTTTAGTGTCGTTAAAATACCCCAATCTGATTTCATTATTTGTTTAGTTAAAAAAAAAAGTCTTTTAAAAAATCGAATAACAAAGTATTTGCACAGAACGCGTTTTGTGGCAAATTTTTAGCAAATGAATAAATACAATGCATCGCCATACCCCCCCCCCCCCCACCCTTGCTTTAAATTTGCACAAATTTGTTGTTGTGTCTGACACGATTTTTTTTTTTTTTTCTAACGTATAAATAGAACATAGATTGCCTTTGTGATATAATTTTACTTGGCAGAGAACAAAATCCTGACCTATTTTTTTTTTTATTTTATTCATCTCTTTTTCAAGGTTGCAAACCACGTGAATTTTTATAAATAAAATGACTTTTTGATAGAATTTTACTTGGATTTCATCATTTATTTATGTATGTTTGTTGAATTTTACGGGGTTTTTTATGTTTGAAAATGGCGTACTTTTAATATGAGAGCAGGCTGAAATGTCCTTTTTGAAAATCTAAGAAATAGCATACATAGTTTTTAAACAAGTTTGTTTCTGACAGACACCATCTATCATTAGACTACGGTAAATTTGTGAGCAGTCTGCATCATTAAGTTTGTATTTGACTATTGCTGAAATCAGATAAGACAGACGGTTAAAAAGCAGATAAACGAAACATGAATCCATCGCAATACAACAGAAACCAAACAGTAGTTGGAACAGTATGTTTCTCTACACGGATTTGTTTTTTATCCATCTGCCTTTCAAGCCTGGTTTTAATAACTGTCAATACACACACTTAATAATGTTAATTGGTCAAAATTTAAGATTAGTCTAATAAGAAAGATGGTAGATACTTGTGCATTCCACAAGACATTCGTTTAGTAAATACTTACAAAAATATCTATTCTTGTTTCAACCAGTTGGAAGTTGTTCTGGCCTTAATTCGATACAAGAAACGACCAAACTGAATGAAAATACAAGGCAAATGAGCAAAAAAAAAAACATCAGTTTTTTGATTCACTTACTACTCAACAGCGTCTTTTCTCTTTCTCTTTTTAGTTGCCGCTCCGTTCGCACTCTACAAGCAAAAAATCATTTTTATCTCTACCTGAATGTGAGCATGAGGAAGCCTTTGAACATTCGTTCCAAATTGTGAGATGAAAATCCCCTCTTGATTATGGTTGATGCGCTGGGTTTGGCACAAAACTTTTACTAGAGTAACCATCCCATACGATCCCCGGGACAATGTACGAGACGGCGTGCGTGCATATTTTAGAACTACCAAGTCTGGCACGACCTCCGGAAACTTCAAACTAAAACCATCAAATTCCACAGACATTTTTTTGGAATAAGCAAAGAAAACAAGAGGGAAGAAACTCATGCAAAAGATAATTCTCATGCAAATCGATCGTTTAGTCTCATTTGCTCTCATTATAACTGGGAAAGCATTTCGCGTTTTTGAAATATGCGAACAGTGCTTGCTTTGGTTTGTTCGGTCAAACGAAAACATACGAAAACGAAACATACAAGTCTTGTTTGCCTTTTCAAATGCATTTTTGCAAGATTTTAGTAGATACTTTTCAGAAACAAACTTGTTTAATCACAAGAAAAAAGGTTAACATCGGTAAAATCGAAGTTTCAATACTCTTCAAACGACCTCATTCCATTTCTAAGTTGATTAAGCTTCAGTATATTAAAGGCCACCATATCGAAGCTTCCGTATAGTTCAAATTGATTGTAATGAAAAAGTTTTCATACAAAATCCAAAAAGTGGGGATGTGGCTTTGTATGGGGATTAACCCTAAAAGTAGGTTGTACCATAGTTGTGATATCTTTTCAGCCTACGAACATAGGAAGTCGTCATACCCGATTTAAAATCCAAATCTTGAAAACTAATTTTGATTCATACAGACAGGCTGGCTCGTTGAGCTGATCAAGATTATATATTGTTTATGGTTCACACAACGTGTGAAGAATATAACTACGAGCGCCATATATTAAGTTTTGAATGGACTTTTCAGCTTATCCTTTTGTGATATAATTTCATTTGTCAGATAGCTAATTCCAGACGTATTCTTATTTTATTCTATTTTTACTTTATGGTGGAAAATCTTGAGCTTTTTATAAATAGAGCATAGAATGCCTTTCTGATGAAATTCTGGGATAATGTGGTACTAATCTTAGTTTGTAGAATTTTAAGAATTTTACAACGTCGAATATGACGTAGTTTTTTGTTAATAGAACATATAGTGTCTACGTAATATAGTTTTATTTGGCAGAAAACCAAACCCTGACCTATTCTGATTTTATTTCTTATTTATGGTTGAATATCTAAAGTTTTTTTTTTATTAATAGAGCATAGAATGCCTTTTGATAGAATTTTATTAAATGGCACAGTACAGTGGTACTACTTAGTTTCTAGAATTTTTCATGGTTGAATATGACGTAGATTTTTGTTAATAGAACATATAATGACTACGTAATATAATTTTATTTGGCAGAGAACCAAACCCTGACCTATTCTGATTTTATTTTATTTCTTATTTATGGTTGAAAATCTCAAGTTTTTTTTTTTATAAATAGAGCATAGAATGCCTTTCTGATAGAATTTTCTTATTTGGCAAAGGTCATATTGTGGTACTACTTAGTTTGTAGAATTTTAGGAATTTTGCATCGTTGAAATATGGCGATGCTTTTTGCTAATAGACCATAATGTCTACGTAATATAGTTTTATTTGGCAGAGAACAGAATCCCGACCTATTGTGGTTTTATACATTTATTTTACAACAGATTTGTTCGTTTTTAAGATTTTCGTTGTTGAAAATGGCATAATTTTAAATAAACAGAGTATATACAATAGTATATCTTTGTAATTTAAATTGGCAGAGAATCAAATTCTGACCTACTATTATTTTATTCAATTACTTGGTTTAATGCAAAAATTAAACATGTATTAACATTTTGTATACGCAGCTTATCAATTTTTAAATTTTTTTTTATGGTTAAAGAACAAAGAGTTAATTAAGTATTAAAAGCAAATATTGTAGAAAAGTTAAAAAAAATATACAGAAAAGTAATAAGCTACATTCCGATATGTATTAATGCGATATTTCCAGAGCTCGCAATAATTGATCTCTCTCGTGCTTGGTGTCAGAAAAAAACCACTTGTCCACTGACACGATGCGAAACTGTCGCGAAAAAACTCTCAAACTTCGTTCTTCTTTGGCTTGCTCTTCGCTCAATCGACGAGCGTTTTTGTTCGCTCGCTCGGCTCATGTGTTCACTCGAGACCCTTTACTTCGTTAAAACTCGGCAAACGGTCTTCTGAGCATGTATGTGTGTTGCGAGTGTGGATAGGTCTGTACACATATTTGTCTTTTATTTATTACATTACACGCATAAGCACACAAATGAGCGCCCTATCCTCTTCTCCCTTCCTCATTAATGCTTTGGCTGTGACGAAATATCTAAGGCAACAACATAAGGCAAACGCAACAACAAAAATAAAGACCTTTTTTGCGGACTCTTTGCTTGCTTTGCTCACTTACTGACTCTCAGTAGCTGAGCGACGAACGGTTCCGTTTGTATCTAGCGGTCAACCTGAAACCCAAGAGCGAGAACAAGAACGAAACGAAAAAGAGGGTTGCTGTTCAGACACTGAGCGATTCCGTCTCATTTTTTTTCGGTCTTTTGAGTGAGCAGACCGCGCAGAAAAATTTGGTTGAGCATATTTTGTGAGCTCTGGATATTTCTATATTAAAACTTAAAAGCAACATAATCTTCAATAGATAAAGCCTTTTGTACATATACAGAGTACTCTAGGGGGGCCCAGCTGCTGAACAATTCTTAAAAGATTATTAAACTTTTATCAAAAAGAAACTATAAATAATTTTACGTTAACGTATTATCGCCGGCACTTCTTAGCAATAATCAATACATATAGAGAGCTATTACTAACCCAAAGTCAAGACAACAGAATAAAACTATTAGTCTGTGTATGGCAATAAAAACAAAGACTCAAATTTCAATGAATCAGATACATTTTTAGAGTAAACATCAGTAAATTGTAATGAGCGAAAAATATATAAAAAAAAAACTTGCATAAACAGAAAGAAAAGTGTTTATCTACAATTTAAATACTTAAATGCAATATTTATATTGTTGGATAAACAAACTATTTACAGTATCAACAGCAGCAATTTGTTGAATCATTTTTGTTGCGTTTCAGTTGATTCATTTTATACCCTACAAATAGTATAACTGAACCATAATTTAGATATTCCAAGCCATACATAGGCTTATAAATTTCTTAAGACTCAGTAATAAATAATAATTTATCTATGAAGAAGAAACGCTATCGTATCGCTTCAGTTGAGAACGGCTGGATCGATTTGTTTAAATTTCTTTTTTAAATGTTCATCCGAATAAGGTTTCCGTTAAGAAAGAGTAATTACCCAAAAATTTTGGAAATGGTTTGGTATTTTAGCAACAAAATGATGTAATTTAAGAGAAAAATTGACGCAGATAGATGAGATTTGGTAAATATTGTATTAAAATGAGTAAAAAAATTCGTAGCACGCTTACAATGCAAATTGACAACAAAATTGGCGGACTGAGTGCTCAGCTCGAATTGTAAGTCGCTGCATTTTAGGCGTTGGAGCTACATATGTAAAGGGTACTAGGAAAAATAAGATCCCCTTGATTATGCATGATGACACAGCACCATATAAGAGAAAAACTTATTGGACCATAGCTACGTACGCGCCGAGTTGGCTAGATGGATGGGATTTGGTTCATCCACTGTGTAAATAAGCTATGAATATAATAGAAAAACAAGAGGCGGCGTAGCAACGCATGCCGGGTACAGCTAGTTAGGCATAAAATTAACATAGCATACTAGTACTTTAAGGCTCCCACAGCTGATATTCCATGTTTTATATAGCTCGCGCCTAGCTAAGAATCCGATAGATTTAACTTGTATCTACACACCTTTTTAATGGCAAACAAATTTACAGCTCCATTATAACTATTACTTTAAGTAAGGTTACAAAATATTTGACTCTATCTAAGCGGCTGTGCTTATAAATTTTTTAAGCTTCAAACACGCAACACAGAAATGAGCAATTATAATAAATTTTCTTACTGTTGCATGTGGCAAACATAGATATTTATATAAGTGGATCTAACAATTCAACTAAGTTTTGTTCGTTTCATGTTGTCTTCATTTAGAGAGACAGACAGACAGATGCACCCATGTATATAAGTGCATGGAGAGAATTATAAATATTATATTACTGAGAGATACAAAAACAAACATTGAAAGCGGTGAGATTAACTAATTGGAAAAGAGAGAGCATAGTAAAGTGTAAATGCGAGAACTCTTTAGTGCGCAATACACATATGTGAAATTACAAAAACAATAATAGTAAGAAATAAATCAAATCAGACAGTCACATAATTAATAACTTCATTGAATGTAGGCGTAACTAATGACTGACAAGAGAGCAAAAACAGAATGTTAGGGAAAGAGAGGGAAAGATGTGTGGACAAGGTTTGCGTGTGTGTGTGTGTCGTCTTATAAATTTTTCATTTGGTTCTGCTTGATGAATTTCTAATGCGATTAAGCCAATTTGAAAATTTGTTTTATAAACAATAAGATTCTATAGTAATGAGTGAGTATAATTTGTTTATTTTTTCCGCAAAGAATTTTAATGATGTAATTTATTTATGTATTAATGAAAGTCCGAACTTTAAAATGGATTTAAATGATAAATTTATGCCATTTAAAATTTAAAGATATTTACATTCAAGTGGCTGACCACATTGTTTTTTTTTTTTTTTTTTCATTTTTCACATTTTCAATGAACCCGTGCCACATTTCGACTGATATATCGGCAATGGCTACTCGGATGTTTGCTTCGAGATCATGCAAAGTTTTGGGAACGTTGCAGAAAACAAGCGACTTAACGTAAGCCCAAATAAAACAATTCAGTGATGTTAATATCTTGGTTTTTAAGAACCACTTCTGGAAATAAGCGAGTCACTGTACTTTTCGCACCGCAATAAATTCATCTTGTTAAAAATAAACTTCTTCGATTTCATTAAATTCGGCAAAAAATTATAATCGACAACAAATTGAGACCCTTTGTGGATACAAAAGCGATTCAAGAAGAACACGTGACTTTTCTGCGCTTTAATAATGACAGTTTTTCTTATTTACAAAGCCATTCAGCCAGAAAGGCGTCCTATCGAAAAAGTAGGTTGTCCACTATAATAAATCAATATACATATACGAATCAAATTCAACTCCAAACTCAAGTAATAGGCTCCATTTCTTGTGACAATTCCATCTTATACAGACACATTCCCAAACTAATCGCAAAATTCATCAAGTTATCGTGGGAGGTAAACAACGTTCTGTGTTCGGCTTTAACAGTAATTGATACAACGGCAACATTTCTTTCACTATGCCGTTTCGTACATGGATTGAGGGCTTTTGTTCATGTAGTAGGGCAAATTCCGATTTAAGCATATCCACTAATCGGTGAATTGCATGTTCATGAAGCAAATGACGACTATGTTTTGCGCGAAAATTAATAAATTTGGATATTTTTCAAAAGTTATGGTAGCGGGAATATTATCATGGTGAATTGACAAACCTTACTAAAAACAAATAACACTACATATCAAATATTGATAAACAAATGTGACCGCTCAAAGTTCATCGCTGCGGGAAGACCCATATTGTTCAACGTAATTAGTTGAAAATCTGTTGAAATCTGAATCCTAAAGCTAAAAGAATTCTATTTTTTTTTTTTTTTTTTTTGTAAGTAAATTTATTGCCAATATTTTCGTTTAAAAAAATGTTGGAATTAGTATTAAAGGATTCATAAGAAATGGCGTAACTAGCACTAAATCGCATGGGGTAAACCTGTGACTATATTCATGTGAAAGCCTACTTCATAAGCTTCAATTTTCATTCCACTTAAGTGTAAACAACATATTTCATTTGCTCTGTGAACATGTCGACTTTTGTTCCAATAAAACGCAATTTGCGGGAAGGTTTGCTTTTGTACTTTCATTTGAAGAAAAAAGCAGCTGAAGCGTATCGTACGTTTTGTGAGGCTAACGGGTACTATGCTCCATCGATTTCAATTTGTGAGTACTGGTTTCGTCGGTTTAAAAGTGGTGATTTTGATACGTAGGACAAAGAACGTACGAGCCAGCCCAAAAAGTTTGAAGATAAAGAATTGGAAGCATTACTCGACGAAGATCCGTGTCAAACCCTTCCAGATTTGTCAGAATCATTGGGAGTTGACTTGTCAACAGTTGGCAAATACCTCAAAGCTATGGGAATGATTCAAAAGCAAAGAAATTGAAACCAAGAGACGTGGAAAGGAGATTTTTCACTTGCGAACAGCTGCATCAACGCCATAATCGGAAGAGTTTTTTGCATTGTATTGTTACTGGCAATGAAAAGTGGATCCATTACGACAACCCAAAGCGAAAAAAATCATGGGGACCAACCGGCCCCCGGCCATGCATCAACATCGATGGCCAAGCCGAATATTCATGGTGCCAAACTCATGCTCTGTATTTGGTCGGATCAGAAGGGTATTGTTTACTATGAGCTGCTGCAACCTAATCAAACCATCACTGGTGAACGTTACCAACCACAATTGGTGCAATTGAGCCGAGCATTGAAGCAAAAACGGCCGGATTATGCCAAAAGACACGACAAGGTGGTTTTTCAACATGACAACACTCGGTCACATGTTTCAAGGTCCGTCAAGGAAACGTTGGAGGCGTTGAATTGGGATGTGCAAGTTTCGATGCTGATCAAGAATACATACCATATGTATGAGCTTAAATCCGCTTTTTTTAGAAAGCGGTAAAATATTTTATTCAAAGTAGTTACTAGCTATACATTTTTCCCACCACTCGAGCAATTTGTGGATACCACGCCAAAAGAATGCCTTAACTTTCAAGGCAGACCACTCAAGCTATTTTCGGACATCTTGGTAAGAATCGATAGCCCATCGATTAAAACAGGTGGTAGTCGGAAGGGGCTAGGACTGTTGTTTCCGATAAAGTGTTGGCCTATACAAGCATTCGGTGCAATTCGGCAGCCGATTTCTTCAAATTGAATCTGAAAAGCAGAGCTTCGTGCAAGTGCTATTTCTTTTGGCAAAAAACTGGACATGATTATCAAAGGAAAAATGAAAGTTTTTGTATAAAATTGCTGATGATGCACTGATTGTTTTGTTGACAGATGTCGAACTCATAAAAACAAAGGAACGGTGTGTCCGTCCATAATAGTTTAATACGCTAACTAACTCCATCAATGAACAAACAGCGGATTTAAGCTTATACACAATATACTTTCACAAAAACTTTGTATACCCATATCCTTTTGGGTACAGGGTATAAGAACAAAACATTTTAATGCTTTTCAAACATAGTGTAATAAGTTTATTAATTTTGTCACAAAGTTTTTAACACCCAAAAGGAAGTTTTTAACACCCATTAAGTATATATACTGTTGATCAGCTCGACAAGACGTCTGGCTGTCTGTGATTTCGCAAACTAGTCACTCAGTTTCCACAAATTCTTGCTAAGTCTCTGGGGTCGTTCCATTCGTTAAGGAACCAAAAGTCGATCTGCCAAGCCCATATCACAGTATGCCTATTGAAA
This sequence comes from Leucophenga montana, assembly GCA_035044765.1. Taxonomy (NCBI): domain Eukaryota; kingdom Metazoa; phylum Arthropoda; class Insecta; order Diptera; family Drosophilidae; genus Leucophenga; species Leucophenga montana. The sequence goes on along the minus strand of JAWNNQ010001780.1, from coordinate 1,172,363 downwards.
ACAACAGCGAACTGTCGGAGCGCTACCCTCATTTCAAATTTCTGCGGAAATCGTTTTTGATTACTTGGCGATCTACTGTGGGCCATATCCAACGAGAAGTTGGACTAAAACAATTCAATTATGCTTTTGATTTTCAAACAATTTGCATAAAATGGCAAGATTTACCTATTTATTTGGTGATCTCCCGCAGTAATGTTATTCCTTAAATATTAAGTACTTAATATTTTGCACATGGGTGTATGTTAAAATATTTTGTACTAGCTGGTACCCGGTGCGTTGCTGCCCTTCCCCTTGACTCACTCTTCCCCTGTCACTCCTTCCTCCCGCCCCACCTACTCCCCGCCACACCTTCCCCATGCCGCTTTACGCTACCACCAATACATACCCCTCTTCACCTGACCCTTAATTATTTAATATAAAAAACTACTTCTTGTGACTCAAATATAAAAGCTAGACATATGCTGTCGCTGCTCATTATCAAGCTCTACAACTTTTGCCTAGAACTCAACCATATATGTATCTCTCATCGTAAAGGCAGGTTTCGTAAGAAATGTTTTCATCGATCGTTTTTTCTCCGACTTACTTTGCAAATCCGACTACCACGTGTTAATATGTAGCCTATGGCACTCACAAATAACGTGGCTTTCTATTGGTAAAAGAAATTTTAGTAGATCCAGAGATTATCCCCTACAACCTCACAAACTTTACCTCTTTATAATATTATATAGTATAGATTAAATTTGTACCAATACTGAACAGAGTATGATAAAATGGTACTCTAAAATTGTTTTACGATTTATGTAAACGACTATAATAAGCTCTTGATTATCGATATTGCTGTATACATTTAAACAATAATACGTACAATAAAAATCAATTGGTAAAAAAATGCGATTTTTTTTTTTCATTTTTCAAATTAAGTTTTACAGAAAAGTTCGAGGCAAAACAAGTTTTAGATGACTACATTTGCAAAAACAAATCAAAAGCTGTTTATTTGTATATACCCATAGCATATGTACGTATGGCAAAGCTCATCATCATCAATATACTCTTCTCCGATATTTTAAAATATTTTGTAATGAAATACCAGTTTTGATACGTGTTTTCGAACTAAGTCTGACGCTATATTGTCTTGAAGTAAAATTTTAGTGTTTAACAGACCAGCAAGCGAAAAACATTGAAACGTTAAAGTCCGAAAGCACATTTTTTATATATATATATATTTCTCTAAATTTATACATATATATATATATATATATATATTGCAAAATAAATTTCGCAAACAATGCAATTTTATGCAATTGTGGTAAGTAATCAATACGCTTTGTGCTTTGAAAAGTATCGTAATTAGAAAGTTATTTGAAACTACATAATTCCAAAAATTCATCATACTAAATTCAAGGTCATCGCTTTTATCGCTCTCAATGTTAGAGCTGATGTCTCGCACTTAACGAGCACTACAATTGAGCCGCATGGTCCACCGAATCCCTATGTCTTCAGTTATCAAGCTGGACGTGCACCGGGACATGTTGATCGTCAACATACTGAGGTATCCGATGGTTCAGGTGTAATACGTGGCGCTTTTTCCTATGTCGATCCCAAAAATGAGGTGCGCACCGTACAATATGTGGCCGATAAAAATGGTTTCCATCCACAGCTCAGCCATCAGCTGGAGGATAGTGAGGCTGTGAAACGCGCCAAGCAGAAGCATACCGATCTTTACAATCGCATTGCTGCAGAGCATGCTAATCACACACCAGGACAAGCGGTGAGTTTAACTTAAAAAATGTTTACATTTTCGTTCTACTTATTATGTAATACAATACATTATTCTATCTATAGTCGATTGCTGCCGCTCCACATGAAAGTGCAGCTGTCATACGTGCTACACAGAAGCATCTTTCCGAGTTTGATCGTATTGCCGCAGAGCATGCTGCTATTGGAGCACAACAAGAAGCGGAGCGTTTAGCGTTTGAAGCAACTTCGGAGCATGCTCCTTTAGAGCAACACTACCAGTACCATCATTAAAAAAAAGTTTTTTTCTTTTTTTTTTTTGTATTAAATTTTTACATAATAAAGATTGAAATAACAACTTTGTTTTGTGTGTGGGAAGGAAATAAAGCTTTTATTTTACTTATAAATTACGAAGTGCGTGTTGGTCCTGCCTGGAAGCTACTCCTCAATGTGGACAGAACACGCCCATTTACATATATATGCGAAACATTCATCTACAATCTGTATCCTAATACGCAATAAGTATTTTTCTCTATATATAATAGATCTTTGGATTTATTGTATATATATTATATAGATTCATTGTCTAGAATTGCAGAAAAAATATTTCACATGTTACCTTTTTTGAATATAACTCCTACATACGAATTGAAGAAGAAGAAGCATAAACGACGATACCGAAATGTGTGCGTTCTATTGGTGCTTGGAATGATCTGGAAATTTGCAAACCTTTGCTTGGTAACAAAATTAAAGTTTCGGTAGACTTACTCAAATGGTCGAATTTCGATCAATGTGGGATACTAATAAAAACTATTCGTCCGAATAAAGAAACAACCATTACACGTTACATTGATACTGGTAGCATCAAAAAACGGCATGGAGGTGAGCATCCAAAAACAGCAACATAGGCAGAAATAGTTCGTAAGGTGAAAAATGTTTACGGTTCACCAATAAGCAATATAAAAACGATCGTGTATGGTAAAAGCGCAAATCAAAAGAAAATTTACACCAACGAAAGCAAGCGCCGACATCAGTAATGGTTTGGGCCTCGGTAACTGCCACAGGACGCTCACCACTCGTTTTCATTGTACAGGACGTCAAGGTAAATCAACAAATCTACGTAAACAATTCGGTAGAAACCATTGGATGTTTCAACAAAACTCGACATCATCCCATAAAAAGCCAGAGAAACCCAGCGAACAATAACATATTTTTCTTAAAATTTGAAATGTTTTTACGATGTACTGAAGTTTTCAAATAAAAATTGACATAATTACAGCATTTTTAATTGGCCGACCCAAGTATATATGTATGTATATATTTATTAAGTTTGTCTGTTTGTCCCTCATAGGCGTCTAAACAAGTGGACCGTTCGTTTATAAAGTGTGATTTCATCGATCAAAAGATTTATGGCATCATTTAGAAAAAGCTACTCACACCAAGAATAATAAAATCCACTGGAAAAATAGTCTGTGTGTCCTTTTACTATAATCACAAGAGGGGGTGGTATATGTATATATTTTAAATGCACTGCCACAATTCTACATTCGTCTATTTATGTATATGTTAATGCCGCTCCTATTCTTTAGTATTCATTATTCTAAAAATGTGAATGGAACTTTAAATGTTTAATCAATATGACACGCCACTTTTAGATACTGTCCCATACAAACTCAACACTCATTTTTAGGTATCTGTAAGGAAAACTTGTTTATTACAGTCAATTTCAACTTGAGTTGTGCGTGAATGCGAATAAAACGGTAGAAGATTCATAGATGGATGGATTTAAGTGAATGCACAACATTCTTCTAATTAATGTGAATTGAATGATTCATTTTGAGAAACTCACATTTGTTCCAATTCTTTCGAAGCTTCAAATGCTCATGAAGTAGAATGTCATGAATGAGTGAAGAATTGAATGAATGCGATAGATTCTAACGCTTTGAATACACTTCAAGTTAGTGTGTCTCTTCTTCTCTGTTTGCTTGCTTCTTTCAGTGTACATGAAGAATTTCAATAGAGGTAAGCGTGTTGAAGTATTTATATCAGGCTAGTTGCGGCTCTCACTTTTGGCAAGGTTTTGCGATAGTAAATTCGATAAAATGGTAAATATATCATACATTGGACGATTTTGTGATTTGAATCGCTTGACTTGTGTAATATGAATTGCACTTGATCAATGCCAAGTGAATTCAAATCGTTCCATAAGTGAAAAATTTAACATTTTATCGAATTTATTTGCGCAAAAAACTTTCCGTATGTGAGAACCGGAACAGTACTGTATACGTATAAATCAAATTGCGTGTGTACATGGTTGTGCTTGACATCTTCGTTTTCCATTTGCATTTTTCATATATGTATACTAGTACGCACGCCCTCACTCGAAGAACGAAACGCAAATTACTTTATTTTCACCCAGCACTGTTTTCAAAGGGTTGTTTTTTAGCAAATATATACTTTCCGCCTTATTTCAGCCTCTCTTTTACTCTGCTTATAATGGCTTCGTTAGCAACTAGCTACTCTCTTGCCTTATATCAATGTATCTTTTTTTCTCTTGCCCACTTTGGCTAACTATCGCTAGTAAACGCCCGAACATCATTTCGGCTGCAGAAAATGTTTGCGTTCATATCGTTAGCGACTTATAACTGAATTAATTCGAACCGTCAAAACTTTCGAATGAATGTACTTTTCGATTATTTGTGCATTCATGGTAAAATGAATTAACATTTCATTCATTCAAAGTGAATGCTAGTGACGTGGAATTCATTCAGCATTGAATAAGGTGTTTGTTGACATTTTTGACATAAATTGTATGTAAATGAATGAATATTCATAAAGCCGCTTGAATGAAAAACTTAAAACTCTCAGTTGGCGTAAGTTTACTTTATTATGAAGCCTTATCGCTACATTTAAAATTCTGTATGATAAAATATTTTATTACAAACAATATCAACTTAAAACTTCAGTTTGAAAACTCGTTTGGTCGAACGCATTGTATATCTTAATAGAACTCCCAAGCCTACTTTTCAATGAATGCCAAACTGCATATAAAACAAATGCAACGTCTCTGTAAAACTGTTTCCAAGTGGATTCTAAAATTCCAGACTGGACATTTTTCGATAGAGGACCAGTCTCAAGATAGTCGACCAAAATAAGGAGATGTGGCCCTATTAAAAGCTGAAGTTAACGAAGATCCACGATTAATACAAGAAAATATTGCTGAGGAAATGAGATTGAACTCCATGTTGAAAAACTGCAAAAAGGAGACTCTGCGTTACTCTTACGATAATGCGCAAACTTACTCTACTGAAAGAACTAGTAACTTTAATGCAGTCTCCGGAATCGACGAAATTTGCCCAGCACCACATTCTCCGAATCTGGCGCCTTGTAATTTGTTCTTTAAGAAACATTAAAAAAAATTTAGAGGAAAGTCTTCAGTAGCAATGCGGAGATAATTAATGCAGTTAACGTAGAAATTGAGAAGCTACAAAAGAACGAATTTCAGGGATATTTTGATAGGTGGATAATGTTTAAGTGCATTGAAATTATTGGTGATTATGTAGAGAAAATACAAAATAATAATTACAAAAAATGGAACCAAAGCTTTACTACTCTTCACACGTTGTAATGGAGCTATACCTTCTGGTGTGCAATTCAAACCAATATTTTGAAGATATAAGAAAAAACAGACGCTGAGAAACTTAAATACAGACAGACGGACATGGTTAGATAGACTCGTCTTGTGCTAATCACGAGTGTATGTAAAGTATCTGACGCTTGCTTAAAGGCGTTACAAACATTGTGAATAAATTATAATATTGTACACACTCTGTGTGAAGAGTATAATAAACATATTTATGGTTTTTTCTAAGCAACTAACAGGACTGTTGCTATCTACATATATATAAATAGGCAAGCAAAACAGAAAATATTCGCTTAATTTTTTTTTTTTTTTTTTTGTGAAGATTGTAAAGAGGATCACGGTAGGTAAAAACCAGGTAATGCCCTTGGCCAATCACAAAGCCTCACTCACAAAGCTCTCTCCCAGCTCTCTCAATTTGCTAAATCAAGAGGCGAAAGCATTTCCTGGACAATCCACTATTATGGATATTTTTATTATGTACTTTAAAGACAAATGGACGAATTTCGACCATGGGAAAACTCTAGTATTTCGAAAAAGTCAACTTTAAAGTTTAGAAGTCAAAGTGTTTATTACGTAAACTGCCTTATGTTCAGTGCATGTGAAGTTTATAAAAATTATTGTTTCATTTTTGAAATTAACTGTTTCTATTGTTTTTGCTGGGTTCATTCAAGATATATGTAAGTACGTACATTGTATAGAAACAATGTTTAAGTCAAATAAAACGACAAAAATACTCTTTATCTAAAAGAACAAAAATAAATACACGAAGAATCTCAGGCCTATACACATACATAACTACTCCAGATATAGAAATTGCTTTCGGAAAGTTCCAAAATTACATATTTCCAAAACATTTTCCCAGTACACTCTTTTACATTCTGGACTAACCCGCTGTTTCCGTTTTGAATCTGAAAATGAAATCTAAACCGCGAAAGCCTGACGGATTTAACGAAATCAATTCCGAACAATTTAATCGAATTTGGAAACCGAAACAGGTGGCTAAACAAATTTTTAAGTAGATATTATTTCTATAAAAGAAAATTTTAGAAGACATACTTATAGGACACCCTATACAACTGGAGTGAATTCGCACTTATTCATAACTGACTGATGAAATTTGAATAAGTACAAAGGACAATTAAAATATATAAAACTATTTACATACATATGAGAATACTTACGGTTCACGCAGCACCGGAGCTATTTTGTACAAGCAATCCAAGAACTGTTCATCCAGACACCAAACGCTCGGACGTAGCGGCTGACTGTGTACGTTCAGTATACGAAATAGTATACAGACGATTAGTGCAACTACCGTTAGAAAAGCGGTAGACATATTGAAAACAGTGCAAATCAACTCTGGCTGCGGCGGCAGAGTCTGCTCCAACTGTAACTGTGACTCTGGCTCTTGTTGTAGTTGTAGTTGCAACTGTTGCTGCTCCTGTTGCTGGTCGAAATTAAACACGGCAGGCAGCTGTGAGTAAAACTGATCGAAAATTTTGCGCGTATTTTGGCAGTGTTCAGAAAAGATACTCAAGTGCAGCAACAGTGCAGAAAAAATGAAAAACATACGGAGAAAGAAGAGTACACGAAACGCGTAAACGAACGAAGCGAAGAGCGAGAAGAGACGCCCAAAAGTTTAAAAGAGCAATAAAGATGTTTAAAATATGTTCTTGTTGCAATTGTTATTGTAAATTTCTATCTAGCAGAGCTCAGCGCAATTTGACCAAAAAGAAACAGCTGGAATCGTAGGCGTGCGAGCGCGCGATTAACAGATACAGTGTGAGAGAGAGAAATCAGGGCGGGCGGTGGCGTCGTTTATTGTTGTTGTTGTTGTTGCTTGCACATCTAATTGGTTTTTATCTTATTTGCAAAACGAAAAAAAGCCTTTTTTCCTTTTTGTTGTTGTTGTTGTTTTTGTTATAACTATGCACACTACTACTCTACTGCTTTTGCAATTTATTTTTAATTATCTTTCTTTTTCGATTTTGGTCGTTTTGCTACTTTGTTCTACTTTTTTCTTTTTTTTTTTTGCAATCCACACACCCGGCGAAGGCGTCGTTTTTCGTTTGTTGTTTTTGTTAACTTTTTCTCTATTGCACGAGAATTTTTTTTACACAAAAAAAAAATGAATTTATTCAAATTTGTATATACATAAAATAAAGCGTGCGCGGTTTGCTCGTTTTCGTGTGTTTACGCGTGAAAATTTTGTTTGGCTTTATTGTTATTTATGCTTTTTGAAATGTGAATTTAAAATTTTGTTTGATTGTCTATTTTGTGTTTGCTGTACGAAGTTGTCAATGTTTTTTGTAGTTGTTTATGTTGTTGTTTTGGCCTTGTCATTTGTCATGTCAGTCATTATATTGTAAATTATACATTTAATTCTTGCTGCATATTGTTAGTTTTTGCACTATTTGATTTTTCTATTAGTTTTTTAGCAATTTTAACCGAAAATATGCAACACACTTCACAACGATTTTTATTTTTTATTTTTTTTTTGTATCTGCTTATTACACACAACTGTTTCGTTTGCGTTTGCTTTTTCGACTGACTACTTTAGTTTTCTTTTCTACTCTCTCATTTGCACTTTTTTTGAGAGAGAGACAGCAACATGAAACGGTTATGAAGCATTGAACATTGTGTATTGAATAGATAAATACAATAGTTTGCAGCGAGCACGAAATATGTTTGTCAAATGGCAACATCTACCCACGTGGTGGCGTGGTGTATTTATTGATGGTTGTGTTGAAAATGGTGAAAGACGTAATACGTATAGTTAATCTGCGCGGCGCGAAGTTTGAATATGACAAAGTGTATGAGATGGAAACTACCACAACTAATTTGTGGTTTAAAACAGCGGTGGACACGAAATTTTGAATCGGGAGGAGTACAACAACATCTACAACAAAACAGAGTTTTCGAAGTCATAAATCTAAGCAAAATGAACACTTATATGATACTATGCGTCGCGAAGAAAATCGAGCCTTCGCTGTATTGTTGTTGTTTGGTTTATTAAAGTAAAAAAAATTCAACACTGAAAAAAAATTATTGAAACCATTTAATTGTTGAAATCACTTAGTAAAAATCGTAACACATCAAAACCTACTTCGCTTTCTTACTCAGTGAACAAGACGCGGCAGAAGTCATAAATCATAGCAAAATGAACACTTTTACGACGGTCCGCGTCGCAACGAAAATCGTGTGTGGTTGTTGTTTCGTTTTCGGCTGTGCCGCAAGTTGTTGTTTGTGTCTCGTCGAAAATCGCAAGCATGCAAATGTAACGGTTTGAGCACTCAGAGCAACGAGAGCAAGGGCTTGGCCACCGCTGGTTTAAAAAATAAACGTAAATATAACACATACAATTAATTTGTTGTTGAAACTTTTATACCCTGTACCCATCGGTTGAACGGGTATATTAAGTTTGTACAAATGTATGCAACAGGCAAAAGAAGGCGTGGAAGACACCACAAAGTGTATGCATAGGAAGTTGAGTCAATATAGCCATGTCCGTCTGATCGAGCATCGTGATCTTCGAGACTATATAAGGTAAAGAACTCAAGTGTGGATATTTTGACTCTCCTATTCCTTCTTCAGATAAAGTATATTTATTGAACGTGCTTGCTCTACTTAAAGGGCTAGTTTTCGAGGTTTTGTATGAAATTTTATACTCTTAATTTAGTCACAATGCTTTTAACGCCTTAAAGGTAACATCGAAGACTCAATAAGGTATATATATTCGTGTTCAGCCGAGCGACATGGCTATACGTTCCTCCCCGCCCTATTGCCTCATTCATTGAAATATTGGTTTGAAAGTTGATAATGATGACTTTTTATAGCCAGAAGCAACACAAGTTCAGCAATGAGCTTGATTTAAACACTAGAAGGCATAGCTCTCATAAAAAAATACTTTGCATTTATTTTGTTGTATCGAACATGTTTGAATCAAGACAATTATTAATGTGAAAATAATAATTGTTTTTGAATTGGTCGACTACATACAAAGGGTAAGTCCAATTAATAATATTGATATTGAATAAATTGTATATTTTTATATGTGTATATATATTTGTAGCCGAACTGTCTAGCGTGCGGCCTAATATTCCAGACGACACGAGTTCAACCGGCACTCGTTAAAAAATTCATTGAAATATTGGTTAGAATTCTTTCTAATAATTTCATACGCCACAAAATTTGTGGAAACCTTTTAACCTATCTACATCCTCTAAAAACGCGAAATTTATGCCAAATTCCTACTAATATTATAAACGAGAAAGTTTGTATGGATGTGTCTATGTGTGGATGTTTGTTACTTCTTCGCGCAAAAACTACTGAATGGATTTTAATGAAACTTTACAATAATATAGCTCATATATCAGAATAACACATATGCTATAATATGTTTTATAATTATGAAGATATTGATTAATTGGAAGCTTTTTTGTGGTTAGATACACTTACAACAAGTTATTTCATTTTCTTTTAAATTTTTATTAAATTATGTATTTAAATAGGTAGGCATTTGATTATTTGTTAAGGGGGGAAAAGAATTGTGTCTTTTTTTATAAACGATTTGTGATTTGTTCATATTCGGTTACCATCTTACCGGTTTTATTAAATTTCATTTTTGATGTAGATTTTTTGGTAGCAGAGAAAAAGCAACTATACTAAGAATTATGCCTTGAATGCGTAAGTCTAATCTTTCCCAAAGTTCTAACAAAGCTCGAGCTATGACAGTTGCTAGACGAGACGAGACATTTTCACAAGCTGAACTTCGAAGGCTTGAACAGGCGTCGCGTAAGGCAGCACATAGAGCTGATGAGACACCAGAACAGTTCGAAGCCCGGCGTCTTCAGCATGCTGAATATGTGGCATTTCATTTTTAATTACCAACCTCCTTATAACACCCTCAGATAATAACATTTCAAAAATATATAATTTTGTACAAACAGCTAAAGTATTGGGTGTTGGAATTAGTTTTAGAGGATTCAAAAGAGATGGCGTAACTAGCACCAAATCGCATCGGGTAAACCTGTGACTAAATTCATGTGGAAGCCTACTTCATAAGCTTCAATTTACAGTATGTGTCATTCCACTGTCAATAAATATATGTATAATAGACATACAGCCTTAAATTTGCTAGCCCAGCAGCTAGTGCTCGTTAAACTATTATTAAATTTAGTTTTATATACTAGGTTTAATTCGTTAAATAAATAAAAGGCTACCACTAAAAGTGGTGAGTGGAACACGCCCATTAATATATAGTTGTGAAACTTCTGTCCATAAGGAACCACCATATCCAATTTCAAGTTGACATTGACAATAATTTTTTGTAATTTTTAGACAAAAACACTAAGTTGGTGGTGGGTTTCTATAAGGCTGTACCTAAAAGTAGGCGGGACACACCCACTGATATGTATGTAAGTGAAATATACGTTTCAAAAAATCCAGCATATCGAACTTCAAGTTGCTATCCATTGTATTAAATAAGTTTTTTATACAAAACCCCTAAAGTGCACGGTGGGTTTGAATGGGGCCATCCTAAAAGTGGGCGGGCACGTCTATTAATATGTGAAGCATCCATCCTTAAGAGGAGTCCATATTCAAAATTCTATAATAAATACGTTTTGTTTTATACAAAAACTCTAAAGCGGACGGTGGTTTTGTATGGCAGCTACTTCTAAAATTGGTGGTGGCATATTAATATGAATACTCTATCTGCTTAGGACCAAAATAAGCCTCCATACCGGAATTCAGTCAAAATCTTTAAAATTGATACAAACAAATACACAACAAACAGACAGACATACATATCGAGATTGACTCGTCGCATCGAGTTGATCAAGAATATATGTACGTACATACAAACTTTATAAGGTCAACGATGTTTCCTTTAATGCGTTGCAAAGTTTCTGACTATGTGTAAATGCTATAAAAAATTAAATTAGGTGAAACTGAATATTAAATTCATACATATGTACTAGTAAGTAGAGTTATGCGTTGTTTTGAAACAAAGTAAATATGTATACATATGTATATTACCATTCTCGGACAAAGTGGTGCAATTTGTACGCTTCAAAAAGCTGTAATTGAAAAGAACACCGTTTTCCTAAACCATTGAACTAAAGTTTTAGTGGGTTTCTTCAATCATTTATTAACTAAATTAGCAGCACACAAGCACAATATAAATTGTCCAAAGCCGCTGGCACAACATGGCCGCCAGTTGTTGCACCAGTGGCATTCGATTACGGCAATAATGTTTGACTGTTATATTATATACACATTCGTAGTATATGCCAACTAACGAATTGGCGCCCAGACTTCGAGTACATCAGCGTACTTAACACGTGCTGCAGAACGAGAAATAACGAAACTATTATAAAGATACTTCTGTATTAAATATTTCACTTACGCTGTGCCGGAAAGTCATCCGGATGCAATTCAACGTAGTGCCGCAGCGTTGCATCACGTCGCGCCAGATACTCATTGCGCTTGCCATCAAAATAGGTGCCAACGATGCCGCCAATGCCGGCGAAGGCAAGATGCTTTTGTATGCCTAAAATATACATATATATATATATATTTAAAATGTTATCAATTAATTCAACAATTCATCCTCCATGCATTAGCAAAACAAAAGTTACGTCACAGCAAACGCGTTACGCACCGGAAAAGACAGGTTTACGGAAGCCCCAGTTGACGAACATGCCAATGCCGAAGCCCGTCATGGTGCAGATAAGCGGATTCCATATGGCGTTAAGATAACTGGGCTGGCGTATGCCTTTATTTGTTAATATTTCAATCGGATCGTTTACGGCGGACATTTTTCGTAGTTTTAAGCTAGAAGAAGAACACAAGCAACACTCACATATGTTTGGAAATGTAAACAGCTGTTTAGTGTGTTGCCAATATTGGTGAATGTCAAAAAAGTCACTGAATTTGTAAACAGTGCTGTTCAAACTGTTGAGTGAAGTAAAACTGTTTTCTTTTTGGTTTTTTTTTTTTAGAATTATGCACAACTTTATTTTTAAATTGTACACTTAATTTATGTAAAATACACATTCATAAATTCAAACTTTCATTTTACATACATATTTATATAATTTTATTTTGCGTGTGAATTTTCTGTTTTTGTTTTTTTTTTATATATATAGCAAAAGCGCTGTATATGCTCTAAATATACATAAATAGGTGGGTATTTAAAAAAAACAGTACATCATAAAAATATGTTCTTAATGAGCTTAAAAAATGTTTTCTTGGACATACACTCAATCGTTGTTTAAACCCTTGATTGAATATTACGAAGAGAGATGGATCGTTATAATTCTTTATACTGATTTCCAATATTTTAAAAATTAGTTGAAGTACGACTTCTTGGTACGTCTGTGTCCCTTAACTCCCGCACTTTGAATCGCTAACTTTAAGTACGCCTTTTTATACCAAATTAAACAATTACGATTCCCTCTGCTTAAAACTATTTTTACTTTTCATTAATTTTGTGGACACAAATTTTTGGGAAACACAAGAAACTGTATCTTAAGTTTTGTTAAACTTAAACTAAAATTTTAAACTAAAAATTTGTGTATGTATGTATGTTTGTTCTCTATGCGTTCCTAAACCATGCATCCGATATTGTAGATTCAAAGCATGGTCTACGCATTACATGCGCATGATTTCTCGGCTAACATTCTATGCGCAATTATTGTTTTAGTGTGTTATCTAATAGTTCGCTTTGTATTTTTATTGTTTTTTTTTCGGAGAAGCTCTCTGTCTAACGTTACTACCAGCTATATAAGATCTTCTCCGAATCTAATTGTTCTTAGTTAGTTAGAGTGCTGATATTTCTTGGGGACCATTTTGCCAGTGTTGATATTCAGCCTCACCATCCTGCCGCATTCTTACAAGGTCTGTCGCAAAAGACACAGTTTTAATTTCTGGTGGAAAGGTACATCCTTCACTTACATCTTGTGACAATCGGACCCTTACAAGCGAAGTTATAGCGCTAAAAGTGACAGCATCTTTTGGGCATCGGTCGAAAAATGAATCTCGAACAAAGAGCAAATATTAAGTTCTGTTTTAAACTTGGTAAAACATTCACCGAAACGTTCCAAATGATGACACAAGTTTATGGTGACAATTGTCTATCCTGTAGCAATGTTCAAGAGTGGTCTAAACGTTTCAAGACGACGAAAAATCGGGCCGGCCAAAATCAGTTGTGATCGAAAAGAACATTAAAAAAGTTCTTGAATTCATACAAAATGAGCCGAAATCTTCGTTGCGTTTATTGGAAATGGGATTAAATATTCCCAAAGATTCGATTGAACGCATTTTGACGGCGAAATTGGGTCTACCGAAGCTGTATTCACAGTTTGTTCCGCACAAATTGACTGACGATCAAAAATTGCTCCGCATCCAACGTTCTAAGGACTTGATTAAATAGTCGAGAAAGGACGAAAACTTCAAATATTCGATTGTGACTGATGATGAGACGTGATGCTTTCAATATGATTCCGAAACCTAACGTCAAAGTGACGAATGGAAGCATCCAGACGCGCCAAAACCGAAAAAAAGTCGTCTTGAGAAGTCAAAAGTGAAGATACTTGTAATGTTAATTTGTTTCTACGATTTCGAGGGCATTGTATGTACACCGAAAGTTCGTTCCACCTGGCCAAACGGTTAATGCTGTATTTTATCTTGGTGTTCGACCATAATACCGTGAGTCAGGGAGTTGGCGCCTATTGCACGATAATGCGCCATCACATCGGTCGACACTTATCACCGATTTTCTCATTAAAAATGGCATTTTAACCATCAACCATTCACCGTACTCGCCTGATTTGGTTCCGTGTGACTTTTAACTATTTGGAAAACTTCATTTGCCGACGAAACGACACCGCTATGAGGACATTGAAGCCATCCAAAAGATTTCGACCGGCCTTCTCAAGAACATTCCGAAAAATGACCTAAAACACTCATTCGAAATGCTTTTTGACCGTGCAAAATCACTTTTGCAAAATATTAAAATTTTGTTGTTTTTTTTTCGAACAGTTCTGTTTCTTTTGCGACACACCTGGTATACGATTTAAGAGTTGTCTCTTCAAAGTTAAGTTACTTAATATGACGACTACGTCGTCTGCATATTCTTCGCAGCGTGTGCAACTTTCTCTTAGTCAAAACAACATACTAGGCACAACTTTTTACTGTGTGTCTATTTATGTTGTGGTACCACTCATGTCTGTTTCGGACGTACTTTTGTGCTCAGCATTTAGTTGATTCGTTTCGCTGTGTTTGGTGCTACTCCCCTAATTACTAGTGCATTGCATATTGTCGCATGGTTGGTATTCATACTCTTCTCCTATATCTAAGAATTCACAATTTGTAACTTTCTTGTCTATATTCTTGACTATTCTGTGTCTATATAAATATATTAATCTATGTAAAATATTGGTTCGAAATTTCAAAAAAGACAAACTAGTTTTAACATACAGATAAACATACATATACAATACATGTTTCGAAGTTTCGAAAATTTCCTTTACAGCATTACAAGCATTCTGATGACTGAGTGTAAAAAATATTCAATATTTTCAATTGTTTTTCTTTTTTTTAGAAACATATTTTTGTGATGTAATGTTTATATAGGCATTTCACAAATTGTAAGTTTAATATAAAACTGTAAGGCATATTTGTAGTTTGTTTTTCTTTTCTTTTTGAGGCATTTAGCATTTTGTTAAAAGGCAAATTGTTTAAACATTTTCTATGGACAAATATTAGTTATTGTATGTATAAGTTGATTACTTCATGCAAATAAGCATTTGTTTTTAAATATACATTTAATAAAAAGCTTTAGGCACATTAGCTTAGCATAGAATTTGTATTATATAGGCTTTAGTGTATATAGTATATTTTATAATATTTGCACACATAAGTATTTTCAAGTAGTATTTGTTAAAAATATAATTAAAACAAAAGTTTGACTTAAAGTAAAATATTTATTCCTCAAAATTATATACTTAATAAAAAAAGGAAGAACAAAAGTGTGTTTTTTTTTCGGTTTCGGCACAAGTAGTTTTTGTTTTTAGTTGTTTGTCTATGCACTGTATATTAGATGTTCATATATTGTTGTATAAGGATCTAGTTTTGCTTATAATGCACATTGTACTTTGCCTTAGTTTAAAGTAGTTTTGCATATAATATGTATGTTTGATGAACTTATTCAATAATATATGAACATCTAAACAGGCCACTAGCATATATGTATGTATGTATATTTAATTATTTAAATCAAATAAACTATTTAAATAATAACTTAAAAACAAAACATAAAATTAAACTTCTTTTAATCCAATTAAACAATAGCGATATTCCTTTAAACTTGTAAACTCGAAAACTTTGTTTGGCAGAACAAACCGTTGTGAAATCATGAAATAGATTGTGGCAATTTGGCTAGAATTGTCTATTGAAACTATTAGTGCTACTACGCGCAATGAAAGTCGCTGGGTTTCCTCACCGCAGTGGATTAGCAACCCCTTTTGAGCTCAGTTGCAGATTCTACATTAAGGCATTCTATCCTTGCAAAAAAAAAAAAAAAAACAAAAAGTTGGTGAGGTGAACACTTATGTACGTGGCTTTGATATGAAACATTTTATCTAATGCAAGAGGCTTTTTTATAATAAGAAGTTTTGTAATTAACAGTTTGTAATTTTATAGTGTTAGCAATTTATGCGTACCTACAGAAGTAAATCGTGCAAAATCGTTATCAAACGACAAGAATAATGGTTAAGAGTGAGAAAAAAAACAAGCTGTAAATTATATATTGTACAAACGATTGTAATACACAACTAGTTTTAGCATACATCATACATAGTATTTTAAATCTCGGCTGACGCGGAAAATACTGCTATAATTGAAGACATAATTGATTGGAATCTAATTGTAGTTTATATTTTTTTAATAAAGTACGCGCCAATCCAAACAGATCTCTTGAAAGCATCGATAATAATGTATTGAAGCCACATCATGCAACTACTTTCTACTTCTTTTTTAATGATTTACCCACTACATTTTATAAAATTAATATAGTAAAAAACAAAAACAATTCATGACAATTTTTCTGCTTATGTTTCACATCAAAAATGAAAAGGTGCACAAAGATTCGACAATTACATAAGGAGAAGCAAATTAAAAAGTCATTGCTTGCATTGTTGGGAAAAATGTTATTTCTTGAAAAAAAAGCTATTAGTCTTTGTACATTTTACTTTAGAATTGGTCGATTCAAAGGAATACACTGAATTATGTCTAAAGCTCAATACAGAGATCGATGAAAATTTGATGATACCGAAAAAAATTCATATAAAAAACGCTGTCAAACAATGAACAAAAATTTTCGGCACTGTTTTTCAACGAGTACTCAGATAATAAAAATGTTTGCTACCGAAAATACATTATATATAGTAAAAAAAAAAAAAAAAAAACAGGTGACAAAGAGTGTAACCTTTTGCATTTCCATCAGAGAACACAATATGTGTGGACTTTTCACCTAATAAAGATCTGATTTTAGTATTTCATGTTGATTTGGGAACACTGTTTTTTGTTTGTTTGACATAGCAGTAAAAATTTACAATTTCGGTAGCAAAAATTTTCATCGATCTCAGTATTGGGCTTAAACAGAATATGTGCTCATTACTTTTAATTTTCTATGTTTGTGCAAATTTATGTAACAGGCAAAAGGAGGCGTGGTAGAACCCATAAAGTATATGTGTATATTCTTGAACAACATCATAACTTCGTCTGCTTGAATGAACAGATCTTGGAGTCTATGAAAGATATAACTTCAAGTTTTGATATTTAGACTCTACTATTAACTTTACAGATAAAGCGTATTAAATAAACATGCCAACTGCATTTTAATGGGTAGCACCATACAAACTTGCCCTATTTTAAGTTTTTGTATGACATTTTTTTGATTCTGTTGTTAATTTTGCTAGAAACGTTAAATTTGAGGTATCTTAACGAACTCCAGATCGAACTACTATAAGAAGTACCTCCCGCATACAAATCTGCGCTCCATTTTTAAGTTTGGTACAAACATTTTTTGTTTTTGTTGTAGATTAATTAAATCGGACCACCAAATAATATAGCCGCCTACAAATCTATGCTTCTAATAGGGTAACTTAGACACACTACAGGGTATCTAGAAGTCTAGTACTGCATTTTTACTTGTTTTTGTGCTTTCTATGCGTCAAATTTATAATATAAATTTAGAAGTTACGCGTAAACTATGTTCTATGCAAATTTTAACAATTCTTTTTGTGAGGCTCATAACGTGGATTTACATGGTTTTCGAGGCAGTTACGAGTTTAAAGGAGTACTCTAAATATATTTCAATTATTTCACTTTTATGCTATTAACTGTCGTACATGTATCAATCAAGGCACTTAAAGAACTTTAATAACTTTTGACGATACATTGCAGTGGTTTTCATATGTTTACATAACTGAGAACTTAAACTAAAATCAAGATCATCGTTGTCAAAATTAAAATTAAATTTAACTTTTGTTTTTTTTTTTGTTTTTGTTGTTTTTGTTGTTGTGGCATTTTCATAAACATTTTCTTCTTTTTTTTTTGTTTTTTGTTTGTTTTCATAGTCAATTGCTTTCAACTTAAAATTAGTTAAACGTAAGGCAATAATAAGTTTAAAAGGAAATTCAACGTTCTTTTTGCAAATATATGCGTTGTATATAAATGTATACACACCTCTTGAAATATTTTTATAAAATGTATTGCAAATAGTAAGTTTTTTGTTTTTTTTTTTTGTTTTATATCATTTCTTAGACATTTATCAATTATAATTATTATAGTATATAGCCCAAAAACTAACTTTATAGCTTAGCAGCTTATAAGAGCGCATGTTTAAATGGTTGCAGCAAAGTGGGCCAAGATTTCTATTTATAAAAGTTTATTATTATTATAATTTATATTTTGTTTGTTAAAGCATTTGCTCAATGACACATAAAAGTAGTAGTAGTAGCAGTACAAGTAAAATAAGAGTTTATACTTAAAATGAGGATTTTTCTTTGCTAGCATCACGAACAACATAAGATGCTATCTAAAAAATAACATAAAAGAATTCAGCTTTTAAGGAATGACACCTGCGTCAAGAATTCATTGAAATACGATATTAAAAAAAAAAAACAAACAATATTTAATGTTTAGGAGAGGCGGCGGCGTTGGCAAAAGATACAATAAAAACTAAAATAATAGCGCAGCGTATTGCGCGAGCGGTGGCGGCTTCTAATACAACATTTATGTGTATATAGTAAGATTTCATTATCATTATATATATATATATATATATATATATATATATATATATATATATATATATATATATATATATACATAGATATACATATACGTAGATATTTGCGTTTATATGCTGTACTATAACTTTAACACTGCTACACGCTCTACTTTCTCTCTTTCTCTCGCTCTCGGTTTGCCTCTTGCGACTACTTAGTTGTGTCACAATAACTAACTGATCAACTGTCACTTTTACTTTATAATCTGCTATATATCTGTACGGCTTAATTTTCATATTTATTTTCATTTTTTTTTCTTTCAGTTTTTTCAGTTTTTTTTTTTTGTTTTAACTTTTGTCTTAATAGTTTTTGTTTTTGTTTTGCTTTTGCTTTTTTTTTACGATACTGAACTAATCGCATTATGCGGTGAACCCATTTGTGTTAGCACCTTGTCCAACCATTGCAATGGCCCGTGTAAATGTATCTCAATCCAGCATGGCGTCGATGTAACATCCTGCCGATGATATTCAGCGCCCCAGCCCTTTACAAAACTCATGCGTATTGTGCACATTTTGGTCAGTTCGTAGACCGCTTCGAAGCCATTGTTCACCGACTGTGACAGCAGTTGAGCAAATTCTTGATTATTGAATATTTTTAATGAACAGCCTGGTGGTATCTTGCACACAGTACTCGGATGGAAGTTGTGATGATAATTGCAGTTACGCGATTGCACAAATATGGCGGAATCGGAAAGACACTCGGCATATACTTCACCGGTGACATAGTAGAGATGTACACCTTTGCCTGTAAATGAAAGCAGCAATTGATAATTTTAATATTTAAATGTGATGCATATTAAATAACACTAGACTACAAATTAAAAACAATTTGTTTTTCGATGACACATTTTTTCATAGACACATTAATACATAGTGTAAAATGGTATTATCAGTTTGTCTGTAAGTTTGTAACGCATTATAGGTGGCATCGTAGACCCCGTAAAGTAGTACATAAATATATTCTTGATTTGCTCGACGAGACGATTTAGCAATGTCCCTCAGTCTATCTGTCTGGATGTTGTTGGTCATTTTATAGAAACCAATTAAGATATCCAGTTGTAAATTATCACCTAGACTTCTTTGTGTATTGAAATACATATTTGTTATTTGTTGAATAGAATATCCATATTGACATGCCGCGCCCCCTTTTTGGAGTAGTAGCCCCCGTACAATCCAATCGCCCACTTTTGCTTTTTTGTATGGAAAATGATTTTATTGCACTCAATACACTCAATTCTTGTTACAGTCAATATCAACTTAAAATTTGATATAGTGGCTTCTTATGGACGAACGCTGCACATATAAAGAAATAGGTATGATTCCGCTCTTTTAGGGATAGCACCTGTACAAACTCACCACCTACTTTTGGGATTTTTTTTAAAAAAACTTTATCATTTCAGCCAAAAGCAGCTTGACATTTGACATGGTGGCTTCGCACGGTCGAAGGGGTCACATAATTATCAACGGGTGCATTACGCCCTCTTTTAGAGGTAGACTCCAACAAACTTACAACTCAAGTTTAGGTTGTTAGATTTGACAATTTTTTTTATTTTACCTGCTAAGTTTACAGCTTTAAACTTCGTGTGAATTGTATTTAAGCTTCGATTTCACCGAAGTAAAATTTTTTTTTTGTTTCTTTTAGATTTTGGTCTGCTGATGCTCAAAATAGACTCAAATAATTTAACCTACCCATTTTAGCTATATCTCGAGTTAGGAATTTATGTCAAAATAAAGATAATGAAATACAAAAAAAAATGGATTTTCAGTTTTTTTTAAAGCGGAATATATAATACGAAAGTTATATGCTCAAAAATATCACATTCCCATGCTCCGCTTTTTGAATCCGAGTAAGTTGGTTGGATTTGGTTTCGTTAAAATGGTCCGAATTTCACTTCCGGAAATATTTTGCGATTTGAAATTACTAGATCATGGCACTATGAAATTCATATTATCAAGGTCGGGAAAATTCAATTCGGAAAGAGAAATTCGGTCCATTTTAACAATATCCAATCCGAATCCAAACAATTTATTCGGATTCAAAAACTGGAGCACGAGGGATAAATAGCGATTAAAACAAAAAAATATGACAAAAAATTTTACTGTTCAAATAATTAAAAATATAAATCGTTTGGGCCGGGTTGAATTTTTTTCGTAAAGAATGAACTTTTATGTAGACAATGAGATACATACAAAACAAAATCTATGGATAGGATATGATTTTGGATGATTGTTGTTTGATAACTTTTCAATGTATCCAACCTTAGATTTAGTTCGTATGTATCGCATTTGCTTCATAAAAGTTCGTTCTTTATGCAAAAACATATAAAACTGGGCAAACTTAAACGAATTGTATTTTACTCTATTTAAAAAGTAATTTTAGTGCTATTTGTTTTCCAGTAATTTTATTAAATCAAAATTTTTTAAGGTTTTTTTCGAGTTCAGCAAACTAGAAGCTATGATATAAGAAAAAATATGACATCGAATGGACTATTTGACTGTACAGTGTACACTAGTATAATTATATTAATTTACCTATATGCCGACGTGTATTCTCAATCGTACTATTACGATTAACATTACTCAACTGCCCCAGACAGCAACGATCTGAATTGTTTGAAGGATTTGTAAAGCCATCCACAATCACTGAATTATTATTGCAATGGAAAACTTCACCGACGCGACAATTAAGCTCATAATAGGCAATAGATGCCCAAAATGCAGGCTCCGAATAGCTGACTTGTGCCACATCGCTCATCTGTGCATCGAGCATTTGTTGTGAGCCATCATTTGGATTGTTCGAATTGCCATCCTCTGAAGGACTGTATGCCGGTGGCGGTGTACCCGCCAAACTGTCATATGGTGAATTCGGATTAGAGTTAACAGAACTTGGACTGCCTACTGATGTAAGTGGTGGACTGTTGCCACAATTACCACCGGAATTGCCACCGCCACCACCACCACCACCTCCTCCGCCAGTTCCACCACTCCCACCGCCAAGATTGTTGTGTGAATTAAAGCCACTCGATGAATAGCTAACATTATGTGGCATACTTGGTTCGGCCATTTGATTAAATTGTAACATCGAATGACCCGGTGCAAATTCTGAATGACGTGGCACAAGTACCGGTGGCAGCACTGGACTTTCAACGCGTTTATAATGATACGGATTAATGCAAACTTCTTTTTGTTTAGCGCTAAATGGATACTGGCAAATTTCGAGCGGTTTAAGTTCGTGATGTGATTGTAGATCAGGCCAACGCCAGACGCGGCAATAGATGACATGTGGCAAGCCTTTGCGATGTGATACCTTTAGGGGGGGAAAAACAAAAAAACAATACAATAAAAAATCGACAATCTGCTGCAATACTCTATTTTACGCACCTGTAAACGTCCATCAAGCGAACGCGGTATAGTTACACATTTCGAAGGCTGTCCGGGACATGAGAGCGCACGTTCCAATTCCTCAATGGCACCCTTGCGTTTCTTGAGCTTTTTCACCAGACTATCAACCGCCTTTTCGGCCCATTTTTCCTCTTCGTCACCTTGCTTCCAACCAAGCAGTTTCTTTACTGCCGGCGATGTGAATGAGAATAGTGTACCAAGTGTAGACATTGCACTGCTTGTGGTCGATTCGACATCATCGGTGTCCATTCTGACGTTATTATTATTGTTAGTATTGTTGGGTGGAGTTACCCGAAAACCGGTATAACTATGTGCGGGCGGATAATCTGCAATGAGAAATGTTATCCATTGAAAATTAATATGCACTAATAAAATATGTACGTATATATTTCTTTCTTTTTTTTTCGTATTTAACATTCGCAGTTTTTTACTGGAAACGCCCATAAATAATAATGGACGCTTAGGAATATAAAAACATAACAAAAAAAAACAATTAAATTAAACACTTGGCTGCGCGCCAAGATAAGCATCGCGACATCATGCAGTTTAGAGGTAGACTAGACTTTGGTTATTGTTATTGATACTCTATGATTTTTAATGCTGTCTATATACAATATCTATTGTATTGTTCATGTTTTCTAATATTCATCTATAATGTGTATTTAAATGTTTTCAAATGAGTTGCCGCAGCAGCAAATCATGTTTGGCTCCTCCTTCCGTCCAATTGATTTCATATTGCTCTATTGTTTTCACTGTGGTGGATGTTGCTAAATGCGTTGAAGGTCATCGTTGGATGCCTGACTGTACGCGCCAATTGGATGCAAATTATTTGGAATTAATTCTGTATTAATTGGAAAAAATTATTAATATGTACATAGTACATATACTTTTTTATTTTTATTTTAAGAGCTTCAGTTTGTCTTTTTGATTGGCGATACAGTGGGCTGAATTGGAAATGCTTGCTAGAATTTTATATTTTGAATATAACATTAACTGCATGTTTTAGGTTATATTTATTCCTATGACTAGTGTGGAACAAAGAATCTCAAAGGAAGAGCAATCAACGTATTTAAACTGAAAAATTTTGATTACGTTAGTTTCAGTTTCCTTTAGACTGCCCTGACTGATCAATGCAGCGTTTACCAGGCGGATATGCTAGCTATTCATGAAGCAACGCATCTCCTAAGGTCATATTCACATACACAAGAGCATGTGTTTATCTTCTCGGACAGTCAGACTGCCCTGAAAGCGCTGAACTCTTTCAGTTCCAACACTAAAACCATAACGGAATGTCGTAAATCTCTTAACGAGTTTGCCGAGCATTACGTTATACATCTCGTCTGGGTGCCTGGTCACCAAAAAAAAAAGAGGGAAATTGTGAAGCGGATAAATTAGCCATAGAGGGTACCACTGCTCATATCCTTCCAGGGAAGGCCACAGTAGGTATACCCATAGCTACATGTAAACTACAGATCTCAGCAAAGATGATCGGTATAGCAACCAATAAATGGTGCAACCTTGGAATCTCTAGACTCACCTGGCCAAAATATAATCTCAAAAGAACAATAACACTACTTCAGCACAAGAGAGATCCGATAGCTGTTATTGTGGCAGCCCTCACAGGCCACTGCATAATAGGGAGTCGTTCCACAAGGCTAGGGTTAAACTGCTGGGACTTCTGCAGAAGCTTTGGAAATGCTGAGAATGAGGAGACGATCGGAGCGCTTGCTATGTCACTACCCGGCACACAGTTGGAAGAGATTGCCGTTAGTTGGGCGCCCTCTCCTGGATAACTTAACTGAGATCTCGGAAAAATTGATTAAACATATCTCGACGTTCTTGACACTGGCCTATGCTGGCCTAAATGACAATGTGGGGTTCAATCATGTTGGCCATCCAAACCTAACCTAGTTTCAGTTTTAGTTTTGTCCAACGAAGTAATCAAATTTATGTTAAACATTTTATGATAATTTTTGTAGCGAAACTATTTATGGCTGGCTTGAGAAATGAAGAAAGATAATCGTTACTAAAACATCAGATCGCAAGAACGATGTTGAAAAGCGATAGGGAAAGAGAGGGAGCATCAGACGAACCAACAAAGAATAATCATAAAGTTATGACAAGAGGTAATAGACACATCTTTCTGTTTCTCTCTTCCTCTCTGTGTCTTTCATTTTATACGCTACCGATTAATCATATTTTTCGGATGATGAAAAAACGGAATATATTTTAAGTTACTTTAATGAATAACAAAATCACTGACAGAAACCATATTTTAATAAATTCTTTAAACGTGCAAAGCATTTGAGTAACGGAAAGTGAAAGATAAACTTTTAGAAGCCCATAACCAAGTAACAAACACTTAAAAATTAGGGCTTATGAGCGAGACAGTTTTGAAAGCCGCACTTTTACAAAACTCTTGAAATTTTCAAGGGTTTATTTGTAAGTCGCAAGAGTGACCTATCAATATAATGTTAAATTTTTGTTTGCTAAAAGTTTGTACATCAGACTCCAATATTGAGCTAAGCGTGCAATATTTCAAAATAGCCTTCTGGTCGTATTGTCATCGTTGTATTTTCAGAACCATTTTATTTATCCTTCGGTGTGAATAAGTCTGAGGTGATATCGGTAAAAACATGCTTGGCATGATGAAGTTAGTTTCCGAATACTGTCTAAAGTATGCAGTATTCGAAAATAACAAAAAAAAAAAAAAAATTGAAATAAAAAAGATTTTATTTTTACTTTATGCTACAAGAAAAAAAGGCTATTCCGTAGAGTGTGCAATGTAATGTTTGTGTCCTTTGGGGTTGGTTTAGGGTCAGTCAGTATTGTTGTGTGTTTCGATTACATTTTTAATACTTGCTGCGTATATTCCAATGAACTGGAAAACATACTTTTATTTAAGCTAAACCAAGCCTAATTACCGCACTCTCCAGAACTATCTGAATGTTGGCAAAGACTAATCTTACATAATTATGCTTACTTTTTGGCAACTCATACAAAAACTGTTTTATTTCTCCAAAATTAACGGTTTCTGAATCGATAAATTATTAATATGTATTTTTACACAAGAAAACTCTCATTTCGTTCTACTGTACTTCAATTCAACAGAGTTGACCACACACATAATTAGCAAAGATAACCAAATGTATCCACAGCGCTTGTCAGCACTTGTCGTTGCGTTTCTATCTGTACAATGCATCCCAGCTTCATAACGCTTGGGAGCCAGCCACCTCACCCTACTCATTATTACACACTTGTGGCTTCTAGCCTAACGGTAAGTTCAACAATTTAATATTAATTATGACATTTCAATGTTAACAACATTTTGTAGCGCCTGTCATCGACTACATATGTGGACACATGCAAAAGAACGAGATAGACGACCACAAGAAAAGAGTCACAAAAACAAAAGAAATCATTAGGTGCATTTTCGTTGCACATTTCGAGATTAGCATGTATTACTGTAATAATTATCTAAGGAATTTCAAGATTTATGTAAGAAGTCAGGCATGTAGTGCAGGCGCAATGGGCGAACAACTAATGAAACCACACAACACGTCACCTCACTCATGAGTCAAAAAAAAAAAAAAACAAATATGGAAAAATAAATCTAATAGTAAATTAATATATTCAGGAAATTGAAAAAAAAAAGAAAAAAAAATATTCAGCTGTTGCTTGCACAAAGAAATCCAATTTCAAAACCAATTAAATGCAACCAATAAATCAGTTATATAGGGTGTCATTTTAGAGGTTTCATTTTCGGAAAGAAATTACAGTGTCATAAATTGGTCCGATCTGGCAACGCTATTATCATTTGTGCTCAGTTTGATTTGCCATTTTATCATTAATAGAATAACGCCAGAAAAAAGCTTGCAAACTGTGCAAATTTATTTCGATAATCGTGATTAAGTTCGGACGACATAATCGTCCATCCGAGCAAGTAATTCGTTTACCCAGGGTTCATTTTCGCAACACACATACATATGTACTCTTTGCGGATGCGTATTATTAACGCATCCGCAAAGACGTTATACAGTGTGGACCGAATAAACCATTGCTGCGTAGTATTAAGGAGGATACAAATAAGTCGGACCGTCATGGCGCGCAGTAATTGGAGCTAAGCATTCACTCTTTATGTTAAACTTTACGCAAAGATCACTGCCTACGACCTTATGAGATCCAGCCAGATCCAGATCCGATTGACCAACGTTTGCGACGTACGTTCGGTCAATGGGCTAAAAATCGAATGGAAGTATTCAATAGTGTACTAATACATATTTTGTTTAGTGAGGAGGCTCATTGTCAATAAGCAAAATGACCGCATTTGGAATGAAGAAAATCGACGAGAGCTTCTCGAGGCAAAGTTACATGCACCGAAAATCACTGATTGGTGAACAATATGGGCTGGTGTGGAATCATTAGTATTTACTTCTTTAAAAATAAGGTCGAATTAAACGTTACCGTCAACGGCGAGTGCTATAGCGCCAGGCAATTATTTTGTGCCCCAATTGAATGGATTGTTTATTGAAAACATGTTTTGCCAACAGAACAGCGCCATATGCCATACAGCATATCAAACAATCGACTTACTAAAGGAAACATTTGACGAACGCGTTATTTCTCGAAATTGACCATCGATATCTTGCTATTTAACGTCTTTGTATTATTTTCTCTGGACTTACGTGAAGTCATTGCGTTAGGCGAACAAACCAGCAACTTTGGACGACTTATAAGACAACATTATACGAACCATTGCCGAGATACGGTGTCCATTGTTTGAAAAATTAGACGAAAATTGGACTTCCAGAATGCCTATAATCATATTTAATTTCATTTTATTTCCCATAAAGCCAATTTCCAGTTTGAAACTCAATAATCTCAATATTTTAATTCAATTCAAGGTTCTATACCTCTAAAATAAACATCCATTACAAAATAAAATTTTTGCGCATGTCACAAATTAGGCGAGTGCGCAACAAATGGGCGGTGTCATGTGGAAAAGAGGTGGTACACATTTAGATACACTACATACATATATGGTTGGCTTCTTGGTGACAATTTGTTTATTATTGATTTTGTTGCCGGTTATTGTTGTTGTTGTTGGACACACGCGGCGGCGCACATGCGCAGCACACAGCAGGTTGCATACAACAGAAAAATCTATGCTGCAACATGGACACGCGCTGCTGCTGTCGCTGCTACAGCTGCCAACCAGCGGCGATTTTTAATTGCTGTCACACAAAATCACCAATCGCCATTGGCCATATTAAACTGATGCATGTTGGCCTCCAGTTGCTTGCTAGATAGTTACATATGTGATCTATAATTACACGCGTTCGTACCTGCATTATTGATAAATCATAGAGTATGAAAATTTTGTTTTATTGGATCAGTACACAGCACAGAGCACAGCATTGGAAATTGGGTTTTTAATTATAGGCTCATGGTGTGATCGTTATCGAGGTTAGTGAATTTTTATTTTTTTTATGCGAAATTTATTTAAATTTTTCAAGTGGTGAAAGTATTTTGATTGATATTGTGTAGCGGCATGAGATAGGCCATAAAATATTATAGTTAGTTCATACATTAACTCAGCTTTATTTAATAATCTACACAAGGAATCTCAAGTTACTTAGTTCGATGTAAGCAAACTGATTACGATCTGATTTGAAATGTGTTATATTTCATATAAGATTAACAAACTCTCAAACTTATTAATTGATTGATTGATTTAATGGGTGAGTCATTGTCTAATTTCTTTGTGAGCTGTTTTATAACGAAATAGAAAATATTAAAGTGTTCTTGACAGATCGACAACTTTACTTAACTGTATAAACTTCAAATTTCGATTAAAGAAATGCTGCGAACTAGGACCAGGAAGTTTTCGTAGAGTGCTAGCAAAGGAGCAAGAAAACAACGCCAGAGACAGATTTTAGGAGAACTACGAGCGGTTTAAGACAAGCAAAACAACTATTAAATCTCTATTGCAACAAAAGATCTGAAATCTGCGATGTACTCAATAAGAACACTCTGAGAATTGATATAATTCTAATAAGGTTAACTGACTTGCATACTTAAGAAACACTTCTGTAACATTGGTATAGAAGTTGAGGAAACCTCGAAACACATCCTAGAAGATTTTGCCCAGCCTTGACCTTGACCAGGCTCAAACATTTTAGAAGTTAGCAAGTAAGAGGAAGTGCTGTGCATTCACTAAATCTAAAGAACATGGTTGTTATCTTTAAAGCGACATGACTGGATGAAGTGTTCTAGTTAGTTACTACTGTTAGGGCACAATAAGTCAGCCACAAAAAATACATAACATAACTTTCTGCTGTTTCAGTATATTGAAATTCCAAAAAGTCTGAAAGATTTTGCTCCGTTTACTCAAACAATTTGTGGTGAATAGTGGGACACGACTTAAATCAAAACAAAAATGTTAAATTAGAAAACTTCAAAGTGAAAAAACTTTTTCAATTTAATAAAACAAGTGCAAAATAGAGCGATTATTATGATTTGGAAATGTAATAGCTACATGTTAAATAGCTGTCAGTCATATTGATGCATTTCAAATGAATCAACCCAGTGGCAATTGACAGAATTGTGGCGGTTCAATTAAATCGGCATGTCTTCATGACAAATAATGCTCCAGTCTACATCTACAGAAGTTCTCTCGCTGTCTGACTAACTGATCAGTCTGCTTAGATGGTGTTGCCTCTGCAGGACCCTTTTTGATTTTTCGTTGTTGTTACTTTTGCAATATTCTTTTGCTACTGATATTTAAAATTATTTTTGCCCAATTTCAGGTGATGTCAAATTGTTGGTTTTCATAGACTTCTTCATTTAAGTTTTTGCTTGGTATAAACATCAGTGAACAAACTTCCGTTCGATGTAATTGCTGAAGTTCTTTTTTCATTGTCTTGGGAATGATCAAATTGACTTGTCCCGCAAAAAATAAAAAAAAAACTAAGAATATGTTCCATTATAACCGAAATCCTACATTTTCAACATGACCGTCTATAAGTTTGCATAAACGTAATAAATATATCCTTTTATCTACAGGTATAAAACTATAATCTAGTCTACATCTTCAATAATATGGAAGTTATAGACCAGTTTCCACAATCAAAAAAGGGTGTTGCGAGGAAAAGAATTTGAGATAAACTTAGCCACTCGAACCCGATTTTGCTGCCTCAAATTTTAGTTACTAAGAAGCAGTTGGTCAGACAGCCAGAGTTACGGGCTGACGGACAATGGCTAGATCAATTCATCTCATCAAACTGTGTTCGAATATACCAAACTTTGAGAATATAAATTTCATAGAGCCAATTTCAATATAATTCAATTCGCGAAATTCTTCTGAAAGAGAAAAACGAACCATTTTAACGAAATCATTTCCGCACAACATTTTCGCATTCAAAAACCGAAGCACAAAGGAAAAGTACAATTCAAAAAATATAGAGTTCTTAAACTTCCAAAGTTACATTAGAACTGAGATCAATGCTAGCTACATTACTTTAAAACACTAGTTTTGATATTCGAATCCAACAGAATTTCGGGGAATCAAAGTCAAAACGAATATTACAATTAATTCCATTGCATGCTTCATGTTATCAGGTAAAATTTTTTAGAAATTTGAGTTGATTATTTAAATGTAGCTGAAATTGTATAAATTTTTATTAGATTGGTATAATTTTCATTAATTTATGAGGATTAGTAATATGCTTCGTCCTCTAAAGTATTAAGAGTCTAACCATTTTTTTTCTTGTTCCTCGTACCATGATTTCGCAACGGTCAAGTGTACAGATTAATGCAGTACAAGAATTACAATGTGTGCATAGTAAGTATTTATAGAATGCTAGTACCTGTTCCAACTAACTTACAAACATCAAGACCTTCAACCATACTTCCTCTTATTAAATTCAGAGACAAAGTTGCAAGAAAGAAGCAGATGAAAAATAGCAAAATGTTCGCAGAATAGCTCCTGCGTAAAACATTCCCATAAACGACAATTGCATGACAAGCACGCAACGCAAAGCACCATGGCGATGGTGCGCATGCGTAACTAACTATTACATTGGGATACTTCCTAACCTAGACTGGCCTGACTGTCTGTCTGCCTTCTCCACTCTTGATAATCAATCATAAATGAAGCGGCAATAAACGTAAATCAAAATAACACAAAACGCATGAAAAATAAAAAAATAAAAAAAATACAAAAATGAAAAAATATTGAAATTGAAATGAAGAAAATATCTTTTTATCGCACTTCCGTTGAGTGCGTGAACGAAAAAAAAAAAAAAAAAAACGAGCGTAAGTACAAATAAAACAAAAATACTGGCGTGTGTAGCTGCTTGTGGCAAAATAAACAAATATGTAAATAAAAATGATAAAATCAAATCATATGAAAGAACAAGAAAAAAAAACATACTGCGAGTATTAATTTTTGTAACAATTATAAAAAAATGTGTAATACCACGAATCAGTTCAATTGTGCATAAAATTCAAAGATGACAGTAAGATACGATTGTATCTAATTAAGTGTTTGAAGGCATATTCAAAGTAGGAAATGATAACACTGGCATGCGTGTCATTGTAAATAGTTTTAAATTACAATTAAAAACACGTTCCCCCAAAAAAAATTATCAATAGGAGAAGAGATGGTATAAATCGAGGACAAAAAATTTTAATGGCGTAATCTATTTTTCAAATTGGATACTTTTTGTTCTAGAGTTTCTTCTGGATTGTACGTTCTATTTACAATAATTTTACACAACAACAACATCATTGTGATCGAACGGAACGCAGTGTTGTTTGAGAGATGAACAGTATCGAGTATGCTTTACTTCGAGATACCTGAGTTTTGTTTCAGACCAATTTTATTGCTTTAAAATTTATTTTGGAACATTTATGACGGCAACATCTTTCGTTTTTAGAATTCGTCTAAGTCCTCTAAGAGCTCTCCAACATGCACATTGTGGTAGCCACAACAAGACCATTGAGTGAATGTTCTGTAGATGCGCAAAAAAGGAAGTTTGAATGACATTATGAACAACCGCCTGAACTTTGGAAAGTAAGTTTTTACATTTTTGAATACATTCTGAATTATATTTGGGTGCATCAACTATGCAAGATATTGTTTTGATTTCAAACAACAGAGATACGTATTCTGTAAGAATGTAACTTACCAACTGAATTCGATTTTCGGATGAGTTTCGCAAGGAAATAGAAATGGTTTTCGCAGAAGAAATCAACGTTCATAGACTTTATTTCTATGTTTACGGACATTGTTTACAACTCCTCTGATTTTTCGTGTATCTGTTCAATTTCCGTTCAAATTCGTAAACTTTGCCGAACGATATTTCCGATTTGAGAAAATAGTTTTCCCTGAGTTCGTAATGACGAACTAGTATTATGAATTGAAACTTTTTTTTTCGCTTGGACCAATTGCTTATATTGTGGTCTTGCTAGAAGGGTATAAATAGTATAATATGTAACTAATGGTATGCATTTCAAATATAATTTTAAAAATAGCCTTACTAACAGTATTAATTTAAAGATGATATTTTGAAGGAGTTATAGGTCAACGATTTACGATTTTGACATGAAATTTTCTAACTTAAATGTCTTTGAAAATAATGAACACTATTGAATTCAGCGCAATCGATTTAAGTATACGCATCTGTTCCCCTAGATCACTGGTTCTCAACCAGTGGTCCGCAGAAGCTAAAATATGGTCCGCGAATGATTTTAAATGTAGCTTTGAGTAACAATATTAGTCCTAGGATAACCGTACTCGTGAAAAAGATGCAAGCTCAGAAATCACATTAATACAAAATTACAGAAGTTTATACTAAAAATATTTTTATTTCTTTTTGTGTAAGTTCCTATTGAGTTTTTAATTAAAGTTTCAGTTTGATTATTACAGTTTATTATACCATTCACACATGGTGTGAAATGGTATTATCAGTTTGTCTGAAAGTTTGTAACGCATTAAAGGAGCCATCGTAGACCCCATAAAGTAGGAGACGTATCGATCTAGCCATGTCCGTCGGTCTGTCTGTCCGTCTGAATGTTGCTGCTCATTTTTTGGGGACTAATTTTTATGCTATCCAGTTGAAATTTTGCACGTATACTTCTTTTTATTCCAGTTTAATAGTGTCAAGATTGTCCCGATGGATTGACAACCGCTTCATATACATATACAAATGGGCGTGTCCCGCCCACTTTTTGAGGTAGTCCCATTTAAACCCACAGCGCACATTTATGCATTTGTATGGAAAATGTCAATATCAACTTGAAATTCGATATGGCGGCATCTTACACATCAACTACAACGCTTCATGCACATATACTAGTGGGCGTGTACCGCCCACTTTTTGGGGTATCCCCCATTTTATGTTTTACAATACTATTTAAAATTTCGTGTGAATGGTATTAGAGCTTCGGTTCAACCGAAATTAACGTTTTTTCTTGTTTTTATTACATCTACATAGTGGTCCCTGCTAACAAGAATGATTTAAAAGTGATCACTGACTAAGAAAAGGTTGGGAACCCCTGCCCTAGATAGTTGAAAAAAAGTTTCATATGCATGTACGGTGTAAATAGCATACTTTATAAAAATAGAATCGGCAATCTGCAGATTGATTCTTTTATACCGACATCGATAATATTTCGAATATTGCGTAACTTGAACTTACAAAGTGTATGTAATATAGGTAAGAAAAAACTTCATAAAGACCCTATAAAGTATATTTAATCGTGATCAGCACGACAAGGCGAGTCGATCGAGAGATTTCCATCTGTCCGAGAAACTCATTCAAGCATTTTGTACACATTTTGAAAAGGACCACTTCGGATAGCTCACTACTAACTGTACCGAGATAGGCATTCGAAATCTCAAAATGTTTTTGTAGATTTTAATTTACAAAAAAATATAATTTTAAGACAACAATTTCCATTCATTTTCGTGCAAAATACTCCTTATCGCAGTGTACAGTTTCGTGGGAGCACTCAACTATAGTTCTTTTTTACCAAACTGCTCAAGAGAGGGCCATGTTCTTCGAGTATATGTATGTATGTCTGTATATTTCTATGCCACGCTTCGTGGCCTTAACGGTTTGATGGATATTAACTTGAGCTGTCGTTAAATTTGTATTAATTGTGGGAGTTACATAGAGTATAATAATTACTAGTATGTATGGCCTGCAGTCGACTCAATCGACCGCAATCTAGGAATAATTTTGTATATTATTGCGTTTCTTATAATTGTTATTTCACCGCACGCTTTTAGAATGGTGTTGCAGTCCCAATTTATTTTTTGTGAGCTATTGCAATTGAATTACTTAATGAGAATGACCTATTTTTACAGGAGTAGTTGCATGAATCTGCATAGTTGGATATATCTAGTAATTTTTGGGTGTCTAGCGAAATAATATATTTGTATTGTAAATACACGATAAAGAGTTATGATAGCTTATTGCTCTGTCTGTATATTTCTATGTCTGTATATTTCTATGCCACGCTTCGTGGCCTTAACGGTTTGATGGATATTAACTTGAGCTGTCGTTAAATTTGTATTAATTGTGGGAGTTACATAGAGTATAATAATTACTAGTATGTATGGCCTGCAGTCGACTCAATCGACCGCAATCTAGGAATAATTTTGTATATTATTGCGTTTCTTATAATTGTTATTTCACCCGCACGCTTTTAGAATGGTGTTGCAGTCCCAATTTATTTTTTGTGAGCTATTGCAATTGAATTACTTAATGAGAATGACCTATTTTTACAGGAGTAGTTGCATGAATCTGCATAGTTGGATATATCTAGTAATTTTTGGGTGTCTAGCGAAATAATATATTTGTATTGTAAATACACGATAAAGAGTTATGATAGCTTATTGCTCTGCCGTTTCAGGAGGTGACATTCTTCGCAAATTGGGCACTGGAGTAGTTTAAAAAGTTTAAAAAATTTTTGGCGAAAAAAAGCACATTTTTGGTTGAACGGTTTCGTGAACAAACAAAATTGCCACAGTTGCAAAGTGAGTCATCAAAAGCAGTATCGAGAGTCTCCATTGCATCCGGAGAAACTTACTGTTTGGTGTGGATTTTGGTCATGCGGCGACATTGGTTCATACTATTCTCTGAAACGAGAATAGCCAAACGGTGAGGGTGAATGACGAACGGTATCGGCCTATGATAACCGACCTTTTTTGGCATTAATTGGATGATATACATGGTGCGTTACACGGGAGTTATTGCAAGATAAGTTTCCAGAATTCGTTATTTCCTAAAGATGATAATTGCAATGGCCGTCAAGATCGTCGCTGGTTTATGGCAACAAAGCAAAAACAATAGACAAGAGAGAACAACACCATATAAACCTTTGGTGAGATTCAGCTCGATTTATGCATCAGCGATAACATTTTCAAAACATAAAATTATACAATTTACATATACATACATATGTGTGTAGCATGAAATAGGTACATGTATATTACCTACCTACTATCAGTTTATAACTCATGGAACTAGGCTTCGTACGCGTTAATAGTCGTCTCAATTCACACAATAAAGGTTCTATCATACCTTACACACACACAACTCTTTTTATTCAGTTTTAAAGTTCAGATACGCTATATGGAAAACCATTTATGCTACCTATATTGAATTGAAACAAAAAGAATGTTTTACACCTTGGTTGATACATTTTTGTATGTAAAAACTCAGCAATCGGTGAAGTTTGAACCTAAATTTTTTTTTTGTTCTTAAATTTGGCACGCCCATTTTTACAAATCTGTGTAGTAAAGAAGAAACATCGATATCAAAATCCGGCTATATAGCTTTAATCCTGAGATTAAAATTGACGTACAATAAGACTGACAGACGGAAACGACTATTAATGCGTACGAAGCCTAGTTCCATGAGTTATAAACTGATAGTAGGTAGGTAAGGTACATGTACCTATTTCATGCTACACACATATGTATGTATATATATGTAAAGAGTATAAAAAACAAATTATATACGAATCGAATCGAGCGATAATAAAAAATAAATGCAAACGTACACATGTTATATATATTTTTTATTTTTATTTTATTTCTGTAGCAAGCGATAAAATACTTCTTGGTAGACGACTTCGAAGACCTTTGCAGGGAGTTTTTTGTTTTGTTTTGTCTTTGTAGTAGTTTTTTTTTTTATTTTATTATTCTTTTTTTTTTTTTAAGATGCTGCGTGATGTTTAAATTTAAATAAATAAGGGAAACACACAAAAACCAAACACTTGCGTTGAGGCAAAATAAAATTTTGCCGCAAATAAATATCTGCGACCCTCCACGATGATTTTTTAATTTTTTTTTTTTTTTTTTGTTTTTTATCTTCTGTTACAAGAACAACCAAAACTTTATTTTATTTGATATTACGAGTGATTTTTTTTTTTTGTTTTTTCTTGCAAATACAATTTTTATTTAAATAAAATTAATAAAATGAACACACAAACGATAAAATTTAAAAAAAAAAAAAATGTTCAAAGCGCGGCACTTTTATTTTATTTATTTTTCTAAATGGATTTATATATATTTATTTTTTTTTTGTATCTGGGATTTTGAGATGTTTTTATAGCGCTTTTAGTCTTTCATGCATCGTCAAAATCAAAAGCAAACACACGAACAAATGAACTCCACGCAAGAATGAATGAACGAACGAACGAATGAGCGATCGGAGAAGCAACACGAGCAATAGTTGTTGAGTGACTGAGAGCTGAGTGATGAATGTCAGCAGCACTGAGCGCCAAATGGTGGCAAACCACAACAACACGAGCCACATTGTACAACAACAAGAACAACAACAGTAATATTAATAATAATGTCGGCTTGTCACTGCTCAATTACAAATCGAACAGAGTCGGCAGCAGCAACAACAACAACAATAACAAGCGCAACTGCAATTACAAATACAACACATGCATAGACATACACCACTTGAGGGGAAAATAAACAAAAAGCGCAATAGGCGCGCGCTCAAAAATTAAAGAGAGCGAGAGTTAGATTAAACACTGGAACAAGAACAACACGAACAACAAAAACTGCAATTAATAACCGCAACAACAAGCAGCAATAACAAAATATAAACAAATGCAATTGAAAACAAATGCATATGTATAATAAAGGATGTTTCAATAAAAAATTTACCCAAAAATACGTCACTAAACGCAAAAGTTTTAATATTGAGCTATATTGATGATTCGTACACTACAAGCAAAAATATTTCAATATTTAATAGTTTAAAGATTTTTGTATGCAAAAGAACTCAACGAGTTAAGCAAACAAAGCATATGATATTTAATGGTACTTATTGTAACTAACATATCTTCAAACTTAAGGATTAATAGTTGAAACGAGCTTTTAACCAATCTAAGATCAAGAGTTATGGAAATAATTCACAGAAAAGATAATACAATCAGTATATATAAAAATCAAGATCTATGCGTTAGTATTAGATATTCCAAATTAAAAGTGAGTCAAATAATATCGCTTGTCTAAAAGCGTTTCTAACATCTTTTGCTTTTTTCATTTTGCATGCAAAAAAGGTGTTTCTACCGAAATTAGAACATTTATAGCAACCGTTGGAAAACTGAATTTGCTACGCATACAGCATACAGAAATTAAGCAACAAATTGTAAATTGTTCAAAATTTAAAAAAAAAAATTAAGGTATTCACTAGGTCTTGCAACTATAAAAAAGTGCAAAACTACACAAACGGCGTCGTGAGTGCACTTGTACAAAATAAAAGGGTGCAACTTTGCCGAATTAACTGTTTGTGTCGTTGGTTTGTTTATATGTTTTGAACTGGTATTACATTTTTATAAAGAAAATGACACGAGAAACAAATTATTGGAGTATAAAGCGAATAAAACTACTTAAGAAATTGAATTGAGGGTTCGTGAACTGCAATGAACTGAATGCAATTTCTTCACTTAATTTTAAAATTGCAAATATGCCGCCATCGACAGGAAGTTGTTGTTACCACATAAAAAATAACATTTGCATACAAAAAAACCAAAATTCGTGCTGAGCAAAGTAGTGCAACATTTTTTAACGAAAATTGTTGTTGGTACTTCAGCTATTTTCTTCACTACAAACATTAAATATTTAAACCATACTTAGTGATACAATTTGCGAATGAAAAACGCGCATATTTTTATTTCTTGACATATGTTAACAAAAATTGGAAAACTCGTGAAATTTTAAAGAATTTGGGTTCACTTCCAATACACAGCCTATCGGAACACCCTTTAACAAAAACAAAAAAATTATTTGCTCTGCTTACTGCAATGAGAGCACAGAAGCAATTGGATTGGTAGAGATCGCTTGTATGAGAGCCAAATGTTGTAAATGAGTAAGTGAGAGATTGAGTGACTGATTTTGATTGAGTGCCTTGCAAAAAAAAAAAAAAAAAAACAACAACAAAAAATACATACACATACACACAATTGGAGTACTGCAACAGTATGAAGCGGAGTTGGCGCCCACGGCATCATCAACGGGTAGCTGTAACAGCCACGGGAGGGTTAGTGGGTGTGTTAGTTGTGCTGCAATTGATATGTGAGTCTACATAGCCTAGCCCCCCTTCTGCTATGTCTTACGGTTAATTGCGCTGTCGCGTTGCCAACTATTATTGTGATTAGATTTTTAAATGAAGATGAATCGACTGAGAGAGAATATGAAAAGGTAGCCGATACTTCAATAAAATTATTTTTTGCTTTTGTTTTTTTTTGTTTTTGTTTTTGTTTTTTTTTTTAATGAAATGTGGAGGTGAATGTTTTCGAAAAGTGGATGCACGCATTCAAAATATTTCAAATGACATTTTAGGTATTTCCAGTACACTGTAAAATGCAAAATTGTTGTTTAAAAAAACTCGGAGTATTTTACATTTTTAGAGTTAATTTACATGTAAACAAGAACAACAACAATTTGAACGGAAAACTAAAAAACAAAATCGGCATTGTGGCACGTACAAATGGCTGCAGCAACAACAATAACTAATTGAAATTGAAGTTGCAAGTTGTTGTTGTTGTTCGGGCGCCGCCTATTAAAATAAAGTCTGAAAATAACTTGAAAGAGATTTACAAAATAGTTCTTGAAATAGAAATTCAAGTACCCTATATATATTAAAAATTAAATTTCAGAAGGAAGCAGAGTATCGTACCAAAAATTTGAAAACAGGATACTGTTTTAACTTAAATTCGGATCTCAAATTGAATTTAAAATCTGTACGAAAACTTTTAACATAATCCCATGTCCAAATTACAACAGTTTACAATTTTGGGTCTCATCTCCAGAGTTATTTTCTCATATGCTTTTTTTCTTCTTCTTTAGAACTGTTTTCAAGATATCCTCAAAAAACAATTTTTTTCAGCCATTATGCCTTAGTCCCAAAAGTCTTCATAACGCTTTTCAATTGTTACGATGTCTTGGTGGAAATATCCCCTTTCGAACTATATATATCGAACTATATACAGTTTAAAGTGCAAAAAATAAAAACACTTTTTTTTAAGGATATCGGATATAGAACGGTTCTTGTTTCTTTCGTTATTTGTTGTACAGCTCTCGCTATGTGCGGTCGTACGTCGCTGTCCGATGGCTAGAAGTATGTTTTGGTAATTTAAATATTTAAATACTTCGTCTATTCGACAAAGTTTTACGTTAGTGTGATTTTTTTGTTTTTTTTTGTCTCATAGAGATTTTGTGAAAAGAAGAGTAACTTTTGCCAAAATAAGTACTTCGCTAAGAAGTAATATAAGCAATATATTGACTTCTGAGGCAAATAAAAAATACATTAAATATAAAAGCTAATAATGCCAGAGGTAATTGTAAGTTTTGTTCGTACATGTGTGCAAAACGCCGAATGACGAAAGAGTACTTCAAAATTTTGCAAATTTTGAAGTACTATATGTGGCGAATACAAAGTTGAGGTTTGACAGAATGTGTAACGATACTGCTGCCCCATTGAGGGCTTTATTACTTGCTAAGTTGCTATAATTTTTAAGAAATTAATTAGATACTAATTTATTTTGAAGTTTTAAAATAAAACTAAATTTAATGTGAAAAATTATTTGTAATGAGAAATGTGTAAGAAGCCTTTCATATTTATTTTAGAAAAGTCTTAAAAAAAAAAATAGTTTTTGTTTAATGAATAATTTGTGTATAGTTTTAAAGTTATATCGGTTAATAGTTAGGCTTCGTCGTTTCGACGAAGTTTAGCTTTAAAATGATAAATTGACGTTCTAAGATTAAACTGGTTAATTTTTAGCGCTTGCTGATTATATATATGCATCTAGAAATATTTGGTGACAACGATGGTACGTAATATTCGTGTTCATTGCAATTGGTTAAATATTTGAAAATTCTATGTTTATAGAAATTCTCAAAAAATATTTTAACAAACATTAAAAACAGATACTAATTTTACTTTTATTGTTATATTTTTTTTTTTTATAAAGTTAGCAAACAAACAGCTGACAGAATCAGCTGTACAAAAATTATTCAAATAAAAACAGTTTAAATTTTAATAAACAATGCTCAAATCGTTCTATGGAAAAAGGGTATACAAATATGTATGTACTTTCAATATCTTTTCTTTTGATCTCTATACTCGAATTCAAATTAAAATGTATGCAAACTCCATTCAGTTTTTGCTGTTTTACTTATTCTCGTGTGCGCATATCATTACAAGTGTTTATTGCGTGTTTAGCACTACTAAACGCATATGCCCACAATACACGAGGGACGGCAACACAAGTCCCAATACAAAATGATTGGCAACAACATGTACAAAGCAAATATAACAAACGAAAATGAACGCGTTTGCACAAAACAATTGAACAAGTTAAATATTATGGCAGAAACATGTCATAATTACACCACGCACACCCTCCTACCGCAAATTTGAAAGAAACAAAAGAAACATACATATATAAAATTACGGAAAATTCCATATATCATGCATCGACAGCGTACGCTTCGAGAAAAAAAAAAAAAAGAGTATATAGGAACTATAATTGACAGCACCAGCACTGAAATAGGGTTGCAATATATTGCATTGCTTTTCCTATTTGAATAAAAGGGTTGCTTGCTTGTTTTTGGAATGATTTAGGAGCTGCAAATGTTTGTGAATTATACTAATTAAAAAGCCAGTAAAATTGTTCAAAATACATTTTTAATTGCAAATAATTGCTGTGTTAATTGCGGAAGCGCACGCGTCCCTTTGGATGCCTTTGAAAAAGACATTTGTCATTAAATTCACCAGTGCTGGCTTAAATGAAATGAAATGCTGTCAAAAATGTTGTCTATACAGAAATTTAATTACTTTCAAATAAATATGCTCGTCGGTCGTCGTACACTGCTTTTGTAGCTTTCAATAAATATAAAAAAGAAGAAATGTTTCCAAATCGCGAGCATAACGCATCCGGCCATTTAAAGACTGGCTTCAACGATATAGTGCGTCATCTTAACCAGCTTTGGAGTTCAATGTCGCCTTAATTAAAAAAATAACAACAACTAAAAAAACTGTATGCAAATTTAATAGCAGCAACTTGAGGCAATATGTACGGAGAGTCACAACATAGGCTGAAAGTAATGCAGATTTTGGCGTCATTGGTTCATGCAACAATTGTTGCATGAATTATGTGAGACAGGTTGACGATGATGATGATGATGATTGAAAACGTGATAAAGCGCTAAGAACTAAGATGTCCAACGAGGAAATACATATGTGCATATTGTAAGTTTCAATTAATAACTAGTATAATAGAAATTATAGATATAACATGAGTGAGTATACGTTAAAAGGATACAGTTTACTGCAGTTGGGTCTTAGGCTACCTAGGTATATTTCACAATGATTTCTGAAGAAATAGTGTTATGACATACACACTGCGTTTCACTGCCCACAAAAATGCAATTGAACAGTCAATAAACTCTCTGAAGAACAATATTGTGGTTCGTTAGGCCGCCACCTATTATTGCGAGTGGAAAATGTTTCACTCTTAGCGCCAGAACTAAATTATCACAATTAAGATACGGATGAAGCAGCATGGACAAGTGTCACAGGGAACAAATCGGGATCAGAACCAGGTTAATCGCTGCTTAACGCGACCCACCTATACAACTGACCGTCCAGTCCGACGTATCTATTGACGCGTCCAACCGTGGTAGGCTCGTTCATTGCACTTGACACATAGGGTTACGTTTCTTTTAAAAACTAGCAAACGATTGCTACAATTGGATAGTTATATGCGTTTTCCCGATTATTTGTAAATATTCTGGTCAGAATATTATACTGATAATCTTTCATCAGAATTAATCAAGCGGACTTCGTAGAGACTTTTCTTACGTTGACTACATAAATGCTCTTCGGATTATAGTTGAGCATTACATTGATCAAATGTCAAATTGAAGCCGTAACGTCTCATTTGAACCTACACAAAAATGCGCCTCTATCGCATACAAAAACGGTTAAAGTGACGATTTGTCTTACAAAAGTCATGGAAATAATGCAGTCTACAAAATTGGGTACAAGAGTGATGTGTTAGTGTAGTGATCCATCTCATTGTATGACAAATTTAAATACAGGTGATCTTCATGAGTCATTTGTGAGCAACCAGTAGAAGTCCTTAGAGACCCATTCAAAGCTCTTTGCAGACGTTGCCATTGTATCTTACTGATATAAAGGGTTCAAACAAGAGCTTCATAGTTCAAGTGGCTGTATCAGGTATATGTATATATGT
Source organism: Leucophenga montana (assembly GCA_035044765.1). Lineage (NCBI taxonomy): Eukaryota > Metazoa > Arthropoda > Insecta > Diptera > Drosophilidae > Leucophenga > Leucophenga montana. The sequence continues at coordinate 1,130,433 of JAWNNQ010001780.1, read as the reverse complement.
ATACACATTCCAAAGTAGTGTTTGGCATTGGTTAACCGTAATCCGTGCAAGTTTTTGCATCGTTTCATGAACGTGAACAAAACATGAAACCATTATGTGAGAAATAGTTGGTTTCTCTGGGCGGCCTTCTGGCCTCTGTTAGTCTGTCTGCCTTTCAAGTGTCGGGTTGGAATGACTTTAAAGCAAAAACCTAATGATGTAAATTGCTCAAAATATGACATTAGTCTAATGATGGCTGGTATGTACTTGTCAGAAACAAACTAGTTTAAAACGACGAGTGCTAACTCTTACATTTTAAAAGAACTTTACAGGCTGCCCACGCATATAAAAGCTTAGATGAAGAATGAAATTACGTAGTGCTTTCTTTCTAATATATATTCGTTCACTATTTTATGCATAAGACATAAAATAATATTAATTTTTGACAGATGTAAAACAAATTCGAAAACTTCTACTTCGAATCTTTTCGCTGCACTTCTATATTTTAAATTTAAGATAAAAAAAAAACTTTAATTTAGCGCAGATCGGCAGCTAAAATGATATATACGCATATCATACCCCATATTTCAAATTTTATTAACAAAATTTAGACTGCTGCTGTTACAGTAATCACACCCCGTCGTCGACGTAGTCGCCCTCGGGTTATCTTATGAACTACTTCATATTTAGGTAAAACTTGTAAATTTTCAAATGTTGATTAAAACACAAAAAAAAATAAAAAATAAAAATAACAGCTACTAAAGAAAATCGCACTCAATAATGCCGAAACAGCACGAAACATAAAACCACAAAAACGACTTAAACTGTAATAAACTAGAAATAAGCGCGCATAAATCAATGTCGGAAAACTGTCATAGAGCAGCAGATACTACACTCCATTGCAGTGTTGGAATAGTACATTTAGTCAATGAGTGCCTAAAGCACCCACGCCAAAACACAGATACACATACACAGAGAATGAGATACAGATACAGATACTTTCATAGCACACATTTTAATATAGGCAGGCAGACAGACACAGATTATGTGCATATTCCCGACTTGAACTTCTTTAAGTGAATGATTAACTTCAAGAAAAGCACACATCGTTGAAAATCATTCAAAACTTATGCAGCGCAAAATTTTTTCCATTGAAATAAAGTAGGAATCTAAAGTCGGCTTGTTGTCTATGTACGTATGTATATAGATTGGATTTATTTTCGATTTTATTTACGCGCTGGCGCTTGCATATTAAAATTTTGTTTTGCTACTTTACAAGTGAATACAATACATACTATATATAAACGCATTTTCTTTCCCGACCGACTCTGACTACACCCACAACCACCGAGATTGAGCCACACAAGACGCCCTTAGCAGTAGTAGTTGTAGGTAGTACGAGGGTTGACATGCATGTTGTGCGCCTTGGAAACCCTAAATGCTGTTAGATGTCAGCTGTTCTTTATAGTTTCATGATAAATTGTAAAAATTGAATTGACTCGTGATAGATCGAAATGGATTATCAAATTATCAATTACTTCCGAAGAAATCCCACTGTGAAACGTTGGTATAAAGAGTTTAATAGCGAGCGTCTTTAGCCCAAGGACGAATTTCGTGAAAGTCGTCTAAAAACAGCTGTTGTCCCAAAAAGCAAAAAAAAAAAAGAAAACATGCATACGAGACAGCAGTGTGAATGACGATTTGCTTCGTTCTGTGCATTTATTCAAATCTTCCACTGAGCAAAACGTCGAAAAAAAATTTATTTACTTTGAAGGAGACAAAATAAATATCAGAGATTAATCAAACCATATTCGTTTTATCGATTTATTTGGTATTTTTTTTATCAGAATGTAGATTCAATTACATGAACAGTTGACCGTCAAGAAGATTTGTTAATAATTCAACAATCACCTCCCAAAAAAAAGGGCTTGTATCGATTGATGCAAAAAAAAAACTGTGAAGAATACAGTCGCGAATGAAAACATGTTTTTGACATCGTAAAAGGTGATCAATTATGGATCTATGCTGAAGAGCCCAAAGCAAAACCGCAATCGACTGTATGCCAGTTCCAAGACGAACCAAATCAAACAAAAGTTGTTCGCGGATGAAGCACTTCAAAGTAAATGATGAACTGCTTGATTTTTGGGAAAAATTGTTGCTCCATTAGAGCAATGTAAGACGATCAATTGTGAATGGTATATAACGATTTGTTAGCAAGAAGTTTTCGGAGAATTGAGGAAAAACAAGCGTAGAAGACGGATTATCCTACACCACGACAATGCGAGCTCTCACACATAGGTTCGCACAAGAGAGTTTTTGAGCACACAAAACAACGAATTGATGGTTTATCTGACATAAAGTACTGACTTGACTTGACCACTATTTGTTCCGAGGTCTACGTTAAGAAGCATGTAAACAGCTCGTTTTTGGAGTTAACTACTTCTAAGTGACGCACGTTTATGCTAGAACAAAAAATGTCAAACTTTCCAATGGAAAAGTCAGCTGACACCTAACAACACATAGGGTTGCCAAGGCACACAATATACAAGTCAAGCCTCGTCTCATCAAACAGTAAGCCAGCCAAACAGCGCGGCAGCAGTAAGTGAGACTTGAAAGCCTATTCAAGCATTCTATCCAAGTATAGTTGTTGATGTTGACTTCTGCACGTCGTTGACCATAAAAATAATAATTATTGCATTTAAAATCTAATAAATTTTCGTATCGACTGACTACGCATCGATGATGTGTGCTTCAAGTGTTGGTTTCAGTAGTAGTAGTCGATATAAGGAAAGTACGGCGCTCCTATTTTAATGGGCGCTAACTGGCGCTTCAAGTGATAATGGCAAGCGAGTGAGATGACGATCGTTATCTTCATTATTATGATGATCATGTCTCGTGCGCTATAGCATTAACAGCAGTCGGTGCGATAGTATTGTGGATGTTATATCGCAACTTTTATTGTTGTTTTCACTCCTTTTTTGCACATTCGACTGAAGGTTCGACCGAACCGATCCGATGCAATCCGATCGATATTCTTGAGCTTTTAGTAGCTAGTGCTGTTCTTCAGTGACACAACTTGTGTAGCTCGGGTGGTGTCGATGTCGACGTTAGCTTAGGCTTTGGCCTCATGTTGCACTTTTTGACCATAATTGCATTGCTTGTTGACGTCGTTGATGACAATGACGTTTGTCTGTCATGCTTCAATTCAACAACCAACGCTGCGACCACATCTTGCAACTTATTTCATGTATCTACAACTCGCGTACTACTGCTGTTGCTAAAGTTTCTGCTTCGGACACTAAGATACTCTTCTGCATGTTTGCTCATTCTGTATGTAATTAGCCATGTTTGTGTGCTATTTAATCCGCTACTTGAGCGCCAAGAACGTGCGTAATGTCGCTTATGCGCTGCTGGCGTATACGATGGTTGGGGTTTAATGCTTTGGCGGCTATAGTGTTGGCTGACGAGCGCGTCTGGATTCTCAGAAATCTTTATACGCTGCGGTAGGCGCCTCTGACAGCGTCTGCGCGCTCGCCTTTTTTTTTTCTTTTTTTTTAAGCTTTTACATGCCTTTGTCGGAATTCAATCTTTCTACCGCTCCCGCTTTCGTTGGATGGCATTTTTAGCATTGTTTAAGTCTATTTTAGTGAGTATTTTTAACATTACAGACTGGCACTTTAATTTGGTGATTTAACGTTGAAAATTAGTGATTGGTATGAAACTAAAATCTTATGTTACTCAAAGTAGGCAGTTTGTGTGAGATGGGGGGGATGGTTTTATGCGTAGTTATTCGCTTTGTTGGTATATGTATTTTATAAAGTTGGAAAATAATAAAAACTATTATTTTATCTAATTTTAACGCATCCTTATATTTTTTTGCGCACCAGCAAACTCATAGTAATCTTGGAATAGACTCAAGTGTCGAAGCCAACTAACTGTTTGTCCGTCTTTAAACTTTTTAATTGGAAACTATAAGTTTTAATGTTGGTCTAAATCTCATTTGAAAAGTTTAGTCGCTGTCTTTTTCTTCTCATATGAGTATTGAAACTGATATCAGTGCAAATAGAACAGAATCTATTTGACCTAAGCACTCAGCCGGCCAACTTTGCTGTCACTTGGAAGTGTTGCCGAACCAGCGATGCACAAGCGTTTAAAACTCTTTACAATTGGATAAATGAGTTTAAACGAGGTGGAACATCTACAAGAGTTTTTGCATCGTTTTGTAGCAGCCGACGAAATATGCATCTACAAAATACCAGAAAGCGAATTTGTCTGGCGGATCGGCACCGAAGAACCATTTTTTGGGTAATACTTAGCAATATTCACATTGACACATAGTATATCATGGGCCTACGATACCACACTTGGGTTATAGTCATTCAAGGAAACGAATAGAATAAGTTTATTTATATATATTACAGCAAATGATCTATAATTTTCCTAAGATTTGGCTAAACTATTAAGAAGTTCTAATTAATACAAGCTGCAGCATTATACATAGGTGTTCAATTTCTCCAAAACAAGATTACAAGATTATATGTGATCGATTTCGATTCAAACACAAAAGCACTTTGATTTTTATGTTTGTAAATCCCATTTTAACAGAATTTCCATGAAACATAACGGTGCTTTTTGAACGAAATTATTAAATGGGGACTATGGCTATGGTATATGGGGGATACGCCAAAAAGTAAGCATGACATATCAATATAGATAGCCTATACACTTGGGACCAAAAGAAACTTAAATGTAAGCCCGAAAAATGGCAACAACTAACGGACGCACATAGCTAGTTCGACTCGTCTCGATGACCTCAATCAAGAATATATATTCGTTATGGGATCTACGATGGCTCCTTTAATGCGCTACAAACTTTCAGACAATATATGTGTGAATGGTATACAAATATGAAAATATTTCAGACAGTTTGGGATAAGTGATAATTATAGTTCTAGATAATCTTAAAATTAAACAATGGTTTGTTAGACTCAATGCTGAGAATTGGGAAGGGCGCTTCAATAACTTAAAATCCAGTTTGTATAGATTGTTTTCATAAAAAAAATATTTTTTCTAAATGCTCACAACAATAATTCAACCAATTGAACTGACAAACTCTAAATACAGATAAAAATCTTTAGCGCTTTAAGAAAGAAAAAAAACTTAAATAATAAAGTTGTTAGTCCAAGTTTTTTTTTGCACCATTGCAATCAAACTCATACCAAAAAGGCGACAAATAAATAAAAAATCAAACCAATTCAACTTGCGAAGGCTAAAAATAAGTTCAATTTCGTGTTGACAATTCTTGCGAGGTTTATTGGTTTGTTTGCTGGCTGCTCCGTTGTGCGATGGATTATCGCGACAAGAAGATCAAGAACAGCGCGCGAAATATAAAAACTAAAAACAAACAAAAAAAGAAAAACGCTTAAAAAATAAAGAGATCACAGCAAAGGGGACGCCCACTGAACTGTAAAAAAAAAAAAAAAAAAAAAACAAAAAAAAAAATTTATATCAGAAAACACTAAAAACGTAAATCACGTTTTCGATGGGTTTAAAAATAGTTGCAGCAAACAGAAATCAGAGAAACCAACGAAGAAAATCTCTGAATAATAATAATAAAGATATTCAAATGCAATAATTGGAAACGATTGCAATCATATTGGTAGTTTAGCTTCAGTTTCAACTTAAATCTGGTTAGATAAATTTGAAAACTATTTGGGACAGCCAACTGAACTAAGCGCTAACGTGGAAATTAAGCAATTTTGGATTGTGATTCGAGGCTTATAAATTCGTTTAATGGCATAATTACAAAGCACAGAGCGCGCGCGTATGGCAAAATGAAAACATCTAACAACGACAACTAACGCTAATTTACAAAACGATTTAAAACCAACTTCCAAACTTCCATGCGTAGGATGCAAATGAACACTGTGAATATATTGTATCTATGGGATACAAGTATCTATAGCTAAACTATGCACAGATACAATGTGCGGATAGAGTTTCAAACTGAGTATGTGTCCGTAAGTGAACGAGGCCCTTGTTTATGCATTTGCACTTTTTTCTTTTTGTTCTCCATCATAAATGCAAATTTATTATTTATGCTCATAATTGAAATATTAGGCTTGTGAACTTAATTTAAGTAACATGCATGCAACAAGAATAGAACAGCTCTAATATAAATTGGCAATAACAAAATTTTCCAATTGTCATCAATTATGCACTGCCAATCTGACAATTACAACAATTACAACAACAACAACTACAACAACAACAACAAAAGAGCACTGTGGGCGTAGGTGCAAGCGGTAAATCAAATAAACTTCAATTGGTAATCACAGAAATTGCAGCCGGTTAGCATTGGGGGCGTCATTGTCGACATTCAGACTTACCGCTGCCGCCATTTTGTTTGCGAAAACGCAACAGTTCGTATATACAATTGAATATTAATTTATTTATTTAATTTTTTTTTACTTGTATAGAAAATTGTTGCAACTATAGAAAAAAAGCAAAAAAAAAATAATAAATTAAAACTTATTGGTTTAAAATTATACGTAAAAAAATAAATATAAATAACAAGAACACAAAACGTTTACTTTAGTATAACCGAAGTTTTAAAGCACTTCATATAAATACATATGTATCAGGACTGTAGAATTCGTGGTATCGCTGTCCCAATCATTTTGTAAGTTTACCATTTTGTTTTCATTAACTCTTTTCTAACAGCTTTCTTAATTTTTACCATCTACACGTCGGGTTTTTTAAGGTTTTGTTGGTTCTAATCTTCAATTTTGAAAAATAAAGTTGTTCTATTCAGTAATTTTACCTGACTTGATCAACAGTCGGATTGATAAGGACGTGTCCGTCTGTCTGCCCGTCTGAATAACGAGATCTTAGAGACTATAAGAGACAGAGAATTCAAGTAAGTGCCAACCCCACTATAAGAAGTAGTCCATATACAAACATTTTTGAGTTATTGTTAAGTTATACACGCCAAATTTAGTGTATCTTTCGTCAATCCTAATAAAACATACAACATAGGTCTAGATGGGCACTCTATAGGGTAGCCGCCATATAAACCTGACCCCACTTCAGAGTATGTACGAGTATATAAATTTACTTGTTTTTTTCATATCGGATTATAGACCCCATACAAATGTATGGTTCAAATCAGTGTTTGAATTGCTTCCGCCAGAACAGTAAGTGTCACCTAAAACAGTAGCCGAAAAGCACAAAACGAATTGTGTCTTCTGTCTCTAAATTTTGGTAGGGGTAGAAATGAAGTCGTCGTTTTTTTTTTTTTAAGAAATCTTCTTCTGATCGATAGTATCACCAGAAACCATAGCGGTTCGCTTAAAAAAAGTTATTTAGAAACTATTCTACTTCTACTTTGCTTACTTTGACAGCTGTTTTTACTACTACTACTGAAAAAAAAAACCTCTAAAAAAATTCAAAAACGCAAAATTTTGTATTAAATACTACAAAAAAACTGACCTAGAAAAATAAAACAGATCCACACCAACTGCATATGTATGCAGAATACTGTCTTATTATACGCCTCATTGAAAAAACATGTCCATACTCCCTTTACCAAGAACCAGAACGTCGCACACTCCATATCCGCTGGCACTATAGAAGCTGAAGTATTCTGAAACAATAATGTGGTACAACCACAGTTCCTCATCATAAACTTTGGAGGATTCCTACTATATGTATGTATACTTTTTATACCATTCACACATAGTGTGAAATCAGTTTGTCTGAAAGTTTGTAACGCATCGTAGACCCCATAAAATATATATATTCTTGATCAGCTCGACGAGACGAGTCGATCTAGCCATGTCCGTCTGTCTTTCTGTATGTTGTTGCGCATTTTTTGGGCACCAATTTTTATGCTATTCAGTTGAAATTTTGATCTAGTCCCATATAAACCCACAGCTAACTAAAAACGTCAATATCAACTTGAAATTCGATATGGCGGCATTTTATAGATGGTCGCTTCATACACATCTACTGTTTAGGGTAGCCCCTATTTATTAGAGCTACGGTTCAACCGAAGTTGACGTTTTTTTTTTTTTTTTGGTTTTTTTTGTGTCATTATGTACGACAAATCATGGTCAAAACAAACGACTACCTATACCACGTTTTCTATGCTCTACACTAGTCTCTACTGCGAGGGTGGTTAATACAATATATTCATAGCTTTTGTTATTTTTGAACAATGAAAAAAACTAGTTTAGTGCATTGATTAAATACTTTCAATAGAAAGACAAAAAAAAAACACCAAGAGAAATCAAAATTGAGACAGCATTTGATACTGTTCACAACTAGATGCATGAGTATAAACGTATTTGCATATCCACAAGTTTCAAACGTTTGGTTTATTCATTCAAGATGACTAAGCCAGAAACTAATTGAGTTCATAGTCATTGAAAATATGTATCTGCAAATATCTCGCTACTAATTGTGCATGAAAAGAGTTTGTGCTTCGTTTATAATGCGTCAATATATGTACAATCATCGATGAAACATGATTCAATAAATAGAGTGTAAATCAAAAGAAAACGTTAAAAGAACGGAAGTTTTATAGTTCGTACACGCATCTAAATACTTCATTGCACGTTTTAAGTGATCAACTGATACACAAATTGAGCTATGAGTTTGTACGGGGATTCTTAATACTGGACATGTAGTTACCAAACCGATTTTTTAAGAAAATTCGATGAAAATTGCGGAAATTAGTGCCCGTATTAACGCACAGAGAGAACGACGACGGGTAGCCAGTCTATAAGGAACGATTGACGCAATAAAAGAAAATTCGTTGAGGGAACTAAAGACATTTCCAAAATCAGCTTAAAAAAAGTGTTTTGAAGATTGGAAGAAGCCTTGGCATATGTGTATTGAATTCAATTTTGAAGGGGACAACAAAAATATCAAATTGAAACTTTTATTCAGTGAATTAGAATAAAATGTTCCTTTGGATCAAAATTGATCCGGACTGTTTGTTTACAATGCGAAAAGTTTGTATGGCGATTTTTAACATGGAAAAAAAATTTAACAAGTTTGCTTAAAATTTTGTGTTTGCAATGGAATAATGGCAACGGAATCATTAAAAATATTACAAAAGTGTTATGAGGACACGAGAACGCAGGTATTTGAGTGGCGTAAAGTATTCAGTGAGGGTCGTAAAATCGTAGAAAACTTGCCTCATGCAACGACAAAAATATCGAAAAAGTGATGGAAATTGTGCTCGAAAATCGATGTGTTGACATTAGAAAGAGAGCAAAGACACTCTATATCTCTTATGGATCGAATCAACAGATTTTGGTTTGTGTGGTTTTGGTATGAAACGCGTTGCCGTCAGACTCATACCAAAAGACCTGAATTTTTTAAATTTTTTGCACACTCCAGTTTGATTTTGACGGAGTTTTTGGTCAAACATTTAGCAAAAGTCGTCGTATTCACTATAATTGGTACAGTATGACTTTTTTGTGTTTTCGTAACTTAAATATACGCTCCGGGGAACGCGTCATGAGTCGATTGAGGACATAAAAAAAAAATCGCTGAAGGAACCGGGTTAGCACCCGGCCGAGCCGTATAACAAGTGTATGGAAAATTGGATTAGCCGTTGGTATGCTTGTATTGACTCAAAAGGAGCCTATTTTGAAGGCGATAATAAACATTTGTATTAAAATGCATACAAATATTTTTTTTTTAACCAGTCCGAGTAAATTTCGATCCGAAGGTATATTCTGGGATCTCCAGAGAATATGCAATAAAAAAGCAACAAAAGCTTTATCGTTTATCATATAATTTTATGGCATTTATGATGAAAAATTATTGCAAACATATGAATGTAACAAGAGCGAGTGAGGAAGTGCACAATATCGATCGGCAATTACGGTGGCTGCTAGATTATCTAGAAGTATAGTCCGACGATTACACCAACCCATAAAACGCACCAAACCGTTCATTTTTCGGGGTATCGGTAGCTGATGGATCACCGATGGAGTTTTCCCGCTCCAAATGCAACAATTTTGCTTATTGACAAAGTCACTGAATCACAAGTAAAACCCATCACAGAATAAAATAATGGTAGAAAGTTGAAACTCCTGGAATGAAGTTACTCACACCCTCCCGGTGCGGCCATATAAAATTTTTTCATGAGACGAAATAGTTTGCTTACTAAACAATTGATTTTGACAAATATTTTCAAACACGAAGAAAGAGTTGTCAGTGATCCCAATTATTCTTGATCATCTCCATAAGATGAGTTAATCTTTTCTAAGATAGGCCGACGACCAAAAATTCAGGCCCGGGAGTAAAAATTAAGTGTACCTATTTTTTTACATATAAATGTGAAAAGCATTTAAAACAAATTAACAAACATATGCAATGCCATTGATACCGGGTCCCTAAAAAAGCATAGGCCTGAGATAAGTTACCCTCTTTACCCTCTCCCCTATCGACGTACCAGCTTCCAAGATAATCATAAATGTTACTAATATCAGTCCCCAACATCACTGGTACAGCATATACGATAAGTATGAAACGTTATGAATAACGTAGTCTTATTTAATACGTTACCAACTTATAATACCTTATCAACATACTAGTGAAGGGTACACATCATACCACTGCAGTTTGCCTAAAAATGTTAAACGGTATATAACCACATCAACCATTTCCACAAGCTTTGGTAGTTCTTTTTAGAGAATATTCCCTGGTTCACCTAACAATCATTGTAAGACAATAAAATCCTTTGGTTGTAGTTCGTTCTGCAACACGTATTAAATACATATTGGTCTACCCTCGTTTTCAAATGACCGCGGCACCAATACGAGTTTCTTGACAAGCGTTCGCTCAAGCGTTTTTGTTTACATTTTCACGACAACGACGATGACGCCTGAAAGGTTTCAATGCGTTGCATTTAAAAAAAAAAATTTTTCGCTTCTGATAAGTGTCGCGAGGCAGATAAGACCCATGAAGCTAAACACTGCGCACGCAACAAACTATGAGATACACTAACGACAAGATACACCATAAAAATTTTTGTAAAACGCACCTTCGATCTAAACGAGTCGCATTTATGAATGAAAATCCGTTGTAGAGACGTTGTCACGCTGCTCTTTAAAGTGAATAATGATGAAATTGATAAGCGTTCATAGCCAAAAAATAAAAAAAAATAATTCAAATTTACAATAAATGTACAAAGGGTTTATCAATAGAGACATAACAATTTTATATAATATTTAAAAACTAATGCTCCTCTAAATTTTTGTAGGAACTTTCAGCGCCAAAACAACAATCAAAATTTACATTTTTATCATGGTGAAGTTCACGAACGGGTAACCTTTAGAAATTATTGAAATTTGCTGCTGAAATTCAGAATGGTGTTCAATATATTCCATGTTTAAAGTTCCTTATATGAATCATATTTAATGGGCCGATGTAATTTATTTGAATTAATTAAAATAATTAAAAATGTCATACAAAATCTCAAAAGTGGAGGCCGGTGCAGATGGGGCTACCTCTTAAAGTAGGGTCTGATCTCGGTCTATATGGTTTATTTTATAAGGATTGATTTGAATATAGCATTTGTTTCATAACTAAGACCAACAAGAAAGAACGCTGTAGTCGAATGTGCTCGACTTCGCATTACGCTGTACCTTTCTTAAGACTCCTTATATAAACCATAGATATTTTTTTAATAAAAATTGATGTAAAATTTGAAATAATTAAAAATTATAACCAATTTTGCGTTTCTAGCGTAATTAACAAAAAAAATTTCATACAAAAACTTAAAAATGGAGGTAGTCATGTATGGGTGCTACCTTCTAATGTTTGTTGGCCAAATTTATTTACAAGTTATCTGAAGAGGTAAAAAGGAGAGTCAACATTTTCAAACTTATAACTCTAATTTTTATCTATTAAATCTCTAAAATCTGTTAGTTCAAACAGACGGTCAGACTCGTCTTTCTATGCTTATTAAGAATATTTATACGATATAGGGCATGCCAAGACTCCTTGTTCTTGCAGCAAACTTTATATACTCATTTACCTTATGGTTACAGGGCATAATAAGAGAGCGTTAGTATTAAAATATAAAATTGTTATGTCCCTATTGAAAAACCCTATGTAAGAAGAAACGCTATTCATGCCCTGATTAGATTCTTAACAATACGAAACTTAATGCAGCAGCTACGAAATTAAAACTTGAACTTGATTATATTTACTGAAGGCGTAGAACACGGAGGCGGCGTATGTTATTGGTGATTCATAAATAATTAAAAATTCTGCTTAATTTCGCTTAATCATAACAAATATTATGACGCTCACACATCTGTGATTTGTTTATGCGCGCCGCTGACTAATAATAAGGGCAACAATAATAAAATGTAATAATATTTGAAAGACAAGTGAGCGCACAAAATTCTAAGCGCTGCACTTGAAATGCACCTGAGAAGGAAGCGTTAAATCAGAGCATCAGCAGCAGCAGCAGAAACCGAAATCAAGAGCACCCCCACCATCAACATCAACATCACTTCCACTGCGCTGCTCTGGCTCACACTCTCCCACCACCATCAAGTACTTTCCAAACAACATAAATATGCGAATTTATTAGTTTGCTCTCAACTGAAAACACACATTCAAGTGCGACACACACCACAAACAATAATAATAATAACAATAACAATAACAACAAAAAACAACAAAAACAACGACAATAATAATAATAACACAATGCCGCCAATAGATCGTTGGAGGCTTCTTCTTAATCTCTGTTGCGGCCACTGCAGCGCTGCAAACTGCGCAGCTGCTGCGCCACCACCAAGCGCAACGTCGAAAATTTTCACCTAGAATTTTCCCACCGATTTTTCGCGCACAAAATGCATTTGAAAATTAATAAATTCTACTCACGCTTAAAATTTAGCACATAAAGCAACGCGTTTGTTATTTAATTTCTTGTTTTAGGCGGCACAATTACATGGATTTTGTTATTTTATGTTGTTTATCACGGAAATACATTAACAGCGCGACCGAATTTGCTGCCGGATGAGAGCAATGTGCAGGGGTTCACAAATTGCAGCGGCGCCGCTCACAGTTAGAGCACAGAGTGGCAGCGCCATTCGCTGTTCGATTCAATATGTTTATTTAGTTAATTAATTTATGTTATAGTTAAAAATTGTTTTGAAATTTAAATAAATTTAGTTTTAAATTTTAACAATATTTTTAAGTTTTTTTTTTTTGTTGCCATTTGACTTCAACTGTGCAAAATATTTTGTACAGCTGTGGTATATAAGTAGAAACAGTGAGACATTACGATGTTCTGCTTTCCACATCGAAATCTCAAAGTGTGCAATTCGTGGAATTTGATATTCATAAACAATAATATGGAACTATTATGGAACTAATCTGGAATAATTATGGAAATAATCATAAACGCTAAAATGTAGTGAAGATCGTGTAGATTCAAATCTTGTATTAAACTTTTTCAAATTGCTGTAATATTTTATACTAAAAGGGAAAAAATAAAAAATGTTCTTATTGTATTTTGGCATTCAATATTCGTTACAATTGATATAAAGCGAGTGAAACTAGAAGTAGAAAACATCAAAATTGATAATGTCGGTCTTTACGTTTTTTTGCTTCGTATATTGATAGTCAAATGCAATTTGAACACCAAAACTACTAAAAGTATTATTTTAACATATTGTTTTCCTTTTTGGTAAAATATGTTACATCAATTGAAAGGCTTCGTTCTATTTCCTTGTCGTCTTTAAATTTTTTTTTGTTTTCTAAATTTATTTTTGAATCGAATCGTACAGACGAATACGACCCGTAATAGTATTTATTTTCAGTCTTAACGTTATTTTTATCATAAATTTTGATATTATAGCAACACTTTTGCTTACTAATTCTAATTTTCCATCTACACCTCTTCCTAATCAAATATTTAATGCTACCGATTTAAAATAATTGTTTTTTATTATTTCCTTTAACATTTGACCACCATTTGGGGCCCTCACAAGCAACAATGAAAATAAAACTGCTATTCTGATATTGCTGGAAATATTGAATTTGAAGAAAAATAAATAACTACTTTTATAATTATCTGAAAAGGTGCTAAGTACCATTTGAAATTCCATGATATCGCCGCCATTTGGCGCTTTTGAATTCCAAGGATCCAGTGAAAACATAAACTCATCAAATTATTGAAATTAAATTGGAATACTCGTTCTAATATCTTAGTATGATCCATTTCTTGCCAGCAATTTTAAAGAATATGGCAACAAGAGAAGCGGTCATTTTAATTATTTACCATCCACCATCCATTTGCGAAGAACTCATAGAAATGATGGCCAAAAAACCATTGTCAAGAATCTTTACACGAATGAGAAAAACGAAGTTCTTTTTTTATTTAGCCTCATTCGACTCCATTCCTGTTGAATGAAATATAGATCAACTTACAATGGTTGTCACATACGTTGAAGAAATTCGGCCAGTTGAACGCTTTTTGACTTTGATATCCAATTATGGACATAGATACTACATTGCATATATGAATATCAATAGGATAGCGGATTTTTTTTTTTTGAACGGCTGCTACGCTCACAGTATACAATCGATTTTGACAAAAAAAATATATTATTTGAAAGGTACTCATTTGCACAATGTATATTTTATCAAAATTGGTTGAATATTTTGGGCGTAAAAGGTTTTAACAAACTCATTACATAAACAAATCAAACGATAGCATGCGAGCAGTCAGTTTCAAATGATAACAATCGCGAGTGCGAAAGAGATATGAGAATACTTATCATACTTTGTATGCGCCTCGCTATTATTTTGGTGACTGTCTCGCTGTTTTCAATTGTTGTGATTGGCGACTTAGTTAACAACAAAATCAAAATGATTTCAAATAAAAATTCAAAATGGGGACAGATTTGAATGATATAATGTTTCGATCTTTGCCTGTGTAGCATAGTTTATTAAAGTTGACCAATATATACCAACCTTGACATTTCTAGCTTAATTAAGGGCCCCAAAAATTACATATGAAAAATCTCAAAAGCGTGACGTAAGCATGTATGTGGGATACACCTTATAGTGGGTGGTGGCACGTTCATTAAATACACTTTATGAGTCTGCATCTCTTATAATCTCGATCTTCAGACATTCGGGCGGATTTGTTAACTATCTCCCCTTTTTTCCCTATGGGTACGTGGTATAAACAAAATCAGATTAAAAAAAAATACTGCTGTGTAGTTATGTGTTTACATACCATTTTTTATAAGCAATACTATGTATTTTTTTTTTTTTTTTGAGATTTTATAATAAATATTATTAAATAAATCTTATATATTGTAATTACAAATCTAAACTTATTATTAACCCGTTCCCCAACGCCATTTTGTATAAGCAATACTAAATATTTTTGAGATTTTGAAACTTGAATTAATTATTTAATTTACCCGATCCCAACGCCAGACGGTGCCATCATCGCACACCGTTATCAAAATGCTGCCATCCCTAGAAAATGTCGTCTGTCTGATGGCTGTAGTGCATTTTGGATGTATCAATTGGCTGCATTTACTCATATTCGGATCAGTGCAGTCCAATTCCCAAACATAGGTGCGACCTTGTTGATTGCCCAGTGCCAGCACCTTTTGCCAAAAGTTAAAAGCGAAACGAATGAACCAAATTTCACATTCCTTATAATCAAAACGATGTATAACCGTCGTTGACATTGCATGCTGGGCGCGAACATCCTGCTGTTCCTGTTGCAGCTGCTCAAGACGTCCAGGTTTCCAGCAGACAATTGAATTCTCGCATGATTTTGAGAGCACAAAATCACCGAACCACTGCACACAATCGACATAATTCCGATGTATGTCACGCGTTGAGAAATCTGGAAAATGTTGTATTTTTGTGGGAAACGGACGTTGTGATTTCTCCGGTATGAAATTATTAGAAAGTTCGATATTCTGTTTAAAATCAACGCTATCAATGCACCACACTTTCAAGGAGTGATCCATGCCGCTTGAGATAATACGATTGCCACGTAAATCAAAATCAATGGAGAGCACTTCATCACGATGACCTTCAACGCCACCGAAAACAGCAACACAAACATCCGTTTCGATATTCCACAAACGTAACGAGTGATCCTTGCTGCCGGATAGTAAAATTTGTGGAAATTTCGGATGAAATTTCAGCTCATTGATTGCATGTCCGTGTCCAATATAGTGTTTGCTGCACTGATGCAAACTGGGATTAAAAATGCGTATGACACCGCGATAGCCCGCAGCAGCAAGAATGGGTTCACCAGTTTTTGATGCATACGACCAGGCACAAGTGTAGAAATTCTCATCGGGCTGTGAATAAAATAAGAAACATTTATTTGTATTGTATATAAATTGGCTGACCTCCGCAACGTTGTGTGCACCCACATCCACAAAATGACGAACAGACAAAGATTCATTACAAAGCGTACGCAGTTTCCGCAACTACGTCCTATTTGTTTTTCTCTTATATGGGGATGTGGCACAGCGCATTTTTCCGGTGTTCTTTCCATATAGTCCAAATCTTACCCATATACCTCAGTTACTGAGATATGATAAATTTGTTTTTTCTTTTACATATGTATATAAAAGGCGTGATACTCCCAGTTTACCAAATCTCATCTGTCTGCCTCAAGTAGTTACTGAGATAAACTTACATTCCATAACAAAAAAAAAAAAAAAATTAACTGCAAACCGAAAAAGAATTTCGCATATCCATATATGTACATATGTACATATGTATATGGATTATGGAATGCAGTTGTTGAACTTTTTCAACTAACCGGTAATCGACAAGTGATTTTGCGTAGTAACCGTTTAACCGGTAATATACCGATTCATATATTTTAAGCTGAACTACAATACAAATAGGGAATAGATTATTTGCTTAATTCTGTTTGTTTGTTAATTTCGGTAATTTTAACTTTAAACGGAAATCAATGGAGCAGCATTTAGATAGAGTTTTAAGCGAAATGGTTACGCATAAAGACACCGTTGGTGTGATATTGACGAATTGCCAGGGCCTTTGTTTAGGCTCGAACGGTAGCATAAGTCCCGATGTCTCTGGTATAGGTATGGCGATATCAGAACAGGCATGCAAACTGGAACCAGAACTGGCTGCACCTACAATATGTTTGTACAGCGGCAACAAACGTTGTGTTATACAGAAGAATGGCGAAATTACGGGCATCATCTATAAGTGTACGTCAACAAATACAATTAACTCGTCTACAACAGTCGCCAGCGCAGCTGGCACATTGACCGGCACTTCAACCGTGGCAGCAAATTTGCAGTGAACGGAACAACAAACTAATCGAACTATGAATTATCGTTATGCTTCCATGATATAAAGACATAAGGAACATGCACAGACTGCTTAGAATTGAAAGACATGAGCCCGTGCCGTTATTCCGACACTATATACTCGTATAAACATACATATGTTTACACGAGTGTATGTACTTGTCTATATGGTGTAATTTAATCGTAATTGAGTTTCTGTTTATTTTTTGTTTGTTAATTTAACTCGAATAAGAAAAATTGATCTAAACAACTGCTAACCTATTCGAATTACTTTAAAGGTGATCAAAAGTATGTTGATATGTATAACATCCCTTTACTTAAATGCAAAAATTTCATAAAAACGGTCAAGCCGTTTAGCAGGAATAACATTACGCTCACTGGGATTTAATATATTTATAAAGAAAATGCATCACTACTCACATCTGGATCGGCATAAACTTGCAATAGCTTAATGCCCTCCACATCCTGCTCACATTCTGCTTCGATTGATATCGGCGCTTTATCTTCGGCGAGCAGGACGCACTCATAAATTGAAACGCGATCCTTGCCGACCGAAGCGAATATTGCCTGCTCTGGACTGAGAAAATGATTGAATTGTGCGCCGAACAGCGGCTGACCATGATCTTCGCGCACATGGCAACTAAAAGTAAAAAGTGATTTTATTGTTTAATTTATTTTTTAGGCTTACACGCTTGTATGCTTGCTACTAGTTACGTATATTTGTAGAGCGGCTTAACCACTTTGGGCGTCTTGGCGCGTCTAGCCAGGCGTCGCAGTTTACGTGCAGTCGGCGATTTGCTGCGCGACGTTGTTGTGCTGAAGAGGCTTTCTGTGTCATCCTTGTCCAGTGAATTTGTATCCTCATAGTCGCTGTGCACTGCGGCAGGTGGAAGAACAGTAGTGGCGGCGGCAGCAGCAGCAGCTGTTGTTATTGTTGGCGGCGGTGGCGGCGCCTGTTGTTGTTGTTCTTCTACTACCGGCGGCATTGGATGTGCCTCAACATGATTCAATGTTACAGCAGCAGCCTGACCAGCAGCGGGTGCAGCTAGGCTTCGTTCAGTTTCACTTTGAGTCATTTTTCTTATTTTATTTGTTTTAAATAAACTGTTTTTGTTATTTGCAAATTGTGCAGCAAGCTGCAAGCGTCTGGCGTCGCGTTGCCAACTGAGCATAAAATTAAGCTGCTGTACAGTGGGTGGAGAACGCCAAATGCTTACCAAACATATAAGATACATTTTTGCTGACAAAAACGAAATCAACAGTGGCGCCAGGCCACGCATTTTTCAACAAGGCGTTAAAATTTCGTAATACTAGTTAAAATCAAAAACTTTTGGTTAAGTCTCTTAGTTTTAATCTGTTTTGAAGCTTGATTTTGTTTGAAAGGTGTAAAAAATGCTATACAATGGTTTCAAAGTCCTATTTTTAAGAGTATATCTCAATTTATCTTTTATTTTGAACTTTATGTTACAATAATTTTGGAACATCATTAAAAATGTTAGGATTATTTGAAAGATTAATAACTTCAAAAGGTGAGGTGAGAGTTTTAAATATTACATAACAAATTTGCACAATTATTTACTAGTACCCACTGTGTGCTGCTAATACCACTTACGTCCTTGTCTTATATAGGGCATGGCGCTGCACATTTTTTCAGTGATACTATTGCTTTCTGCGCCCTTTACATATGTGACAAATCTTATCCATCTGCGTTAAATAGATGCAGAGGTATGACGAATAGGTTTTTGTTTTTCTTATAGGATGTAAGCTTTTACATTAAGCTTAAAAAACTATTGAAATTGAAAAAAAAAATATGTTAAGATTTGCAAATGTTCCGCACAAATTCGCAGATGCGAGTGCGGATATAGAAAACCGGATGCGGATCACGCGGCGAATATTAAATTTGTGCGGATGTGTTGTTGAGGGTCTTGACATCCGTCCCAACCCCAAAACGAAGTCTCTACCTCTTACGGTATAGTCTTTAAGATCTCGTAGTTCAAACAGGCGTTGTTCCTTTCGATGTTGATCTGTTTGTAATATGCATTTCCACAAGATTTAGTGTTTGGACATTCCTACCAGTGAGCTGGTACTGTCCCATGTATTTAAATATCGTATTAGCCAAGGCTAGGCAATCTTTCAAAATATGTTCCGGGGACTCTTGGTTATCCAAACAGAATCTGCAAGTATTTTCAATATCCTTTTTGTATAATTATTTGAGCCTGCAAGGATCAGTAAAAACCTTGATATCATACTGTTGTGTTTTTCGACAACCCAATACAGCTCTCCGATCTTTCTTGTTATATGTGTCTAACAATGTTTCATATCCTGTTTAATACCCTCACAGTTTTCGCAGATATCATCACTGGCTATATATTCGACCTTTTTCATTAGGATTCTGAATGTTCCTGGTGGAAGACTGTAAAATAGTTCCTGGATGTGCACTTTTACACTAAGTTGTCTGCCTCCTAGTTACCAGATATATCCCCTTAACCGGGTACCCAGTATAACGTTATTCTATTCAATCTTCCCAGATTATTACGTTGTTCTATACATTGAAATACTAGCTTGGAGTTGATATAATAACCTCTGCTGACACATCTTTCTATGACACAAATATGCGGACTTGTTTCCCTAAAGGCTCGGATCGGTTCATGCGGGGTCCAGCATCTGATACTTCATCCGTTAGGTAGCCGTTTGTGTACTAGTTTGTCAGCGATTTAATATTTTAATTGAGGTTTATGTTGCTCAATTGCTTCTTCTAGCTGAGTTCTTCCTAAATCCTTTCGATGAAATTGTGCCTCAAGCTTGGCTGTCAATAGGTTTATTTTCTTACTGCTCAAGCAATATCCGAAGCTAATCTACCTATTCTCAACATGGTGCTATCTGCCATTTGTTGCACGTATAAGGTGAAAACCATTACCGGGCTGTGTAATTCAACCGTTTTCGTTTTATGGAGAAATTCTGGGAACTTTTTTATCGGAGGCTAACTTATGTGAGCCGAGCCGTGTGTGACCCTTAACAAAGATAGAGAGTACCTGATAGGAGCGCTCTACATTGATTAAACTGCCTGTATCGTAGTTACATAAATATTTAGTCGACTTAAAAATTTTATTAAAACTGGAAGTATTTTAAACGTATGTATGTATGTGTATGCTAATTAAAAACCCCTAGTTTATATGTCAACGGGAACCTTATTGGCCATGTAGTCTATCGTCTCGTCGATATAGGCTTCCACTTCTTTGTGGGCGCGCAAACTGTGATCCGAGCGCGATACAAGCTCATTGATAAAGTAGCCACGCAACAGTTTTGCCTTGACTTCGCTCATGCGCACCTGTGCCTGCAACAGCTCCAGTTCATGTGCCAGATATGGACCCATTTTTAGTTCGGCAGCAGCTTTTAGATATTCACATTTGCGCCTGCACAGCTCGGACAGTTTTTCCATTTTACCGCGACGTTCACAATTCAGTGCAAGTATCTGACGTTGTGCATTGCTGAGCAGCGTTGATTCTTTTGAAACATCCAAAGTCCGTGCAGTTGTTCCACTTGGTTTTTCTTCATTGCTAAACAATTCCGGCAATTCGTTTCGCAGTTTTTCATTGCCAAAATCATGAATGGTTTGTAGTTTGTTGTGCAACTGTGTGACCAGCAGCTCTCGCAGCGTTTTTCGTTCGGTGTAGCTGAGATTAATACTGGCTGCGGTGGCGCCCAGATCTATGAGAAAAAAAATATTGTATACTGGCATTTTTTTTAATTTAATGTAACATACCTAGCAAATAAACGTCATTGTTATCACCATGCTGTAGATAATCTCCAATGCGGAGCAGTTTAAGCGCGCGCTTTATTTGTGGTTGATCCGGCGGCAGCGTTTTCAGATGTCGCAGCTCTTTGAGCACTAAACGCATTTTGAGCACCTTCGTTAAGGCAGCGTCACGCGTTTGTAACAGCTGCTCCTGTGATTCAGCATTCAGTATTTTTGCAGTTTCGTTCATATTCAATTATTAATTAAGAATAAAAAAAAAAATTTCAATGTCATTACTTTCGTTTCGATGGCGTCGTTGTTTTCAAATGGCAGCGCTTCTGCGTATTTCACTCGGTTGGCAACGCAAACCTTTGATATGTTAGCAGTCCGGTAGTCAAATCAAGGGTTGCCAGACTGTAAAATTGAATTTATATTCACATTCAAATTTTTAAGGCAAGTTTTCACAGTCTTATCTGGCAAAGAGCATAGGAAAAAGTACCAGGGACATAGCAGCGAACGACTGATACGACATTTCTTTCATTAAATTTAAATTATACATAAAAAAATTTACAAAAAACACCTATGGCAAAAGAAGTTTCATTTCTCCCGTGATCCTATGTGGATAAGGCATATTTTTAAAATTGCTGTGGCCTAAACGAATCGCACTATGTAAAAATATTATACACTGAATCCATTATACTTGTATAACAGATAAATCAGACCAAAAATAGGCTCAAAACTTCTTAAACCCCCTCTATTCCGATGTAAATATCACGGTAAACTATTTTTTTTTAGGTAAATCGGAAAAAAACATAAAAAAGGTAAACACTTTTAATTAAAATTGACAATTATTTGATGAACTAACAGCGGAAGCAAGTATTTTCAAATTTTCATTAATTGAAATAAGAGCTCGCGCAGTTCTTTTAACAGTCCACGAGTAGATAAGACAAAATGCCCCGGAATAATAAAAAAATGTCGCTATTCTCAAGATCTCGGAATACATACAAATATCGTTATTGGTTGCGAAGAAGGAATATTTTTTTGTTGTCACATGATTTCGCACAAAAAAAAAAACTCATAATCGCCATCCTTTTTTTTCTTAAAGAACATCCATTAATTAAGTGAGGGGGTTAAAGCACATCTTTTCAAGCGGGAGGGAGCGGTCCAAATTTAAAGAAAAACACTTCACGTAATTAATGGACACCTCCTTATCGATGAATCGAAAATACTCATAGTTTGACCGCCCTCATATAATAGAAAAAAAAAAAATAATGCTGAGTCTCGACTTCAAAGTACCCTGAACTGTTTGTACTGCGTTGGTTTCAGGCTATTTCCCTTGTAACAATATGGCCAACGGTTTGGTATGTTCCTAAGAACATAGTGTTATTCGGTCTAATAACAAGACCAAAATCTACAGCTCAGCTTTTTAGCTTCCGGAGATATTTATGTACCTACTATTGTATTAGATAACTAATTAGAAGATATATTAGTTATACTACTACCACATCAACTCACGTATTTATGTCGCTTATTATGCTCTAAATATAGAGAATAGAGAATACACCCCTTGGTAATGTTTCGCAGCTTGTAAACATATTTAGGGTTGTCATATCCATGGAAATATCTCTGGTAACGTGCAAAAGAAAATTTGAAATTTTAAAGCTGCATGAGCATGAGCCCTACGGGCAAAGTTCGCAACCAGTGTTAAGGCAATAATATAAAATAGCGTAGAGCTCATACTACGATATAAATTTTATATGGTTCTTATTACACATTTTTATTTTTTATTTCCTTAACAATTTTGTTCCGTAACCCTAATATCGTAAAGATAAAATTTCTCATTATCATTTACTTTAAATTAAGGAGAAAATATGAATTCGTCATCTAATTAAACTATCTTTTCTTTGTAAATTTTTACAACTTTTGTGTACTCGTACAAACAAAATAAATTTGTAACGCACATTAAACCACTTAATTTCTTTTTAACTGGTTAATTAAGGAAAGTAAATGTAACATTCGAATACGAGTATATAATAAGAAGTTATTATACAAAGTATTTAATACAAAAGTATTTACAGTAGCTAAAATGATACAAAAAACTGCAATTGTGCTGATTTTCTTAGTAGCCTTTGTGCAATCCGAGTTAAGTAAGTTAACTAAAACACATCACTACAAATCAACCATCATTTTAATTTGTCCTAACAATTTAAGGTTCGACTGACTATTGCAAAATGTTTCCAAATACATTTGGTTGTGGAATACTTGATTCGTTCAAAGACTAAGACAAACATATTTAAATTGGAACAACTTTTTTGTATAACTTAATATTATGCAATATCAATTTTAAATGTGCTGTGTTTATATCTACAAATATACAGTTCAGATTTATTAATACTTATCATAAATTACTTACAAAAAGAAGCGACTATGAAAAACCGTGTATGTAGTCTTACTTCTTATTTTAACCACATATTTGTGTGGGTCTATATTTAAAGCAGGAACGGATCCAGGTCGTGTGATTATTTCGAATCCGTATTATTCGTGCACACTTATTATTCTGCAGATATATCAGATATACCAGAAGAAATTAACGGCGGCTCTACATTATTTTGTTTCTGATATCTCGTCGTTGAAACATAGCTACGAACGGACGGGCAGACCGAAATGGTTAAATCGCCTAAGCTTTTGTTGCTGATTAAGAATATAAATACTTTATGGCGTCTGCCACGCCTCCTGTATTTTACAAACATTTACACAAACTCTGCCTCCAAGTTAGGGTATAATGATAAGGGCGTAACATCGCCTACGGGTAGCCTACAAACATGTTATATGAACCCAAAATTTGCGACAGTTTCCTTCCGGATATTTTAATAAAAATTGGACATTTAACAAGTTTTTTTGTTCATAAACAGTAGGAGACGAGGACAAACAGAAAAAAAATGAAGCATGTTACCGTATACGGAAAAACATTTTATTTTTTTAAAAAAGTATAAAATTGAAAAGTAGGTTTGCAAGTGGGCTACCTCTATAAGTGGGCGTGAAATATCGACTAACGCATGCCGGCCCAGACTCTCCATACTGATTTTTGAAAAGATTCGATAAGAACTGGTAGACTACATACATTATGTGATCTCAGACAACTCTTTTTTGAGTGTCGTAAGCTGCGTGACACAATTGATATTCTATCCACAGTATGAATATTGTTTGCTGCTTTTATACTGACAGTTCGCATCTAACTGTCTTAACTAGGTAAGTATTTCGAGATCTTCATAATCCCGTTACTCTTCTAAGCAAACCTTTGTTATTTTTTAAGTAATTTTTGAAAATTCCTATCTAGCTAAGGCTAAGGCTACGCACTAACCGGTTGAGCGAATGGTCTGAGCGGCGAATAGCCATTTCCAAACGTCTTCGCTTGAACGATTTGTTTTAGAAATGGTAGTGTCCAGTACGGTTCGTCATATCTTTTTTGTTGGAAAGTCTTTTTCATATTTTCAGACATTTTTTACGATGCAAAAAACAATGCCCTATTAATCGCGTAAGCTAAGATTATAGAGAGATTCATCATTTATATGAAAATCTTTGCAAATATTAAGAGCGATCTTTTCAATGACTTCGGATGATATTATTTGACAATATACAGTATACAGTGGGCTTGGATATTTCAGTTGTTGGTATTGAAGTGTAGTTTTGTTTGTTCGCCGCTCAGCAATTACCTAAAAAAAGCGTTTAGCGTTAAAAAAGAAATCTTTTTAATTTCAACTGTAAATTTAAATATCTGACACTAAAAATGTGCTGGTTATACATTTTTTTGAGTGCATCAAAACAAAGCCACCTGGCAGCACTGTCATCATCAAGAACAACGACGACGACAAGTGGACAGCGCTAAGAGTTTTTGTTTACAAAATGGATTTAAATGTAAGTTTTTGTAATTAAATAGATTTATGAGGCATATATATTAATAATGATTCTAATTTTACGCTACAGGAATCGAGAGCACATAAAAAGACCAAGAAAATAGACAATAAGGCAAGAAAGGATTCTAAAAAAATTGAGCACAATCTTAAATTGAAAACGCTGAAACGCAAGCAAACCGAAGTCGCACGTGTTCTACAACTTAAAACTGCATTGATACTACAGAATACGTTGCCCTATCTCGAATACGTAGAGCTGCGTGAGGAACTGGTGCGCCTTCGCTGTCTGCAGGAGTCATTTAATTTGCAAGCGGTGGAGCTGGCGCTGCAATCGAGTTAGTTAGCACGTGGATAGAGATGGAGGTGCGTAAGAACGCTGTGACTTGAATGAAATATGTATGTACATATGTAATATATTTAATGGAAATGTTGAAATATAGTTGTGCATGTATTATACGCTGCACTCAACTACATACATATGTACAGGGTAAATTATTATTTTTGTTTTCCATTTTTGAATAAATCTTATACATACTATGTATTGTTATTACATATTGGATTATAGTTACATAAATATCTCCGTCTTATGATCTACAGATGCTCTGTTTACAAGCTCAACTAAGTAACTCACCACTGTGGACGTTAGTTCAAGCAAGTGACGAAAGGCCACCTCAGAGTGGGTGTATTATATACGCAATAAAGAAATATTTACTGATAAGTCTGATCGAGACGTGTACACGTAGGTACCATTAAAAAGGTCTTGCAATGTATGTACATTCAAAAAATGTTAAGACATGTAAAATCGTATCATTCCAGTCCGACAAATAGTGTGTTGAGAACACCCTTCAAAGTATTTTAATATTTGAATTCTTTTTGATTGTTTGAATCCTTACGAAAATCTAAATTTTATTGATACATGATATTAGTACACAAAAAACTAAGAAATTTTGGATCGCAACTTTATTTTCAAAACGTCGGATTTTTGTGGAAAAGCCGAGAAAACTGTGAATTCAATTGGCTACGTTCAAATACCTTTCAAAGAAGTTCTTAGATGGTGTTTCTACAATCACTGTTTAAAAATATAAAGGAGAAATTAAATTTTGAAATGTACATTTTGCCGAATTGCAAATTGAGACCAAAATTTTGTGCTCATGTATCTAGTGACAATTCGTTGTGAGATGGGGCAAATTTTGATATATTCTACTTTTCTGTGAAAATTCTGTGTGCTGAGATATAGCATATATCACATTGTGCAACAATATTAGCTATTGGTCATAATACGTCATACTAAAGGTTGTTACATCTGTTACACAGAGCATGTACATACTCTTTTGTATGATGCATGGTAGTAGACCCCATAAAGTACATATATTCTTGATCAGCAACAGAAGACGAGTCGATTTAGACCTATACATTCGTATGTCTGTTTGAACAAAAGAAGAGATTGACTTTTTGTATGAAAAACTTTTAATAATATTAATTTTTCGTCAAGTCTATTGCAAAGTCCCGCATATGTGCAGAAAGTACCACTAAAGAATATAGTCCAATACAAATCTATGTTTCATATAAGGAGACTTAAACAAGCTACAGGTTTCATTTAAAATTTTAGCCAAAAACTTTTCATATTTTCTATAAAAATTAAATCAAAGTAAAAAAAATCTTGACGAGGTCAAAACCAAGTTCGTAACTTTCGTCCTACTTGCAACTCGCAAACCTTCTGCAAAAATTTAAATGACGAGAGATTCATTTCAATTACTGGAATTGATTGTAATATGTAATTGAGCGATCGTCCCATTGGGATGTAGTGTAGAATTTTTGAAGAGTTGAAATATAGAAACGAATTTGATCATGAAGAAAAACTGTATTTTAACACAATAAAAATTTAGCAGTATGTTAAACTATCGATGCACTCTGGTTGTTGTGCTTGACATTTCAAATAAAATGTAAATGGCCTGCCAAATTTTTGGATAAAATTGATGTTTTTGGTAGGCGCAAACCAAAGCTACCTCTTTTCGATCTTGACTTACCAACTTTAGCTTTCGTATCGTCCAAATTCAGAGCAAATTATTTTATACAGAAAATCTTTCAATATAATCGAGGATAACAAAGAATCAACGAAATTTAACAAATACAGTTGTAAATGAGGAATTTGTGCTATTAATATAATTTTCCAATATTCTTGGCGCAGTAATTTCAGTTAAAAATTTTTTTTAAAGGCCAGTTTATTGAAAATGGAATGTTCCTTCTAAATATTGTGCCGAAAATAGCTTAAAACGATTTCCGTGTTAATCTGAGATATTGCAAAGAACAGCACTGTATAACTGACATGCTTGCTTTCTCGTGAAAACAAATCCTTCCACGCTTACTTTTTCTATCAACTATTTTAAAGAAACCTATTTTGATATCGTTTCTTCTTCCACATATTTCAGAAAATTGCTCAACATTTGGCAAATACTGTCTTCGAATAGCAGATACTTTTACGTTTGTAGTAGAAATGGTGTTTCAGATTTCGGGAATGGGTTTTGAAATCATTGACGACCAAATTTAGACTGTGACTTGTGTATGTATTGTAAACTGCAAATGATAGCTTGAAGATTTTCTGTTGACCACCGATTTCGCCAGTCATTGTAGCACATACGTCAAAAGCTAGTCCACACGATCAATATTCAATTCCGAGTCAAATACTTTAATATAAGCTGCTATAATCAGTTCTACAATTCGATGAACTTTTCGCAAATTAGATTTGTTTCGCCAAAGCTATAAGAAATAGAACCTATCTTGGATTTTCGAAAATCATAAATGTAAAGCCATGATGTACGGGAGGGCCTTCTAGCTACGTCCTTGTATTTTCTTTTTATTTTTGCAAAAATCTTATACACACTATGTAATTACATAAATATAATGTTATATTATAACCAAATAGTAACTTTGTCTTATGATCTACACATGCGCTGATTACAGGCTCAGTTAATTAACTTAAATACATATATGTACATGACTTCAATGCTTAAAGAATGGATATGTTGTTTTCTTTTATAACTATGCGCAGTGTTTCACAGCATTGTTGATCGTTTATTGCGCCAGTTTTCAGTTTGTGCAGCTACTATTTTTGCTGCTTAAGCGGACCCATCTCAAATTCCTTGAACATGCGATCGAACTCTTCCTGGTACTTTTCAATCGTATTTACATTATTACAATACATAATATTCTCCCAATTACCACCGAAGCCTTGTTTCGTCCAGTTAGCGGAGCCGGTAAGCACCATGCTATTGTATGCGCGTGGCTTTTTGTTTAAACCCTTCTCCCGCAGCAGCTGCTGCACGCGACTTGGTGCATCGATAACGCAGAATTTGTGATGCATCATGAATTTAGAGTCCGGGCCGCGTACGGGTACACCAAAGTCGGATAATCTTGAAATCTGCGAACCGGAAGAGTGTACCATCTCACGATCGCTTATGAAACGCACCGTGACGCCCTTGTTGAGTGCTCGCTTAAAGCACTCGAAGAGTGCGTGCGATGTAAAAGTGTACATAGCAGCATCAATGCTATATATTGCCGATTCGAGTAGATTTGTAATACGTTTCACATTTCGTGCAGCGCAATATTCGTTTTTGCACAGCAGCACGGGAGGCGGTGACGAAGCGGCATTATCTGCCATGTGAAATTGGAGACAGTCATCCGATTTCTCATTAAAGCATATCACATCCCAGACGTTCTTGTGACTTAGCTTACCGTAAAAATGCAGCGTCCTCTTGTATGCGACATAGCAAACTTCAGACAAGACTATAAATCCGACGCCAAAAATGCCGTACCGCAAATAGTGATTTTCAGGTAATAAGATTGTCAGCATTGTTTTGAAGTAAATGTAAATGTAAAAAAAAAGAGAAATTAAACAATAAATCTTTGAGGAATTAAACTCTTTTTAAAGCAATGCACGAATTGATTGCTAATTTTCGCGGTCTGCACTAGTGATGCAAAATTATCGATTAATATTTTCGATAGTTTTTATTTTCAATCAGTTTCGATAGCGATAGTCATAAGGGATAAGGGATAGACATCTGAAGAAAATATTTATTTTTGTTGTTGTTGTAGCAGCTCCTTCTTCTTGTGAACTATATCAGGGAAATCATATGTGTATAATTCATTATATATAGAACAAATATAGTGCAAGCAATGCTTGTGAAGGAGGAAGAAAAACCGAAACGCAAACCTCAAGTGTCAAGGTCTAGGAAACAGGCAACATCCACTGGTCGTAACCCGAGGTCTAAAGGGCTCAATTGTGTAGGATGGGACGGGCAACTGAACAGGTGAAAAGTGTCATGCGGTGATTCACCGCAATCAGGGCAGCAATTTGTATTACTTATCCCAATTCTTTCCCTGTAGCACTCGAGCATAACGCTCCATCCGGATCTTAACTGTGCAAGTTTAGTCCTGTTGCTACGAGGGAGATGTTTTTCGCTCTCATGAATAGGTGGAGGTCTTCCACCTAATATTATGTTGTCCCTAAACGAGCGAATTGCATGCTCAGTTGCATCCTTATGTAATTGGGCCCTTCCGGAAGTATATTCATACTCCCCAATGTTGCTATCAGTGATAAAGCGATTTATGTTCGACTTATATATCCTGATATCTGATCTTATTCGGGTAGGCGCTGACGTAGTGAGGGTGCCATGGTTTGGATGATCAACTCTGTACGCACCTAACAAGAACTGCTTCGAAAGCAGCTCATTATGCTGATGAACAGGAAGTATCATCGTTTCACTGTGCAAATGATCCTCATGGGTCATTTGCAGACAACCAGTGGCAGTCCTCAGCGCACTGTTCTGACTTCTTTGCAGGCTTTGCCATTGAGTCTTACTTAGGAAAGGAGTCCATACAGGAGCAGCATAGTTTAGGACAGAACGTCCAATAGCTTTATAAGTTGTTAAAATAGTCTCCTTGTCCTTACCCCAAGAAGTTCCGGCAAGCGCTTTCAGCACTTTGTTTCTCGACTTAAGACGGTTATTTGTCTTGGTGGCATGAGCCGAGAATCTGAGCAATGGGTCAAATGTAGTTCCCAATATCATCGGGTACTGGACGGTAGGAACCCTTAGACCTCCAACAAAGACATCTAGTTCCATTCTCACCTCCTTAGTCCAGGAAGTGAAAATGGAAGCAGATGACTTATGAGTTGAAAGTCCTAGGTTGCGAGCATTGAAAAAATTTAATAAATCATCCAAATAAATGTTAATTCTCGCACATATGTCATCTACGTTCAGACCCGACGATAAAACAGAACAATCATCTGCATAGGTCACTAGTTTTATATGGGGAGGTGGAAGGGGCATCTCAGCCAAATAAAGGTTGAACAGAAGAGGAGAGAGAACTCCACCCTGCGGAACACCCATCTTTAACTTACGATAACCCGACCTCACGCCCCTGAACTCAACATATGCCCTTCTACCATTAAGATAGTTCAATAGCCAGCGTTTTGTTTTATCGGGTAGTGAAGTGGAATCCAGGTCTTGAAACATGATTGCATGATCAACAGTATCAAATGCCTTGTTCAAGTCTAGAGCCACCATCACTGTACGTTCGCATGGCCTCGGCTTATTAAGTCCATCAGCTATAAAAGTAGTGATTTCGCTCAATGCTGAAGTCGTACCACGACCTTTCCTAAACCCGTGCTGATGATTTGCTAGAGGGCAGTGTTCTGTCATTGAAGGAAGTAATAATGACTCAAGAACTTTCACTACAGGTGAAAGAAGCGATATGGGCCTATAAGAGGAACCAAGATCAGCTTCACTGCCAGGTTTTAGGAGAGGTATAATCCTAGCTACCTTCCATACATCAGGGACAATTAACTGAGAAATGGAAAGATTTAACACGTGTGTGAGGTATGTTACCGCTATAGGCCCAAGGTGCTTCAGCATCAGCATAGAAATGCCGTCTGGGCCGAGTGCCTTTGTTGATTTTGCTTTCCCTATAGCAGCAAGAACCTCCTCACATGTAAAATCTACCAAATCTTCATGTCCTTTTTTCCTTCTAATATGACGTATGGATTTACGCTTCAACCTATTCTGCTGAGAAGGGTGTTGCACTAACTGTCTGCAGAAATAGGTGGCACACTTTTTTGACGATCCTATTTGTACTCCATCAAATGTGACAGATGAAAGAGCTCTATTCTGCGGTACACCAGATATTTTTTTAATGGTGTTCCACAGACTTCGCGAACCCGAGTCACAATTATCCAAGTGCTCTAGCCATTTTGCCTTCCTGTGTTTCGCAACGAGATTGTTCACATTGCGGGACAACAAGGCAATACGACTATCACCCGGATCATTGGCACGAATTTGATCACGCAAGGTCGCTAAGCGTGCAGCTTCCGCTGGAAAGCCTGGCCTAATATTAGGAAACCTACCAGCAGGAATATGCCTCTTTGCAGCCTTAGTGATCGCGTCTCTAAGAATTCTTTCACCTACCTTAACATCATTAGGAGGCAAAAGACCGCCGATTGATTGATAAATGCAGCTTGTAAACCCAGTCCATTCAGCCTTATTGTAGTTCACAAAGACTCGTCTATCCGATTCAACAAAATCTTCCGGACGAGTAATGTTTACCACAATAGGGATATGGTCCGAGCCCAACGCTATATCAATCGACCATTCAGAGTATGCAATAAGCGATTCACTGACGACAGTTAAATCAGGGGAGCTGGATGTGGTAGTGCTCATCCTGGTTGCACAATCCTCATTGATCGTACAAAAAGGAGAGCATTCCGTTCCCAAGGACGACTGGGTTTACGCCCCGGACCGATCTGCACAAGAAGTTTTGTGCAGCCAAAGGTTGTCCAACTCAGCCCAAGTGGCTGTATCAGGTATCAGGTATTTATTTTTGTATTTATTATTGGTTAATTCTATATGAAAAACTATCTGCGCAGTGAAATCATTTTCAATCATTTTTATTATTTTCGAAGATAAAATTTATGCAGTGTGTTTCTTATACCATCATATGTATATAGGGAAGCTCACCCGTTTTCAAGTACTTTTTTCGCGTAGAGCATTCTTAAGACCAATCATCAGTAATTCTTTATTATCATTTGAATGAAGACTTGTGAAGAGCATTGAAGAGTCGGTTTTTCTTTAAGGCACCTTATAAAGAAACTAAAGAAAATTTCCATTAGAGCCATGTTTTTTGAATACAAAAAAAGAAAAGTTAAATAGGTATACCATTAAAGTACATACATATGTATGTAACAAAGCGAAGAAGAAACCAGAGTAAAGTATATACGATACGCACAAACTAATCCATTAAACAAACACACGCGTTCGGCAAAAGGCTGAAATCAATTCTATTCTTCTTTTAATTCGGAATATTACCAAATAAACATATATACCAAACAAATTCCAACAAGTTGTAAGTGGAAGTTGAATTTGGTTCGATCCAAGAAGCAATCAAACCGAATGAAAAGGAAATGTAACTTAAGAGTTTCACAGTCAGAGTTAACATAGAGTTAATCTTTGATCAGCAGTTTTTAGTTTCACAGTCACCATTTACGTCAAAGTTTAGCAAAAAAAATAGAGAGGTTTTTCGATTCACTTACTCTTCAACATGGCTATTCCGTTTCTCATTTTCCTAATTTAGCTGGCGAACAGCTTGAACTCTACCAACAAAAAAAATGTGTTTTTTTTTTTATCTACCTGCATGTAAGCATTTGTATGTACATCCAACTGCATCACTTATACATACTAGAGGAAAACCATGAAATGTAACTTGTATCTGACGCGCGTTGCTATGGCTAATGAAAAGATATTCATAGGCTTTATATCGTTTAGAGAAAGGGGCCATGCCCTGCCCACTATTTATCAAAATTTTGGTTAAAAATTGTTTTTCTCAAACGAAATATCGCTCATGCGTTATATATTTTTGAGGTCACTGATTATGAATCTGAAATCAAAACTTCAGAAAACAAAATGGCGAATACGAAATTATTAAATCGAATCGAAATTTAGTATACAGATTTTTCGAAAAGACAGTAGCGAACCAAAATAGTGGACAAATTTTGAAATAATTTTGTTTGACACTCAGTATTTAGGAGTTTTTAGGGATTCTGACTACTTATTTCAGATTTTTGTAAACTCAAAATGGTGCCAACAATTTTGCATGAAGTTTATGAGAGGTAATGAAAACTCCTAGGTACTGATTTTCAGACGGATTGAATGACTATTTTCAAAATCTGTTTGTCGATCTATTATTATATTTTTTTTTTTTTTTTTGAATTTGGGACCATTGCGCGTCGTGGTTGTTCTAGGTGCAATGCCGAGTCCATAGCACATATAAAAACATAGGTGTATGTATCCAGGCAAGGAAACGAATAATTGTAACTCACTCACAAGCACTTGTAACTTGTGGTGCAACTAAACTCTATTGGAAGGATAATACAATGCTTAGTATGCACGCTCAAGCACTTGAAACCTGAGATGCACCTAAGTGAATGTTTTTGATAGTATACGCTAAGTACTTGGGACTTAGTGTTTACTGTGATGATAGAAAACTAAGCACTTGATACTTAGAATCCTTGCGTTCGATCTTAAATAAGAGCTCAAAAGACAAGTAGTGTCATTGGTTGCCTATTGAAGAAAGACGATTTATTTGGTAAATGTTTGGGTTTATATACAATTTCACTTACATTAAACTATAAACTAAAAACAGA
Source organism: Leucophenga montana (assembly GCA_035044765.1). Classification (NCBI taxonomy): domain Eukaryota; kingdom Metazoa; phylum Arthropoda; class Insecta; order Diptera; family Drosophilidae; genus Leucophenga; species Leucophenga montana. Next base: position 1,096,749 of record JAWNNQ010001780.1, on the reverse strand, counting down.
TTTCGTTTACATTATCTTAGAATTATTCTTATCATACATGTACGTTTTAGATTTCTTTCTAAAAATGTCATAAATGCGTTTGAGTTTTTCTTAATGTTGTGTTAATGATACGTCATAAATTATCTTGCTGCATTATCATTATTCAGCTGCGTATCGCAGTATTATGTTTGCTGATCTTCCACGAGAGGACAACAACAAACGCATTCACTGCGCATACACAACAGTGCAGTGATAATCGTTGCTTGTTTATCGATGTGGCTGTGAAACGAATGTGTGGAAAAACTCCAGATAAAAATAACATGCTTATTGTGCGTTTAATAATAGAACTCTTATTCTAAGATTCTACAATAGGTACTTTAATTTTCAAACACATATATAGATAATACCACTAACTATACAATACTAAATGATGTAACTGGACCTCAAATATCTCAAAATACCTGACGTGCTGGGATGGGATTCTATAAAACTTTCCAATTCTAACCACGGATTCGGATTCTACGCAGCCAATTACTTCAGAAATGACCCTTAGCTTTCCAACAACTAAACCATGTTGACCTGTGTTATCCAGTGAAGCTAATAAATTCACAATACTGAATATTTTGAAAGCTTCATAAGTTCCAATTTTTATACCCTGTACCCAACGGGACAAGGGTATAAAAAGTTAGTGAGAATATATGAAATGGGCGGAAAGTGCAGTGTTAGGCTTCATAAATTATATTTATTCTTGATCAGCATTGAAAACTGAGTCGGTTTAGGTATGTCCATCTTTCCGACCGTCTGGATGTATGAGGCAACAGATCTCAGGAACAATAAATTTCAATCTTCGACACTTAGATTCTTCTTGACCATACGCAAATGTCGTTTATTATATTATATGGAAGACACGTCTTTAATAAGGCCATTTGACCCGTGTATGCACACTTTTCAATGTTAATTAGAAAAGAATTTTTTTTAAATTAATATTTGTGTTTTCTATTTAAAAAAAGTGTTTTTTGTGATTTTAAATTTTAAAGTCTGCATAGGTCTACATTAGCAAGGGTGCTGGGTAATTCATAGTCGTAAACACACGACTATGAATTTTAAAGTTATTTAGAAAATATTTATAAAAAAATAAGTAAAAACACGTTTTTTTTTTGGCGAGGCGTTAACCTCTTTAATTACTAAATTGAAACAAAAAAAAAAAAAATACATATATATATATATACATTTAAAATAGAAAAAAAAAATGTTTTTAGTAACTAAATTTACTTAACTAAATCGAAGGGTTCCGATGTGCCTCCTTGCAGCGATGAAAAAAAAGAAGTAAAAACATCCAAACGATGTGACTGGTATCGTTTGTTTGGCTGCAAGGAGCAGTTGTTAAACACGATGGACTAACTTAACTAAATAGCTTATAAACTAGAATCAATAATGACTTATTACTCTAAATTTATTAAGATGTGCCTCCTTGCAGCGATGAAAAAAAGAAAGAAAAAACATCCAAACGCACGATGCACACGATGAATAAATATAGAGGCCCATTGCACTTGAAATACGGTTCCACCAAAAATATTTGAATTTTTCGGTGGAAACGGCTGACACTTTGAATCTTTTCCGGTTTGCCTCCTTGCAGCGATGCGCCCTTCAAAGCATCCAAATTCACTAGCAGTGAAACCGATGAATAAGTTGGAGGGCCATACACGGTCGTCGGGAAGAGCTTACGCCTATCGTTGACTGTTCCTGTTTGACAGAAACAGCAGGAATCGGATATTACCGACAAATATCGTAGAGTAGATGCTGGCAACCACTATAATCGCCGTCATCGATATCCATGATGTTGCTGATGTGTTACCTCAACGATGGTTGTGTTCGCAGTGCAGATCGATTTGAATTTGGCTGCGGTTTATATAGCGCTTGAAACGAAGAAAAATTCGCATCAGGTAATTAGTACATCATTAAAATACACACACACACACACACACACACACAGAGAGATGATACACACATGCATAGGATTTGCGATAAGCTGGCAGGGTTTTCACAAGAATCGCGGATTTATCAGGAAAAATGCTATACGCTTAAATGCATTGTAAGTATGTATAGACTTATACCCTATAGTGTAGATAAATATATTTCCATGATTTTGAGGCACATTAAAAATGCATTAACTAGGCAAAAATATTTTCTGTTGAAAGCGAAAGAAACGCCATTTTTAAATATGGAAAAATAAAATATTTTGTATGCACCTCACATGTTATCGTATTGTAGACACAATTTTTCACTGCCAGTTTTTTTTTTTAAAACAATGTTATAGTCGAGTTGCTCAAATATATACATACGAGTATATTGTACATATGTATGTTTATATTTTTTAGCTCCATATTTTGGGTCTAATCTGCGGATTTCGCGTGAAATTATAATGTTTAAAATATATAAAAACATTAAACAGTTTAAAATATATTTTTTAAAATCCCCACAGTGCAGTTGTCTGTCTCTCCAATTGCATCATTTAGTACCACTCTTACCCTTTAATTTAGGAGTTCAAGTGAAAATTACTATTTTTTTCGCAAAGTTATGGCTATTCGAAATTACGAAATATATCCCTTCGACGTCATTAGCATTTGCATTAAGCCTTTGAGACAATAACACAGGTCATCATGGTTTAGTTAGAAAGGTTTAGTTTAGAGTGGTACTAAATGATGTAACTGAATGTACGTAACTTCTAAAGTAGGAAAAAAAAACGACGTTTTTCGGGTACATAACCTTAAATATCTAAAAATCCTGACGTGATTGGCCAATTCTGACCGCGAATTCGGATTCTACGCAGCAAATTATCAAACTCAATTGTGAGAATAAAAGAGAGCTTGGAACCTGTCGTCGAAGTGACACTTTCTTGTATTAAATGAATTATCGATATTATTTTGTTAGTGCTAATACTCAGAGGTTCGATAGTTTTTTCACATCTGTCGATAGTTGTGCATCACTAACAGACTACTTTACACTAGCCGGCAACTACAATGAACAGCAATAATATTTCTAATGCTGCCATATTTTTCGATATTTGTCTCGCTTACACTTACCTATTCTGCAACACATGATACAGTACCACAATATTACAAGTGCAAGCGAGATAGAAAGAAAAACAGACAGAAAGAGAAAAGAAGAAGCAGTTGCGTTAGCAATCAAACGTTTAGTGAAAAAAAAGATTGAGAAAATAATTATAAACAATTTAATTGCTAAAGAAAACTGAATATGGGCTCTTCATCCTCCGGCAAAAAGCACAAAAAAGACAAAAAGCACAGACATCGTTCGCATTCACGCGAGCGACAACGAGTCGCCGCCGCCGCTGGCTCCGATGATGACACTGAGGAAGTCACCTATGATCTCACAGTCGAAGGCGAGGAAGATTCAAGCTCTAGCCGCCATGGCAGACATCATCATCACCACCACCATCATAAGCACAAGAAGCACAAGGAGCATCGTCACAAGCATCATAAGCAACGCGAACGCGAAAAAGAGCGGCGCACCGAGGTCATCTCTTTGGAGGAATCGGATTCGGACAGTAAGTCACGTGTGGGCATTGTGTGGTTTTATGTTTAGTAGTTATTACAGTACAGCCCAACTAATGAGCGTATGCGCGTTGCTGCAAAATTATAAGCGATTAATTTTTGCATCTATGAACGTGCACTCAATATGCCAAGCCGCGCAAATGCTCCGGCGCTGTACACATCCATCTGGCTGTGGTTTATTATCGTTGTGTTTCTTTTTTCTTTCAATTTCCTTTGCAGATGCATTGATGGCGCAACGTTTTGTAAGCATTTGATAGTGGGGTTTGGGCAACCAAAAGCAAAATTTGTAGCAAAACATCAATTGAAAGATTTGTGAATGGAATGCACTACCATAATAAAGCCTTCCTACTCTTTACAGGCTCCGATTGTGTGGAAGTGGTCGCGGCCGAGGTGGCGGAGAGGTCAAGCGAACGTGAGCGTACAGCGCCACCACCGCCGCAGATATCAAAGCATGCGGACTACGAGCGTGAGCGACGTGACCGAGAACGTGAGCGCGATAGGGAGCAGCAGCGTGAAAGGGATAGGGAACGTGAGACACGTGAACGTGAGCGTGAAAGGGAACAACGTGAACGTGATCGTGAAAGAGAACGTGAGCGTGAGCTGCGTGAGCGCGAAAAAGAACGTGAGCGTGAGCAGCGTGAACGTGAGCGCGATAAACAACTTCAACGTGAATTGGAACGTCGTCATGAGCGCCATACTGAACGAGATCGTAATGCGGCTGATGCTGAGCAACGTCGACGTGGTGCTGGTGGCGAACGTGATTCTGAGCGTGAACGTAGCGATCGTGACTCACGCAAACGTGCAGCAGCACGTGAACGCTCACGCTCCAAGTCGCAGTCACGTTCGTATTCGCCTATACCTGATAATGGCGCAGGCGATGTGCTCTCCATTGAGGATACAAATAAATTGCGTGCCAAATTGGGTTTAAAACCATTGGAGATGGACTCTGGTCCAACTAAAACATACGAACCAACGAGCAGTACTATTAATGCGCCGGAGCCGATGAAACGTACAGGCGCTGACAAGGATCTGTCATCGTACAAGGATGAATGGGGTGAATTTTTGCATAAACCTGCGGATAATCTAAAAGATAAAAAGGCGGCAGAAAAGATGCGTGAAAAATTGAAGCAACACAAGGAGAAACGTTTTGTGGAACAGCGTCTGGCACGCATGCGCACATTGGGCGAATCAGAAGATGAGGAGGACGATGTTTCGAATTGGGTGCAACGCAACAAACAGGTTGTGGATCAACGCAAGGAAGCAGAACGTAGAGTAAGTAGCTAACTGTATATTGAAAATTATTTTGGTTTAAATTACGGAGTGCCACAGAGATTTTCAACGTTACAACTAGCTGATTATTAAATTTCTGAATTTATAAAATAGTTTTAGCTCAATCAATTTTGAAAAACAACTGTCTTGCGACAAATCCTTCAGTTAGCTCCCAAGTCAATTCTTAAAATGAAAGTTGGACTTCTCAAAGTTTTCAGAATTAGTCCTTTAAATTTGAACTTTGGTGTAGATGTTAATAATAATAATACAGATAAAATATACAACATTGATTCCCATTATACTCCGTATAGCATATAGTCCAAATACTTACGATTCAGTTAGGGTTCCTGGTGGAATCAATTTCTTAAATATCAAAGTTAAAGACTGCAAATTGCATTTTTTGTACATAATCAAAAAAAAAAAAAAAATTTTTCTTTTTACAATTATTCAATTTTATTTCATAGTCTGTTATAGTTTTTGTCAATTATATGGCCATGATACCTCCCATTTTTCCCTGGGACCCATGATTCACCATATTTTTCACATATTTCCCAAATTTCTTTCACCTACTTTAAACAGTTCCTGTTTTTCAGTTTTTCACTGGAAAGCGATTCTCGCAAAGTTGTCATCTCTATTGACACTTTTACCTATCCGATTTCACTTCCGTCTTTTTACCTCATTATTTGTTGCTTGCTATTGGGTCTGCATTGTTGGCCAGACAATATGGTAGATAATTCTTAGACATTTGTTGACAAAAAACAGCAATTCTCTCCAAGTTCTTTCTGAAACCATTCAAGTCAAATCCAAGTCACTCAGCTTCTGGTTAAGTCTCCACTGTAAATATTTTTTCACCTCTGCGTTTGTGCGTTTTAGGACTCCTTCGAGAATCACTATAAAAAGGAGTGATTATAGTACATAGCCTTGTCGGACACTTCCGTTTATAGTGAAATTGATACTGTTGTTGCCTTTCAAACACACGTTCAGCGCCGCGTCGTTGTATACAGCTTTTATGAGATCTATGATTTCCTTAGGGATCCTAAAGCTCCTCAATAACTTCCATATAGGGTTTCTGTTGATGGCATCAAGCGCATAAGATACAAGGAAGAATTGTACCTTTACACGGCAGACAGTTACACAATAATGCGTAGAGTGTTGATTTGGTCTATGGAAGACCGATTAGATCTCAATTCATTCTGTTCTTGCCGTAGCTGGCTGCTTAATGTTTTCGAGATTTTGACCAAAATGTTGGAAGTCAGGACTGTTTTGAACAGAGTTGAGGTGTTATGCCTCGCTAGATTTTACATTGACTGAGGTCGCTATTTCATTCATCTGGAATGTTCGTGAATTTTCAGGCCATGCGTTTAATGGAATATATAGTGTTTGCGCTGTATTTGAGCAGTTCGGTAGGTAAACCGTCTGGCCCAGCAGCTTTGTTGTTTTTCAACTTGGCGTTAATTTTTTCATCTGGGGTTTTATCTACGGTGGAAGTGGCTGAGGTTTCTAAGTCACCGTCACCGACTTCGAAGATATTTAGTGTACGAGTATGCGTAGATATGAAGATATGTTGCTTATATCCATTTGGGCGTTCAAGGCTATTTATCTGAGAAAGAATTTCAGAATCGGAAGTCATCTTAATAGTATATGTTTCCAATTTTCATTTACAAATTTTATTTGTTTGGTTGGGACATACAAAGCTTTTCTCAGATTCTGAGTTTTGTATAAACGTTATTAAAGCTACGGTTCCATCTAAGTACACATACATTCGTCAGTATTTCTTTTTGAAAATTATGGCTAAAATCTACAGATTTTTAGATTCATTAAAATTTATCCAGCCATTAAGAAACTGGTTTTTAATATATTTTCCGAAATGTAGCGTAATTTATTTTAGCAAAATTTATTCTAAAATTAATGATTATGCATTTGCCCCTCACTTGAATAGGAGCCTCTTCTATTTTACGACTATCTACTAATATGACTTTAAATTTCAGGCCAAAGCGCTCGAAGAATTGGATGCTGAACTTGCAATGGAACAGCAACAGCAAGCGCGTCATAAGGCCTACACCGATAAAAACTTGAAAGGACTACGCGTTGATCACGATATGGATGAATTTAGCGAGGGACGTACTGTCATACTGACACTGAAAGATCAAGATGTCCTCGATGAGGAAAACGCTGATACGCTGATCAATGTAAATATGATAGACGATGCACGCTACAAGAAGAATGTCGCAAATAAGAAACTAAATCCACAAAGTTATGGCTATAATGTTTATGAAGAACAATATGATGTCTTGGGCAATCCTATAGAGCGTGCCATACTGGAGAAATACGACGAGGATATCGACGGCATGAGAAAAAGCAAGAATTTCGTTATTGGTGAAAATCTTGATGAGGAACGTGAGCATAGACGCAAGTTGCTTGAGATTAGAACCAAATTGGCGGGTAAACGTTTGGAAACATTACAGGATACGAATGTTCAGTTGGCATCGGATACATTCTCAGCGGAAGAATTGGCTAAATTCAAGAAACCAAAGAAGAAAGTAAAAAAAATTCGACAGAAACTTAAGGCAGATGATTTGCTGCCGCTAAATGACGAAACGAGCACTCCGAACTTTGGTAGACGTCAAGGACGTCAACGTGAAGCTGACGACGACGATGTGGATATGGAAAAAATGCATGATGCAAATTCACAAATTAAAGTCGAAGAAGATGAGGATGATCTGGCTCGTGTACTATCCAAAGCACGAAAACTAAAACAAAAAGAGAATTTAATTCAAAAACCACCGCCCATCGATTTAGCAGCGTTTAAAAATGAAGTGAAAGAAGAAACTGTAGAAGATGGCACTTCAAGTGATGCTGCTTCAGTAAGCGGTGCCGATGGCAATATAGTGCTTAATGCCACAGCGGAATTTTGTCGCACCTTGGGTGATATACCCACATACGGCATGGCAGGCAATCGTAATGAAGATACCAATGATATGATGGACTTTGATGTCAACGAAACGCATGATGAACATATGGATGCTAACGATGAGGCACCGGCGCGTAGTCATGGTACATGGAATTCAGTTAATCCGGATGAAGTTATGCAACCAGCAGATTTGGACACTCTAGTTGATGATATTGAAGAGCGTGCGATACTTGATGAAGAGCCCGATGTAGGTGCAGGTGTAGCAAACGCATTGAGGCTGGCGCTATCCAAAGGTTATCTGGAGAAGGAAGAGAAGAATCGTCCAAGCAATTCGAAAATGGCACATTTGCAGGCTAAGAACTATTCGATTGACGATAAGGCAGCGGGGTAAGTTAAAAATGTTGTATGCTGTATGCATAATAAAACTAATTTTGTTTTTTTATTTGCTACTAATTACAGTGAAGACGATAAGATTGGACGACGTGATCGTTTTCATAGTGGTCCCATTATGGATTTCAAGGATAAAGACAGCTTTAAGCCAAATGTTAAACTGGAATATATTGATGATAATGGACGCATTTTGAATTTGAAAGAAGCTTTTCGTTATCTATCGCATAAATTCCATGGCAAAGGACCGGGCAAGAACAAAATTGAGAAACGTTTAAAGAAAATGGAACAGGAGGGCGTGAGTTTAATATTTATTACTTAGTTTAATATTTATTACATAGTTTAATTTTTTAATTATTAATTTTAATTATAAAATTTCTTTCTTTTTTTGCTTACAGTTAATGAAAACCATGAGCTCAACGGATACGCCACTCGGTACACTAACCATGTTGCAGCAGAAACAAAAAGAGACTAAGACACCGTATGTGGTGCTTAGCGGCAGCAATAAAACCACTACGGGCGTTAGTGGTGCTTCGATAGCAAAGTTCAAGTAGAATTATCAACATAATTCTTTAAGTGTATTGTATCGATAATCCATAGTCAACTCATAAACCACAAGAATGCAATAGTTACTTCGTAAATTAATCTAAAAATTATTACTTACAGTTAAATTTTTTTAGGCTACCACTATCACTATCACAACACAACAGCAACCACTACTCCATATATCACACACAACTATCTACAATAACTACACGTACTACTAAAACTACAATGCATAATGTAAGCATAATGAATTATAGTACTACATATATAATTAAATTAGATAACACATTTCAAAATATTATATTTGTGCTTTATTGTGCCCAAATTAAAACTAGTTTTAAAAACTCTATAAACAAATCAAATCAATTCAATTTTTAAGTTTGTATGTATTTGGAAGCTGTAAAGAAGCGAAAACTTCGGTGGAACCGAAGCTTTGCAATACCCCATCACACGAAATTTCTAATCGTTTAGCGTCTATAGTATGTATTAATATTATTTATGATGGGGACATATAAAAACCGCGACCTAAATGGTCTATTGTTTGTCTTAATGAGTTAGATGACCTGCCATAAACCTATATGTTGAATGAATTGTAGTACTTTCCTACTCTCTTGCTTCTTTCTTTAGTCTAAAGTAGCCTGTTAGCAGTCCCGTTAATATTCTTACTTGGTTCCTACCTAGCTGAACCATAGTCTTCGATCTGTTCGGGTTGTAGGCCCCTATAAGTAACTTTTCTACGCTATGTTGAAGTATATCAAAATATTCTAGTAATTCCTGAGGGCACCAGACATTCACTAAAAGTTACTGTCTGGTGCGGCGTATGCTTGGAAAGAGTCATTGATCCGTACAGAAATTCTATAAAAAGAAATGAAAAATGGGGCCAATTTAGTTGTTGCTGTAGGTGGCGGTTATTTGGCCGATGTTATTATCAAAAAGTGAAGAAAAAATTGTGAAGATGCAAATTTAAGTAAAATAAACGAATCATAACGAATTATAAACCATTATTCAAATCTAAAAAAAAAAAAAACTTCGGTTACCACAAAAAGAAAGCCCATATATATACTTTATGAGGTCTATGATGCTTCCTTTAATGTGTTACAAACTCCATGACCAAAATATACTACTACACACTATTTGTGAAGAGTATAAAAACATGGCTATGGCGGACATGGCTACATCGACTGGTCTAGTAAAGCTGATCGATAATATATATGTGAGTATATATAGTTTTTTGGGACTCCGATGGTACTTTTTTTAAACTATATACGAAGTTTATAAAAGTTATAAGCCGGAGACCAGTTTGATCAACCTAATTTCAACTGAATTTAAAATCATTCTTCGTTTTTCAAAGCTGGGTAAAATTTTGCAGTTATTTGAGTTGGACAGTTGCACCTTTTAAACAAGTTGCATATTGTTGAAATCGGTCGACTTGTTTCAGAAATAGACCATTTCGATTTTTGACTCACTCTTATTTTGTACTTTGGCTATCAAAATCTCTGGTTGTATTTTCAAAGCCAAAACTAAGAGAAAAAAGGAAAAAAAAATCATATATTTTTCAACAATATTTCTGAAACAAGTCGGTCGTTAAAAGTCGATTGTTAAAATCGTACTTTGGATGGAAATATAGTCTGAATAACTGAAGGTATTCAATTTAAGTTTATATCTCTCAATATATTGGATTTATGGCTCAAAATAATGAAGAACCTGAGTGTAAAACTTTTGAAATTTTTAAATTCTACGGAAAAGATCAACATCATAGAATTCAGCTTACTCAAATTTACATTTTCCAGTCTAGTCCCTCGGTTGCTGAAAAACAAAGTACTACAATAAAATCATGCACAGTTTATTCAATAGATATTTTCAAAAACTTTCAACAACCTAAATTTTTGGATTTGGCTGTATAAGTCAGGGTGCATGCTTGCGCATTAGCTCTTATATACTTAATAACAATTTGTGTTATATTTGGTGGAACCTTCGCAAATCGATGCAAAGTTGCAAAACCATCGGCATAGCGTATATGCTCCAAGCCACCATAACCGACAATGAGCCCATGCATTAGGCCAGCAACGCCTGGTAGATAATTTACAGCACCGGACATGCCCAGCGGTTTATCACTCCAGACTTTAAATTCTGGACGTACATAGTTCTCATAGCCGCGTTTAAAATAATTATCTGCTAATTCACCCGGTTGTATGGCCAAATAGTTGGTGGCAAACATGAACCATGTAGTAGGTGGCGCATCATCTGGTGTAGCATCTCCATACCATTTAAGATCGTTGAGACGTGTAGCTCTACAAAATTATGTTATATAAATGTATATAGAAAAGTGTTCAATTGAAATAATTTTAAAATATATTACTTAGCCATATAAAAGTTAAGCGGAAAACCCAATAGTATTGTATCCGCCTCTTCCACTTGCGTGCCCTCCCTATAGCCTGTATGTTGCGGATGATAATCCAAATCCTTATCGTATAGTATTAACAACTGATCTGCAATACTCTGCCAGCTTGCCTTCACCTCATTGTGACTCTCGTTACCGCATTTATTTGCAGTGAAGATGGCAAATTCCAATGATTTCTTTGTTGCCATATTAGTATAGACATTATCATCAACATTTGCATGACTCTTATCGGGTCCCATAACGCCTAACAGATGACAGATTTTAAATTGATCCCAACAAGCGGAGCGACTAACCAAAAATTCAGCTATATCGTAAATCATGGGCCATGCATAGTCACACATAAAATTGCCCTGATTATTGCGTGCATAGCGCTTCTCCAACATGTAGGCCACATCTGCCGAGATGTGTATTGCCTGTTGTGCTACACTTGTATTAACGGTAGGTGTTACCTCTGTGCCGGTATAGGCGCTATGGAAAGGGTAACGCGCACCCTTATAGCCCTTGGCATAGGCATTGTATTGTGCACTGCTTAGCATTCTAAAGCGATAATCAATCAATGCATCCTCCCACTCGAAGGCAAAATTTGAAACAATCAGATATAGCCATAATTCCGTTTCGGATGTAGTGTGTCCTTGAAAGTCACTGTCAAGATTACCACGTCCCAAGCCTGTTGAACTCAAACCGTAGAATGGCAAATTGGGTTGATTCGAACTAAGCGCAGGCATTGAACTGGCTATATAGAAAACGCCTGCATTGACTATTTGCTCCTGCATATGCAATATAGTATGTAAAGGTTTAGTTTATTTAAAAAAATATATATCTAGTGTATATACGGTGTGTGTGGACACACAGAAATCTCTTTCGCCTCAAAATTTCATGCATAAAATTTAGTTTCATGAATAAATTTTGGAGATTTTGAGGTGAAAGAGATTTCCGTGTCACCTTCGATAAAGTCTTACCAATTCAGCATCGCCATCTATTTGTATAGCGAAATTCTTTTCATAAAAATTATGCCAGCTATTCGTGTGATTTTGTAGCAATTGTGAGGGTGTTAATTGTTGTACTAAAATATGTTTTATATATGTAAATTATATTTAGCGACCTATATTATTTTAACTGGTTCAAGATCATTTTTATATTGCGAAATATTCACGTATGCCACAAAGCACAGTGGTTCCAAATCAAATCAACACTATAAACAACACTAAAAACAAGAAAAACGTTAACTTCGGTTGAACCGAAGCTCTAATACCATTCGCACGAAATTTTAAATCGTATTGTAAAACATAAAAGTTGGGGTTACCCTAAAAAGTGGGCGGTACACGCCCACTAGTAGATGTGTATGAAGCGACTATCTATAAGACGCCACCATATCGAATTTCAAGTTGATATTGACGTTTTCCATACAACTGCATAAAAGTGAGCTGTGGGTTTGTATGGGACTACCTCAAAAAGTGAGCGGGAGACGCCCATTTGTATATGTATATGGGTCGATTGTCCACTAAAATGCACCAAATCAAATTTCAAGCTAATATTGATTTAAATAAAGAATTTTTTCATTAAATTGTACGATGGGCTTGTATGGGGGCTACCCCCAAAAGTGGGCGAGCCACGCCCATTAGTTTATGTATGCACAATGCATTTCAACCTAATATTGACTTTAATAAAGAAGTTTTTCATACAAAAATTCAAAAGTGAGCAGTAGGTTTGTATCAGGGCTAACCCAAACAGTTGGCGGATCTCACCCATTAATGCATATGGCAAGCATCCGTCCACTAGAAGTTACCATATCAATTATTAAGTTGATATTTACTACAATAAAAAAAGTTTTTCATACAAAAAGTCAAAAGTGGGTTGTGGGTATCTATGGGGGCACCATAAAGGTTCATGGCGGGTCAATGTTGATACTCTATTAAACTGCAATAAAAGGAAGTGTATGTGCAAAATTTCAACTGAATAACATAAAAATTAGTCACCAAAAAATGCGCAACAACATACAGACAGTCGGACAGAGAGACGGACAGGGCTAGATCGATTCGTCTCGTCGAAATGATCAATGCCTCCTTTAATGCGTTACAAACTTTCAGACAAACTGACACATAGTGTGAATGGTATAAAAAGGTGGCCAGAAATCTAAACTGTTATGGATCATACTATTTTGAGGCCACTGCTTATGAATCTGATGTCAAAAGTTGCGACAACAAAATGGCGGATCCAAAATGGTGGACACATTTTGGAGTAAGTCATTCAGTCTGTTTAAAAATCAGTATTTAGGCGTTTCTAAGGTAGCTCATTACGTTACTTAATTAAGATTTAACGACTCTGAATTTAATTTCATACTATGCAACATCAAAAAAATATTACTGAGAAATTATTACTGAGTATAAATATTCATTCTGAGTATTGAAAATATAGAATTGCCTTTCCTAAAATTTACCCATCATATTATATGGGTTATTTGGAATTATTTGTATATTCATTCAGAGAATCAAAGAGATTGAATGACTTTTTCCAGTATGTTTCCAGCATTTTGAGTTCGTTTCATTTTTGTGTTGTTTTCAGAAAATTTGACATATTCGTCATCAGCGACATAAAAAATCCTTGTACCTGTACTAAGTTTAGGTTCGGATCAATTCAATACATTTACTTTTGCATTTTGAGATAAGCGGTTATAAGGTTAAGGTTTAAATATGATCGAACTATAGATATGGGGCATTATTTATGAACTGTCACAAGTAAAAAAAAAAAAATTTGCTCAAATTAAGTTGAGATTTTTACATCTTCAAAGTACTATTTAAAATATATTAAAAAACAAATTTCAATGTTATTGAATAACGGGTTGCCTATTTAAAGGGGCTCATATTTTTCGGTTTTTACTATGCACGTCTTCGTTCAAATGAGGATATATATGTGGTGTCATGGAGTTTTAACTGTACACTCTAATGTATTTTTCTGTCGCATCTGTCAAGTTGTAGGGTTATGAAGTTTTGGAAAATTGGAGTTATAGGTGGTTGAGGTTATAGGGTTATGATAATTCAGGGTTATGGAGCTTATGGGTTTTTAGGTTATGAGGTGATGGACGTATGAAACTATAAAGCTAAAACTCTCCGAGATTGAGGTTTGTGGTTTGCGTGTAAGTTTTTTTTTGCTGCAATTTGGGTTTGTAATTTATTGGGACTTGAGATTTATGAGTTTTGAGATTCCAAACTTTGAATTTTGATGTTTTAGAGTTTTATATTATCGATCTCAAGGTTCTTGAGCTATGAAGTTATAGGGTTATATGGCTGTTGTTACAATGTTGGGTTTTTTAGTTTCAAGCTATTTTTTGAGGTTAGAATAAAAAAAGCTGACGTGATGGAGCAAAACAGGTTTCTGATTTCGTATCAGCAACGTCCGCCATTTTGGATCCGCCAATTTGTTTATGAAAATTTTAGTATCAGAGGCGTCATCATCGATCTCATAAATGTCTAACCCATGTCAGTTTAAAATGTTGGCCAGCTATTTTCGACGGATTTTGTACGTTTAATAATTATTTATATATGAAAAAACCAGAACTGCCAAACCGGCGATTTATAAGCAGTGGTGCTGCTAGCCATTGCAGCTGAAGTCAAACTTGACCATGAGCCAGTTAAAATTAATATAATGAATGTTTTATATATTCGTTGTAGGTTTCTAATACTTAAAGCACAATTTAAAACTTACTATCCTCCATTTCCTTGCGCGCTACACTCTCCGTTGTATCTGCGGTTATGAGTACTTGATAGTGAAACTCTGCCTGCCATGCGGGCCAATCTACTTGTACTTCCTGCTCAAAACTCTCACTAAAGACGACATAGACATCTTTTACAGCATCCTGAAAACGTTCAAATTCGACTGCCTCCGTTTGTCCATGTAGTACGCGTTGTACACCCGGAGTTGAACCATTACTCAGGATTGTAAATGTAAAAGCATCGCTAACTGTGCCTAGAAATTGTTGCAGCTTAAGATATAAAGGCGCTGCAAAAAAATAATGCATTTAAATTCCAAACAGAAATTATAGTTTAAATTCTTCTAATTTACAAATCGATCTGGCGCCACTTGAGACCTTCAACTCTTCAACTTGTGGCGTTATGGCGGAGCGCCTAGCCACTACTTCATAGATCAGCGCACGTGTATAGAAACGATGTGCATATGTGCGTTGTTCTAATGTAACACCAATACTCGGATAGGTTTGAGTATGACGAAAGTAGCCATTTTTACAATCCATTTCATATGTAATGCCATCCTCTGACATATTTTCATCTGTCATGCACTCAAACTTATCACAAATAGTGGCGCTAATATTAATCCAGTTTGGCATGCGTGCGCGTCTGCTGTCGCCCATGACACCATTAAAGACGCCTGCCATAAAGATTGAATCACCAAAGACCGTATAACCAAGATGTCCATTGCCGAGCGTGGGCATAAAGTTCATATCTTCGGGTAGACTATTAAGGATTTCATATTTAAAATATTGAATTCACATTTTTTCCATCACTAAATACCTTTTTGATTGCACAATATAGTTATCTATAGTTTCTGCATTCAACGGCTTGGTAGCGATTAGCATACATATCGTTCGTAGAATTATAGACCACATTTTTTTCTAGAACTGTCTTTTGTAGTTTCTTCAAGTAGTGCTCATTTAATACTGAACTCTATTGTATTTTCTAAATTCTTAAATAACTGTGTTGGGCTTTTCTTTTTATAAATACTTAGATACTTTTTATATTTGCAATGATAAGCGAATTGAAGTGGGATTAGCTTGACAAATTTAAGGCTTTTTAATTGTGTACTCGTATTATTTGTACTATTATTATTATTTTTATAATAGCTAAATTACAATATGACTGATTTATTGATTAGAGTTTGTGTATAGAATTGAAGTAGCTCAACTAGTTAGTATTTTAGTATTTTACTTTATGTTCTTATAATATACCTCTAGAATTGAAAGACATCTATTAGCAATATGAAGGTACTTAAACGCTTCGCATAAGCTGAATATTTGAAAAGAAAACTAGCAAAAGTGTCGCGTTTTAGTACTATTTTGATAATTTTTATACCATTCACAAATACTAGCTCATAGTAGACGCTATAAAATATATATTCTTGATCAGGTCGTCGAGATGAATCGATCCAGTCATATCCGTCTGGCTGTGTGGTAGTTCTGTTAGATCTTTATATACCCTATACCATATTGCCAAGTAAATATCCACTGTAAAATGGATATGGTGGCATGATATATGCAGATGCTTCACATTAATAGCAATAGGAGTATCTCGTTCCACAATTAGGGCAAGCACATACAAACATTTTTTACTTATTTGATTTACGATTTACAATTTCGTGTGAGATTCGCTATAGTAAGAGCTTCGGTTCCACGGAAGTATAAACATTCTTTCTCGTTATATTTATTTATTCTTTTGTTATTGTTATATAGGGTATCTAACTATCGGGTAAGCTCGACTGTACCGTTCTTATTTGTTTGGATTAGGTTTTGTAGATACCCAGCCTAAACGAGGCCCATACATAGATATATTTTTGTTCTAAGTTTATAGAGTATCCATATGAATATGACAAGACCTATTTTTTTTTTGGGTTACCTGGATACAAATCCACCGGTCACTTTAATGTTTTTGTTTGGTAAAGTTTTTAACTACGACCAATATTAGCTTGAAATGCACGGTGGAAAATTTGGAATGATTTACTTAGGTGGCTCTACAACCGTCTATCGGTCAAGGTCGCACGTAGGGAAGAGCACCATTCGGTGTAGTTTAGTGCGTACCGGCGGCAGTCGTTGGGAGTCCGGAGCTTCTTTAGATCATCATAGCCCTGATCCTTGCAATGACACAGACTTCATATTTGCTTAAATGGGCGTGGTACATCCATTATTCGGTATGGTATCTTATTTTGGACGGAGGTCTCAAAAATATATGCAATAGACGTCATACTTTCAGGCTTTAGAACCAACCACCGACTTTTATATTTTACATATAAAATTTATTTTTCTTTTACTTTTATACTGTGTGAAATTTCGTATGAAGGTTATTAAATTTTAGGTCCCCCCGAAGTTTAAGTTTTTCATGTTTCATATTATATTCTTATCGCGTTATAAATCAATAAAATTCCTGAATCTTGAAAAAATAGTATTTTAATTTGACATATATGGCTCATATATGGCTCATATTTGACTTATCAATTAATACAAGCTAATACTAGCCACTTTAGCTCTTATGACGAACAAGTGTACTTGTATAAGTAATTATCAAACATTCTAACTATTTCAAATGTGCTAGGGCAGTTAACATTTCTTATATGGGCGTATTACCATTTCATCACTTACACACCACAGTTCATAAGTTCGCTATTGTACGTAAAACTGAAACGACAATTATTATTGCCATATCTTACATATTTCATCGTAATACGCTCCACATTGGGCGGCATTGTGGGTATTCCAGTCACTTGTGTAGATTGTTCACCATTTCTATAGTAGTCAACAGCACCATAGCCATTGAGTAAAGCCTGCAACATTGCGCCAGCGCCAGGAAGAAAATTTGCTGCTCCTTCAGAGCCAATATGTTTATCACTCCAGACCTAAGAAGTATGAAACTTTTAAAATTTATGAAATTTTAATAGAGATTTTGCACACGTACTAGGAACTCGGGTCGCACATAGTTCTTATGGCCACGCTTGAAATATTCATTAGCATTATTTTCATCATATATCTGCAAGTAATTTATGGCAAACATGAACCAAGTCATCGGTGGCGCTGCATCAGATGTGGCATTGGCATACCATGCTAAATCATTTTGACGTGTTGATCTGTGAATTTAGTAAAATTAAAGATACTTTTTGTTCGCCCAACAATTACAATAATCTACCTATTCATAGTGAAATGTAGTGGATAGCCCAGTAGTATGGCATCCGCCTGTCCCACTTTAGTACCCTCTCTATAGCCAGTATACTGTGGATGAAAATCCAAGTTCGCATCATAGAGTATATACATCTGGTCTGCAATGCTTTGCCAATTTGCAATCTTGTCTTTATAGCTATCATCGCCACATTTTTCACCAGCGAGGACTGCAAATTCTAGTGCTTTCTTGGATGCGGCATTTGTATAGACATTGTCGTCGACACTCATGTGATCCTCATCTGGACCGGTAATATCAAAAAAATGACAGACTTTAAATAGATCCCAACATGCAACACGGCTTATTAGAAACTCTGCAATATCATGCATTATGGGCCAGGCCGTATCGCAGAGAAAACTCAATTGATTGTGTATGGTGAAGTATTTCTCTAGACCAAAAGCAACATCCGCAGAGATGTGTATAGCTTGTGTGGCCATTTGTGGATTGTTGGAAACTTCGCTGCCTGTATAAGCGCTGCGCCAGGGAAACCTGATAAAAATGAAGTTTATAATGAAATAATTTAAGTTGTATATTATATTTACTCACCGTGCGCCCGAAAAACCTCTAGAATATGCATTATATTGTGCAGCACTCAGTAAACGTTTGCGATATTCGCAAAGTTCTTCTGCGTAAGTAAATGAGAAATGTGTTACTATTGGCAGTAGCCATAGTTCAGCTTCAAGTCCGACGTGGCCATTGAAGTCTGCATCCAGATTACCACGTGCCAGGCCCGTTGCACTCAAACCGAAAAATGGCAAATTCGCCTGATTTGTGGTAAGCGAGGGCAAGGAGCAGGCTATGTAGAAGACTGCAGCATTAGCTAGACGCCACTGTGAAAACATAAATCATTTATTTTAGCTGCATTAAAATGTTTTAAGACTTACCAATTCCATATCGCCCTCAATTTCAATCATAAAGTGATTATCATAGAAACTATGCCAGGAGTCAATGTGACTCTGTAGTACTTCCGCCTGTTCCAATTTTTGTACTAGTAAAAAGAATTTGATATAACAAATATGTTAAATTTTTATTTTGGTATATTTACTATCCTCCATTTCTTTGCGTGCTACACTTTTCGTAGTATCTGCTGTTAAAATCACTTGATATCGTAACTCTGCCAGCCAAGCAGGCCAATCGATTCGAATTTCCTGCTCAAAATTCTCACTGAATACGATATAGACATCTCTAACAGCATCCTGGAAACGTTCAGATTCTATTGCCTCAGTTTGCCCATGCAGGGTGCGATATTCACCCGGAGTGGTACCATTGTTCAAGATCTTAAAAGTAAAAGCATCACTCACTACACCGGGTAGTTGTTTCAATTTCAGATACAAGGGCGCTGGAACAAATACCAATGTTAGTTTCTTAATATAATTTATTGCTTTAATTTTTACTTACATGTCGATCTAGCATCTCTACCACCATTCAATTGTGGCACTATAGCACTTCGCTTAGCAACCACTTCATAGACTAGAGCACGTGTATAGAACCGATGCGCATAGGTGCGTTGCTCCAGCGTCACACCAATTGACGGATAGTTCTGTTGATAGCGAAAATAGCCATCTCTTAAATCCATTTCATATGTGGTGCCTTCTTCATCGATATTTGCATCGGTCATGCATTCAAACTTGTTACAAATGCTGGCGGAAATATTGATCCAGTTGGGCATGCGTGCGCGTCTACTATTGCTCATGCCACCATTATAGATGCCTACCATAAAGATTGAATCACCAAAGACCGTATAGCCGAGATGTCCATTTCCAAGACTTGGCATGAAGTCTCGATTCTCGGGTAGACTAAAAGTAATGGTGAATATAATTAAATTATACTTTGTTTTTGTTCTTCTTCGTAAACTTTATTATTGGTACCTCTTGGTCTGCAAGACATACTCTTCCGATGTATCTGCATTTATAAGTCCCTCATTTAATAGAAAACAAAGTGTTACACCGAAGAGTAACCGCATTTTACTTGGTTGTTGCAGTGTGTAGAGACAATTGCATACTGCGGCATTACACGATTTTAAGTAAATTAAAACACAATTTTTATAGACATTCGAACTGTTGTATTAGCCGTATTAGACCACTATAAAATTATTAGCTGATTAGAACTGCATAAGAGCATCCCAAGTAGTTTACAATATTTCACATTAGATAAGATTTCCGAAGCACATTACATACAAGTATGTTTACAGGAGAAATAATATTAAAACTGTACTAAAAAATTGTTGAAATCCATTAATGGAAGATATGAATTCAAGAAATTTGTTAATTAATGAAAAAGGAAAATATATGTGCGTAAACGCTGATTACGTGATTTGAGTTATACACGAAAGTATATCATCATTTTGCAATATATACTCTGACATGCTACCCACATATTTTTTCTATTTCATGAAAGAATTTCTTGAATTTGGCTCTTCCATAAACATACTATATGTGTAGTGGTTTCCTTGGTGCAATAATGGTCAACAATTGTTATGGTGATTGAGCACCCGAATTTAAGAGCAATAAAGCTGACATCGAAGGCGAAGTAATTACACATATACATACATATGTACTATATTTTTTATGTCGAATTACCTTATAGACCTTATATAGACACATATTTTTTCCTTTTTTTTGTAGAGCTACATTGATTTGTTTTTACCAAAAATGTGGATCGCATTGCCATTATCGTCAGCTATAAAGGCACTTCAATATTTTTTAGCGCTGTCGTTGTGGAGCTCTTACTCTTGGGGTTCGTATCATATTAATTATCTAGAATATTATTATCCGAGTGGGGCCGATGATTTATGATGTGCCCTTATCTAGTACCGAGTCAAAGTTTTGTGAAACTGTTTTTACAGAAACATATAAAATGAAATCTAGTTTAACTCCCATGTATATGATATAGTAATTTTAAAAAGTGATTACGAATTATGAGCAGTGCACTGCAATTACCCATGTTCAATCGGTTTGCAAGTATTTGGAAGTTACGACACGTACACTTTTACGTTACATGTAGGCTCCCATTTTAATCCAACGGTGCAGGGTTCAAGTCACTGCTCGGGCGATAAAAAAGTTTTATTTTGTCTTTTTATGTAAAATAATTTTATTTATAATAAAAATTAAACGTAAATTTTTGCAGAAAGATTGCGGTCCAATCATATTGACTGGGTTGCTACTGGCAGTCCACTCCGGTACGCTATCCCACTATTGCATACCACGGGAGATCTTGGCTGCTCGTTATCACACCTGGCGCGGTACATCCCTACCTAACCAACCTGAATGTCTTGGACTTTTTTAATTGCTTAGACGCGCGTTGATATTCTTCAGTCAAAAAATAAAAAATGCTCTAGAACTTTTATTGTCGGCAATTAGACGGAAACCAAATCCGAGCGGCTTATGTATTGATGAGGGCATTTACTGCCAAAAAATGTTTCTTTTTTGTATTCAATTTAAGATGACATCGAAAGAAGTAAATTTATTGAAAGATATGTGCATTTTCATAGTGCTACGAGTACTTTGTATAACGAAATGGTATGGATGTCCGAAGGCTATAACAGTACCAAATCAAGATTAAAATTGCATTTGCGAATTCTGATGTGCCCCTATACAGAACCATTTTGGCAAAAATTGAAAATTATGTATTGTACTTGGGGCCCGAAACCACAGCTTTGGCAATTTTTTGTTCATGTCTAAATCTTCAGAAGAAAAAGCAATGGTAAAATGGTCTTCAAGGCAGCTTTAATCGAGTTATTTGTTATATTCCATCCAAAACATTTTTGGGTTATTTTTTGAACCATTCACATACAGTGTGAAATGGTATCAGTTTGTCTGAAAGTTTGTAACGCATTAAAGGAGACATCGTAGACCCATAAAGTATATATATTTCTGCTCAACTCGATGAGATGAGTCGATGTAGCTATGTCCGTCTGTCTGTATTTTGTTTTGCATTTTTTGAGGACCAATTTTTAAGATATCCTACTGTAAGTCGGCACATAGATTTATTGTAGTTTAATAGAGTATCCATATTGATTTGCCAAGCTCACTTTTTAGGGTAGTCCCCATACAAACCACCCGTCCACTTTCCACTTTTTTTGTGAAAATTGTTTTTATTGCTGTCAATATAACCTTAAAAATTGACATGGTAGCTTCTTATGAAAGGTCTTTTCATATATATATGTCAATGAGTGTGATTTTTTAGGGCAGCCCTCATACAAACCACCAGCCCACTTTTGTCTTTTTGTATAGAAAACGTACCTATTGCAGTTAATATCGACGTGACGTTAATATGGACGGACGCTTTACATAGTAGCCCCCATAGAAACTTACCGCCCATTTTTGGGATTTTATATGAAAACTTTCTTATAAAAGTAAAGATCAACTTAAATGTGATATGGTGACTTCTTATGGACGAACGCTTCACATATAGAAAAATGGGTGTGCTTCCCCCTTTTAAGGGTCAACTCCCATACAATAAAACCATCCATTTATGGGATTTTTCATTTAAAAATTTATCATTTCAGCCAAAATCAACTTGACATTCGATGAGGTGGTTTCGTATAGATCCCACGTTTAGGTTGTTAGATTTTACAACAATATTTTTTTACACATCCTAGGAAGTGCTTAAAACTATTTATTCTTTTGTTATCATAACGAAATTAAGATAAATTGAGAGAACAAGACTTATCAAAAGTTAGAGGCAAATCAAATCTTATCCCACATTTCTCACATGTTAGTTATCTTCAGAAATTATGAAGATAGTGCGTCCATTAAATAATATGCAATCACCATCGTATTTTTTTAAACCAATACTTTTTCTGTCCGGTATTTGAAAGCGCCAGTCTAGTACACACCTTTAAGTTGTATACATAAGTATGGTTGTTTTATGTATGGACACTTCCGATAAATCGCCATTTGCCACTTCATCAAGTTAGCCATTTCATCTCGGTCTCCACCACTTACATATGTAGCTATAAATATATGTAGTGAAATGGACCTCATTTCTTAATTTTTGAAAAATATACCTCCCAACAAAAACAACCAGAGAAGTGCCCACATTTCGAGGATGAAACTCGATGTAATGACTTCCATAAACTATAAATGAAGTATGCAGGATTGGGACAAATGCGAGCAATATTGCACTTGTTGAGGTTTATGTTAAGAGCTGAGGAAATACATTTTGATGAATAAACAAATTTTTATGTATTTATAAATTTTAGCTGGCTCAATGTCATTTTACATTGAGAAATATTTTTGACATAATTTTTCTCAATTTTTTTAATACGTATTTTTACAAAAAAATGTATATGTATAGCTGAGGGGCAGAGGTAGTCGGTTATATGACAGCCATCTAAACACTCGTATAATATTCTTAATTACTTTCGAAGACATTAAGTTGAGCTGTAGACAGTGCGGACCATGCCAGTCGGTTGAGTTCTGTACTATATGCCATTGACTCTGTCCCATATATGTAAATGTCACCTCTCGGATGAGAGCACCTTATTAGCCTATCTCAAAGAGCACAGTGTATTAAATGCCAGGTATAAAACATACTTTACCGCTGACCTTCTTACGATAAATAGAATAAGATGATGCTTTTAACTTCGGCGATAACTGTTTCAAAATTGTCATTTTAGACTATATATATATATATAGTTCAAAGGCGACACAGTCTAAATTTTTCTAAGATATAATGTTTAAACTTGTTGCAATTGTTTAAACGTTTAAAACCCCAAATACCATTCTAATCGATTAAAGACTTGTCGCCATTTTGGTAATGTTTGCTTCACAAAATGCAAACTAATATTTAAGTTAGTCAGATTTAGACAATAAAACCTGATACGATTTCATGTTTATAGCAATTATATTTGCTATTGATTATAATTATTATATACATATCAATCAAATCAATAAAATACCAGAAATTGTATTTTAATTTGACTTTAATATTTGTCATGTATATGGCTCCAATTTGTCGTATCAATTAATATATGTTAATACTAGCCACTTTAGTTCTTGTAAAGAAATTGTGTACTACTGTAAACGTCACGGGAGCATGTTAAAGTTCCTTAACAGGAAATTATTATACTAGTAGAAATATTTTCATTGCAGGTCTTACACACCACAATTCATCTGTTTGTCTCTGGATGTAAACGTTAAACGACAATTATTATTGCCATATCTTATATATTTCATAGAAATACTCTCCACATTAGGCGGCATTTGAGCTGTTCTATGCATTTCTGAAGACTGTTCACCACGTCGTTCGTAGTCCACACCACCATAACCAGAGAGAATGGCTTGCAGCATAGCGCCAGCGCCGGGAAGAAAGTTTGCTGCTCCTTCAGAGCCAATATGTTTATCACTCCAGACCTAAGAAGTATGAAACTTTTAAAATTTATGAAATTTTAATAGAGATTTTGCACACGTACTAGGAACTCGGGTCGCACATAGTTCTTATGGCCACGCTTGAAATATTCATTAGCATTATTTTCATCATATATCTGCAAGTAATTTATGGCAAACATGAACCAAGTCATCGGTGGCGCTGCATCAGATGTGGCATTGGCATACCATGCTAAATCATTTTGACGTGTTGATCTGTGAATTTAGTAAAATTAAAGATACTTTTTGTTCGCCCAACAATTACAATAATCTACCTATTCATAGTGAAATGTAGTGGATAGCCCAGTAGTATGGCATCCGCCTGTCCCACTTTAGTACCCTCTCTATAGCCAGTATACTGTGGATGAAAATCCAAGTTCGCATCATAGAGTATATACATCTGGTCTGCAATGCTTTGCCAATTTGCAATCTTGTCTTTATAGCTATCATCGCCACATTTTTCACCAGCGAGGACTGCAAATTCTAGTGCTTTCTTGGATGCGGCATTTGTATAGACATTGTCGTCGACACTCATGTGATCCTCATCTGGACCGGTAATATCAAAAAAATGACAGACTTTAAATAGATCCCAACATGCAACACGGCTTATTAGAAACTCTGCAATATCATGCATTATGGGCCAGGCCGTATCGCAGAGAAAACTCAATTGATTGTGTATGGTGAAGTATTTCTCTAGACCAAAAGCAACATCCGCAGAGATGTGTATAGCTTGTGTGGCCATTTGTGGATTGTTGGAAACTTCGCTGCCTGTATAAGCGCTGCGCCAGGGAAACCTGATAAAAATGAAGTTTATAATGAAATAATTTAAGTTGTATATTATATTTACTCACCGTGCGCCCGAAAAACCTCTAGAATATGCATTATATTGTGCAGCACTCAGTAAACGTTTGCGATATTCGCAAAGTTCTTCTGCGTAAGTAAATGAGAAATGTGTTACTATTGGCAGTAGCCATAGTTCAGCTTCAAGTCCGACGTGGCCATTGAAGTCTGCATCCAGATTACCACGTGCCAGGCCCGTTGCACTCAAACCGAAAAATGGCAAATTCGCCTGATTTGTGGTAAGCGAGGGCAAGGAGCAGGCTATGTAGAAGACTGCAGCATTAGCTAGACGCCACTGTGAAAACATAAATCATTTATTTTAGCTGCATTAAAATGTTTTAAGACTTACCAATTCCATATCGCCCTCAATTTCAATCATAAAGTGATTATCATAGAAACTATGCCAGGAGTCAATGTGACTCTGTAGTACTTCCGCCTGTTCCAATTTTTGTACTAGTAAAAAGAATTTGATATAACAAATATGTTAAATTTTTATTTTGGTATATTTACTATCCTCCATTTCTTTGCGTGCTACACTTTTCGTAGTATCTGCTGTTAAAATCACTTGATATCGTAACTCTGCCAGCCAAGCAGGCCAATCGATTCGAATTTCCTGCTCAAAATTCTCACTGAATACGATATAGACATCTCTAACAGCATCCTGGAAACGTTCAGATTCTATTGCCTCAGTTTGCCCATGCAGGGTGCGATATTCACCCGGAGTGGTACCATTGTTCAAGATCTTAAAAGTAAAAGCATCACTCACTACACCGGGTAGTTGTTTCAATTTCAGATACAAGGGCGCTGGAACAAATACCAATGTTAGTTTCTTAATATAATTTATTGCTTTAATTTTTACTTACATGTCGATCTAGCATCTCTACCACCATTCAATTGTGGCACTATAGCACTTCGCTTAGCAACCACTTCATAGACTAGAGCACGTGTATAGAACCGATGCGCATAGGTGCGTTGCTCCAGCGTCACACCAATTGACGGATAGTTCTGTTGATAGCGAAAATAGCCATCTCTTAAATCCATTTCATATGTGGTGCCTTCTTCATCGATATTTGCATCGGTCATGCATTCAAACTTGTTACAAATGCTGGCGGAAATATTGATCCAGTTGGGCATGCGTGCCCGTCTACTATTGCTCATGCCACCATTATAGATGCCTACCATAAAGATTGAATCACCAAAGACCGTATAGCCGAGATGTCCATTTCCAAGACTTGGCATGAAGTCTCGATTCTCGGGTAGACTAAAAGTTATGGTGAATATAATTAAATTAGACTTTGTTTTTGTTCTTCTTCGTAAACTTTATTATTGGTACCTCTTGGTCTGCAAGACATACTCTTCCGATGTATCTGCATTTATAAGTCCCTCATTTAATAGAAAACAAAGTGTTACACCGAAGAGTAACCGCATTTTACTTGGTTGTTGCAGTGTGTAGAGACAATTGCATACTGAGGTATTTCATGGTTATACAATTTTATTAATAGATATTGATAAGTAAATCGAAGTGTGGTATTAGCCGTATTTAACCATAGTTAGCTTATTTTAAAATTTTTAGCTGATTAGAACTGCATATATACGCATCTCAAGTACTTATTTCGCGATATTTCACATTTAATAATGGAAAAAAAGCACATATGTAGAAAAAGGTATATGGTCAGATTTTCTATGCAAGAAAAAATATACACTTTGTCGTTTTTCGCACATCCATTGCACTTTAAGAGAGAAACATTAACGAATTAATTATTTGGTGTCTCAAGCTGTAAGTTATAATGAGGTCATAAGATATACATATTCTTAATCAGCATCGGAAGCTGAGTAGGGAGTGGGCTGGCCACTTCGAATTGCCCCTTATTGAGACGCTCCGAGAAGTGTTCATTCCACACAGCCATCGATGATCTCAAATGTCTCCTAAGTCTACTTCATCAAAGTCGTGGAAAAAAAATTCCTCCAACATGTTCACATTCCAGTCTGAACTCACAGTCACTGTGACCTCGTTTTCTTCAAAAAACCACGGTTCAATAATCGCTGCTGAAGAAATGGCACACCACACTGTGACTTTAGGTGAATGCAAAGGCCTTTCATGCAATTCTCGAGGATTGGTGTCAACCCAGTAGCGCATGTTCTGTATGTTATCGCAGCCATTCAAGTGAAAATAAGCTTTATCGCTGAAAAAAAAGTAGGCCTCTACAGAAACGCACGCTCTTCACTGTTCCAATGCATGATGCCTACTTATCTGAAAGGAAATAAAACTTTACAGCCACGCCTTTTGATTGGCATTACTCCCGATCCCTTCAGTTGCATCCTGTATAAAGAGTGTTGAATAAGATACAGGTCGTCTTGTTCTCTTAATTAGAAGGCGTGGTAGCGCTCATTTGTTATATGGATATTTTCTCTCCCGGTGCTCTTTACATAATTACCAAATTTCGTCCATCTGAGTCAAATTATATATAACGAAACTCGTTTTTCTCTTATATAGAGGGGACGGGTGGACATAACACCATCTACCTTTCGTGTGGACCTTATATTTCCCGGTGTGCTTTACCTATTTACCAAATCTCATCGTATAATATATATAACTACTTAATTTGATTTTATTGATAGGCAACAGATTTTATTGAGGTGCGTTGGTCCCGCCTATTTTTCCATAGAATCTTCATTTTCCCATACATAATCCATATGTACAATATACTTTTGTATGTCCAATTTACAATAAATTTGGTTTAACTCCTGTATGAGCCGTGGTCCCTACATTTTCCCAGTTACTATTATTATTTACGGTGCCCTTTACATATGCATCACATCTCACCAATATCAGTGAAATAGTAACTGAGATGTGAAAAAAATTCTCTTCGACGTGGTGGCATGGTATCGCTTCTTTTTTATTTTTCAAATGACATATAGCCAGAAACCATGTCCTGATCGATAGTAACACACTCTACAAATTTCATAGCGATCGGTTCAATAGTTTAGACGCTTATAAGCGACACACATGCATTCATTTTTAAAAATAAAATTCAAAATGAAACCAAAAATATTAAATTTTTACACATTATTATGTATTAAAGGAACGGTATGATTAGCTATTCATATTTTTATTTGATTATTATGATTTACGTAGATCAAATGGATCTTCATATAATTCTTATCTTAAGTTAGAGTTGATTTACAAAGCGGATACTTTTATAGTTTCCTTGCCCGAGAGTGTTACTGTAAACACAATAGTAAAGTTATTATATTATAAATAGAAAAATCTATGTACTATTTACTTACTTGAAAAACCATTTTCATAAATTTTGCGTTCATTGCCTTTGGTGATTTCAAACTTTCGACCATCGCAGTTTAAATAGGAAGTATCAATGCCGAAATTCAGTATACAAGATGATGCTTCAAATCGTATATATTTCACTGTTATACCCTTAACGTTTGGTGGTAAATTTGCAGGATTTAGTAGTAAAACACTCTTTCCATTTTCCAGAGTATAGTCAATGCCACCATAGCCGGAGATAATCGCTTGTAAAAATCCGCCAATGCCAGTGAGGAAGTTTGCAGAGCCTGCATAGCCAATGGGTGTTTCACTCCAGACCTATTTATAGAAGTTAAATGTAATTAATGATGATGAAATTATTAATTAATTTTAGAAAAGCTAACCTTAAATTCCGGACGCACATATTGCTTATAGCCACGTTCAAAATAATCATGTGCACTCGAGTGCTCATCAGTTTGCAAATAGTTTGTAGCAAACATGGACCAAGTCATTGCCGGTCCCGATTCACGTGTACATTTTGAATAGGCCTTTAGATCGTTGAGACGTGTGGTGCTATCCATATCATATAGCAAGGGATAGCCCAACAAAATTGTATCAGCTTGTTTCACTTGAGTGCCTTCGTTATAGCCATTATGTTGCGGATGATAATCCTTTTCTGCATCATATAGTATAAGCAACTGATTTGCCAAACTCTTCCAAGTTTCACGCAACTCCAAATGACTTTCATTGCCACACACGCCAGCCACATATTCGGCAAATTCCAAAGCAATTTTCGATACTACATTCGTATAGACATTGTCATCAACGTTTTCATGATCCTCATCGGGACCCATAACACTCATTAAATGGCAAGTTTTTTGTATTTCGAAACAATTAATGCGACTGGTTAAGAATTCTGCAATATCATGCACCAACGGCCAAGCAGTTTCACAGAGCCATATGCGATCATTAGTCATGGCAAAATATTTCTGCAGTGCAAAGGCAATATCTGGAGAGATATGTATCTCTTGTTTTGCAATTTCAGGACAACAGGGATTTGTAACTTCGGTGCCTGTATAGGCGCTCTCCCAGGGGAAACTAAATAAACAAAATTTGCTATTAAAACATTTCTATAAAAAAAAAGTACTTTATGTTCATACCGCGCGCCTTTATAGCCCTTAGTTTTCGCATTATACTGTGCACCACTGAGCAATCTTAGACGATAACCCAAGATTTCCTTTGCCCACGTATATGAAAAATGTGCTACGGCGGGAAACATCCATATTTCTGTATCCCAGAAATTATGTCCCTGATAGTCTGCTTCGAGATTACCACGCGCCAAGCCGGTTGGACTTAAGCCGTAGAACGGTAAATTTGGTTGATTTGAGTTGTATGAGGGCATAGAACTGGCTAGATAAAAAATGCCAGCATTTATAATGCGCGACTTGAGAAATTTGTATACGATATTAAGATATTTCTTAAACGTTAATACTATTTAGCTTACCAATTCAAGATCACCTTCTACTATAATCTCAAAGTTTTGCTCCCAAAAGCTTCTCCATTCCGCTGTATGAGTTTCTAGTAATTCCTCAGGTTTTAGTTTTTGTACTAAAATATGTAAAATTATTGTATCTATAAGTATGAACGAGCTTTGCAACTCACCATCCTCCATTTCCTTTCGTGCCACATTCTCCGAAGTATCTGCAGTGACAATTACTTGATATCTTATTTCTGGCTGCCAGCTGGGCCACTCTATGCGTATTTCTTGTTGAAAATACTCACTAAAGATAACAAAAACCTCACGACTTGCATTCTGAAAACTTTCGAATTCGACAATTTTGGTGCGGCCACGCAGCACGCGATGTTCTCCAGCTGTGTTGCCATCATTAAGCACCTCAAATGTGAAAGCATCACTCTCCACGCCCGGACGTTGCTGCAATTTAAGATATAATGGTGCTGCACAATACGAAAATTTTATAACATTAACAAAATATTTTTCTCACATACGGAAATCATTTTGTCCCCATCATAAATACTTACAAGCTATTCGGCCACCTTTTGAGTTGTTGCTTTCTACATTTTGACGCGTTGCAATTACTTCATAGACCAGCGCACGCGTATAGAAACGATGTGGATAGGTGCGTTGCTCCAGTGTCACGCCAATTGTTGTATAATTCTTAAAATAGCGGAAGTAACCATCTTTTAAATCCATTTCGTATGTAAGGCCATCATCAGCAATATCCGCATCCGTCATGCATTCAAACTTATTACAAACGTTTGCAAAGATATTAATCCAGTTGGGCATACGTGCACGTTTACTTCTGCCACCTTCACCATTATAAACACCGACCAAAAAAATTGCATCTCCAAAAACTGTATAGCCCATGTGACCATTGGAGAGGCTAGGCATAAAGTTGAGATCAGATGGTAATCTGCCAAGATATTGCAACTGTCATAAGTAGTTGTACAAGTGCATTCGAACTATTTGTTTTGTTAACTTTTTACTCACGTCTTCGTTTGCAAAACATAGACTTCGGTTGTATTTCCACGAGCTGTTTTGATAAGCAGTAGTAAAATCACAACCAGTTTAATAAGAATATCCATAGTTCCGCTTGTATTCCGTTGTTTATCGTTCTACTATCGATTGCATACTGATTTGTGTTTTATTAAGTACTAAAGTGAGTCTACGAGTGCTTTTTATAGTTGGCGATAAGCTAATTCCAAGCTTCTAGAGAGCATAATGATCGAGCTGAGCGTACTGGTCTATAATTAAAGATTTACAAACAGACATTTAATCTCAGATGGAAGCATTCTTATATAAATATTTTTTAATCGGCTTATCGATGAAATAAGAAAAAGCTTTCCATTATAATATAAATGCATATGACTCTGAGAGGCTATATTTAAAAAGAAAATATAAAGTGCATTTGGTAGATCTTTAATGTAATAAAAAACTTCGATAACTTCGATAGAACTAAAGCTTTTTCGCCGCACATTGTTTTTGCTTCCAGAGGCTGCTTTTCATATTGTAGATTTTTCGTGACAATATGGAGAATATGTAAACTGGACGATATTTATGGCATTTTTAGTTTTTACTATCAGCTGCACAGGGGGTTTAGATAGGGGCTACCCCAAAATGTGGGCGGTATACGCCCACTACTAGATGTGTATGAAGAGACCATCTATAAGACGCCACCATATCGAATTTCGAGTTGATATTGACGTTTTCCATACAAATGCATAGAAGTGAGCTCTGGGTTTGTGTGGGAGTACCTCTAAAGTGGGCAGGACACGCTCATTTGTATGCGTATATGAAACGGTTGTCCACAAAAATTTACCAATTCGAATTTTAAGCTAATATTGATTTAAATAAAGAATTTGTTTCATACAAATGGGTGCTGGATTTGTATGGGGATACCCCAAAAAGTGAGCGGGTCACGCCCATTTGTCCTTGTGTGTTAAAACGCTGTCCATAAAAAGCACCATATCACATTTCAAGCTAATATTGACTTTAGTAAAGAAGTTTTTCATCCAATACCACAAAAGTAGGTGTAGGTTTGTATGGGGGCTACCCCAAAAAGTGGGCGGGCCACGAGCGTTAGTCTATGTATGTTAAGCGGCTGATCATAAAACACATTGCATTTTAATCTAATATTGACTTTAATAAAGAAGTTTTCATACTCCGCACAGCCGAATACACAAACACCACCAATAACAATCAACACACCATGGTGAATTTATACTAAGATAGAGAAATCCACCTTGAAACGCACGACACCCGCAGGACCAGAAATAACGGATAGTCGCTCTGAAAAAAAAACAATACAATAGAATTCATAGACTCTCTGCAGAATAGTAACGGTATCCCCCAATTACCACCATGCCCAGGGACAACATTACAAACTAATTCCCATCAACAAGGTGAATTTATACTAAAGGTGACGTATTTGTTTTGTCTTACTCTTTTTCGTTTGTTGCGGATTGCACACCTCGTTTTTCATTTCACGCTAAAATTATTTAAGAAAGTCACCACAGCGGAATACGTCGCCTAATATATAAATCCACTTTAATACGCAACAGCATGACTCGATTGCTCTCACAGAGCATACGCAACCCAAGGTGGATTTATCTATACGGTGACGAAGTGCGCAATCCAATCCTCAACAAATGAAAAAGAGTAAGACAAAATATAAAAAGAAATAGAAAAGAGCGCAGTTGATGGGAATACGTTACCTTTAGTATAAATTCACCATGACGCAACCGAAGCCTCTCAGCTGGAGATCTGAGTGCACATCACCAAGAATAAATTCAACACACAACACTGCTAACGAAAATTGTGCACTATTAATGAATACTAGTTGGCATCACCAAATGTTAATATCATCAATCGCTTTGGCGCTTTAAGCGTAGAGGAAGAGCCAAAGCGTCTTGATATATTTGTCTCAATATTAATCTCTCTACATTTGTGCAATATTAATCTGTTAAAAAGCCGTTTGCAAAAGATAGCCTGGGAAGAATAGCAACTATAAATTTTAAATGGCAGTGAAGTAAGGTTACAACCTATAACCGCAGAGGCCGGGAAATTCTAAAATGAGTCCATTTAGTAAATGCGAGCCACAAATAATTGAAGAAAAATTGAATGGGAGACAATATCCATAACTCTGGTCAACGTGCTGAAATTAGAATAGGAAAAAAGGCAGCAACATTGAAGTCATCAGCATTATCGACGATGTGGTGTAACATTATGTGACAAAATCGAAAACGAATTCCAAGAGTGAGCAAATTTCAAAAAGCCAGCGGAGTTTGCAAGGAGGATGAAGTCTACTTGGTTAAATGGACTTTCTGATCTCAGATAATACATTTCCGGTGCTTTTCATACAAAAATGTCTATTTTTGGAAAGAATATTTTAGATTTTTTACTATTTCCGGTTTTCAAATGGCTGGATTTCTGTTAAGAAGTTCAGGTATTCCTGAATTGAGGGCAGTAAAATCTTTCTTTCACCGTTCTGTTTAATTTTTTAATTTATAGCAGCAAGTTATACCTGGTTTGTCTATAAGTAATCTGGTCTGTGAGAGTTTACACGCCATTTACAAAAGAGATGAGCATATTATAGACGGGTGTTGAGTTTTGGTACATACTACGCTACAAGGGTTTCATATAAAGAGATGTTGTTTTAGCCGATTCCAGAATCGTAACTGGTGGAGAAAGTCTGAAATTAGGGGTGCACAATTTTGTAATTATCAACGCTTTGCTGATCTGACGACACTTTTAGATCTTTTTTTATGACAATTTAAAAAAATTAAGTTAATCGTCTTCACTATGTACGGGTATATTTATGTATTTTCGTGATTTTCGTAAGTGCTGCTATTAAGCACTGGTGCTGTCTAGAACATGCAAAAGTCTAAAACCGACTTGCACAACTAATTAGATTTTTGTCTAGAACTATTAACTAGCAGTACAGTATGGTTCTAGTCAGTTTCGGTTTGTTACGCGAATGAACCAATTTGAAGCGGTGAAAGAAACGCGTGTGCATTCTAGCATAACCAAGAAAACTTTCCAAGCATCTCATCAACATTGCCATCATCATTATCTAAGCGGAAAAAAATTAAGTCTAACCATAAATTCTATAGAGCAGGGCGTTACACCTGCGCACACGCTGCGCTATATGCTTTCATGATAGTCATGAAGATACTCTTGTAGATAGATAGACTCTGAGTTCCCCTAGATACTGAATTAATTTTAATGATGTTACGCCATCCATAACTTCTTCAGGTGCTCTCCCTCTTTGCACGCAAATCTTTAAGTTCGGCTTGTGATTTACTTGAGTTCGGGGTTGATATTGTAAGTACAATACATATATGTTATTTACGACTATATACGGAGTTGTACCCTAGATCACTCTTATGCGTGAGTTGAAGCTACTATATGGATAACGAACATGTACGAATATGTATTGTTACAATTGCGCATGTTTGTCAGGTTCGTTTGTCAGATTTTTTCTTTGCTCTATTGTATTTGTTGTTTTATTTGGAAGAAATTAACTTATCATGATGCCGTCGCGTTCTCAAGCGTAACTGAAATATTAAAACCTTTTTTTTTATACACCCGTTCGGCTTATTTTTACTAAATACCCTTCATAAATAATATAAAATGTGTGTATTAAGTTTGTGCGAAAGTTGGGAACAATGAGCAAAGGATATTGGAGATTCCATGAGGTATATATTTATATAAATTCTTGATTAAATAAGTCATTCTAGCTATGTCTGTCCATGCTTTTATACTGTATGTTGTCCATCTGCGTGTTTTTTTGCGAGCTATATTTAGATATTTATCATCTGCTCAAAAAGCATCAGGTATTATGGAGAAATTCTTTGATATTTTGCACACATTTCAGTGTTGCTTCCAATCTTCGAAAAACTATTTATAGTGCGATTTTTGGAATAACTTTCAGAGTCCTTCGCAAATCCCAAATGCAAGGTCAACTGCTATGACCCTGACGAATTCAATTATATTTTTTAACCTAACCTTTTAGTCAGTCCAAGAGGTGAATAGATTCTCAGAACGAGGCAAATCATCAACCATAATGCGTCCCGATTTGAACACTTTGTATCATTCAAATGCCTGTGTTTTTGGCATTGTCGACTCTGCGTAAACTTTAGCACGTAAAATTTTCTTCCCAACGCACTGTTTTAGGAAAAACTTCGCAAAAATTACATGAAAATTCGCAAAATGCGCCAAACACTAACTTTTTTACCATATTATTTTGCACGGACTATCTGACAGAATGTCTGACAGTTGTACCAGTTGTACCCAATAATAACATAATAACAATTTAGGGGTGTCACAGAAAACGCTATCGCCTCTAAATGTTCAAAATTCATTGACATTGTAACTGCATAAACTGCTTGTAAATTATAACAAAGGCTTTGTGTATAAAAATGGTTGAAGTCTTTTACGTCCAAAATAATTAACCGATTTTGAAGAAATATAGATTGCGCTATGATTCCTGCTACATACGAGACACCGTCCGAACAAAATTTAAGCTATATATACATCTACATGTGAAGCGCATAAAAGCATCGGTTTCACCGAATTATTCAGCTCTTTTCTTGTTTTACATTTGCTATCTCTTGGTACATTGACTTTTGCAGTGGTTTTGGGGTCTGATTTTTTTTTTGCCCGTTTGTGCTGAATTTATTTTTCTTGTTTTTTTTTTGTTTTTTGATAAATTTACGCATCGAAGCGTTGCCAATGAGTTTCCGTTTTGAGGTATTGAAGCTACACTATGTTGCTCTAATAAAAATTAAAATAGAAGGTTTCTCAAATTGTTTATTGTAAAAAAAAGGTTTATATTTTCGTAAGAGTAGAACTAATTTTTGCTTAATTTCCGTACGCGCTTACACGATTGAAATTGTGTGAAAATTACGCATATTTTTTCTTCACCACTCGTATTGAATAAAATAATAAGGGAACAATTTTTCCCACAAAACATTGAATAATTGTTTTTTTTTTTTTAGAGTTTGGGTGTCTCTGTTGCGTTTAACTGTGCTTAATTGTTGTAATTTTAAAGTTAAAATTATTTATTTTGTTGTTAATTATGATCATTATCTTGAAATAAGCATTTAAGAATTAAAATTACATTAAGATTTAAATACTTTCGCTTAGAAGGTATTAGGAGAAGTAAGCTTTTATCTACCGAAAACTTCAATCTCAAGTTAATGTCATTAGGTACAGTCACACCATATTTTTAACATCTGATCTAGCAATCAAGCTAGGATTGTTACCACTTAAGGTATTTTAAACAATAAAGAGGATAAAAGAATGGAAAAATGTTAATTAATTACCGGAGAGGTTTTCAAAATTTTAACCTTCAATATTTAGTAATACCTCGGGACAGTGTCACTTGGTGCCTTAGCATGTCATTGTCGGTAGTTATGAAAGGTGTTCGCTTTAGATGTGTGGTACATTGTTTTTAAATAAAGCACAAATGGATATTTTTTCAATTATTTTCTTGCGTTCGAAAGAACATACAATAGAATTATTTATAGAAATTTTATTTTGAGATGTTCACCGCGACTATCCCGTATGAACTCGAGTTCTTTGGTGCTATATTTCTGATGACATTTTGAAGAATTACTACCGGAATGGCGCGAATAACCGATGTAAAGTATTTTTTCAAGGCTGCCATCGTTTTAGGATCACCTTCGTAGACTTTAGGATGAAATCTTTTCATAATTTTGTATTTCAAACCGAAAAACTCTAAATTTCGTCTTATATCTTCTTGAATAAGATCAATTTTAGCTCGCATACCGTAGCCAGCTGTCTTTTAACTGAGAGAAATTCTTTTTTTATGGGGTTCTTCAAATTCTTTTTTTTATTTAAAATATTTCATTCGTTAGAGATATTCTCCAAAATTTGACTTACAACTTTTCCGACAAAAGCCATCATTGGCTCCCATATCTCAAAGGCTCCCCATCTTTGTATCCAATTATATATAAAATACTCGTTTTTTGACTATTAAAAAAAATCCAAAAGAGTTCGTCGTTGCATATGAACTCCGCATTATATACGATTAAAAGATTTTTCGTACAGGCATTCTGTTTGGTACATCTGAATTTTCTTATAAACTTTCTTTAGCCTACTTACTAAGATTCACAACGCAAATATGTACTGTGAGGGTAGTACCAGAAGTACCCGACCTAACTTCGGTTGGCGCTTGCAGTTAAAAAGAGTCACAACTTTCACACGATTGGGTTTGAGTTCAACTTCGGTTTCCAATTGCTTTCTGTCCATCTATCTGGCTTTAATGTCAACGTTCAATGCAGATAACGATGCAAATTGCTCAAAATTAGACAGTAGTTTGATGATAGATGATACTTGTCAGAAATAAACTTCGACGTCAGACTTTTAGAGTAGTACCAGAAGTACCTGACATAACGTTGGATGTCGCTTGTAGTTAAAAAGATGTACAGCACTCACCCCTTTGAGTTCAACTTTGGTTTCCATCTGGCTCCTGTTCGTCTGTCTGGCTTTACTGTCTCATTCGTATTCGGTTTACAGTACATACACAGTCGACTTAGACAGCCAAAGAACTAGAGTTACTTTAAATTGTTGTACCGTTGTGTGCTTTAGTGTGATATTATTTTCTGTGCCCCTTGCTCTCTCGTACAACTATTAGTTAAAACCCACACTGAAAGACCACGAAGATTTGGTTTATTCTCAGGAACACACGATTTTGTTTACGGTGGAATACGAAGATATGTGTAATTTCGACCAGCCGAACACTCATGATTTAAGCGGAAAGCATTAAACAGTGAACGATAGGTTTCAAAGAAATTTTGTGTATTCCTTGCGTCAATTTTGTGAATCATTTTCTCCATGACTCACGCGATTTGTGGCACTTGTACTGAACGAAATTGAACTTTGAGTGCATTAGTGAATTGCTAATGATCTCAAGAGTAGAACTTGGCTTACGAGAATTTGTTTGTATTGCTGTTTCTTCTAGAAAATTTATCAAGGGTGGCATTTTGATTGGAGCTAATGTGGAGAATTTTTGGGAAACTTGCTATAAATATACGCTATAGTGAATGTGTGACACTATATTTTGAACATATTACGAGGGCTGCTATTTAAATTTCGGGAAGTTTCAACACTAATGTCAAAAGCTAAAATCTGGCAACACCATAATAAAGTTTGACATTTTTTGGCATAAACGTACTCACTAAGTTTTGATGTACAATTGCTATTTGTTTTGTTTACAGTGAGTTAAGAAAAGCAATTTGGGCCAAAAAATGGAAATTTCAAGAGAAGGTTTTCGTTGGCTTATTTTTCACAACTTTCGACGTGGATTATCTCAACGAGAATGTGTCAATGAATGGCGATAAAGCACGATTAAAACCCACAGTATATCGCTGGTATAGTGAATTCAATCGTGGTCGTAGTTCGGTCGCCGTCGAATTCCGTGAAGGTTGTCCAAAATCGGTTGTTGTACCCAAAAACATCGATGCAGTGCGTGAACTGATAATGCAAGATCGACATGTGACATATCGTGAGATAGAGGCATCCTTGCACATTAGTTTCACTTCAATACATTCGATTTTGCATGAACACTTAGCTGTAAAAAAAATTTGCTCTCGTTGAATACCCCATAATTTATCAATCGCTCAAAAAAAGGCTCGCGTCGATTGGTGTAAGGAAATGATTAAAAAGTTCGACCGTGGTGCTTCAAAAGACGTGTATAAAATCGTGACAGGTGACGAATCATGGATATATGCGTATGAGCCGGAAACAAAACAGCAATCGACCGTGTGAAGCAAATGATCGCCGTTGTTTCTTCGGCCGAATGGGTCATGTGGCCACTGTTCAGCTTGAGCAACGTAGGACGGTCAATTCTGAGTGGTACGCGACCATTTGTTTGCCGGAAATCTTCGGAGAAATTCGTAAAACCAACCGCCAAAGACGAATCATTCTGCATCATGACAATGCGAGCTCTCACACATCTCGTCAAACAAATGCATTTTTGAGTAGTCAAAACATCGAATTAATGACTCATCCTCCGTACAGTCCTGATTTGGCACCCAATGACTTCATCTTGTTCCCGAGTATCAAAGGTAAACTGCGTGGTCAACGATTTACGAGCGCCGAAGAAGCAGTTGAAGCGTTCAAAAACCATGTTTTGGAGGTGTCTCAAGAGGTATGGAAAAACTGCTATGACAAATGGTTTGAACGAATGCAAAAGTTTATTGATAATCAAGGGGAATATTTTGAAAAACAATAAAGCCATTTTCATTTAAGAATGTTTGTTATTATTTGCTATTCCCGAAATATAAATAGTACCCCTCGTATGTACATGTAAAATAAAATTTAGTCGGCTGGAGCGCGGTAACTCAAATATTAACAGTGTTTATCCATTTGGATCAAAAATTTCTACACAGTAAACTCTAGATACATGGCAAGTTGTAGAAACGTACATACACCAATAAATAACGGTACTTAGAAGAAGTAGAATATGGGTTATATGTGTATGAGTCACAGCTCTGCTCACTTTTTTCCATTGATATATAGCTCATAATCTTCTTATCGATCAAGTTAATGAAGCTAATAAAAAAAAGGAAGGGAACCTATTGCTGCGTCTGCGTCCAAATTAGTTTCTACAAGCGGTATTTTTGTACAAAATAGGAGTATTTTAAGTCAAGGCATACAATATTGAGTGTGTGAAGTAATTGCATTGACCGCGACACAAACTTTACAGAAACACTCTCTGATCAATACCGAAGATTACCTTAAAAATTGAGCTCAATGGGTCGGGTGTTTTCGAAGTCCATAGTGTACATATATTCTGATTTCGATCCAATTTCGAATTCAATTTCTATTGTCCGAATTTATCGATCGGAATCCATAACACGCTTGATAGATATCTACGCATGAAAACTTAAAGTTTCTTTTAGAAATTTAAAAGTTTATTTTTTATTCAGTGTTTAGATATGTTAAAATTTGTTATTCTTCTTACTACTTATTAGAAAATATGCAACAAAAAAATGTTCTCATTAAAAGTTCTTGGAAATTTTCTCTCAGCTCTATACTTGCCTAGAATCAAATAACCTCCCAGCTAGTAAACAACTTCACATGCATCTTAACAGAAGATTGCGTTTGTAGCTCAATTATAAGCGCAGGAAAATACTAAAAAAAAACTTACCGCGATCCATATGTAAAGTTTAATTTCTGCATATAATTTTCTTTATTTCCATACACTTGTGCGCACAGGTGTTGAACGGATGGTCGATCGGATGGTCTAACAGGTGCACATTCCTATGAAAACTCTGGAGTAGCTAGCGGTGTGTCCCGTAGAATGATCTCACGCGCTTACTTTAATATGTACTAATATATGAGCAGACGCGACTGTGTAAAATGCGAGTTCGTTAATTATAATGAAAAAAAAAAAAAATGAAGTAGGCATATGGGAATATACCCATACACATCAGATACAATACAATAGTACATCAGGTGAACTTAGTTGCCTGCAAAACGCTTCGGTAAAATGCGCT
Source organism: Leucophenga montana (assembly GCA_035044765.1). Classification (NCBI taxonomy): domain Eukaryota; kingdom Metazoa; phylum Arthropoda; class Insecta; order Diptera; family Drosophilidae; genus Leucophenga; species Leucophenga montana. The sequence goes on along the minus strand of JAWNNQ010001780.1, from coordinate 1,056,237 downwards.
CAATGCGCATGCGCAACCGTCGTCGTCGTCGTCGTCGTCGTCGTCGTCGTCATCGTCATTGTCTGACCTTTTCACGTGGATTTAGAGTGTTGCTGTAGTTCCTGAACTACCACTTCTTCAAAACACAGCATTTTTATTCTTCTTATTCAATTACAAGATAATTATCAAATGCAATTTGAGCGCATATTTCGATTGAAATGCAAATGAACAAATGTACTAACTACATATTTCTCTTTAACGCATTTTAATTATGACACTAGTGTACAGTTTGCATTCAAATTACTGCAAACTCATCCTTACGCATAGCTCATTTGTTTGTTTGTTACTTTCTGCTACATTTACATAATCATTTCTCAAACATTGTCGAGTGACTATTCCAAAAAAAAAAAAAAAAGAAAGAACGAAAAAGATACAAAACTGCATTACGAGTGTGACAAATTGCTCTGCTTGGTTGCACGCTAATTAAAGGTGCAATGTAGGGTGCAAAAGGTTGTTGTTCTTATACTATGTATTTTATTTTTGTGGTTAATATAATATTCAGTTTGGTGGTGTGACTTGGTGTGGTTGGTCATGGAAGCGTGGGAATTTGCGTTGGAAAATTATTTTAAATTTTTGTACAAAAATTGTGCTAGGTTCGGTTGGTGTGTGTGTAATGTCTAAACAACTTCTGATAAGGTCGATAATGGATATATTTTTTTCAGTGTATCTTATGAAATTGGGTGCGCTAATTGCTTGTTTTTAAGAACATTTTTCGCTGGAGCTCTGATTGGTATTTTTTTTTAATAGTTGGCTTAAACGCTTTATGGGACAGTAGGAATCAAGTCAATTTTATAATGAAATAGTAAAACTATTCTACAACTTTGCCTTTCTTATTTCAATAATATAATGTACGGTAATGTTTTTGTCGACTAGTTTCATTTACATACCTTAAATAAAAACGATTATTTGAAAACATCGCCATGGCTCGTCTTGGAACATTCATACATTCGATTGCTGTTATGTTTCAGGCTCATATGCATAGTTCTATAATTCGTCATCTGTTACGAGGTCAGAGACGTGTTTTTAATCACCGCGACTGTATATCTTGAACATTTCTGTGCACCAATTGATACGAGTTTTCTCTGGGTGATTGTCAAATTATGCGGATTCCAACGGGAATAAATATTCTTGATGTTCAAATATTCATGCAAAACCGAATGTACCTATGTAGGTTGCACTTATGTCCAAGAATGTCTTATTCTCAGTTCATGCAAAGCATCGATGTTTTCTGGAGCAACTGGGACTATTTTCTCCAGATTCGTCTTCAAGCGAACGGCAAACACGTTTGAATTTAGCATGGCATTCATAAAAAGTAATTTTTGTAAGTAGGTTAATTGATGTACTATTGTTGAGATAATCCACTTCGAAAGATAATCCGTTGCATCATCATTCGAAAATTTTCACGAGTTAATTCCGTTTTTGATCGATATACATGTTTCAAGTCACTGTAAATAACATAAATAATCCTCGTACATCAAAACGATCTGCGTACGATTATAACGGTAAACGCTTGACTGGTGTCATACTGTCATCTTATTATTATTCAGTATAATGGTTGACAATTCATCATGGAAAAACTCACACCGCAGCAAAGTCTCCAAAATATTCAGCTGAATTACGAAAATCTGCGTTCTGTGAAAAATGTTTTTCATGCCTTTCGAGCAACATATGGTGTGCATCATCGACCTTCCGAGCCCACTATGTTCAATATGTATTTGAGGAATTTGTCGGAAAATAAACTTAGAACTAAAAGAAAATATTAAGTTCTGTTTTAAGCTGGGTGAAACTTTAACTGAAATTGATGAACCAAGATTATGGTTGAGTGGTAAATGTGATTTGAAAACGGCGCTTTGGATATAAATGATGAGCAACCTGTTGATCAGCTGAAGTCCGTGATGACCACATTTTACCTAAAACTGTCGACGAGCTCATCAAAGATCAGCCAAAATCTTCATTGATATTCATGGAATAGAGCGTTTGAAACCATCAATGTATCGCATTTTCACCAAACAGGAAAATGTGTGGAAAGTTTGTTGATAAGACTCAAAAAAAAAGAAAAAGATTATTCGACTAAAAATCGCAATTTTAGTATCAACCAGTTAGCATCAACCGTATTTGCCTGATTTAGTATCTTATAACTTTTAATTTTTCGGAAACATGCCTTTGCCTATGAAGGAAAAGCGTTTTGTGGACTTAGAAACCATCCAAAACGCTTGTACTAACATTCTGAACATACTTGCACATCAGATGACATAACTCTGCTTACAGTGGACCAAATGTCGTGAAATTTATCTTGAAACTAAGGAAAAGTATGAATCTTTCGAAAGTACTACGTTGTAAAGTACTACGTAATCACCAAGAAGATTTCGTTGGCCGCTCTGATTGGTCTTTTGGATGTAGTCTTGATCTGTATGCTTAATCTAAGAAAATATTCTATAAAATAATATTGACGTTTTCTCTCATTATCACATTCTCAATTTCGAGATATCGAAAACCTTTAGTAAAAGCATAAAAATTACAAAATACCAAACGATTTTCAACATTCCGAACCAAATCATCAGTTTACCCATTGAGAAGTCAATTGCATTTGCCATTGAAATCGTTTGTCAAAATAGCGCCACATGAGTTCCACCACATGAGCACCATGGCCCAGCTAGAATTTCATCTGGCCAGCGTGGCATGCAGCATAATGCAGACCCGTCGCAGTCGGTCGATACAACGCGGTAAATCTATGCTGCATTCAAGCTACCGTGCATTGACTGGGCTGACTTGGAGGACTTGTGCAGCTTCCTGCTGCCAAAAAGAACTCGCACGCTTGCGCCAGACTCGTATGTATCTATGTTATTAATGAAGTTGTGGCTGTTGATGTTGCCAGTTGCCGGTTGCCGGTTGCAGTCAAAAGCTGTTGCTGCAACACGACGCGTCTTGGGTGTTGATGGCACTCGCTGTGCAGATGCTTCCTGTACAACATATACGCTCTTTTGGCCTTTTATAGCAATTGGCTTCAAGGTATAAGAGCTGTGCTAAACTATGAAAAGAACAGAATACAGGCAAGATACAGGACGCGGCATGGAGTTGAATGATTTATGAGTTGTGGACACATTTCGTGGCAACTGAATGTGTTGGCTTGTCTAGCTGAGTGAGAGTGGCACATTGTTACCAAAGACTAGTTTACATTTTGGATTTGGATTTGGCTAAAAGTTGTCTGAAACAAAATTTTTCACAAATGCTCACGTGTGCCATAAGTCACGCTTCGCTACTGCTACACCTAACTACGACTGGAGGGCACAATGCTCCAATCATTTTTCTACTCGCATTTATCTATGTTTGTTCTTATGATAATCGAGCGAGTGAGACAGTCAGTAGTTATGGCATGCTTTGTAATTTTACAGCATTTGCGTGATTTAATTCCAGGTATATACGTTGTTATATAAAAATGTGTATCTTTAAAGAATCACACTAATACCAACTTTCCAAACTAGTGAATGGAACCGAAAGTATGGTACGAGTATCCACGTTCTTTACACAGTCTATTGAAAGGGCATACTGTGCAACCACAATCCGCAAAACTGACAGCTGAAACTGACGATCGCTGCTTGTGATTAGCATTTCATGTCCAGTGATTTCAATTATTACACCTGTTGGTTTCGCTTCAAATTATGATTAACTTTTTCTACATTTTCCCCTTGGAAGATGTACCTAAAAGCATAGGAAATTTTTGTAGTTATGTAAAAACCAAGAAAGAACGCTGCACTTAAGTGTGCTCGACTTCGTGATGCCCTGTAATTTATTTAAGGCTTCTTATATTAACCATAGATTACATTCTTTAGAGGTTTGATCTGGAAATATGCGCGATATTTTATTAAAATTTATGAAAAATTCGAATTAAAAATAAAAACAAAAAGAATTTCATGCAAAAACTAAAAAATGGGTGGCAGGTTGGCAAGGGGCTACCCATTAAAGTGGTCCAATTTGTGCCTATTTGGAATAAGTTATAAGGATTAACGTAATATAAATAAAATTTGAAATTTCTAGCCTAATTAACAAAAACACATTTCATACAAAATCTTAAAAATGGAGGTCAAGTTTATATGCGGCCGAACCCTTATAGTGGTCCGATCTAGACATATGCGATATATATTATTAGGATTTATGTTACATACTGCAAATTTGACGTTTCTAGCGTAATAAACAATAAAACCAAACAAAGTTTAATACACAGAATTAAAAATGAGGGCTAGGTTTGTATGGGCGCTAACCCATTAAAGTGGTTTTACCATGTTCATTTAGTACTAGTTATATGAAGAGGAAAACGAAGATATTAAATACCTATCTCTTATAGTCTCCGAGATCTGTTAGTTCAAACAGACTTTCGGATGGACGGACGGACATGTCTATATCGACTCATCATCTACAGATCAAGACTATATATATCTTAAAGGGTCTGTCACCCCTCCTTCTGCCTGTTACATTCATTTGCACAAACTTAATATATCCTACTACTCTATGCGTACAGGGTATAAAAACGTTTTTCTTTTATGAATTATGCGCCTGCAAAGTTAATTTTCAAATAGAACGCAACAAAGCGTGCTTCCTGTGGCATATTGAAGATCACTGAACTATACTGAAATGCTGCCTGAAAACGCGTAAGACTGAAAGCGCTTTAAGATATGAATCAGAGCGCTATGCCATGACAACGATAGATAGCTAGATAGCTAGATACAAGTAAATATATAGATGACTAGTAAGTAAAACTCATTGAAAATCAGCTGGGAAAATATCAATAATGCAAGTAATCAATAAAGTGCGCCAGTTACCCATTCAGTAGTAGTTGCAATAACGCCAGGAGGCGCAGCTGCTGTTGTTGAAGTTGAAGTAGCGGGATGTGAAATGCCTTCACCGCCATTCATATTGATCTCATTGGCACTTCCATTGCGTACTCAGTGTCAGCAGCAACTTCAGCTTGCCAGTTTGATTTGAAGTCAGGGAACAAGATGAATGTGCAGTGACCAGTAGACAATGGAAACAACATGAAAGTAGAGCAGATTTCTTTGTTAATATTTATATTCCAAGATCTGAGCTAGAATTGGTCTAATTACACAGGCTTAAAAGATTTTGGACTGTGTAAGACGAAAGTGTTTCTTTTGGCACACTCTATAAAGTGTATATATTCTTAGTAAGCATCAAAAGTCGAGTCGATATGGACATGTGCATCCGTTCATCCATCGATCCGACCGTCCTTCCGACAGTCTGTATGAACGACGAGATCTTGGAGACTTTAAGAGATAGAGACTTAAAGCTTTTAGATAAAGAGATACCGATATTACATACAATTTTTTGTGGTACTGGAAGCAAAGCATACGAGAGCACAATCCGATCACGTTAAATCCGATCGAAAAATACAAGTATGTTAGTAGAAATCTGAGTCCAAGAAAATTCTGTTAAAGAAATTTTGATATCGGTTCTCTTAGTATTTCTAAATTGAATTTATGTTGAGCACTTACATTCAGTTTGTTCATTCTTACAATTTACACTAGTTAACAGGTATAAAGTGCATTTGGTGCCACATTTTTTCCTTATAGAACTATTAAGTTGAAAATAGACTTTTTTAAATAGATTTTTCGCACTATGAATTTTAAACATTTTGTTAGTAGGTAGGTCCACTATAGCTATAGCTGAAAATTTGATTGAAATTTTGAATCAATAGGAACGTTTTTGTCATGACAAAATCAAGGAAGGAGTCTTTGATGGTCTACATGTAAGGAATCTGCTCAAAGACGTAAAGTTCCACATCCGACGAATTCATTGCAGTTCGTTATTTCTGATTTCCTTGGAAGTAATATATACCGAACTACAAGATAATTGCTGAAAAGTTTCTTAAGAAGTTTCTTAAGAATCAATACTGTTTGCCTATATAATTTTCTGTGTAAATATGTCTTTCAAGATTCATTTTTTTATTCCCTTTTAGATCTAATTCTAGAGAATCTCGGAGACGTCAGTGACTAGCATAGTAAGAGGTTTCATCAGGAAATGAGGTCCATAGAGCGGAGCTAAGTATTAGTTCACTTTTTGGAAACTCTTATTCCTCCAGAGGGGAGAGTCATGCATAGTGATCCATGACAAAAACTCTCTTATCGCTTCATAAATTGAATTGAGATTTTTGACAAATTTCAGTTCTTAACTTTCAAACTATTTAACCGAATATTTTTTTTAAATTCAGTAATTCATAACGCGAAAACACATCCATTCAATAATTTTTGTAAGGCTTTTTTGAGTTTAGCATATTAATAAGAAAGAAATTATTATATCGACGAGTGTTATCTAAAAATTCGCTTCCCAGTTCAGTTCAACAAGTGGGAATCAAGTTCTCTGTCTAGAACCATCCAACGCAAACGATTCTCATATTCTGAGAGCACAATGTATTTTGCAGATGATATTGGTATCGTCAGCCTAAGCAAACATCATTAATAGTTTTAGAAAATTGTTTCCGATATCTTAATCTGGATGCTATATTACAAGAATAGAAACACCACGATGCTTCAAATCTGCTTTCCTAAAGGTTTTAAAATACTTTTTATCAGTCACAGCATTCACGCAATTCGTCAACTACAGGGAATCATTCGGATCTAGTTCATGTAATTGTAACCTACTTTAAATATATAGAAGTATGTATGTATAACATGTATTAACTCTCTACTAATGAGATTTTGCGAAAGAGATAATTACACACAATTATAATTGAGTTGATACTTGCAATTAACTCTCTCACATAAACTCCGTATAGACAATAACTATACTCATAACTTAAGCGTTCTGTTATAATATAGAATACTAGCTGCTACCCGGCGCGTTTCTGCCTTTCTACCTGCCTTTCCTTTCATCTGCCACTCCTTCCCCATGTTCCCCCTGTTCCCCCTGTTCCTCCTTCCCCATGCCCCTTACCCTACCACTCATTCCGCTACCCATCTTCCTCTGCCTGTTTCACCCCTTCGCCAACCACCTTTTACCCAATCCCCCGGCCCTTCCCTTACCTCACCTTACTTTTCCTCCCCTTCTCCCTGCCCTCATCGATCCCATTAACATGTGCACAACATTTCATTTAATGGTACCTTGTGGGTCGCGTGCATTAACAGTGGATTGAATTGTGAATCTAAACAATTCTCAAATCCCAATGAACACGCACAACAATTTTGATCCAAATTTGTCCAGCCGTTTAGGAGGATTTTAGTCACGTACACACGTACAGAATATTTTTATATATAACGATAATACATTGCCCACAATAACATTTCAAAATCATTTCATTTCCAATCGGGTCGCTATATGCTCACTGATCTTGATTTCAAGCATTCAATATGCAATGCACTTCATATATATTTCGCTACTATTCAATAGCTCCATTGATATACTACAAAATAATCATAGTTCTAGAGTTACGCACCAAACTGCCTCAACCATTTAAGGTGTTAGCTTGTGCACTTGTTTTGCGGTTTTGCAAACGTTCAACTTCTTCATACGTACTACATCGAAGGAGTTCATTCGAAACTGCTATATTGAATCAATGTAAGATTGCACAAATGTTGTACAACAAGTTAATGCAACAGCAACATCTTCAACTATATATCTGAAGATCACTATCGTCTTCTATAGTGCTACTGTTGGGCATACAGCTGTCGATTTCACTACATTGGCAGAATGATTGTGAAATTGATTTTTGCTTTATTTGTTTTTTTTTTTATATTTCTTTATTTTTTGTTGTTGTAGAGTTCTCATCTTTGTTTGTGAGTTGTTTGCCGCATATCTCACGTGATCTTATAGATACTTTTGTGCAAACAACGACGTTCTTGAAGTATCTTGTGGTTGAAGTGACTCCTTGTAGCTAATATTTAGTTGTTCTTGCTGTTACAATTATTATTACAGCACATTTGCTATTGTTCGATAATAGAGTTGTTATTGCTTTTTAATTGAGTTGCGCTGTTTGCAGTTGAAGTTGAGGTATCTGCTGCCGCTGTATGAAATTAAACCCAAGTAGGAAGTACCAGTTATAGTATATTTATGGTTAATTAGCGCCATAAACAGTTGTCATAAATGCAACAGCAACAGCAACACACACACACACACACACACACACACACACACACACACACACACACACACACACACAGTAAATTGATCTATAAAGTTATTAATGAAGAATGTTTCTCTGTGTGTTAACAAACTGATCTCAGGATATAGACAACTAATTTTATTTGCCGTAACTGTACGTAAAAGGTTTATAAAGAATCATTAACTCATATTCTTTGGTAGTATAGCAACAGTTTGCATTATTAACACGTAATTTAATTTTGTTTACTAACTGCAATTACACAGAGAGAAAGCAAAAGATTAAATATAAAGTTTTCCATATCAATCGGACACAAAAAAGATCAATATGTTATTTCTCATATCAATAACATGAAATGCTATGTAAACATTTTAATATAATAAGAAAAATATCATATTGATTTGAATTCATATCATCCGCCAAGCCAGCTTCGTTCGTCTTGACTTGTCGTGGTTCGAATGCCAGCTACTCCATCAAATAAAATTTTTCTAAATTGTCAAAAACTCAACAAAGCTAACAATACAAAAACAAATACCAAAGTTGTATGTACACCAGTATAATAGTATTTTATATTTAAATGCTATATTAATAATAAAAAAGATCATATTGATATGCTCGATAATGATAAAAATTATATATTTGAGCATGTAATTTGATGACTTTAAGATTAACTCTTTTTTATGACAAAAAATATAATTTTTGATGAAAATCAATCATTTTGTTGATTTTTTTTTTCACTGTGTAGAAACTTTTTACCGAATTCAAAGTCGGCATATTTGTTAGGGAGTCTTCAACGAAGCGTTCTGATTTTCTGCTCTGTTGAATTTGATGTTTTCTTTATTTGGTTTGGTGAGTGGTAAATAAATAAATGAACGAAAGAATGAATGAATGATGTAGTGTCTAAAGTAGCATGTCTTCTTCATGGCGAATTGAATTGTTGCATGTAAGTTGGCGGCGGCGGCGGCGGCGGCGGCGGCCGTTTCAGTCGATCTAAAAAAGCGCATCGCGTTTTGCGCATGCGCAAAATTGTCAGAAAGCATTTCGCGTTTTTTGACGTTACTGTACTAAGTAATTTTAAAATGCAGGGGGAGCGCATGCACTTACTTATCGTTCATTCATAATGAACGAATGCAGCTAGATACATTCAAACTGTGCATAATGAAACGTCGCTTGATAATGTGCTGTTTTTAATGAATGCGTTGCGCTTCAGGTGCTTTACCGACTTCAAGGGTTCTGAACGTATAACATCAGGGTTCAGTCATAAAGATCTGTGTATCTTAAATCTTAAGTTTAATATGCTGGAGAGAATACATACTGTACATATATACATTTGTTTAATATGTGCAAAAGTATTGCAATAAGTATAACATTTTCGTAACCATCTGATACTTAAGTAGTCTTCGTTGAAGATTTGCAGCGTACTGGGTCGGTTTCTTTGAGGCCCTATACTCCACTGTGAGTTAAGGAAGACTGAGGAAGTGTATTTGTAGCTGATATACAAATGATTGTAGAACACTCCACAGCTAAGCTTTCTGAATGATGTAAATCACATATGTAGCGCTCCAAATGCTTTACTAGACTTCACTAATTAATTGAAATTAGCGTACACCATCCAATGTCAGGTAACGACTCTTGCATTTGTCGAGCAGAATGCTGATCAAGAATATGGGGTCTGCTACGCCTGCTTTTGGCTGTTACATACATTTGCACAAACTTATTATACCTTATTTTACGCTCTGGGTATATTGTATGAAAATTTTAACGTAAAGAATTTTATACATATAACAAACGAAAGAAGATGTCTCAAAATCAATAAATGTTGACTACCCAAGCAACCATTTCCAGACTTTTGAATGCCATGAAATGTAAATGATTTGAAAGCAAAGAAATTAAATTCATTGTTTCACATGCAAACAGCTGTTCCAACAGCTCAAACGGGTATGTTTTCATCGTATTGGTAATGACAAATGGATTCCGTCCGTGCTTCAACATCGACGGCAAATCCAAATACTCATTGTTCCAAGCTAATGCTCTGTATTTAGTGTGATTCAGCTTAGAGCAGTGACTTATGATCAACTATCAAGAGGGATTGCTTCCGACTACAATTGATTAAAAATGGCCGCTATTCGTGCCGAGACAAGATAATGCTCGATTACAAACTGCAAAACCGGCTTAAACCCAATCGAATAGTCATAGCTTACTCGGTTTATACATTGCTCTTTCCCATTACCACTTGTTCCGATCGATGACTAATGGCCTGGCTGAGCAACACTTCCGTTCTTATGAAGATGCCCAAAATTAAATCGATTCATGGATAGCCTCATGAGACCTTTTTATTTGACTTTGAACTCGACAGAAAGTTGGAGAAAAAAGTAGCCAACGATGGAAAGTATTCTTTTTTAAATAAAATCGTTGAGTAAACAATCAATTTTCATAAGAAAGAAAAATTGATTCAAATTAAAGCATGCTTTAGAGGCGTGCTGTATATCACGACTCCATATATGACAATAGTTGTACTATAAAAACTTTCTAACAAGTTTCAAACATAGTAACTTAGTGCAATTGCCAAATAAGAGATCGAATCATTTTAGTTATGAGCGAGTTTATTGGAAAATCGTGTATTTTTGTGGAGAAAAGTATCTGGTTTAGCGCGGATTACTCCGAAACTATATTTGCAAGTATCTGTCCAGTCAATCAGTTAATGTTTCTTTGAACATGGTAATAAGAAGGTACATCTATTGCATATTGACGAAGAGAGAAACTTTGTTAGAAGGTCTTTTAGCCCATTTCAACATGATATTGTTAAAGGCAGATCCATTTGTACAAATCTTCCTGAATTTCCTTTTATCACCAATAAGAGTTTTGTGTCTGGTTGGCGAATTGATGTTATATACACCAATTTTAGTAAAACTTTTGACAGTGGGTGCCATGGATTGTAAACTGGATACAGTCCTACCTTGTTGGTAGATCTCAGAAAGTCTTTTTCAATAAGTTTTTATCTAGAACTATATGTCTTTTCGTGTGTTCCACAAGGCAGTCACCTCGGCATAGTTTTCGTTTCATAGTTTTCGTAAGGAAATTTGTACTAATGATTTGCGCTTTCTTATGGACCCTAAATTGAGCTTTAACAATCATATTGTTTCTATGGTAAATAAAGCTAAAGGAGTTATTGGTTTTGTTAAGCATTGGTCCAAAGAATTCGATGACCATTATACTACTAAACTTCTGTATGCTTCACTTGTTCGTCCGATCTTAGAATTTGCATCTTAAGTTTGGACTCCACATTATGTAATTCATCCAGGCCGCATCGAGTTTGTTCAAAAACAAATTCTGCTGCTTACTAACAGAAATCTCAATTGAGCTTCTGACATATATCTGCCGCCATACGTGGATCGGTTAAAACTAATTGATCTTCCAACTTTTTCTGCACGACGGTCGATGGTTCACTAAACAATAAAATCACATTTAAAATTTTTTCATGGAAACGTTTTTGTCATCCGAATTGTTGTTGTTTTTTTTACGTTTCTGATTTGTTCCGAGGTTTTTGAGTTTATCTGGAGTTCTAATTGCCAGACTTGACTATACTCCTGATATACCCAAAAACGTTGGAACAACTTGTAAAATGAAAAAATAGAAAAAAAAAAATCTAAAATTCATATAAGTATCTCAAAAACACTTCCATGAAAATGTATATTTTTCGTGCTCAGTGGACCAAAGTGCATGGAAAATCATAGTGTGATATGCTGGGCCTATAAATTTTTCAATTTTCTAAACTGTTGTTATCAATCCGACTAAAATACATCTTAAACAAACAATTTCGCTTTATCTTATTATGCCGCGCATTCGCAAAATGCGTTTTTCTGTCTTTCACTAAAAAAAAAACAGAACTCATTAATTTAATCACCCCACGTACTACCAACTAAAAACACAGTATTAAAATATGAAAACCGCTGATTGTTAAACACCTGCAGTCTGCTACCATGCTGCCATGATAAATAGAGTTTTCATGTAAAATTTCCTCAGACAATTGAATGAATTTTTATGACCCAGACTATCTAAACGCAAAAAGCAATAAAATTAAACGCCTTTGAACTATCTGTTTACGAGAAGTAGCTGACTGCTACCTATACGGCTCATCAGTAGCCTGAAATTTTCCAAAAAAAAAAAAAAACCGAAAAAATGGCGACAACTTCAAGCGCAACATTTAAAACAATTTTTTTTTTTTAAATTATCGCAGATCTTGAAAAGCAGCCGTTCGGAACGGTTCCGAAAAACAGAAACTAAACTAGTAGAAATTGACATTTAAAAAATAACAAAACAGCAGAATTATAAAAAAAAGAATTATAAAAAACTACGAACATGACATGCCGCTGCGGGTTAAGGCCTACAACCACAGCTCAGAGTAGAAAGAGAGGGAGCACCCCTTAGATCTATATACTATGTATATTATCCATCTATGTATGTAATGGTGATTTCGAAAAAATAAAATTTATATTTATTTATTTATTGTCGTTGATGTTTTTATAGTGTTTTGTACCTTTTCCATACATAGTTTTTTTGTTGTTTTTTTTTTATAGTTGATTTTTCAGTTAGCTCGTAAAATAATTGTCGGTCATAATGCGTTAGAGAACGTTCCGAAAAAATTATCATTAGTGCGTGTGTCGGCATAAGCTGGGCAATAGTTTCAAGTTGCGACATATCGCTGTCATTATAGCTAGAGCGAAAGCAACGCTATAATTATGATGAGGCCAATACAAAGTTGGCCCAAAGACTTAGACTAAGTCCGACTAGAGACCAAAAGACCAAAGACCCTTAAACGTAGCTTTGCGCTTCGCTAAGTTTCATGAGTAATTAAGAAATCCTACTTAACTGCTGTCCGTCCATCCGTCCGTCCGTCTGTCTGTCTTTCATTCTTATTACCAAAAGTACCACAATAAAAATTTCACAGAATTTGTTTAGTTTTATTTCATATAAGTATATTTTGGCGTTTTTAGTGAATCGCTTTTTATTTGATGACTTCACTTAGCTTCGAGTCATTGTGAACTTGTTTTGCCGGCTTATTTCGAATGTTGTTATCTTTTTGGCTTATGACATTGTAATGCCATTGAGTGAAACGCTTTTTTTTACGAGGGCAATTTGATAAGTTATTGGATTTCCCACGTAGTGACTTCAACTAAAATCTGTTAATAGACTACTGTAGAAGAATTTCAAGGAAAGTGGAGAAAAGTGTGTTCATAAAGCATTATTTTTAGCGTAAAAAAAAAACGGGCAAAAGAGAAATCGTCGCTAGAAATCGTCGATAAAATCCTTAGAATGATATTAGACGTTGGGAGAAAAAGTGCATGAGATGACTGAGGCTGTAGGCATTTCAATTGTGCGACCACATCACATTTTACATGATTATATGGATATGGAAAAGCTAACCGTACGATGCGTTTCGCGATTGCTCACAATCGACCATGTAAAATAACAGTGTGACCACTTCAAAGTAGTGCTTGGCGATGTTCAACCGCAAACCGAACGAGTTAATGCGCCATTTCGAAACCGTGTACAAAACTTGAATCCATCACAATAGAGCAGCAACCAAAGAACAATCAAAGCAATAGACTTTCTTGGGTGAACGTGCATTAAAGAAGGCCAAGATGGCTTATCCCAAAAAGCGGTGTTATACACATGATTACCTTGAAAAAGAGCTGTTGGACAGATTCGTCATTGATTCAAAGCAAAAACGACTGCATTTGGCAAAGAAAAAGTGCTTTTCCACCAAGTACGAGAACACACATGTACAGTCGCCATGACAAAAATCCGTAAATTAGGCCGTAGTTTGGGAGAATTGACCTATAAAATTGTAGCATATTTCTCGAATAATTTTCCGTAAGCTTCTTCATCCAGGGTTAAAGTATTACTTGGAAATACACATCTGAAGTTCGAAAGAATATCTCGGTGCTTCAGAATATCACCGTGATACGTTGGAAACGGAAACGCAGATGAGTGACGTTTACTTTGACGTGATTTCGATATCGTTTTTTTCACAGATCTTGCTGGACACCCAAAAAATAGCCCCCCTCCCTTTTTTCCTGCATGGCCGTACGAATTGATGTTTTGGTGTAAGAAATTTTTTCTAAAATTCTGCAGCATATTCTCCAGATATAGCACCTTGCAACTATTTTCTGTTTCCAAACCTGAAGAAATGGCTCGGCGGTAAAAGATTTGACTGTAAAAAACACCTATTTTGAAGACCTTGAGAAATCTCATTATTTGGCAGGTATAACAAATTGCAAAAAGACTGAACTAAGTGTTTCGAGCTAAATGGAGACTATGCTGAGAAATGAAACGCTTTTTTGCAGAAACAAAATACCTTTTATTAAAAAAGTCTCTGACTTATCAAATTACCCTCGTACCTTAATTTTTACTTTTTAATATACAATATGTACAGATTTTGATTTTTCGAGAAGTACATGTTGCCAGGCGGCCTTGTATTTGATATTAGACGACTGCGCTGTGCTTGCCCTGCCATATTGGCTTAATGAATTTTCAGTTCAGAGTTTTTTCGTACATATTCGTTTGTATCTTTGGGTAGGTAGGCATTTTGCGCGGTGGGCGGTCAATTGCTTTTAAACCAGCCAGTGACTATTTCATGTTCTTCGCAAGTCAAAGTTTAAAGTTTTTATTTTATTTTATTTCATTTAATTATATTATTTTGTGTGTTGTTGAAAATTTGTAGTAAAGGGTGTGCACACTTTTTTTTTGTCTTAATTTTAGGTTGTAGTTAATATATTATTGCTGTTTCCGTTCATGAGTTTTGAAAAGTTTCTTTTCAGATTTTGTTGAAAATTATTTGTAAGTTCATTAAACTGTTTGTTGTTGTAACCCTCTATTACAACTTCCTCGACGAGACAGTTGTACAGTTGGATTATTGCGATACAACACTTGAACCTTAACTTTTGTTCTCTTAAATCATAACACAGACTGTGGTGTTAAGGAAACAAGAACAAGAAAATGTTTTAGCTAATTTGGAACCAAAGCATTTATACACTTCACACAAAATTACAAAATTCCACTCAAATTTGCAAGCATTTTGAAGTGTTCCTTATATCCAGCGAGAGAAAGAAATTTTAGCGATACTTAAGTAGAGAGTAGGAAGATTCTCATAGTTTGGTGATTTATAAAAACAAAATACATTAGCATCGCCGTTTTAACTTCCAATCCAGAATTTGGTGATAGCACAATATTTGTTCGAAAAGTACAAGCAAAAGTGACTCACTGTCTCATCCTCCAGGCGACTGGCTTTTAGGGTTTACTTCTTTCCTATGGAATATAAAATTCCAAAGAAAATCGATATCATCGGCTTCTAGCTACTAGAAGAATCGCAGTTCTATCTTCCTAAATCTAAAAGTAAATGATTATACACAATTTTTTTAACTTTAATTAGGACCATAACGATGTTACTCATTTACTTTTTATACTGCCCATATGCTGAACAATCAATTACATATTATAATCAATCGTAACAATACAAATGTAAAATATAAATCTTTCATCAGAAATCATTTTCATTGCAGACATCAATAGCTTGGAACATCATTTTCAATATACATATTCGAAATCTGTGTACGCTAAATTTTGTCTAAATTTTATTTTAAAATTGTAGCATACTTATATCTCGAATAATTTTTCGCAAGCTTCTATATTCAAGTTTTACTTGGAAAAGACATCTGAAGTTCGAAAGAACGGTCTTAGAGACCGTATTTAATTTATATTTTCGGGTCACACCAAATATTGTAAATAATTTGCAAGCGGTCCATAATTTCCGGTTGTAGAAGAAGATATATTACAACTGATTCGTGTTGTTATATCCAACATTTTGCACATAATTGTTTCAGTTTCATTCATTTCATCGCGAACGTTGTTATTCTTATCAACTGAGTAATGAAGTGCAAGCTAGCATTCTGGATGATTAAAAAATTACGTTCTGAATGGTTCACAGACAATTTTTGATCAGGGTAACTTTGCTTGCGTCACTAACCTCCAAATTGAACTGTATGCCACACAATGTGAACATATGGCTAAGGTGTACTTTGACCGTATATAAGCTTGAGCTCCGTGAAATTCTACGCTCATTGCTGTTGCAAAGCCTTACGCCCGAGCAACGTTTACAAATTGTGGAAATTTAGCAAGAAAAATCCAATGATCGATCAGCTACCAACGCAACTCAAAAAATGCATTGCTTGGTGCTGTTTATGGCCTGGTAGCACCATCGGGTCATACTTGTGTAAGAACAAAAAAAAAATGCTAATGTCTCTGTCAATGGCGCCCGATACTGATCCATGTGGAACATTTATTTCTAAAAGTGCGTGAACGGCTTCCAGTTTGACTTCCACAAGATGGCGTCGCATGCCATACTTCTGGATCTATCATCGGTTTATTGAAGGACGTGTTTAATAGAAACTGAATCTTTAGAAAATCCATTTACTGGCCACCAAGACTGCGTGATCTGACGCAGCTTTGTGGATGTAAGAAATTATTGGTCTATGATCGATTTCAGCCTTGGCAGCCAACATCGAACGCACTGTGCGTGAAATACAACCTTAAATGCTTGAAAAAGTGGTGGAAAATTAGATCTCCAGGATGATGTTTCTCGCACACCATATGCCTGAAACCATTTTTTATCATTAATGCTATAAAATTATTAACCGAATACAAAAAGAACAAGAAAAAACGTTAACTTCGGTTGAACCGAAGCTCTAATACCATTCACACGAAATTTTAAATAGTATTGTAAAACATAAAAGCGGGGGTTTAAATTGGGGCTACCCCAAAAAGTGAGCGGTACACCTCCACTAGTAGATGTATATGGAGCGATGTAGTAGATGTGTAAGATGCCACCATATCGAATTTCAAGTTGATATTAACGTTTTCCATACAAATGCATAAAAGTGAACTGTGGGTTTATATGGGACTACCTCAAAAAGTGGGCGGGACACGCACATTTGTATATGTATATGAAGCGGTTGTCTACTAAAATCCACCAAATCAAATTTCCAGCTAATATTGATTGAAATGAAGAATTTTTTTTATAAAAAACACAAAAAATTGCACGGTGCGTTTGTATGGGGGCTACCCAAAAAAGTGGGCGGGCCATGCCCATTAGTCTATATATGTTAGGCGGCTGTCTATAAAAAGGCATTTCAATCTTTTACTTATCTTTACTTTAATAAAGAAGTTTTTCTTACAAAAACACAAAAGTGGACAGTATGTTTGTATGGGGGCTACCCAAAAAAGTGGGCGGGCTACAACCGTTAGTCTATGTATGTAAAGCGGCTGACCATAAGAAGGCAACACATTACATTTCAACCTAATATTGACTTTAATAAAGAAGTTTTTATAGAAAAAGACAAAAATGGGGAGTAGGTTTGTATGGGGGCTACCCCAAATAGTGGGTGGCTCCCACCCATTAATGTATATGTCAAGCATCCGTCCACCTAAAGTTATTTTTTTTATTGATATTGACTACAATAAAAAAGTTTTTCATGCAAAAAGTAAAAAGTGTGTGCTGGGTTTGTATGGGGACTAACCCCAAAATGTGGGCGTGGCGGGTCAATCTTGACACTCTATTAAACTGCAATAAAAAGAAAAATTTCAACTGGATAGCATTAAAATTGGTCTTACAGGAAAAACTCGATGGTTGAAGGTTTACCAGTGGTCGTAAAAGGGTTAATAACTTTTATACAAAAAATTTCAATTGCTTTTTAACTAGACTAACACCCGCAATGATAGTGACGATGGTACACTGCGATCACATTCTTATAAACTTTCTCCATCCCCTACTTTCCCTTGAACAATTTTCACGTGTGCATTATCAACGAAGCATGACGGGGTGCTATTGTTACAAATGACTCCTCCCTAAACAACTAGCTACACTAGCTGCACACCATACACCCTTCAACTACAGTGCTACAACAAGTGTGCGTTGCGTCTATTGCCATTAATAGCTGATGATCTAAGCTGTCGCTATTCTGAATAAAACTACCTCATGCGATAATATTGAATACCAAATGAAATGTGTAAGATAGAAAAAAATAAGTAACAAATTCAAACAATTATAAGGGTGCTTAAATAAACGAACGCATCGGAAAAACAACACTAGGGGAACAATATGCCGGTATTTACAATAAGTAGTACACCATTGAACCATTGACGAAGGCGCATACGGTAGCACATGTCAATGATGATAATTAATTATAGTACAAAAACTTATGAGATAGCTATGTGACAGTTTTCTCTGCCTTTGCTGATAAGGAAATGACACTGCGGAAAATGCGCAAAATTCGATGTGGTCTCCTTTATTTAAACCTTTTCGTGGTGCTCTTGGTAGCTGCCAAAAAGAATGCTTCTGGTATTTCAAAAGACTTAAAATTATAGCTCACCCGTTGGTTTTTTCAGAAATATAGTTTCAACGGAAGTAGTGACAATAAATCGAGAAAGAAATGCTGTGCTAGCATTTAAAATTTCCATTTAATGAAATTAAAAAAGTTATGCTCAGCACTATTTGTAATTGTTTATTATTCTTACGAGTATATATATGATTTACACTTACTGGGAATGGTAAGTATAGTTAGTTTGTTATGAAGTTTTTAATATGGTGCAGATATTTTCATTAGTTGCTTGGGCGAGTCGATCTACCTATTAGAAGCAGCTTAAATAATATTCTAAGACTATTTTCGAGTTCAGCAGGCCAGTACTAATTTTGTAAAGTTGTTTACTTTGGAACAAATCCAAAGATTTTGTTCGTAAGTGTTCCATTTGCTTTCTGAAAGTTAGTTTTTTTATGCAAATATTACAAAACTTGGCAAACTATTTTAAAAGTAAACTTATTGCCTCATTTTAGTTAGAAAAAATAGATATTTTAGAAATATTTCCGCTTATACCTTCTGATCAAAATATAACCGGAATATGACAATAAAACGAAAGGGGTTCGATTATTCATCCATATTTATTTGAATCCCTAAACTCCACCGCAAGCAATACACATATTCCAACGTGTCTTAAAATCTTTAAAACAATTTTCATAAGCAGATTGTGGAGTCGCCCTCAGTTGCTTCTGCGAATTCTGCTTTATCGCCTCAAAACGCTTTCCGAGAAGTGGTAACTTCAGTCGTGGGAACAGGACAAAGTCACATGGGATCAAGTCAGGTGAATACGGATCTTCCGGAATGACATTAACCATGTTTTTGGTCAAATAGTATCATGGCCAAAATTTCGTGCATAGTGCTCTGCATCGATTTGAACGAGAACCCAAGGTTGGTTACTTCAAGGTGGTCTTCCTGATGATATTTTTATTTTTTTATTTTTTGAACGTTTTGGTCAGTTAAAGATGTGAATAAACGCCCAGAAAGAGGCAAATTCTCAAACACTTTGCGGCCGATTTGAGCTCTTTGTACCAATTTTCTTAAAAATTCGCAAAATACACCAAACGCATCATTATCAAGTTATTTCGCAGGAACCATCTGAAAGAATGTCTGAAAGTTGTACCAAGATGACATGTCGAAAAGACTTGTTTCATAATATCTCAAGCGAGGTTCGGACATAAGTCGTAAAGAGTATTTAAACTTCGTTGTCAAAAATCATGGCATTTTCTCTTGTTTTTTTTTTCGATTTTTATTTTTCTACTTGAAGTAGAGTATCTTTTTCGCTATTAGCTAAAATTTCAACACGTTTTTTTTTCTTTCTCAATGTTGCACAAATTTTCATTTTGACTCCGATGACTCATAGACTTGGGGCGCATAAGAGTCGTGTGATTTGTTTTGCTAAATTGACCAATTTCTTTTCTTACTACGATACAATTGTTTTATTATTCTTCTGTTTTTTTGTTTTTTTTTTGTTTTCGGTATTTGTTGCAATTATTGCTAAACAAATTGCATTGAGAAAGTTGAAATGTGAATAAAGACCACAAAATAACATTGAATCGTGCGATTGAAAGTCGCTGATGGAGTTTCTAGTATGCGAAAAATAGACAAAAATAGGCTAAATATGGGAGGGAGCTGCGGTGTGAAAAAACGTTGTAATGAATGAAATTATAGCTGTGTTATACACCGATTTAAAAGTTATTAAAAATTGTATTTCAATGCTTCGAAAGCAAGCCAGACTGCATTTGATGCGCTCTACATGCAGTCAGTGTAAAGAAAATTATGTGATTTTGGAGCATGTATTATGTGGTAATTGCTTAAAGTAGTCTATGATATATGAAGTCGAAGTAAAATGAGTAGAAAGCCAAATGCAAGCGAACGAATTGTGTGACCTCCAGTTCTATTATTACAGCTAAATGTAGTGTAGTGTCAGTCTTGAAGTCTTTGGCAATCAGTTGTGTGTATGAGAGAAGGCTAATGTAGTATTTATATGGAAAGTATTTAGCTTAATGAAGCTTGCCTTTGTATGGGAGCTGATTTTTGTCAAGTAACAGATCCAATAATGTCGGATAGAGACCATGAAATTTTGAATTGTTATTCGCTTGAACATTGGTTTCATTTTGAAATTGTATATAAACTTTTCAAATACACTGTCTCCCTTGTTCCCAATATCACTTCTGTACAAAATGTTCCAAAATGGTTTCGAAGAAATGATCTGTTTTCACTTATCTAAGAATTGTACGTTTTGGATTCACTTAACATTAAGCTATCTGACCATTATAGGAAAACCACTTCTGAACAATTTATTCGGAAGTAAAATTGGGAACACAGTGAAATGTGAGCATGTCTTTATATCAATAAAGTATGATGACGAGACGTGTCGAACTAACCATGTCCGTCTGTCTGTCTGTTTTTCTGTCTGTCTCTTTGTCTGTCTGTCTGTATGTCCATCTGTCCGTCTGTCTGTAATTTGAAATGCATATAATGGCAGACTTTGTTAATAATGATATTTATATGTATTAGTAGATAAATTCATTTATTGTGATACCTTGTACTAGATTAGAGGTTCTGGTGTATAGAGTTTTGCTGTGTAGAGCCTTGTAATTGTATGGTCATATGCCAGTTTACTCACACTCAACAAGTACAATTCATGGTACAAAATTTTAAGTTTTACAAAAAAAAAAAAAACGAAAATCGATGAACTCAATAGCTAATTTTTAAATCCATCTCATAGTTTTTAAAAAGGATTATTTCAAGCTTAATCTAATAATCTTTCTTTTCTACTCTCTGAGATCTCCGAGTACTTACATACGAAGATTAGATGCACATAGCATGACTTATGCAGTTGATCAAGATTATTTATATTTATTCCATTCTCCTACTGGTTAGATACATTTGCAGAAACTTAGTAGGCCCTAGGACCTCTAGGATAAGGTTTAAAAGTTCTATCCAGATAACAAGGAATAGTATTAATTTGTGTTTCGGGTACATTGATGGACCAGCAAGTGTACCTAGCTGAACAAGCTGCAGAGTTACCAAACTAATCTGCCCAAAGTGGGACAAAAATCGTACTATCCAAATTCAACATCTCAGTTGACAAAAGCTTTTATCATAATATATAATTCATATAATTCACTTGGTATAATCACAGGATATTAACGAATATAGTGTGTAGGAATGATGATGATATATGGCGAATTTAGTGGAGCTCTTCAGTTCAAGGGTGATCCATAATGAATCTCTGTTCGCCCAAAGTGAGTCAATCCAAATGTTGGCAGTAGCTCGAAACTATTGAGTGGTCGGAAAAGTTACGACGCTTTTCTGCAATAAAGAGAGCATTACATTTTTACATTATAAACGTCGCCGTAATTGGCTCAATTGTTTTTCGGTTTTTACAGTTGAAGGTTTAAAGTTGAAACTGGAAAACCAAACTGTGCATTTTTGGCATAGTTTGCATTTTTAATTAAACAAAAGGAAGTTCTGTGGAAGTTTAAGAAAAATGGACAAGAAGAATGACCGAAAAAAGCGTCAGAATCAGAGATGTTTCACTAAAAATCGTGGTGGTAATTTTAACGACACCGATGCTCCTCGTCCCGGAATTCAAAGCAAATCCATATTCGATTACTCGTAACTTCGCTGAGATACTGATACTTCATAATTCAAGAGTCCACAACAATCTCTGTAGGCTGGGATTCATCAGCTATCTCGACATATGGGTTCATCATGAACTCAAAGAAATCCATCCCACTAAACGGTTCAATATCGCAGATACTCATTTCAATCGCAACAAACTCGATCCGTTTGTGAGGGACCTTGTGACTGACGAGGAAAAATGGATTATTTATAATAGTTTTCAACGTTAAAGTTCATAGCGCAGTGAAAATTAGCGATCGCAAACGACAACCGAAGTCGATCTTCACCAAAATATATTTATGCTTTCAATATGGTGGGGTGGGACTACAAAGGTGTTGTGTTTTTCTTGCTCATACCGCGGAATCAGACATTATATTCTGATGTGTACAGATGAACTGGATGATTTGAATATATCTCTTGCAGAGAAGCGACCCAAACTTATCAATCGCAAGGGCATAGTTTTCCACTATGATATATCTGGACCACAGACAAGTTGAATGACTAGCCGGAATTAGCTACAGCCTTCGGTGGCAAGATTTGCCTCATTCTTCTAAGTCACCGCACCTTGTCCACGAAGACTACCTTTCGTTTTGTTGTTTGCAAAACGACTTGAATGGAAGGTCGTTCGAATCTAATAGGGCCATTAAGGAGCGTCTCAACCAGTTCCTCGCTGGCAAAGATAGGTTCTTCTATGTGACTTCCAGAAATATGGCAAAATGGCATCGATCAAAACAGCCAATATATTGTTGATTGAACTTTGTTTTGTTATTAATAAATGAAAATCCTTGAAAATTACTTTTAATATTAGGATATATTTTAGCAAAATCATCATAAATCCTATCTTATTCCAATTATTTTGCAATAAATGAGCTTAAACAGTTACAAAAATATAAATTTTTACTACTTTCTTATCAACAGCTACTTTATAAAGTATCAAATACTTATTTTTCTGTTCATAACATTTCTTACAAAAATTATTAAAGAATTCCAGATATGTATTGTTATCACACATTTCCTATTTACAATATCTAATTACACAACTGTCTCCGCAGAAAAAAACACTTCCTATGTCTGACCAAGCGCAGATTTAAATGCAAAATGCGGAACTTCTTCAATGCGTCGGATGCATTTAACTTAAGTCAACTACATACTTATATTCAAATGGTGCTAAATTAAAATATTTACCTCAAAGATGCTTTTAGCAAAGCTCAGCGGATACAAATCTTTTAAAATGTAATGCAAATTAAAACGTTAAAGCATATGCGATGCAAAAACCCTACAGTATTTTGTATAAGGAGAGATGGAGAAGGACAGACGGACAAGCAGTCCAACTGGAATTTTGTTCCTTCCTTTAGTAGTGAATAACTTACTGCTGACTGAATCGATTATGAGCAATAATGTGAGCCACGTTAAAGCATCAGCGATAATGGCATAATTGTCAACATAATCAATCAGTACTTTACATAAATTTCTGTTGCATCGTCCGACCGCCGATTTCTGCCTGACCGCCGGTCTGTCTTTCTGTCTTTCTGTCTTTCTTCGAGTTACCGCATTAGGGACGCCGCAAACATCCGGCGTTGTAAGGAGCCATTGCAACTGTTCATCCTGCGGCGCTAAATTCATCATTTCCCGCATTGTTGCTGTAATTTTTTGCGCCTTTTATATATTTTTTCTCTCTTTTTTTCTATCGTCTGGTTGTTAAATTTGTAACTAGCAAAAGCCCGCGACTTTGTCCACAGCAAGTTTAAACTTATGGCAAATAATCATTATTTAAATTTTAAGTATATCAAGCTTAGTGAAAAAACTCTCTTCATTTTTCAGAGTTAATACATCTTGGTTTGAAGACACTTCGCGGACTTAAGTTAATGTTCATAACAAAATCTTTTTGGTACTCGAATTTGTAATACTTTTACGGTCCTTTCGGATGTTTTGTGACGTCGGGTGATTAGAGCCACTGCTATTTTGCGGTTTTTAGACAATCTATTACTAAATTATTGTGAGACAGTTAATTTGTTTTTCAAATTGTCAAGGCTCATTGTCGTAAAGCACTTTTTTGGCAACCTAAATAAGTTTGTGTACAACCATGCTCTTCCCCAATTCACCATTTGGAACATGGACGAAACTAGCTTCTCGACAGTTATCGTCTTGAAGAGATGGTGTAGGCTTGTGTTAAATTACTTCGTAGAAAAGAGGAATAATGGCGCAAGAATAATTCATGGATAATGCTTATTCTGGTTCCATTGGCTTTGCAAATCAGTTTGGATGCAAGAGCAGGAGTTTCTAACATGGATGAAGCACTTTACCACACTCCCGAATTCATCGATGGAGCGCTCATTATAAATTTTCTTCACATTTCCGGCTTGGTCAAATCGGCGGTAATACTTGCTCTTCTGCCTCAAACCATTAACAATGGTTTGAATAAGAAATTTCAATGTTTTTAAGTCCAAATGGAGAAACACTGAACTAAGTATTACATCTCCATATCATAAGAGTATATATTTGAACTTTTCGATTGTTTTGTTCATTTTTTTCAGTAAATTTCATTTATCGACCTATAATATGAAAATATATTGAATACATACGATAATTTTCCTGATATGCTTTATAGTATAAATAACAAATTTGCAATGTCACAGTCAGCAGAACCCGAAACAACTGTCTCCGTAGCTAATTGTTTGGTAACAATCAGGAGTTCAATTATTCCCTATAATTTACCTGCAATTCTATGTCTTCATCAACGAATTTGGCTAATTAATATATACATTTTCGGTTCTAAGTCACACCTGGGAACGATGTAAATGTATGTACCATAAGCAAATTTTAACTCAAATGATTTACTTATATTGGGGTTTTATTTGACCTCAAAGTTATATCCAGGTTATACTAAGGTATAACTTCGGCTGAAATTAGACTTAAGTATTATATCTTGCTTATACAATATCTAAATACAAACTAGAACCAGATCCACTTAAATTTATCTTATTAAATTAAAAAATAAAGGAGATCATCCAAAATTGAACTTAAATTTAATTTCTTTAAAGGTGATATCAGCTGTGTTAGCGGGGAGTTGTCATCCTTTGATCAAGTCAGGGTCATCTAAGCTAAAAGATGACTAAATGGCGACGTTTGAGGCGTCTAATGGGTGCTACTAGAGCCAAAGGTCTGGCCAGGCAGTTTTTGGTGGTTTAACAGGGACTCGTTGTATTGCTGTTATATAAAATTCATAACGATTTTTAACTTTATAGCTTTAGCTTCTGTTAGTCAATCGGGACAAAACTTTTAATTATATGTGAATATAAATTGTGAATTGCGGTTTTTCATTTGCAGTTCGTTGAAACATGCTTTTTTAAATTTCAGATAGTTTTTCTTTTTTTTTTTTCTTCTAAAATTTGTTGCTAAAATGCATTCGTGTGGAAATTTTGCTACTGTTACTTTATGGATTCATAGCTCTATTTTATTCCTCTGTTCAGTTTAGTTCACTTCATTTGGGTTTACTTCAGTTTTATAATGGTTCGTTTGGTTGTTCTATGGCACGAGTTGCTAGTTGTTGTTATTGTAGTTGTTGCAGTTGCTGTTCGCAGCATTTGTTGCAATTGCTCTCTGACGGAAGTATCCGTTAGTTTGTTGTCTGTTGCAAGTGTTGCCTATGCATAATTGCAATTAGTTACAGTAGTAAAGATTTTTATTTTACTGTTGTTATCTGTCCAGATTCTTTTCTTCCTTTTGTGTTTTTTTTTTTGTGTTTTTGTTAGCCAGTTTGGTTTTCAAAACAGTTAACAAGTCGTTGTGATTTTCGCTTGAGATAATCTGATTTATTAGTGAATTTGTGTTAGAGAGTTGTGAATATGATTGTATAAACTCGTAAGAGTATCTGACAGTTAGCTTTGATGTATCTAAAGCGAGTATATTAATGTAAATGGAAATAAATTTTTTTTTAACGTTTTTCATTCTAATTTCAAATTGATCAAAACTATAGACAGAACATTCAGTCAACAAGTATTCTCAAATATTTGAAGATAATTATAAAGGCATTGGCTAATAAAATTATACAGCTGCGCTTCATGAATCCAATACCATTCTAGTTATAAAACTAACATCGATTAGGACACAGTAGATGGCTTCATGCCGATCCATTAAGCAATATGGCAAAAAGCAGTGAACTTTAAATGATCCACAGTGTTTGGAACATCATTGGTAGGTGGATAGCTAGAAAAATGGATATATAAATGCAGATATGAGACCCCCTGACCTAGCTGGGTTAGATTATGTAGAACTCATATGAACTCATATGATTATGTTGAATACTGCTTATGAGCAGAATTTGAACTGCCTGTATTCAAGATGTCTAAGTATGCTTATTATGAATGTGGGATGTTTCTAGAAAAATTGTCCAGCATGCGTCGCTTTATTTGCAACTTCTGCTTGCTCTACAATGGCTGCTGGTTTTTGAGTTATTTTTGTTTGTCGTATGTCGAAGTTGAGCCAGTTAATCTTTGCCTTCGTGCAACTATCCAGGTGCCATCATTGAAATATTTCAGATCCCAGAAGTTCTTAAATGGTATTTTAACTCCCATATTAAAGAAGAACACAAGCAAAATGTTGACAGTTTATATACAATAATCATTGCTGTAGCTGCAGTGACGGAAAGCAGGGCCTAACTGCTTATCGAGTTCACAAACTAACTGAAATAGTTAGAATGCCAATGAAGCTGCTTTTGTAACGAGCTTATAATCTGAAGTGTTCTTCGATTATATTACGAGTAATTGTTGTATAAACGAATTAAAAACTTTGTGGTTAAGCTACTCGCTTTGAATTTAAGAACAAGTCAATAAGTTCTTAGGAAATAAACTAAAACATTTCTCAACATAATCTCCTTTCAGGTCGATACATTTTATACAAACATCTTTTTTTGAACCATACCTTCAGATAGGAAATATATGTATACAGGGAGCTAAATCTGACAAATTTACTGTATGAAAAATCAATTTGTAGTGAAATTTGTTGAATTTGACCATTCGACCATTTTCCTAATTGAAGTGCACATTCTTCTTCGCCAAATGGGGAAATTTTCCCTTTCGAAATTTTTTAGAAACGGTTCAATAAGGCTGCTTAGTAATTGCTTTAACGAAAGCTAATCTATATGAATAGTACTACGCGAATCGTAAAGCCTTCTTCAATACTGGTTCACCTTATGAACTCCATTGTTTGATTGATCCTTCGTTGCGAATTTTGTAGTAATGATTCGTTTAGAGCAATGAATAAACGTAGAAATTAAGCTCAATAAATTTGAAACATTTCAAAACATGGTTTTAAAATTGTCACACGGACGCACTTGTGATCCACAGTTAGCAGACGTAGCATTCCATAATATTTTTCGCTTTAATTGACCAAATAAATCAAACCAAGCGATGAATTTTGCTCAAACTTTGACGCTGAAACATGCTACCTGTCAAAATATGGTATAATGCGATACCACACTTCGAACGCCTTCTGACGGATTTTTAAAGAACTTATTGACCTGCCTTTAAAATTGCACAAATTTTTTGCGGGTGATAGAGGGAAGGATAGGTAGGAGAAAGGGCAGCAACGTGCCGGGTTCCTTTTAAAATGAAAAAAGAGGTAGGGGAATGGGGTAAGGGGGAAGGAAAAGGCGAGTGTTGGGAAAGGGGTAGAAGGGGAAGAGGGGCAGGGGAATCGGGGTAGGGAAATGGAAGGTAGGGTATGACATCATAGGGAAGGAGGGGTAATGACAGGGGGAATGGCAGCAACGCGCTGGGTACCATTTAAGATAGAGGGATGAAACGTTGTACACATTTGAATAGGATCGAAGGGGGCAAGGAAAAGGGTGGTCAAGTAAGGAGAGGTAGCGGAAGAGGGCATAGGAATAGGTGCAGCGTTAGGGGTGCTTATAGAAGGGGTGGAAGGGACAGGAGAAGAGGGGTATGAGAATTGGAGCTAGAGTAAAGGGGCATGGGAACGAGGGGCAGAGGGAAGGTGCGACAGGGGAAGGAGTGGTGTGGAAAGGAGAGGCAAGGGGAAGGGCAGAACGACGTCTGCCAGGGTACAGCTAGCATTTGTATAAATACGAAGCTTATTAACAGAGTTCTATTTTTGTTCCCAAAAGACATCCCAAAAATTTTTAATCAGTATAGAAAGTATTGAATGCAGTAAACTGTCCATTAGGGTTAGGCTTATTTTTAAAAGTACCTATTGTATACTTCTGAAAATTTACAAATGTAAGGTTGCTGTACAATTTAAAACTGATATTTTATCGGCGTTCTGTTTTGTGATGACTAATTTGGCCATTTGAGGATGTTTTCGAAATGTTATAGTTGCAACTAACATATACTCGTACAAGAATATTCGAGTTGATTAGTTATTAGTAAATTTCTTCGTTTTATTTTTGAATCTTCTCATTTGAAAGTTTTTAGTTCGTCCAGCGAAACTGCACACTTTTAGCTTCTCAGGACAATAGTCGCGTGTCTTTATCTGCGTCTGTCGTTTTATATTACGTACTTACTGATAATTCAACAACAGATTATATCCTATCAATTCAATTCAAGGTATGTACTATTGTCACCATCTCCAATCTATCTTTAGTAAGTTATGTATTTCTGTGTATACTCATATGACTATTAGAAGGAAGCAATATTTATTAAAGTAATTATTAAATCTTTGACTAGACTTCATGGGAATATTTTCATATTTCTCCATTATGAAATCAAAGTTAAATTTGTGCCGCCGTTTACTTTAGAAACTTCGCGTGAATTGAAACTAACATATTCCAACGAAAATCAAGCCAAACGGAAGTGGAGCACAAAGTACAAAGACAAGACAAAATGTAAAAGTAAACTTCGAAAAAATAAAGATACAACCTAATATTACATGATGGCGCAATATAAGGGACAAAGGTAAACTCACTTATTGCCACTGTTCCAAATGTGTTTATCCGAACAAAAATGATAGCAAAGATTCAAATAAGCAAAAAAAAAAAACGCCACAAAATGTAAGAAACAACGCTGAAATTAAGGAAGCTCGACTATGAGATGCCCTGCACCTAATCTAAGGGTGCTTACTTGCACAAAAGATTTTGAATACAATAAATTGCATTAGACTTCAATGAAAATCAGGCAAATTGCACAGTACTGTTTCGGAGTAAGCTACGTATCCATCTTCAATAGTTTTTTGTTTGCTACTTAAGTAACATTTTAGATTTGCTTCACATTAGGCCTATTCACAATGGATATAAATTACGGCCAACATCTAGGCCAATCGAAGATTCTCAGACTGTATACAACTGTGCGTTAGTTCATTAAACATACGCCAAAATCTTCATTAAAACTTATGAAATTTGAATTGATCATTTCCAAAACATCAATTTATCGAATTTTCACTGAACATTGGGGCTACCGAAAGGTGTCTGCACGGTTCTTTCCGAAACGTTCCAATTTAAACATCACTTCTTCATCTCATCGATCGTCACTCACAATACACTGTATTCGCTAGATTTGGCACCGTGTGGCTTAAGATTTTCTGAGAAATGCATTTTCCCATGAAAGAAAAGAGTTTTGTGAACACAGGAGCCACCCAATAGGATTGTAACGATATCTGGAAGAACAACCCATCCGACGCCAGTAACTCTGCTTCCAGTGGACCAAGTGTTATGGATGTTAAGAAAGCGTTAAGTCAAAGCTGGGTGGCGCTAACAGAAAAGTGCCGTATTACAAAAGTCATGTTTACTTCAAATTTAATCGGGATGGTACAACTTACAGATAAGAAAATTTGGTAATCAATTCAGTGAAATTTGAGTGAGTGAGGTGACTTTTGTGAAATTTGAAGTTTTTTCTCTGCGAAGTTTGCCAATAATTTTGTGTTTCCAATTATATTGCATTTGCTGAAATGAAAAGGTTAAAGAAAGCAATGTACTCGAATTCGATTGCTCTAATGTGTCGAATACAGAGCCATACGAATGGTGCAAAGCGCTCAACGTGGATCGTAGTTTGATTGATGATTTTGCTCGTTCAAATTTTTGCTTCGCACTTTATTCTTTGAAATTGTTATACTTTTTTCTTGTGTTTCGCCTTCAGAACCTTGTATTTCTTTACTTTGAAATTATTCAACCTTTTTTCTTTTGTTCCTCACTTTGGCTTAGAGGCATCCAGAAATGTGTTCTTCTTTTCTCACAAATAGTTTGTACTCGTCTATACAAGAATTTATAGCGCCGTGTCTAAAATAGTCTTGCTACGCCATTTCCATTGAGTTTTAATTGCTTGGCATAATATTTAGAAAAGACTTTCAATTGTCAATCAAATGGTCTAAGTTGTGATTAAACTTTTTCCACTGGAAGAAAATGTTTCATAATCTAAATCCCATTAGTAAAGACCAATAACACTAATTTACATTTAATTCGAAAAAATTTTATAAAGTAGAAAAATATAATGGCTGAGATTCATTTCATTGTGCCAGAATTTTTTGCGGAACAAGATGGGAGCTAATTACGTTGTGATGATAAATGAACTTGTGGAATTTTATGGCAGAATGGAATGGAGCATATCTATTAAATTTTCTGCATTATAATTTTTGATTCTTCTCAGAATCGGACAACTCAACTACGAAAAGGATAAATGATTCCATCAAGAAATATTGACAAAAGAAAAGAGCTTTGAAGAAAAGAGACAGGTTATCAAAAATGTTTAACCTTTAGAAACGAGTTCTGCAAATATAAAAAACTAAGCGAATATTTTATTCTATTTAAAAAAGTTTAACAAATTCGTCACTATTTGTTCGAATTTGTTAACTTAAAGGCGATTTAATTGGTAATTCAATGTGCTTTCTAACTATATATCCTTTACTACATCCTCTACATCCTCTTCTAGATCCTACTAGAAACTGGGTTTTAGAAAGTTGATTAACCCTCTAAAAGTGCTGACTAATCTGTAGTCAGGAGAGGAGTATAAACTCTCTTAACTAAAATTGAATATGTCACTCCCCAGACAGAAAACTGGTAGTGATCCGATCGTCAGTGCTACGGACTCAAAAAATCGGATTCCGTCTTATGTTTCAACTAAGGAAAAAAGAAAAATAAAATAAAAGAAAAAATACTGGAAATCAAAACATGCTGGCTATGTCCTTGGAATATGTGTATTGCATTTAAAGGGTATTATTTTGAAAGGAATAAAATAAAGTCAAAAGCAAAATTGAACCATTTTTCTTTTATTCAGAAATTTTTGCAAATTTTTGATCAAAAGAAACATAGACATGTATACTTTATGTGGGAGCCATTATATCCTTTAATACGTTACAAACTACCGCACAAACTGATAATACCATTTATACACTACACATAATACATTTATATGTGAAGGGTATAAAAAAGAGAAAGAACAGATAAACATGTCGAAATTCAAGTCAAAAGTCGGAAGCGACAAGCTTGAGAACGAATGAACGAACAGAAACAGAATTAAAGCAGTAGATACAACAGCAACAACAAAAACAACAACAACAACAACAATAAGAACAGTGGCAGGGGACGTTCGATATTATGACACCAACAGAACAGGTCAATAAGAGTACTCTATGCTATGCTATGTGTACCAGAGATCGTCCAGAAATGTACGTTGCCATGGCTGATTCTGATTCTGCTGCTGCTGCTGCTGCTAATGATCATTTAGCGTTAATTATGAGAGCGAGTACGCGAGTACGCGAGTACCGAACAATAACAACAATGCGAGTGTGCAAGCGAGATGACTCTATATGTATTTAAATTGAACTATGTGCGACAGGTAATTACACCTGTACTAATACGCTTCACTGCGCACAGAAGTGTTGCTGCGTTGTTAGAGTGTGTGTGTGTGTGTGAGTAATAGCACAAGTGCAAGTGGGATGCATATATAGTCTAATGCTTTTGGAGAGTACAAAATACAGCGCACGGCGACGTCAACTGCGCTGCAACAGCATAAATGAGAGGTTACAAAAACCCCGTAAAACCGCGAAACACAATAAGTCGTAAAATGAAACGCTAGCAACGAAGACGTTCGTCGTGCACAATGACGAAGGCAAACAAAAAAAAAAAAAAAACTTCAAGAAAAAAATTAATTTCGATCGAAGCAAACCACGAGGCAAAGAAGAACTTGAAACTTGTGACTATCTAAGTCGTTGTTGTTGCTTTAGTATATAGTATCTTTTTTGTTGTTGTTTTTGTATTTCGTGTTTTGTCGTCGTCGTCGTCGTCGCTGAGATCGTTCGTCGCTTACCTGTCGTGTTGGCCACGTTTATTGCGATCAGTCAGTATATCGTCAGCTATCGGCGAGTGCAGTTGATTAGAGAAGATAGCGCTAAGCAACAAAAGAGTATATAATATACAAAAAAAAAAAATAATAGACTGTTTTTGTGTGTTAAATAAATAAAACAAAAATTTAACAAAAAAATAAAGTGTCAGCTAAACTGATAAACAATATATGTATATAGATACACACACACACATACACACAAACAAACTCAAGTCGTGGCAAATATAACGAGAAGAAAAATATAATAAAAAAAGTGTCAATAAAACTGTTCAGTTCATTAACACCATACAAAATGTTCTATTAGTAAGCACTTGCAAATTTGTTGCGTCTAAATCGTCTGAAACGTCTATACAAATAGGCGAGCATATGAACTGAAGATACTGAGATACTTTTTTTTTCTTCCAAAAGCACTACGATAACAAATTCGTGCTATTCAAAAAATGATTTGTCTTTATGTGTGACAAGTAACCGGCATTTGGAGAAGGCCAACGACAGCAACAGCAAGCCAAACTAGTCAACCTGTCTATGAAGCTATCTAACTATCTTTCGCATAGATACAAAACAGCTACAAATGCCAGATAGCCGAAACAATAGCAACGCGTGTTGTCTTGTCTTGTCTTGTCTACGCTTCCGCCGTGGGTCAATAGACCGGCAGAGATACAGATAGACAGACAGACAGACGGAAAGATACCGATCGACCGATCGACCCATCGACAGACAGTTAGATACATACAAATTTTTTGAAAAACCTCATCAAACTGTCAAAATGTTGTACAAATTAATAACATGAATTGTTCAAAGGTTTTTTATTTTTTTTTTTATCGACTTGGTAGCTGGTAATTTAAGCCGACTTAATGCACACATTTTATTAACTGTCTGTACGGGTTTATGTATCTTTGTATAACCACAAAATGTCAGAGCTAAGCTCAAGGCTCAACGCATTGAAATGAATTGTCCTTGAATGTATTGTAATGTGAGCCGTTTTATGGGATGCTGTTCAGCGATGTGCTGCTCTGGATGTGCGCTCGAAGAACACACACAGCGCCGCATGGTGTTTTTGAAAAGAGCTGAACTACTGCTTAAGGTGAGTTAATGTTTATTTTTATTATTCTTTCTTTATACTATGTATAACACTTAAATAAGTTTATTCTATCCTTTAAAATAAATTTCTACAAATTATACATAACTACTGACTGTTCCAATTTTTAGTTGAATTATAAAAAAACTGCATAAAAGTTTGCATAGATTATACACAACTACACTAAATATTTTTAAAAACCTTTATCTTTAACAAGTAATCCTGCACAGTTGAAGTACTAAATTAGTTTAATACAATATTTTAATATTTTATAATGTATCTTAAAGATACAACATTTTTTTTTCGCTACAGAAGAAGAACAAGATAACAATTTACATAGTATATGATTCAATTTACATTTTTTAGAAAACATAAATAATTCTTCTAAGATATTTTATTAAAGGTATTAAAACAAAAAATTTGTATGTTTTTCAGAGTACAAAATTTCAAGCGCTAGTTTAACAAGTAGTGTGCAAGTTACCAATGAATTTTACTTCAAAACTAAATAAATTTCATTCAAAAAAACTGTGTACTTCATCATAAATTTCATGTTTTAAATATGCTTTAAGCTTTTAAGCTAGAAAGAATCCTTTAAAATGTTGCGACGCTTTTCAAACCTAACATTTAATGCCAGTTTCTCTTGAATGAATCTTTACCAGTACTACATGCCTCTTTTCGCCTGAAGTTTTTGTCCCATCTACTTGACACTCGTTCTTTACCTAGAAATACCTATACAGTCTGAAATCTTCGAAACCACTTGGAAACAGTTTTAAGAGATGGTGCATTTCTTTCATATGTAGTTTGGCATTTATTGACGCCGAAAATCGTATAGAATTGCATAGAGAATTTCTTGCTGTGTTGTGGTGGTGGCATTTCTTCGGACCTTGCATCAGTAGTTTTACGTTTTCTCGTCTCCATCCTGATGGATCTTCTTGTAGTAAAAAATTTAAATATCGAAAGACTATTGTGAAGCTTTAACATTTTTAGCACGAGGCTTGTCGTTGTTTTTTGTCTATTTAACAAAAAAATTATAAATTTTTGTGGAGAAGGAATGATGTTCTGATTCAATAGTCAACCGAAATAAACATTATTTCTGCTGAGCTGGGATTTTTGACAGTAACTCACATGCGAACTAAAAATAGGTGAAGAGCTAGCTTTAATAAAATTATCTACCAGAAATTAGTTATGCATATTATTCGATTTAATTTTGTGAAATGGTGTATTTGTGTTCCAAATGAAGCACCGTGGATGCAATGATTTTGAACCAGTGTATGTTGGTTGGTAAGGAACTGGACATTTCATTTCATTTTTTCTTTTAATTTTTAGGAAATCCAGTGATTTAGTTTAGTAAGCACTCAATAGGTCACTTAGTTTTTAAAGAAGACTTTCAGTATATCATATAAAGCTTTTGTCAAATAAAAGTTGCGTAGGTTTCATGCTGCTTTTTAGCAAGTGCATTCAATTCTGTGTGAAGTAGTACATCTTTTATGCTAATCTGTTACAATTAATAATCATTTATTTCAACTTTAACTAATTCCGTTGGCTAGTATTGCAAAAATTACCAACTGAACTCAGCTGGCTTCACAAATTTTCATGATTTTATAAACTACAAATTGAAGTTTAGTATAATGAATCAACTTCAACTATTCTAGAATCTCAAGTTATAAGCTTGATTTCTTTAAAATGTGTTCTACAAAACATATGCTCTCTAGCTCATTCCAAAGACAAATGATCTTTTGAAATGATCTAAGCCTAACTGTCACAGACACGTGCAACAAGTAAAGGGTTAAACTAAAAAAAAAGCATCATTAATCATTGAAAAAAGAATTGAAGCATTCAAAAATTTATGCATGCTGAACTATAACATTAAAGACATACCTAGAGCTCATGCTAAGCGCTGACTCTTATAAAAGTATCTCGAAATAAATTAAAAAACTTGTAAAAGAAAAAAAAACGTAACAAAAGCCAACGACTTAACAAAAAGTGCGTGCGCAAATGTCCAAACTGTCCAAACAATATAATAGCAATGAATAGTATCACAAATTATACCAAAAAAAAAAAAAAAAATGAGATCTCTAAAAAAAATTCATAAGCAATTAAGCCGCACCAAAAAGAAGCCATAATTTTTCAAAAGCGCTCAACGTTCACGTTTTTCTGCAGCATCATTAAAAATAATTTGTAGTACAACAATTTTTTTTTTGGTTGTTGGGACTACAGTGAGATAAACAAGTCAATAAACGATTAAAATAATGATTTGATTTTTTTTTTTTTTTTTTTTATGAAAAAAAAGGTATAATAATTTCATGTACCTAGAGAAGAGACAAAAATGGTTGTATGCCATAATTATGGTGACTTTAGTGTGTGAGTACAGTGACATCATTAATTGTAGCAAAGCGAAAGATCTTATTGAAAACTGCAAACTGATTTTTTGGTAGTCGATTCTTTGTATTTTTAATTGAATATGACTTTATTAGGTTAACAGCATTAAGCGTGAAACTTGTTGGTTGTAGAGCTACACGTGTACTTCGTTGTTGCTACATCTATAGTTTTTACAGGGTGCTGCGACAAGTAGTTTGTTGCAACAATTACATGGTTTCTTTGCTGTTTCGAGCGGCATACAAATATGCAATATCAATTACAAAATGCCAGCACAACTGGTTTCTTTTTTTTTTCTTTTCTGCTGTATTGAGGTAGCATAATAAGGTAAAAATGCTTAAGGTTTCAGTACAACTGGCTTTTTGAACGCTCCCTCACACAGTTCGAGCTCTAGAGAACACGCAGCACTTATGCTGCTTATGACCTGCAGCATAAATCTTTATACATATGTATATATATATATATATATATGCGTGTGCTTGTATGTACTAGCAACATAAAGCAAGCTCTATACAGCCAGAAAGACAGACAGACAGACAGACGGACAGACTAACTGACAAACTGGCAGGAAATCTCTCGCACTCGGCACATCCGCTCAGGGAACTATACAATAAAGCCGCACAATTTGCAAACTCATGCCATACCAAAAGCTAGCTAAAGGAAAAGAAAATTAAAAAAAGAAAAAAAAAAAAAAAACAGGCCTCAAAAGTGCAAGGAACCCTGCGTATTGGTGCTAAATGTGCGTCAGTAATCCATCAGCATGTCTTTTGAGGTTATTTTACAACTTGTCCTGAAACTGCTGTTCTTTGACTGTATTTGTTTCTCTAAATGCCACATACGAATTCGCGCTCGCATTTGACTAGGTATAGTACGTTCTAGACAGCGCACTATACAGGTGATACGATATCTGAGTACTAACTATTTGCAGAACGGTCGTTTGGTCCACTACACTATTAAACAAGAATTTGCATAACGCGCTACTACTAAGTACTCCCTTTTTCTGATAGAGTTGGTTCATCTCAACACAAAAATAGCAGTCAACATATTTGTAGTTTTGCTTCTGAAGATTTTTTCCAAACGTAGTCTAACATATTTGAGCATCTATTATGAACAAAAAAAAGTTCAATGAAAATTCAAATTAAAGCTCATTAAATTAAATATAATTTTTTCTTATTTAGGGTATACACACCTAGGCTGTGAGCTGCTTAGGTTAGTCTAAGCAGCTCGACGCAGTTCGAGTTCATGCAGAGACCTGTCGATTCATTGTGTTGCCTGTTGACTTGGGTTTCATTTGGCGGTAGGCATCTCAGTTGGTTTTATTTGGCGCTCTGAAGCTTTGAAACCAACCCGAAAGGTTAATGAAACGTGCCAAACTGTCCAGTGGCAGGTTTGCCAGACTTACCAGATCTTCAAAGAATGGTTCGCAAGAAA
This sequence comes from Leucophenga montana, assembly GCA_035044765.1. Taxonomy (NCBI): domain Eukaryota; kingdom Metazoa; phylum Arthropoda; class Insecta; order Diptera; family Drosophilidae; genus Leucophenga; species Leucophenga montana. The sequence goes on along the minus strand of JAWNNQ010001780.1, from coordinate 1,018,881 downwards.
TCGTGTGCTTTTTCTGAGAAATGTTGCGCAGTCACATAGGAATACTTTCCATCTCCTCTTCATAACCACAGCTACCACAGAAGTCCTGATAAGGTACTTACCGAATAGGTAATTTTTGGTTCAGTGCCTTGTTGTCCTAACAATATCGTGAACATTTTCATGTTAAAGTGTAAGAGCTCAGATATCTCTATCGCTATCCAGGCCAGATAACTTTTGAGACATGACAGCCCATCGGCGTCGCCAACTGGCTACTTGATGATCATAGTTAATCCCAAGATAATCTATTGAAAATATGTATCTGTAAATATCAATTAGCGCAAGAGTCACTGTCAGCGATCATCCAGTCATGGCGCACTCGTCCGTTGATGGGAAAACTATGAAAAACTATTCATTTAAAAAAATTTCTTGGAAGTTTATATAAATACTTTCAATTTGAACTAATATGTATTGCCATTGAAGTGGACAGTTCAGTTCAGTTTGGTATTTATTAGGGCGAAACAATGGAATTGGAACTAAAGTCACGGTCAACTAAGCTATCGTCAAAGGGCGTTCATAGAAATCTGTGATTACTTTTCATATTTATGCCTCGTTTACATACACGCAACAATTAGGCATAAATCTTCAAACGACTTGGCGTGAATACCCTAAAAACTTAATGAATTATTTTAGCACTTTTAAAACAATCAATAGCCGTATTTCTTATTAAGATGTGCTGAAATATATTAAACTGCTTTTGGAAAAAAAGTATATAATCTTAAAACCGCGTGGCAGCTCTGTATCGATTATTCGATTATTTTCATATTGACGTTCACCAAAAAAAAAAAAAAAGAAAAAACGTTTTTCGACTTCTGTAAATTTAAAATATTTCCACACAAAGCATTATTCGATTATGCAATTATTTAAAAGTCGATTTAAATCGATTAATCGAGCATACAAATCAAATCGAACTATCAATTTGATGGCCTCAGGACCATGATATAAAATACTTTACCAAACAGTACAAAAACTGATTAAGCAATTATTAAAAGAACAAACGATTTAAATCGTTTAATCGAGCTAACATATGTTCTAACATGCTATTAAATTGTTGGAGGTGTTCTTTTAATAATTTTTTTGTAGGTGCCGCAGGGCCAGCAGATAACTACAGCTTTATCACTGTACACACTTTTGAAGTTTATAAATATTTTTAGTATTCTTTTTTGACTTTCTCACAGTTCCAAAAAAATGCCTATCTAATTAGAAAGTCAAGCAATCAATCTAATTCTCACGTTGCGCTGCGCATAAGCAGCGCCACTTACTTGGGTTGGCCTCATTTCCAGTGCGTTTCAGCGCCGTTGGTGTTATTTGAATTGGTTCATTGTTGCGCATGTCTAATTACTTTTATATCAAATAACAAAAAAAAAAAAAAAAAAAAATAGCTGGAAGTATTTATATATGCAATGAATACTACAGTTTTTTGTGTTGATTAATTTTCCATTTTGCTACATGCCAGAATGTCGTGTGAAGTTTTTCAGTTTTTCTTACTACCAGAACACATTTTAATTACAAACTCTCAAAAAAAAAAAAAAACTCTACTAGCTTCAAATTTTGTTTTTATTATACTTGTATTTATTTTTATATTTAGTACAAAGTCGGCTTATACGAGTACGAGTACGAGTACGAGTACGCATGCGCATTCCTTCATTTAGTTGGTTGACTTCTCGAATTATTTCTCTTATTTTTTCATTACATTTTGTTGTGTGGTTGTCTCGAATCGTACCGTAAAGTGTTCATATGATATATTTCCTGGAATTTTTGTTGAAATTTTTGTTGGTTTTGGCATTTTAATGCTGACGGTAGCATGTTTTTATACTACCATTTAGGTAGTATGTATGTATTTCATTTGACCTTTATGTTGTAATTTGTGTTTTCTTCTTTGAAGTTGTAAAAATTGTTTTTTTTTTCTTTTCTTTTTTTGGATGTACCTTAAATAAGGCTTACTTTTTATTGGCGCTTTAATCTGTCTTTCTGTGTGACTCAGTAGTCAAAGTAAAACGAATAAAAATCTCTTAACCGGTTCATACTATAAGAAGTTCGGCATTAATTTGATTCTAGCATGCTCCAAATTGCTTACGAAATTCTTTAAACTAATACAAGTTTGATTTGAAAGTTTGTTGCTATAATTAGTGTAATATACAAGTTCCGGATTGTATTGTATCTAGTATCCGGGAGTTTGAAATGAAAGAAATATAAAGAAAATCGTGTGTACATACTTAATACGTGTTTGCGTTTAAAATTTAGCACATTTCCTGGTGTTTATAGCTAAGAGCATTCATTTGGTTTTGCTTTTTTTTTTTTGGCTTTTTTGATGATCACATAGGGTATGAATTAAGTTAGAAACTTGTTTGAATATGCTGAGTATCTACAGTAGTGCTTCATTTGGAATGCTTAACAAAGATTTTGTTTATGATTTTGTATTTTAAGTACATGCAACAATTACTTTGAGATCGAAGAGCTGAAGCCTAAAGTTAGGCAGATTTATATAAAACTGTGCAAAAACTTTGAAGCCAAAAAGATTTAAAGCTAAGCAAAGTTTCTAAAATTGTGAAATAGTATTGAACTTCGTAGTTGCTTAACAATTTCTGCACTTGTCATCGTCATCACGTTATTTTTAACGAAACAAATTGAATAGCAATTAAAACGCATATCTATAATATAAAATTAAGCTCTAAACTGCTACCAAATCAGTGTCTAAAGTACACAAAAATCTGTGAACTATTGATAAGGTTTATTTAATACACACATACGATAAATAGCAGTGATCTCATGCATGATTAAAAGAGTTAAGCAAAATACATTTTTAAGGGTACTCACGACCTTTTAAAGAATGTTAAGAAATCTAAACGATTTAAAGCTTAACAGTTGATCTGCAGTAATTATCTTTGAATTTACTTTCAATATTTACACACTTGATATAATTTAAGCTCTGATGCCCTCGCAACTGGCAGCAATTATTTTGAAATTCGTTTGACAACTTCAGATTTATGTTCTAATAACAATTCGTTAGCCTTCATCACATAATCAATAAATAATTGAGAACAATTCATCACAATTTATAAATGATCTTTTATATAATGAAATTTATTTGTGATCAACATCAAAGATCAAAGGATACTTACGACCGCTATCAAAACAAGAATATTATAAGATTGACAACCATTAACAAACCGCTTTTGAAGAGTGCTAAAATCGTAATTCTTGAGAAGACGGCAACTTTTTATAGTATTTCACAATATTTCGTGCCGTTTGCAAAATAATCGTTTTTGCGCAGTTACAAGTGAATGGCAATCAAGAACCTTTTTCCACTAATGTGGATAAATGACTCCCTACACCACAAAGAAAAAAATTAATCCCTCTAAAACATTAAGCAGCCTAAATTAAATTTTAATAGCTATATTCACTCAATGATAAATAGATTCAGCTCTATTCTCGATTAATGAAATTGATGAATCTTTTACCTCAAAACAAGTCTGCAAACCTCTTGTTTGCATTTATAATACTTACTAAGCTTTTCAAGAATAAAGTATTGTATCTATTCAACAAATTTGGTCTACGATATCAAAGTTTCGGATTTCTGCTTAATAATATTATGCTCTACATTGTCAGATTAAAATTAAACGAGCTATAAACTCTATTGTTCACACTGTTCAAATATTATCTATTGTGTTATTATAAAAGGTTAAATTTAGGGATTTCGACGCTTCAAACTTTAATACTAACTGTACCCGGTTGGTATATTACCGATTTGTCCAGGTAGCGTGAGTACCCTTATGCGATAGTTTGATTTGCAATAATAAATTTTCATATCTAATCTCAAAACTCGCATATACAAACATAAATATACATTTTGCTGCTGAGTAATCACTTGGAAGTGACTACAATCAATAAACTGATAATACTAGTTCATTGATTATTGTTTTAGACGGAATATAGGTTGTTTTTTTTTTGTTTATTGAATATATTTTTGTAGAAGACTTTTGACCCGTTTTGTATGCCTAATTAGTTCAAACAGCAAAATGTGCAAAATTCAACACAGAACCTACCTCAACCTCATGGCAGAGCTTCGAAAATAAGAAATGATTAGGCTTTTATAATAATGATGCTATTCCACACTCCTAATGCGTTAAGCTTTTAGGCTACTGTATGCAAGGCAACACTTCAATCCTTACTTCCTTTAAAATAGCGCGCCTATAGACAGCATTACAAATGGCAACATTTAAAAAGTCATTTGAGACAACGCCAAAAGCGCAAGCGTACAGGTGCACAACAGCAGCAAAGACAACAAAATGATGGAACAGAACGCAGCAACACAGAACCATTTACAGATACATCTTCAACTACAAACTTAATCGCACTACGCGTAAAAGTCACAATAAAGGTAGTCAGCACAGCAAAAAGATTTAAAAAAGAAAAACAAAAAATGAAAGAAAGACCCAGGCAGCACATCAAATATTTCTTAATGCTGATGCAGCGCAAAAAAATTGATGCTGACAGCAAATGAAAGGCAGCAAAGCAATCTCGACTCTTGACTCGATACGACTGACTCCTCAGATGGACATTAGGCCTAGGTGGCGCAATGGAGCATTATGGGCAAAACAGTCAGCGCGGCAACCTAATATACACCACGAAGTCGTTGTCATCGTCGTTGTTGTCGTGATATGCGATTTTGTTTCCTTTGCTGCTGCTGCTGTTGCTGCTCACTTCCTTCGAAAAAGTTAAGTAAAGAAAAAAAAAATGTAGCTAACAGATGTGAGTGTATCTTGAGAAACCAGTTTCCATATAACTCGTACTAAGCGCAAGATCGATTCTAGCTGATTTCACTTTTTCCTTTCCACTTTGCCACAACTGCTGACTAACAGCAGAGTTGCATGGGTCTAAGTAAGAGCAGCACTTGAAATGGGTGACGGTGACTGTCAGTATTTTTTTTTTTTTTCAGTAGATACACTTTATACTTACGTAGTGAGAAATTGGGTATGAGAAGTTTGTTGCAAGGTTTGTAACAAGATTTATATTATAATGTTGGTTGAGAATGTTCCACTAATCGAAGTTCAGTATATGAAGATGTACTTCTTACATTCCCGCTAGGTTTTTTGCCTTCGAAGCTTGGCGTCTTCAGTGTTGAACACGGTGAAACTTTTCACCAACAAATTGAAAACATTGATTAAGGCTCTCAGGCATGGAAATATGATGGGCGAATATATTTGTTTTTTCATAAGATAAACGAATCCTTTAAACTGGAACCGAAAAAAAAACAAGAAATAATTGATTTCAATACACTCGTTTGTCATACCTCTTATCGAAATACTTGAAAAAATTAATTTCCGTTGATTTAAAATTGAATTAACCAGAATAAAATGGCAAGAGGCAAAAAAATACTATAAAGTCGAATTTTGATAGCTTTGCTGAATTGCACATAACTTCGTTATCTTTCCATAGATTTCTTTGAAAAGCAGCTTGTTTTATTCGTAAAAGTTCATTCTTTACGCAAATATTGTTAAACTGAGCATTGTTTAAACTCTTCCAATTTTCTTGTCAATTTAATGAATTTTCTATTTAAATTTTTACAGAAAAAAATGTTCTCCGCCATATTTCTACATATTGCTCCGCAACTACCGTGCCTAGTGTTCAAGTTCTTAAACAATATTTGTAGGTAGTTTAATTATCTGTTATTTTGTCATTATATTTACCTAAACCGGTTAAACCAAAGTCGAGATATATTTAAATATATAAGACAAGTTCCGAAAAAAACCGAAAAAAAAAAATAATTAAGAGATTCATATCTCAAAATCGTATGCAAAGAATTAATTTTGTATACTGCAGTTCAAAATCAATTGTTGTAAAGTATTTTTGTTGAAAAAATTTTCTTTCATTTTTCAGCATTGAAAAAATGAGGCTCTTCCGCTCTTCCTAGCTACTATTTCGCAGCCTTTCGCTTGCGAAAGATCTTTTCTCACTTACTGACTAATTGTAATTAGTCATATTGTACTCTAGCAGATATTCCATGCAAATAGAAGATCTTCTGGTTCACCGGTAAATTCCCTTCATACTAAGTTGAAGTTTTCAAATGCAAATGGATGCTCTTCTGCAATATCTATGAAGCCTATAAGGGCTTCGGTTTTACCATACAAAATGTTTTTGTATAAATTGTGGTTTTTGCTCTATCGTTTTTAAGGTGCAGCAGTCACAGCATCGATCGTATAGCGTTGTCTTTAAAGACGACTGTGCAGCATTGGTGAAGCATGCTACGGATGCGGCAAGCAGGCAAGCAGGCAGGCTTGCAACAGTTGCAACTGTTGCGCTTGTCGTCGTTTTGTTGCTGCTTCTGCTGCCGGGGCTGCATTTTTATCTCAATGACTCTGACTGTGGTAACATGTTGTATGCCACAAATGTGCGATTGGTATGTCAAAAGAATTATGTATTGATTTTTTGATATTTCACGTGAGCACAACAGCAGCACCAGCAGCACCAGCAGCAGCATCGGCAGTAGTAGTAGAAGAAGAAGAAGTTGCTTCAAAGAAAAAACCTCTGCTAGTAAAGAAGCATAAAAGCGGAAGTGTTTTTACGCTCCCTAGACCTATGAACTTTCTTTTGAATAGTTTTTTGTTTGTATTTTTTTTTTTTTTTTGTTTGGCTATAATAGTTTTCGCTCTTTTGTTGTTTAACAAATAGTCTACACCCACTACAATTTTTCAAACTGACATTTAACTTAAGTTGAACCTATTTCATGAATCGAACAACCCGAAAACAAATTAAACTGCCAGCTTTTGTAAAGAAACAAGTTTTCTTGGCACATGCCAGGATTATATGTACGTAGATACAAAAGTATCTATGTATCTGCAAAGTGGGCGCCACCAGCTACGTTTGACTTGTTGCACGATATGTTGCTGCTGCTACTAAAATGAATGACATTAAACTCATTTGACAGCTTACATTTGTCGTCTATTGACAGCAGTTAATTAGTTTTACACGAAATTATTTAGTTAATTGATTAAAAAAAATAATTGCTATTAAACATTTTTGAGATTTTTTTTTTTTAGTTGCAAACAGTGAAGACAAAAATGCTGCTATTAAATTACAGTGAAATCTAAGCTGGCAGTGAAAAATTTTATTTATTTTTTTTTTTGTGATTTTTGTGTAGCTTTTTTGTACTTGGCGTTACACTGTGAACAATTTGGTGGTGGAAATATAAGAAAAATATAATTTTAATTAAAAGAAAATGAAAACTTCGGATGACATAAAGTTACGACGAATTAGCTTGCTTAAAGCGAATGATGGACAGAAAATGCAAACATAAAAGAGCTTTTGTGATTGTGATAACTTCAAACTTACATTCTTACAGTATTCTTCTGAAAAGGGTTCACCTTAAAAGAAAAACTGGTAAAATTTTTGAGCGTTGGTGAACCAGAGCCTACTATTTCCTGGATGGGATGTTTTGTGGGGCGCTCTAATTACTGACTTCTGATAACATCCAACTTAAAATCGCTATGTGGAGTGGAATAGAATTTCTTATGAATATATTTTCAATATTTAAAGTTTAAAGTTCAAAGTTTTGAGCTCAGGACGGCCAGAACTTAAGACGCTCTGATTGGTTCGAGATTGATTCATGTATAGTTTTCATGAATATTCTATCTTAGTGAAGATTTTTTCATTAGTTTATTCAGCATTAGTTTTCATTCTAACTTATCAACCACGGATTGATGCCTTTAAGTTTTGGAGAAGTTGAAGAACTAATACCAGCTTTCTTTTTTTTTAAGATAACCTACTATTAAATTACATTATTATGTTCTTCTGACCAGTTTTTACAGAATGGTGGTCATCAAATCGACAAAAAACTTGCACTCTGTTGAACATCCGCTTAGATCCATATCTGGATCACATGGATCATCTTTTTAAAATGCCATTAAAGAAGGAAAGTTCACCCAACTTTGTGGTGCACTTCTATTACCAAATCTAGAATAGATTTGTACATCAAGTGAAAACTTCATACTGATTGACTAGAATCATCCTTCGGTAGTTAAACTACTGATACATTTAAAATTCAGAAATGGTTTCTGCAGAACATTGTTAAAGGGATATTGAGATAAGCAATTTGAATTTGAAGCATTTTCTCTGACTGCAGATGTAGTGCTACGCGTACCTAAGGATTCATCATACAACGAATCTGAAATCAAGATCCAACAGTATGAGATGTAGATGTATAGAGTAACATATGACGAAGATTCTATTTTCTAGCTACGGTAGTGACGCACTCACAGAGTTGCATAAAGCTTTTAATGAACCGGCATAGTATTGTCAATCCCAGTTTTAAACATTTCACAACATTTAAAATTACTTTTGTTTATCATTATTATTTCTCTCGGTGTACGACCACTCACTTTTTCTTGCTAAGCGACTTTTGTCAGCCAAATTCAGCAAATTCAACGCTTGTCTACACTTCATATGCGAACAGTTAGCGCTACAAGTGCGCTAGCAGTTTAGAGACAAACTTTTCTGAACGACAGTCCAACAGACCGACAGACAGCTGTAGTGAAATATTTACGATGAGTTCAAGCAACTTGAAACCGTGCCTTAAAAGTAAGTAAGCCAACCAAAGTGAAGAAATCCAATCCCACAAAATTGAAAAAAAAAAAAAAAAAAAATAGAAGAAAAAAAGTGCGCACAGCTCCAAAATAAATAACCACAGCATCCCAAAAATGTTATTGCGCGACTGCCAGGTAGGCAGCAGTCAGACAGACAGACAGACAGACCGACAGGCAATCGGGCTGCTGCACCCACGCGCCAGCCAACAACGACAATGAGAGCGCACTCAGGCTATAGAATATGAATGGTCTTTCAATACATCTAGTACTTATATAGTATATGGATTTTTTGGCGCTAACTGCGCTGATCGCAAACTTCAGATACTTCAATAATTTTTTTATTTTACTTTTCTTTTTATTTGGCGGTTTTGCCATTATGGCATTGGTTTTTTCTTCATTCAATACGTTTAGGGCTTTGTGACTTTAGTGGTGATCTTTAGGTGCTCCAAATGCTGATAAGCGCAAATGGCATGCACAGTGTAGGTTGTAAGTTTTGTAAGTTGAGTTTGAGTGTAGGACAGCGTAAAGTGTTTTTGCTTTGTTTGTAAAGAAATCATAGTCATAAATGGTAGAGAGCGTTTATTGTTGGAAAAGAAGTGTTGCAAAGATTGCAAAAAAAAAATTATTTATTGTAGTTCAAGCGTTAAGTATAGAATGTTTTTATAGCATTGAAATGTATAGTTAGTAAGTTTTCATAAAGAATTAATTAAAAACACGAAACGGTTATGAAACGGTTGTGAAACGGTTATGTGTTTTTATTGAACTATGTTTAATGCCAATTTTAAATAAATCGAATACAAGTCTGTTTGTCATCGTTTGGCTTGCTATTTCAATTATAAACAGCTAATAACTATGATTGCTTAATAATAATGAATCGGTAATGTAACTGCAGTGCGTTTAAAACGATTTGCTGTTCATTCTATACTTTTTATACATGTTTTAGTAAAGTAGTGTACAGAGTTCAACACAATAATTAATTTTTGTTTTGCTTATTTCACTAACTACAATTTCACAAGTTTTTAACTGATGTCATGTGAACGCACGCCGATTTGCCATACTAGTACAATATATTACACTATACTACAGTATGTACATAGCTCACACATATTGCCTATGTATCTATTGTCTGGTATATAGCGTAATTTTAAACGAAAATTTGAGTCAGTGACAGTAGCTGAAGCTTAAAACTCGAATAATGTATGTATCTGTAAGGGTACGCTTTATTTTTAACGTTCCGGCAGGTAGTAATCTAAACAACTATTGTTGTTTTTAATATAATTAATATAATTTCAGCGAATGACATGACGCTGTTGCTTTAATGATATTAAATTAAACAAAAGCTAGATACACACAGTCAAGCGGCGGAGTATGAGAAATAAATAGTAATAAAATTTAATAATAAGTCTAAAAGTGTATGAAACATAAACAAAAGCAAATGACACTTATATATTATAAAAAAAGCTTTTAAAACCTGTAAATTCGTCGAAAATATTGAAAAAAGACTGATATACACAATACATATAGTTACATATACAATAAATACAATAAATACATATAGATATCTGAAAATCATACACGATTCGATTTACCAGTCACGTTTATTATTTCTTATTTTTTATACGCAGACATAAGCTGCGCTTAACAATGACGCATCGGTGTACATTAAGGCTTTATGTATAACTAAACTCAACACATGACAAAATACAAATTGAAATCTCAAAATCAGATTAGCACTATCTCTTGGTAGATACAACTAAGCTTAAGCTAAAGTGCCATTTCCAATCAACTTTTTGGCATAATACAGAGTAGTAGAAGTCTAAACTAACAAGTCATCATAATACCAGTTAAGAGTAAGCCTGAAGAAAATATACATTTGGTTTTCAGATTATGATGTACTTCAGCGTACATTTTTCTTCAACTTCATCTTGAGGCGGCCGCTGCTAAAGGCTATGGCTACTTACTACCATACTGCATCATAGCCGTTTTTAGTGGCTGTTTTGACTTCTTGAGTCGCTGGCAATGTTAATGACAGCTTCAAGTTACTTTGAGCCATAGACTGCTGTGCTATGCGTTTGTTTAAGAGTTAAGCAATTAGTTAACTTTGGCGCATGTAATAACCAACTATGGTCTTAGAGGTCTAGCGGCCTTTTGAAGTCTTCGTCATCGTCTTCGTCGTGGTCCGAGACGAGACATCTAGCTTTTGTTTGGTGTTGTTATTGTAGTGCAGCGCAAAAATGTAGCGCATCATTCTCAGCATCGTACAGCATCGTGTACAGCATCGTTGTGATCTGTGCATGACTGTGTAATATACTTTCTGGTGAATCTTTGTTACTCTCTATTTTGCTTTGTATAGATACTTTAGTCTAAACTACAACTTTGTGTTTGAGTGCTGAGTCTACTGTTGAGTGTTGCATGCAATAATTGCTACTGTTCGTGAGTTGCAGCTGTATAATTAAGTTATGCTGACTGAGGGATATGGTTAAAATAGCTTAGTTACGAGGGCTGTTTGATAAAATTTGTGTAACAGACAAAATTAATGAGTCGTGAAAGTAGTGGCATGATTATGCTTTATTTTATTGTACAAGTTAGGTTATTGGCTATAGAAACATTAAGCACGTTTCGTAATAAACTCACTGACTAATGTAACTAAAAACGTTTTTCTAATTAATACGAAACTCTTAAGTCGTAGCAGAAGAAATATAAACGTTTCCACTGTTGGTTGTAGATAAACACTTTGTGCCCCAGGTTGGGCGCCAAATGTTGAATGTATGACCACTTCGACGTTGATTGCGATAAACACTTTGAGCCCCACGTTGTGCGCCAAAATGTTTAATAAACATAGTAGCGAATTTTGAATTAACGCAAAACTACAATTCGATCTTCAGGCATTCCCTTGTTTTTTGATTAAAAATATTAATTTACTCTTCTCTCCGTTTATACTAAGTATTGCGAATACCCTTGTTTATGTACATATTGAATGTATTTATCTTTAAGAATAAATAAGTACATCCCATTTAATTAAATGCGGGTACATTGTTAGTAAGTGGGAAAAGGTCAAACTGAAAAGCTTTGTATTCTCACATGCGGCTTTGACGTCAATGTCAATGACTGGTTTTTATTATACATATATAAATAAGTATCTATTGTTTACCAGTTTAATCACATTGATCAAATTTGTGTATATCAGTTGTACATTAAGTGTGCATATATCAAGTAAACCGCATACAGTTTTTTTAGTCAACATGACGTCATATATGTGTATGCAGTTTCAATATTTCCAAAAACACATACAACCGCTTATCCACAGCCTTAAAAAGCCAGTACCACTTGAGCGCAAAAAAAAAGATTAAAATTAAACAAGTGCGGCAAATTGCCACAAAAAGGCATAACTTGGCACAATTATTGAATTTCACAGGTTGCTTGGGTTAACTGGCTGGCTAGCTAGCTGACTGACTGACTGAATGACTAGTGAAACCAGTTTCAAGACAGGACGTCAATTCAAGGTACAGACACAAAACGAATACCAAGTTGTCAGTGACTTCAGTGTAAGCAGTGCAAGCGTGAGAGATACAAAATGTTTCAGTTGCGAGACGTAGAACGCGCACAAGTAACCCAACACTCTCAACAAGAACAACAACTGCATAAATAATAATGAAGGATAATGATGAAGCTGCAAAGCAAACTCAGAATAGTATCGCAAAGATTTATGCTGCAAAGAAAATTTTCAGTTTAAACTTTAGCATACACATACATACTATCTATAAAGTAAGAGAGAGAGAGAGAGAGAGAGAGAGAGAGAGAGCGGGAGAGATCGAGAGAGAGAGCGACTTTCAAAGAATAACTATTACTAATTCCCGGCAACACTTTATTTGTCAAGATTAATTACAAAATTTGCGTTAAATCATAATTTTCAACATGCTCGTACAAAGAACAAGCCGGACTAAAAAGCATCTCAGAGTTGCAGCTTGCCTAAATGATTTACGACTTGAGAGGATGCATCTACATCTGCGCGCTTAACTTGTATCTTACCCACGCATAACATACGCGCTGCAAGCTGTGCGGCATGCGGTCAGCTGCATATGTAGCTAGTACAAGTATATGTATCTACAAGTTTGTGTATCTACAGACTTACATACATATAGTATACATATGTATATAAACTCACTAAGTTTGACATTTATGATGTGACTGAAAAAAATTGGCAAAAAATTACCACGTTAAAAAATTGTTTAACAAAAAATAAAAAAACGACTTTGGCAGGAGAAAGATAGCCAGAGTGAGAGGGAGAGGGAGAGCGAGAGAGAGAGAGAGAGAGAGAGAGAAAGAATTGCAGCTTGAAGATGAGAAAAATGTGTTTATAAATGTGTTACTGCGCTTGCGCATGTGTTAAGAAAATTGATTATTATTGATAATAATTTGTGCCCGCTGTGAAGTTGCCTGCTTGGTGTTGTAGTGTTGAGTGCTCTGTTGATTTATTAGTTGTTATGCATTTTTGAGTTGAAGTTGTTGTCGTTGTTTATGCAGTATTTATTTAAATTAAACGATATATAGTCGCATGTAATACTAACTGCAACAAACATATACTAGAATGTGTACTACTGTGATTAACAGAGAAGTTCTAATACAAAATTATACAGCAGTGGCTCTTAGTTAGGCAATGTCGTCTAAGTTGGGACAACTTAAATTTGCTTTTGGTTGAAAATTATATAGAAATATAGCTAATACCAGCTGCATAAACTATTTCAATTGCTCAGGACAAAATGTTTTGTCTACTACTTTTTAAATACTACTTTTATTCAAAAAACTAAAAAAAAAAATGTTGTCTAAGTTGGGACATCATGTATCTTACACATATAAAATATGCGTATGAAAAAGTGAGTAATGCAATGTTTCAATGGAAATGTAATAGAAGATGACCAATTGAAAAAAATATATGAATATAGCACACAAAATGGTGCATTGGTTTGATGATTTTATCAAAACTTAGTTGAAATATTATTGACACTTAATTTAATAGTTCATTATAGACTTGATCAAAATTACTTTCAGTCTTACATATTTTTTTTTTATAGAATGATAAGTTTCATTAAAACAAAGTCCCAGCTTAGCCGAACGTCTGTTCCAACTTAGACGACAAAAGTATTTTGGTAAAACTTTAAATGTATGCCAGAGTTTGGCTCGATTAACGGCTAAAATTTTGGTGATAGTAGTGTCAGTTTAAAAAATAGCTAAATGCCCCAACCGAGACGAACTTTACTTACTTAACTCAATTATTAAAAATCGTATTGTCCTGGAAATCTAGAGATATTTCATTAATTCGTTAAACCATTTTTTAAACACAATTTCAAGTTTTCAGAAGTGGAATAATTTATGTGAAATCAGCAGAGCTTTTTAAAGTGCAATGATGGAATTCTAATAAAATTCGCTTGCAAAATATACTTTGAATAATTTACTTGCAATAACTTGCTGCAACAGGTTAACATTTCACTGAACCTAAACTATCTGTAAGTAGCGCTAGGTTAGTCAATTTAAATTAAAAATACTCACGCTCCTATCTCTTTCGCGCTCACGAGTCATATCAACTGGTAACTGCTTGCTGGCATGCTATCGCCTTCAATTATTATACCAAGTAGGTAGGTAGAGAGAGAGAGAGAGAGAGTGAAAGAATGAAAGAGTGAAAGAGGGAGAGAGTTTAATATTTGTGTATGTGCGTTTAACTTGCACAGACTAACACTTATATTTCGGTATAAGTATATGCTTTTTTGTGAACTTCTTTGCGCGAATACTTCGGATTTTCAGATTTTAGTTAGATATATATTTAGTTAGTTATGATAAGACACTCATAGCTAAGCTATTTAAATTTTTCTTTAAAAAATCTCGAAATACATTTTACTAATTGCAATTCAATCTTTATGATTTCAGTTTCAACAACCTAACGCAGCACACCTGGTGAGTACAAATAGTTATATATGTATGTAAGTATTGCTTAGGCAATAAAATCACGCTTTGACCATAAACAAGAAATATGTATCTGCACTGCAACCAAATTTGTGCAAAATGTACAATTCCCTTGGGTAATTTTTTCGCGCTCTGGTACAACAAACCAAAATTGGTTCTAATTAAATGCGCTCATTAGTAGCAATTTGGAAAAGAAGCATTGAGGTGCATGAAAAACAAAAAAAAAAAAACACACACATCAATAAACTGGTTAAAGAACACACACAAGTTTTATGTACCTACATAAATACGAGTATATATAAATGTAACTTATCTGTTTCATCTCTTCATCTGTGCAACTTATAAGAGCATATCAGCTGTTCGCATCTATAAGATACATATGTACATATAAAATTCAAATTGACAACTTTTGTCAAACAGTGAAAGCGTGTGAACTGAACTTGAGATCTACATAATACATACAAATTTATATATATATATATATATATATATATATATATATATATATATATATATATATATATATATATATATATATATATATATATATATATATATATATATGTATACATAAATATATGTATGTATATGCAACCAACCGCAGTCATGAAAAAAAAGCATTAAACAAATAAACCACTTCACAACTGTCACATAAATCTAGTTTAGTCAAGCTAAGACAAGACAACCCAAGTCGTGTTGAGCTCATGGCTCTATGCAAAGCTTTTGTCTATGCAAAGATACATATGTAGTTTATATACAATATATATTGTATGAGCTATAGAATACATGAGCTTGGCATATCGTTTTAGCATTTGTTGTTGCCGACTCTGCCGCTGCTGCCGTTGCATATCAGTTGACAATTTGTCGCCGTCGAAGTTGAAGTTTCATTCACTCGAACTTCTAGCAGACAATGTTGTCTCAATCACCGCGCTTGGCAACTGCAAATAAAGTTAATGACTTTTTTTTTTTTTTTGAATATGAAAAAAAAAATTATTTTTAATTCATTAAATGCACAATTGTTGTCTGGAAAATTGTAATGCGATAGCTGAAAATAAAATAAATAAGATACAGATACAGATACATTATATTATAGCAAACAATAGCTTTTAATTATAAACACAGTCATTGGTTTATTTGCTTAACGCATGCCATACGTTTTCTTGCTGAAGATATTTTCACTTAGTTTAATTATATTCAGTTAAGTAGAGTTATGGAAAAACCTGAGATACATTTTACTGCAAACGTAATTTCACGCTATATTTGTAAAAATTTTTTTTTCGCTATGCTTTTTGATGTGCATAATTTTACTGAAATAACTTACAACAGCTTGAAAATTAAGCTGTCAAGTTAAATTTTATTGAAGTTTTTTTCTTTACAACTAAATACAATAGTTGAAAATAAGATACTTTATACAAACGCAGTTGACAGCTGTTTTTATAATGCAAATAAAACTGGTATATTGATATATATAGATTGACGAAAGCTTAAATAACAAAACAAAAGAAAAGTAATTTAAATAATCAACTGTAAAAATAGAAATTCGATATATGTATAAAAGGTTAATGAACCAACTGTTACGGAGTTGAACTAGTTCAGCTTGGCTGAACTTGCGAATAACGCTTAAAAATGAAAGATGTCAGAGTACTTTAGACGCTCGTCTATTTTATAGCCAGCTAGTGAAGTAGTCTTCAAGTATTTCGTATAATATATGCAATAACTCAAATTGGATTTCCTGTAAAGTGTAAGATTTTTGTCATTCACAAACTACAAACCCGGCTGCATCTCATACTATTTGATACTTCAACTGTATTCTGACGTTTAAAAATCTGTCCTGTTGCTCTTTAAGTATGCAACAGGAAAACAAATACCAATCTATACGTTTATATAGTATTCTAAGCAGCACAGCTTGAATGCAGCTGTAGATATTGAACTGGCTACATACTCGTAAAATTTTGACATGTACAGATAGCTATTCAACGTAGGCAGACTCTTTTATACGATATTACTTGTCCATGAGGGCTAAGATTCAAGCAGAGCATTAAAGTAGTCATTGATGGCACTTGCATTGAATCAATCACATAGAAATTCATCTAATCAGCAAAAAACTACAAAGCTGCGTATCTATGTAGTAACATAAACATTGGAATTTCAATTTGTATAAACAACTCAAGTCAAATGTGCATATGAGTGCTTGGTACTTATAGAAATGTGTACTGTAGCTGCTATAAGTAGCTGAGAATCTTCATTATTTATGCAGTAGATACTTTTGCATTACAATGTATCTACGAGTATGTTTATGCAGTCAATTGCATGCATGTAGCTCTTATATAGTTCTTAGTATGGGACACTACAACACCTTAGATAGTCAAAGCTGTTGGGCATATATGTATAATCGTAGTTTTGAAGATATAGCATTTGAAAGCGAACTACAGTAGCTCTAGCATATTGTAATTGTCATGCAATATTTCAAGTTTTGTATATTTTACTGTCATTTATTAGCATATACGAAATTATGCAGCTTGAGGATACATAGATACGCCATTTGATTTGCTAGCTAGCAACAAAAAGATACAATGATATGAACTTTGTAGCTACTAAGCTAAAATACATATTGCTTTTAAAGCAGCCGCATTTATAGCCTATCTATCAGTTAACAATTATCAATGAAAGTTATAGATATAATATATCGAAAACCGTAGCATAGTACGTTATACTCGTATAAATACTAAAGATAAATCTGCACGCGAAAACATTTGACAAGCGATTAACTTTAAAATTTATCGTTGCTTCGCAGAAAAAATAAGCAAAAAATTCAAGGTGTAGCTTAAGCAGAAGAAATAGTTAAAAGTAAAATCACTAACAAAAATGAAACAAGTTCATTGAAGTTGCGCCAATCGTAAATCTTATTATTTTCTGTGCACGCCTATAATTTTTACGCGTACAACAAACGCTTCGTGTGTACAACCAAAACTAAAAGTATGTAGCATCATTAATTTAACTAGTTGCGATAGAAGTGTTGTCTGTAGTATAAGCAGATACTTTTTTTTTTGTCGAGCAGCAGCAGCAGTTTAAACTAGTCGAAGGTTGCAGCCTTTTATAAGTTAACTGATTAAATTATCAGGAAGCTGGCGAGTGTGTGTGTAAGCATTAAATTGAACGTTTATATACTTACCTATAAGTGGTAGATGAAGTGCTTGTATAGAAGGGAAAGGAATAGAGAGGGAGCGTGAATGACAAAAAGATAGTCAGTCTGAGAGACTGGACTGGTTTTAAGTTGTAGGAAACACTTGCTACATGAATATGGAATGCATATTCTGCATTTATGCACATCATATTTATATATTTTTATAAATATGACATATTTTTGTTTTTTTTTTGCTTATTTAGATAAATCATTTCTTGTTTATTTCAAATCTTCAACTGACTAGTTGTGGCTTTAGTTGATTTAGCATAAGTTTCATAATATTACAAATATGATCGGATTAATATTCCATGAATGGAGTCACAGTATAGAAGAGAACATCTTAAAGATAATGGTGTTAAATTTACAAAGTACTTAAATTTATTAACTAATTTTAAAATGTTGCATTGATATTAAATAATTGCATATTTTATGCATATTTACTGCATATTTTGTACATATTTTGTGTATTCTCAGGCATATACGGCATATTCTCAGGCATATTTGGCATTTTTAATTTTTGTTCCTAGATACTTAAAATCTATGGCTATAAAAGTACATATGACTTAAAGAATCGCGCTTAGTTTAAGCATAGTGCAGAAAATTTGCATATTTTGACGTGTTTCAAACTTTCTTCTGCATATTTCAAATGTTTCTTGTTATTAGAGTTTATAGACGTTGCATATTTCATGCTTATTTTGCATATGCCTGTACTTTCATGTATTTTTGAATACTACAAATGTAAATTGTATTTCACAATTAAACACTTAGTATAACTTATTGCATATTTATGGCATATTTTTACATATTTGCGACTTTAATGCATATTTATTATGTTTTTTAAATGCATAGTTCATGCATATTCCTTTCATATTTCATATTTCATATATGTATATATGTATTCAATTAATGGAATGTTCTTAGTTGAACCATTTCGTTTCTACGCAAAAAAAAGGAAGCTTACCAAAACTTCGCAATATTAACTATAATATTAGACTCATTTGACCTTTCCATCGGTCAATATTCTTCACATACTTAACATGGTCTCGGTAAGTATTGAGAATGTAAAGAAATTTGCCTGTACATTTACCCATATGCGTCAATATGCTGCAAATTTTCAACATTCTGAAAGAATATTGCCATTCACTCCGAACGTATTGCTTTATTCTGAATTATTATCAAATACCACAAATAGCTGATATATTTAAATAAAGCGAACGTCATTTTGCCAATCACATGTTAACAACAACGAACATTTGCCAGTGGAAAGTGCCAATGTTGAGCCCAATGGAAGGGCCCTATAACAGTACAATGAATTAGATAAAAGATTATAAACCTCAAGCACTAAACAGCATCTTTATTAAAAAAAAAAAAAAAAATCACTTCGCAGCTAGCTTTCTCCTTTCTAATCTCTAGCATATCTAATAGTCACAACGTTTTTAAAAAATCATTACTGAGCTGCTCACAAAATGAGCACTTTCAACGCCAAAACGTTGCACTTAGTAGCAAAATCGTAACTGAAAATGCAATTTTGATAATAGTTACTAACTGCACAACTTTTTAATGACAATCATCAATCTGCCTGACGCTGTAAGCAACATTGCCAGCAGCAAACTATTTACTACTTTCAATGCTAACTAAAAACTTCATACTGCTGTCACTAAAGCTACACCTCTTCCTGGAAATGCTAGACAATTGCTGCCACTATAATTCTACTTTGTTGCTACGAAAACCTTCTTTTCAGCAAACTAACAATTAAATAAGATATAACAGCAAAATGCTTATTAGCGCATCTAAATGTGCAACAAGGCATAAACTTTTATTAAGTGTCATCGAATGTCGCCAAAGGCGCCAAGATGCACAAAAATACAACCAGAAAAAAGAAAAGAGCTGCGAAAACTTGATTTCATTGAAACTGAAAAATGTATAAAACGCAAATAAACTGACAGCATTATGAGCTAAATTGCGCATTTGCTGTTGCTGTTGCAGAGATACATATTGTATATTGTTGTTGCTTAATAAATGCAAAACAACGCAGATGAAGCAAAAGATGCTGCATTGAGTCAGGTGCACTGTGTGGCATGTGACAGCACGATAAGCACAAAATGAAGATACAGCAATGCTCAAGACTCAATTCAACTTTCAGTTAATAAAATGAAATATTAAATGCGCTTTTCAAAGATTACGTTCAAGACAGCAGCAGCAGCAGCAGAAGCAGCAGTCTGAAATACTTGCAGCATCTTTTTCGCACAAGGCGACGTGGGCATATCGCCTGGTAACGCGTGAAATGATAAATACAATGCGCGAAGCGTTGCATACGAGCGACGACGTTCTTGATTTAATGAAAATGTTCCAGATCAAGTTTGAGTAAAAAGTATCTGCGTGCCTACTACTATGTCGTCTGCATTCGCGTTTGCGCATGCGTTCAACGATTAATTTAATGCCCAAGCGCATAATTAAATGCGTGTTGTAGTGCTACTGTGTGCTACAGATCGCTGGCATCTGACTCTTGTTCGATCTCTGTAGTACGTGTAGTATCTGGAGCATACGTTCAGGTGTCGCTGTCTTGTAATGACATTAAATATGTTTAAGCATGCATAAATAAATCCTGCACACAATCGAGCGTGTGTTTGGGCAGCTGTTTTACATGCTTCAGATTGAGCCTGGCTTGGTGACAATTATGTTAAGCAGCTTGAGATAAGTTGTATCTATTGAATGCATATGGAATGTGCGTTCAAAATAGCATTGTATCTTGAATGTTTTTGATGGTGGATCTGTCATAAATGTTATTTGTTGTTATTTTCGATATATGTAAGCGTAATCTTGATCTTCCGATTGGTTTGCATCTACATTTTAACATAATCAGAGTAATTCTTTTGTTGTTAAAAGCCGCAACAATCTTCACTTACACAACGAAATAACAAAAAAACATACAACCCTGTAATTTGACTGGATTAGTTCAAGACTAGTGAATTCGCAGACTACCGGTTGCTTGTATCAGACACCTGAATATCAACAGTATAATACATTAGACTAGCGAATTTACAAAGCTATGAGCAGGGACCGATCGATGCGCTCTTGCATTACTGTTCGCCAGCCAAGCAAGTGAAAGGGGACTAGTGAAGTACTTAACCACCAGTGGCTGCCGAATTCATCAGTCCGCAGCAGATCACCCCGAACAAGCTGAACTACAGGCACACGTTTTACTTGAAATACATACAGCCACATGTATTTCTACAGCCCCCCCCTTTATTTCACCCACTCTTGGACATAGAATATGTTAGTGGCTTACACCCATCCAATCAATTCTTGGTTGTTCTCTCATTCACAACGAACATATATATTTACTCGTTTGTATGAGATACATGCACAATATTTTGATTGTGTTCATAAAATCTGTATTGGTTCTGTATCGATTTGCTTTATTTTTTTTGTAGTTACGTTTTGATTCATAGCAAAGAATGTCACTTAGTGATCTCAAATATTGGAACATTCATATTGTGTTTGAGAATCATTTAGTAAAGGAAAATAGTATAGATTGTCTGCTCCACTGTCAATCTGGCGCTCTATTATATGTACTTGTACTTGGAACCTTACGATCTGAAGTGCGTTTTATACAGAAACATTTGCAGAAACGTTTTGAATGATATTTTTGTATAGGATCTTACCATTGGCCAACCTACTTACATTCCTAACATTATCGGTGAATGTTAAGAATGTTGCCTGTACATTATTAACATTCTCAACATTCTTGAAGAATATTGCCATTCACTTCGAACAAATTACATCTTTTTGAATGAAATAACCGATTTATTTACGATAACATATCATATTTATTATTATCAACACAAACAGCTAATATATTTAAATAAAGCGTACGTCAATTTGCCACTCACATGTTGACGACAATTAACATTTACGAATGTGCACGTTGAGAATGTTATGCACAATGGAAAGGCTTTAATAATACATTTTGAGACACTTATTAGTCTTTTCTTTCCTAACTCACACTTTCCCACTGTTTTTCACACAGTTTCTTTATAATTTACTTGTTGTCTAATGAACTCTTACATTCCAAAAACTAGTTAACGCATATTTATACACAAGAATAAATCAGTCAATGCGTATCTGTCACACAAATCACAGCTGTTCAAATAAATAGAATCACTTGAAATTACAAAATTAAAAAAAAAAAATAGAAAGATAGAAAGATAGAGAAATATCAATCGACTCAATAACCAGTTAACTACAAATCATTTCCGTTTAATTATGGAATGTGGCAATTGTTGGACGACAGCAACAACTTGTGTTGCCTATAGCATATGTAGCTGCGGCAGCATTCCGCAACGCAAACCAATTGTCAAATGCCAAAGTAAATCCCTACAAGCGAAGATAACAGATACAAATAGAAAATAGCAACATGCATGGTTTGTGGCACTAAAATTAAAGAAATAAAATACATAAAACGAAATTTGTGTATATGCGACAAGTGTAAAAAATGTTTGCGTTAATAGATTAAGCGTATAGAGTGTATCTACTAAATACTTACTAGAGTGTAGTCGTGAAATAGCTATAAAACTATTTACAACATACTAAATCCAATCTATCTTTGCTCTGTTTATTTGTTTTCATTGCAGTTAAACCAGAATCAATGGACTACAACGAAGGCCAAGCCTTGTGGCAGCTGTCTGCTTCAGTTTTTATACCTCTGGATCACCTCTTTTGACTGGTTGCAACATGAACTTGTCAATCAAATCGACAACAAAATATATTGCTGCATTCATTGGATCGATTGCTGTCAATCAGCTGAAGTTTCCTGTAAGTGTGTGCTTGTATTTGCAACGGATGTTTGAACAAGTTTTAATCAGTAAAGCTTGAAAACAGGTGCTATGCGCAGCATTCATAGAAAATTAATTTTTTAATTAAAAAAAGAAATATCATCCATCGAATTTGAACTCACGTCGCGTAGCTGACCTTTTCTTTAGCATACTAGTTGATTTGTATTCATTTATCATTTGTACAGAGCCAGTTTTTGAGATTTTTGTATAATTAACTTCGGGTTAAATGCGTTTTTAAACCGTTGAGCAACGCCTCTTTCTAACAATTTAGAGCCAAAGTTGTAGCTAAAATTGATTTACTCAGTTACTTATACGACTATAGATACATTTGTATCTAAAACTGCCTTTTGGTGCTTGCCAGCCTTCTTTGTTATTTGATTTTGTTAATTACAGTTTATTAATCTAAGATTTTTTCTTACTAGGCAATATTTTCTTTACTATTTAATTTCGTCTTGAAGTCTTTGTAGTTAATGGTTTCACAAATTGTTTGAAATGTGTAGAGAAGCCAGCACTCTGTACG
The DNA here is from genome assembly GCA_035044765.1 of Leucophenga montana. NCBI lineage: Eukaryota > Metazoa > Arthropoda > Insecta > Diptera > Drosophilidae > Leucophenga > Leucophenga montana. The sequence goes on along the minus strand of JAWNNQ010001780.1, from coordinate 995,766 downwards.
AATAGTTGAGAATCGGGGTTTTTTTTTTTTTGTTCGTATAACAAATAGAATCTAATTAATGAAATATTAAAGCGGCGATATGAATGCTACAAAAGCGGTTTTTGGAATAACATTCTTTTTGGGATTTTTAATTTTAGATTTTTTATTTTTAAATTTTGACTGATTTTTGTCTGAAGCGCGGTAATTAATCATAAAATTTATGTTTGGACTGCATGAAGTAGGCTTTAAAAATAGATAAATAATTTACGCTGATTTCAATGAGTGGCTTCTTTTGTATGTAAGTTCTGAAGTTCTGCGCATGAAGATGAAACGTGTAGATAAAATATTTTATATAAATGTTTGCATACAAACAACTGAATTGTCAGACACACAATTAGAAGTGCTGTAGATACAATTTTTTAACTTGAACTTTATTTTAATTTCTGGGCTTTCTACAGATATTTGCAGTCAAAGGCGTTCTGATTTTGGTGATATTTGTTTAAATTCTGTTGTTTCGCGCGGTGCTAATTGATCGACCAATTATAAGAAACATCCGGTTAGTTGCTTAGAAAAAGAAAAAAACGGACAACACTAGTTCTAGTTTCTTTGTTTTAATTATCATAATTTTTTATCTTCTCCAAATGGTCACCATTATGCTCAGTAAATTTCTTTAGTCTATAGATTCACCTATCAAGAGCGAATTTCTTTCATTGCCATAGACCACAATGTAGTTACTAGTGCTTTTAGCAGTGTGTGCAGGGAGAAGCCACGCTGTTCTCCCATTTTTTTTTGCTATTTTCCAACATGATATTTAATCCCAGTTCCTCAGCAATCATTTCCTGTAGCAAATGTAGAACTTCGTCAACTTTAGCCTTAACCAAGGCCACATTTCTCTTGTCGATCGAAGATTTTGGCCTCTCTTCTCGAGGCTCGTCCGCTACCACTTGATTGATTCCAGTCTGGATTTTCGAAACCATTTGGAATTAGTTTTAAGCGATGGCGCATTTGTTTCATATATGTAGAGTTTTATTAAATTTATTGAAATTTTATACTAGCTTGAGTTTTAGGGTATATTTGTAAAAGGTATCCACTTTGTTCTGTATGGTCACATGCTTTTTTTTCTTTTCACTTACTCATTTAATTCAAAATGCTTCAAATATAATTAGTTTGACTCTAATGCTAGGCCCGCATTTGGAGAGGTTTTCACGGCAATTTAAGGCAAACACCCTCATCTCACTTCAGCCCAAAAGCTATATTACTTAAGGGATAAGACTCGGGGTGCGGCTGGGCCAATTGTAACGAGATTTGCGCTATGTGATGAAAATATTGATCTTGCATGGGAAGCCCTAAAAAGCCAGTACGAAAACAAGCGGTTGTTAGTTTATCTCCAACTAAAAATCATATGTATCATCCCTCATCCCTTGCCGTGGGGACTAGTGGCTAGGCTTAAACAAAGTGCAGCCAACCGTAAATGATTGCCTTGCTGTTCTTAAGACACAGGAGGTTCCAACAGCGGACTGGGGTTCTTTGCTAGTATATCTGGCATCAAAGGGTGAGGAAACACTCACCCTTTGGAAGCAATTTGTGGAAGTTACCGAATGGACATAAATGTGCGAATTCCTTTCAAAAGGGAAAAAAGTGTTGGAAAGAGTGGGCTCCATGAAGGTAGCAAAACGACCAACAAACGTGTCCCAAAATAGTTCTCACTATAAGTCGAAGTCTATAATCATAACCAATCCAAGGCTTCTACGCCATAGTGCAAATGGTGTCATCATTTTCATTCGATTCTATGAAAGCACTCATACTCAAAACTTCTCAATACATACATACATACATATGTCTATATACAAGTATCTATGGCCAGAAAACTATAAATAATTTCGTATATTTTTGGGTTTATGCGTTTTTTGTTAACTTGTTAAACATAGAGTCAACAAAATAAGTAAAACATGCTGTTCGCAGACTGTCGTTTAATATTTCTTTGAGTGCTGTTGTATTTCATGTTTCTTTCGTTGTGTGAGTGTCGATTGTTTAAGCCTTTTACGCACAAAATATTCAACTGATTTCGATAAAATTTAGATGTCATAAAAAATCGGTTTACCTATTAATATATAGATCTATTTTACATAAATGTAAATTTCTTAGTTTCTTAGCAATCCCCTAACAATTAATGAATTATGAAGGTTTAAATTTTTTAGTTTTAAATTTCTAGTGAAAAGATGATATGATATGCTATCGAGTTTAAAAGCATATTTATACTAACTAGTTCTCACTCAGAGCATCAAATAAATAGCGGACCTATATGAGTGCTACGATTTAAATTTCACACCAAAGTAACTCTAAAAGCTCTAACTAAATTTGATATGCTGATTGGTTAAAAAATGAACCGTTATAATATGAGGCATCTAAAAACTTGTCAAAGCGCTTTTAAATACTTTAAACTGATTGCTCGATAACAGTAAATTTGTTATAAAGCATTAAAAACTCTGAAACTTTTCGTAACGCCACTGTCTACTTGAAAGAGCCACTTCATTCATGTGCTGTACTTCAACCATGCACCATATTTTCAAATACCACAAATTAGGCTTAATGATCAATAACGTTAAAAATTTGCCTAAGCGTCCAATTTTGGGCGCATTTAAATAATTTATTAAAGACATCAAATAGTATAATCAATCATCGCTTAGAAAATCAAGCAAACTAAGCGGCAAACAATAAATGAAGTCCAAATCCAAACTGGTGAACAACTAATAGCACTAAAACGACTGACAATGACGACAACAACTGGCCAAACTACAAATATGTATAAACCTTATATAGTTAGACCTCTATCTCTCTCTCTCTCTCTCTCTCTCTCTCTCTCTCTCTCTCTCTCTCTCTCTCTCTCTCTCTCTCTCTCTCTCTCTCTCTCTCTCTCTCTCTCTCTATATATATATATATATATATATATATATATATATATATATATATATATATATATATATATATATATATATATATATATATATATATATATATATATATATATATATATATATATATATATATATATTGTATATATAAAAATGTAATATAAAAGACAAACTAAGGCAAATACATTAATTTAAATGAGCGTTTTATTTTTTCTATTTTTTTTTTCGTTGTATCCGAGTTATCAGCAGCACGTTTGCGTCATTAAGTTGAACTTGCTTGATAAATTTAAATTACGTTTAAAGACAGAAGACTAGAAAATTTAATTTAAATAAATTTCTTTTTATTTTTACAAAAGTAACTAATTACATGAGATACAAGTGCGCTGCAATACATATTGTATCTTTTTTATGACAATTAAACTGAATGAGTTGGTTAGATTATATATGAGTGACTCAGTTAGTCACAGATACATTCACTTTGTCTTTTTTTTTATAAATTTTTTTTTTATAATGCTAACAAGTTGCATGAAGCACAAGAGAAATAAATAGTGTAGTTACTGTATACAGAGTCAGATACAAAAGACAAAAAGATATCGCATGTGATTGAAATGAAATATAAAATTACATTAAATTACCGGATGTAATTGCGGTGGTCGTGCCAGAGTAAAATCGCAACGAGGCAACTTGAATATACTATATGTGAGTAAGAGCATGCGTAAGATAGCCAGAACTGCCAGAGCAGCCGGTAATGCTTAAAAATAAAACTTAAGTCAAAAAAAGTTTTAGTACAGGTTTAGTTGCACGAACTGTTACGAACTTTGAAGAGAAGTTATTGTAGAAGAGACAGTCTGCGCAGCTGTAGCTGATTTATGTGCTTTTTATTTTTTTTAAACATAATTGCAAAAATAATACTAGGTAACAATTAATTAATAAAAAAAAAAAAATGTTTTTTCTCAGTTAGCACTATTTATTTTCTAAGTTGGATTCGCTGTATAAGCAAATCGCTTTAAAAAACCAGAAAGAACGCTGCTATAGAGTGTGTTCGACTTCGAGATACCATATAACTTGTCTAAGACTTTTTAATTATTGCATAAAGTTGTCTGGAGAGCTATATTCGAATCTGGATCTATGTGGCATATTTTATTAGAATTGACAAAAGATACACCAATTTGGCGTTTCTAACTTAATTTACATCAAAACAACAACAAATTCATACAAAAATTCAAAAATGTTGTGCAAGTATATATGAGAGCTACGCCTTATAGTACGATTGGCATGTTTATTTTATACACTTAATCTGAAGTGGGAATAGGAGAGTGTAAATATTTGCATTTGAAGACTTTTTCTCTTACAGTCTTTTCGATTTCGACGTTTATACAGACGGTCAGACAGACGGACATGTCTATATCGATGTAACTTTTGATGCGGATCAAGAGGACTTTATATCTTATAGTATTCGAGATCGTTTCTATATATTTACACAAACTTAAACACTTCCATTTACTCTATGGATACAGTGTATAAAAAACATTAGGATCGGAAGATAGATGTTCTGAGATTTGTTTTGACTTCTCCAAAGAACGATTCATATACTTGGGCCTATATCGTTCCAATATGATGCAATATTGTTAAATGGGAAATCACTGTATAATTTGTTCATACAAACTTTGCCAATCCGGTAAGTAATTTTTGCAGAACCAAAAAATTAAAAAAATTATGAGTTTCCATCGAAAAGTTTCGAAACATTTAAATTCAATTTCGGTCCAAATATTCCATGAAAATATTCTTAAAATTGAAATTTAGAGCAGCAGAATAAAACTGAACCGTTCACAAAATTGGTTCCAAATCGGAACTCATTACATGCCTGATATTTTATTCAATAAAAACCAAAAAACTCATAAGCCACCAAGTTTTATGTTTTAAGTAAAAAGTTGACACTTTTACAAAAAAAAAAAAAACAACTTAGAGTAAGCAAAAATTCATGGAAAATTATCGAAATTATAGCTGGTTGAATGAACTATAAACGTAGTATATACCATAGTAATTTATCCGAATACTTATTTCGATCTCAATTCATTGACCGGAATTAGTTCTCTTAAAATGTTCCGTTTTGTCACTTTAGAAAGCTTTTGTGAATGGTTTTTATTGGATATTTATACTATTTCTCAACGTAAAGTGAAATCAAATCGCAAAATCCTCTTGTGAAAGTTACAAAAAGGACCATTTAAACAAAATCGATTCCAAACAATTTAATCGGATCGCTTGTTTACTTCATAAAATATCTGCACGCAGAACAGAACAGAACAGAACAGGAGAGGAGAAAATGAGTTATTGTTAACTTGAGCGGTTTACACAATCGTCCGATTTTTAGACATAAAATCGAGCTTTTTAACATGAACGACATTTAGCTTATTACTTTTTAAATGTAAAGATCAAGTGTTTGACCAAGCAAAAGTGAAGTTATTGGCACAGAATTAAGTAAAAGCAGAATTAAAATATAAAGTAGATAAATTAAAAGCAGAGTGAAAACGTTGTATGTATTTTATTATTGTAATATTTTGATTAGAGCGTCCCGTTTGTGTTTCCTTGTTGGTTGTTGCTTAATTTCTCGCTTGTTGTCTTTTGCCCAGTGTAATACAAATTCATTTCAAGCATATAAACGTCATAAATTTTACACGAAATACAAACTGCAAAGTCGCAATTAGCTGCTAAGCAAACAAAAGACTTAAACAGCAAACTTTTGTATTGCTTGCGCTACAACTTTTAAAAGCATTTTGAAGCCGAAAAAAAAAAAAAAACAAACAAACAGCAATTACTAACAAAAAACAACAAACTTATAGATACATACACGTAGTGCTTACACAGCTACAGATACTTTGCTAGCCATGCACATAAATTTTATCTTATCAGACAATTTTGTCAACAGAAACTCATCGTACGAGTATACATTAAATGTGTCTTTTTCACGCCATTTAGGCAACTGTCTGTCATATTTAAGCGACTATTGCCACTTTAGGCGCAGGAAAGATATGTATGTTGGATGTGACAGCATTCAGATGCAGATAAGCGTGAAAAAAGTTCAAAATTCGCGCATTTAGTTGTCAATTATTTGTGGTGTACGAAATGACAGGCACATTTTCAAAAAAGTAACTATTAGACAACTGATAAGAAATACTTGTAAGTGAACGAGGGTTACCATACTTCAAGTAATAGGCAATTTGAACAGTCGAAAGAGACACAATATAGATAGACTGTGTGTGGCAATTGTCTGCCTGCCTGGTTGCTGTATGTATGTATGTATGTCTATTGAGCTTAGCTCTTTAAGGCTAACAACATCTTCAGTGTAGATAGTTTTTCTTCTTCCTCTTCTGTATGCGCACTCTTGTATGTTTGGTCTAAACTGTGATTTAAGATTGTTGGCTCGTATGTTGGCTTGCCGGACTGCAGCTTCTTCGATTTCATGTTGGCTAACTTTCTATAACGACATATATCGACTGCCTTTCAATTGTGGCAGTATGGCAGTCGATGTTGTTGCTGTTGTTGTTGTTGTTGTTGTTGTTGGCTAACTGCCTGCTTGCCGCTTTTTGTATATATGGCTTGCATCCTTTTGGCTGCATGTTGCATTTGCATATTGAACATTTTGACCACTTATGTTTTAGTTATGGATAACATAAAATTTTAGTGCTGACTGCATTTCCTAGTTGCTGTAGAGAAGTTTAACCGCAACGATTTTGCTTGGATTTTTTTTAAAAAAAAAAAGGACAAAAAATATTTTTTTTTTGGAAGATTTAAAGTTTGCCTTAAATAGTTTTGAGTATATTTCCTCTTTATTTTTTGTTGCATATTATTTTGACATTTTGTTGGAAAAAATATTAAATTGCATAAAAAATTTCGTTTAGCAAACGAATAAAAGATTTAAGTACCACTAGTATAAATTCTTAAAATAAATCATTTCAATAACATGATTTGTGCAATTTACTACTGATAAAATGTATATACATTAAAATAGCCCTTAGTTATATTTGCTGTAGTTTTACTCGTCTATCATAGAGATTTGTATCTTATAAATATAACAAATATTGATTAACAACGACTGTATTCAGCTATGAGGGTTGCTCAATAAGTCTTAACTTTGCGTATATAGAACGTACTTAAGCACAATGAATGCAAAATCTGAGTGCTTGAAAAGGTTAATCTCTAACTTGTTACCGCTATCTATGATCTATATCACACACCTCTCATATTACAGTCGGACAGTCTCTCCGTTCGGCCCCAGCTAAAAAAGATGGTCAAAGCGAGAAATTTCACTAATTATTGAACTATAACTCGCACATTCTTGAAGTTGAAATATTTCTATTTCGCTAATGGCTTTCAGAACAAAAACGATGAATATTGGGTTTTAGATATATATTATTAAAGTATTCTTAGTAATTCCACACTATAACTACCACACTTTTGTAGATGTTAGCATGAGTTTAGTTTACTGATAAAAACCTACATTACGTACGGTTCATTCGGTCTGGAGATATAGGTACCCAAACTGTACTAAAAAGCAGTCTAAGAAAATAATTTAATATGTTAGTGATCTATTACTTCCAGACTTTACAAATTAGTTCACTTTTTATACAAAAAAAGTTTGCTTCCATCGGTTTGCTGCATTCAGAGTTGTACGTGAATGTCAAAACTCTCAAAAATTTTAAATGTAACTTTAAAAATAAAACAAAAATCAGTTGTTTGATTATACTGTAACAAAGCGAACTTATACCAAGTTTTGACGATTGACAAAAAGTATAAAGTTTCCTACTTTTTGCTTATCAATCGACGCCAATCGTGTAAACGCCCAGTGGTTGACAACTCGAGCACTAATCACAGTGGTCAATTGTTTTATTTCGACATTAAACTTTTTTAGTGCGCCTTGCAAGAATGCATTCGTTTTATACTTTCAAATGATTCATGCCTTGCAAGAATGTATTCATTTCATACTTTCAAATGATTCGTGCAAGCCTCTAGTCATTATTCGATTTTTATTTAAAATTACAAATAGTTATGATGAATTTAAAATATTTGATAAATTTTGGCTGGGCACACACACACCTATATAGTCAGGTCAATAAACATCAAACAATTTGATCAACTCGGTTGTCACAAGTGTAAATTTGCTGCATCAATGGTTGGTGACGCTATTTTAAAATTTGGATCAATAATAATTTGTTCAGTGCAACCGAAATTTACCGTCAATCGTGTAAACGGTGGAATCAATCGGATGAAACTCCTTTAAAGCAACTAATTGATGGTTTTTCATCAATCATTACATTGCTTACACTAATGCTGTATAGCAACTGTATAAATTATTTCCATGCTTTCGATGTGTTGCTGTGCTAGTTAGTGGCTGTGATAGAGGCAAAACTTAATCATACATGAACATTCCATAGCATACTTTGCGACTCAATTTCGTGCACAAGTTAATGTGGTTTTGTTAGAAGTATCTGCTCGTTTTCTTATTAAGGTATTCACAAGGTCTTGTAACAATGCAAAAGTGCAAAAGTGCAAAAAAAACTAACAAATTTGACAAAGGCCACTGACTAAATAATTTGTTTGCATCGCTCCAAAAAAAGTGCTGCAAAAATAGGTTAAATTTAGCAAGTGACAGCTCAAATTTTTGTATTTTTATGTGTGTTTGGTATTTTTTTTTGTTACAGGCTGATTTGCTGTTAACTCACAAACAAGAAAAACTAATAGTAATTTGAGACATACAAACCAAAATCACAAACAGTTCACTGTGCAGCGTTGCAACACTTTATTCTGCACAAGTGTGCTCACAACGCTGCACTTTTGCTCAATTACAAGATCTTGTGAACAGCCTAAATGTATATTTTCAATTTTTGCGTAGCACGCTCTTGAATTTATTACATAGTCAACCATAGCACTTCTACTGATTTTCAGTGTTATATTGAACAACTCTTGGAAGTATTACACAGTCAGTTATCTCGACCTTAGTACTTTTACGGATTTTCAGTATTATATTAAACAACTCTCGTACATAAATATTCGCATAGCGCACTGCTGACCCAAATACGCGTGGCAATTTTTCAATTTTTCTTGCAGTTGTTTTTGTTTTTTTTTTTTCATTTTTATTATATATTTTTTTTTTGTAATGGCATTTTCTTCATTTTCACTGTAAATCAATTTACGAACACTTGCATGCAACAGCAACAAGAACAATCCTACGCGCTGCTAATAATTCATGTACAATTACAATGCGAACAGGAAAAAAAAAATTCATGAAGTAAAAATTATATCGATGTTGCATGCCATGCACGTAGCAACAACAGCAAGCCCAAGATAAATACACGAACAGCAACAACATCAGATACAACAGCAACATCGGCAACATCAGCAACAACAACAACAACAACAACATCCACACACACATAATCATGTAATCAATATATGCAATTATCAATGAAATTTATAACAACCACGAAATGTATGTACAACAAAGCAAAACGAATCCGTAAAGTTGTATAGAGTAACAAAGTAAAGGATACCTTTTAGTGCAGATACATTGGAGGTCATTGCAGCCAGTTGTTGAAATTCGGCATGCCAAGCACATACGCACATTATTATTTTGCAATAATATTTTCATGATGCTCGCAAATTCGAGCGAGTGAAGTAGTAGTGTGTACACCAACCGATCCTGCTACATACTCATACATATAGTACTTAGTATGAAACATCTCAACTACAAACAACATTTGGCAGTGCGAAGTAAGAAGAAAATGAAATAAAATCAGCGCCGAAAGATTGTAATTGCAATGCAGGAATGCGCTACAGACTCGTGCTGCATGAATTTTGTAGCTAATAGTTGGGTAGAGCAGTGGCGTGCGTTGAAATGGGTGTGTAATATGCGAAAAATGCGGATTTAGAAGAAGTTTGGGACAAGCAAAGATGAACAGATATATCAATTGAATCTAAACAACACTAAAATGCCTAAAATTTCATCATATTTTTAGAAATCTGAATATTTGCGCAGTTTAGAAAAATGTTCTTTGTCGAAAGAAACTGGTTTGCGAAACATGCCTGATAACACTAAACGCAAATTCCCGCCATTCCGGCTAACAGGCAACCAACACATCGTCACATCGAGCCGAATGACAAGAAATTGCTTGTTCATTGACAATTGCCGCAAAGACAAAATCATTTCTTTTTTAATTTATATTTTTAAACTAGCTACCTGGTGCCACTTGGTAAATCTTTGCACTCTGGTGTTATTACTTTTTGAACTGGTGCGGCGCTGCAAAAATTTTCGCTAGCTAAGGACTAACGACAAATAGTTAGAGATTCGCTAGTGCATTGTGACTTCATGCCACCGGCCGAACAACAGTTTTATAATAGAATTTATAATGAAAAAACACAAAGTTTCGATACACACAATGACATAAGCCTTCAAAATTTTATTAAACAGATTTCAATTAACATAAATTTTTACATCATTTTTTATGCCCTTCCCTTCCACAACTTGCATCTCTAATCCTTTGCATTTTCGTCGTCTTTCTTCTCTTTCGATGCACCGCAACGCTGTACATAAGTTTGTATGGCCAAATCATAGAATGACAACTTATGATAGGCATAAAACTCTGCATTCTTGTATACGGCATCTTTACTGGCGCTCGGTCCAAGTTGTTCCTCCGGTGAATCGAATTTACGAAAACAGAGCGGCTCTATAAAGTCGGGCACCTTAAATCCGTCATGATTTAACTCGTCCGGTTTGTAGTCTTCGGGCGGATCTTTCGGTGATAGTGGAGATGCACCTGCAGCCGTGTCAGCATTTTCACAGCTATAGTTTTTCTTGAAGAGCATATTTGGATTCGAGAAACGGTTGGTAATATGTATCGAAGTGCGTTTGCCATCAATTTTCGACACATTCTTTGCGCATGATTCGGATGTATGTTCCGATGTAGGCGAATCAGTTTTCTCCTCGCAGTAGTTTTGCTTGCAGAGCATATTTGGAAGCATTTTGCGAAATGCAATCTTATTGGAAGCGAACAACGAATTACGTTTGCAAAAAAGTGTAAACATTTTGTTGTTAAATATTCTAGACGAAATGATTTGTATAAACGCTTGTTTTGTATTTACTTATAGAGAGTAAGTGTCAGCTACTACTGATAGTTTTCTCAGCGACTATTATGTTAAAAAAAATGAACCCTAAACAAAAAAAAAAAATGATATTAAATGCTTGTATTTGAGTGTTTATATCTCCAAACAACGAAATCATTTAAAATATCATAAAACTTTATAATAAAAAGAAGTTGTACGCAACTTTTCCGTACGAAGTCGATTAAGCGCCAGAAAAGCTTCGAGCCATTATTCCGAATAAATTGATACGAAATAGTTTCATTAGAACTGTTCGACGTTTACTTTTCGCTTTTTGATTCAAATCGCTCATTACAACTGAATGTTTTAATGAATTTTAAAGAAACTACTACTTCCGAATAAGAAACGTCTTCGCTTCACTGCGTATCAATTACGACTACCACGCCTACTGTATACTGTCATTGCGATGCCTGTCACTATTGTCATATTGATTGTAATTCAAACTGTGTGATTATTGGTTACTCATATAATTCGAGTGAATGCTACACAATATTTTATTTGTATACATTCAAATGAGTACAGTATTGTATTATGCATTTAAAATAAATGCACTCATTCATTTGAAATGCATACATACATTCATTCATTCATTGTCATACATTCAAATGTCTAATTATAAAAAAAATGAAGTAGTTTATAAACGTTTGCTTTCATTATTTCGTTTGAAATTTGTACATCATACATTCATTTGAATTTAATGCATTCATTCATTCATGCATTGCAAATGAATACATTCATTCATTCATTTGAGTGATTTATGTAAATTTATAAATAAAAATCAAACAGTTTATAGAGTGTGGCTGCGAATGGTATGCAAATCTTTGTGGCTTAGCTTGTTTTTTATTAATGAAATTTTTCTTAGCTTCAGTCAAATAGTATTTTGTGCACTTCTAGTTAGCCCTTCAGCACTACAGCACTGTACTGTTCTTTTGCAGCTGCAGAAACTGCCCAAATACATGTTTTAACTCGTTCAACATGCGGCTGCTGCTGTTGCTGCTGCTACCTTCCATTTCTGCTGAAGTCTATCAAGACTGACTGACTGACTGACTACAACGAATGAGTGCGCTGACTTTAACTTGCTTCGCGCGACATGCGCGCTTGACTACATCATAAAAACGTGCCAGATTGATGCGTGATTGAAATACCAATGATGCAAAGATGTACAGCATACAACAGACGGACCATAGCACATCGCAGCACAGTACAGGACTGAGTCAAGCATACATCTTTGATTTTGTGGCGACAGTAAAGTGTGCAAGTTGATTTGCTTGCAGCTGTGCTTCAAGCAGATTGCTGTTGTGCCTCTCTTTACTTTAATTTTAAATACGAAATTTCAAGCACGTACGGACAGCTGACAGTGTGTGTGTGTGGTGTGTGTGGTGTGTGTGTGTGTGTGTGACGTTTTTTACATCTGTACAGTTGTTCCGTTGTCCAGTATGTCAATCAGTATTACCGTTAGGCACAAGCCACGCCGTATAGTGTCATTAACTTAAGTACAAATAATACGTACCAATACGCATACCTTATGCACAACAGTTCAAGTTTGGTTTCGCGCTCGTTTTCTCGTTTAATTTGTCTTTGACCTCAAGCGCAGACCATCAATCAATCATGCTTCAAACTATGGAACAACATTATCATCATCATAATCAACATTATCATTAGCAAAGATTTCCAATATGTATGCAATATAATATATAGGGTGTTTGGTTTTTAGAGGTTCCAGTTTCCGACAGTGTTATAAATTGATCAGTTCTGGCAACGCTATTGTCATTTGTACAAAGTTTGGTTTGCCATTTTATCAATAGACTAATGCCAAAGCAACGCTTGCAAATTGTGCAAATTTATTTCGAAGATCGTGGTTCAGTTCGCAAATATTACGGTTTTTACCATGTTACGGTGTACAGAATCGTCCATCCAATTGTCTAAATCGATAAACCATAGTTCGTTTCAACATCATGTTTACTCTAAAAAAAATAATTAAAAATTGAACATCCAAAATCTCATTAATTTAATTCACTTGGAAGTCTTACACCTCTAAAAAAACACCCTATAAATGTAAGCATTGCGTGCCTTAAATTTGTCTAAAAAAGGTTTTGGTTTTTTAGACTGGCTGACAGGAAGCTTTATCACTTGGTACTGTTAACTTTTGAACCATAAATGGCTTTAACTGGCTCTCTGTCTGTCTGTCTGTCTGTCTGTATGTCTGTCCGTCTGAGTCTTTAGTTCAAGACTCGTTGGCATAATGAACACTTGGCAATTTAATGCCAACTCGCGCATACCGTTTTGTTTAAACTATATTTTATTAAGCTGGTTAACTGGCTTTTTTTTTTATATATCTTATTATACAATATATGTTTTTCTTCCTCCAGTCTCATTGACAGTTTATGGTCAAGATCACTTACAGCAGCTGTACACATGGACGGACACTAACGTGTTGTTAGTATGTGCCAAGTTTGTTGTACGCTTTCGTGTTGTTGTGCAATAAATGCATGCAACGAACATTGATTTAGTTCCTGCTAGTTTATAGTATGTATCTTATTCTTGTCGCGTTGCTTTTTTTAAACACTACTCTTAATTAATATTTGCTGGTGTTGCTCTTGATAGTCGAAGTGATGAATGAGTTTTTAGTTGTTGTTGTTGTACAATAGTTCTTCTGCAGCTTGTTTAAGTCACTTTGCTGATCTATGAGCTAAAAGCAGCTTTGCCGTTGTAGTTGTCGTTCTTGCATTGACATAAATGTTGACAAGACGCCACAAGTGGCGCCAGTGTGCGGCATGCAACAAACGTAACAACGCGCAGAACACGCCTTTTATGGTGGGCGCAACAAACGAGAAAAACAAAAGAAATGGAAACGAAACGAAACGAAAGACTTAGAAAACAAACTCTGTTCCTGTATTAGGTGAAGCTGTTCGCTAGAAGTTGTGTTGTGTGCATCAAGTAAATTGATGAACATATGCATGTATATTTTGCTTGGAAATGCATAGTTCTTAAGTAAAGTTTGGCTCCCGGGAATTATTTCCGGAGAAAACCATTGTCGGAAAATGCGTTTGTACATGAACACTTTATTTACTAATTGAGATACCGCACTGAAACCGATATATATCAGTTTGTCATGCACAAATTTCGCTTAGAGCTAAAATTAAATTATAATACAATATTCTTAAAGCACTCTTTACACCTTCATGAGTTCTCATTAGATTTGCTTTTAATAATATCAACTGAGCAAAACTCATATCAGTTATATGTGTACACCAAAATAAAAAATTGGACAAACTGAAAACTTCTTTCAAATCAATAGAACACATTATTTTGGCTTAATCCATTTTTCTTCTACAATACACTTCGTCCAACAATTCTTTAATATTTTGTTCTCTTTCAAATGAAAATATGACTTCTAGTATATTTTCAAATAGGCGTTATAAGTATCCAACTTCGAACTGACAGTAATATGGCGGGGTGAGAGCTTAGGACAAATGGATTATGTTCTATGTGAACTGATATTAGGTTTAAAACTTGCAAATATTTCTGAATACACCCAATCAAGTGCTCATTCAATCCACATATAGATAAGCTATAAGTAGATGCTAGGAAATATAATGAATTTCACCTTTGCAATCACTCAGAATTTGCGTTCACAGTGCTCCACAGACTGCTTGAACTTTAAATCTCTCAAGTAGAGTTGTACATTCTAGTTCAATTCAAATAACTTAGATACTTAATAAGTTAGATACTTCAACTTTCGCTGATATATTTATTAAATTCACAGTTCATTTAGTTATTCTAGAAACAGTGAAATTCTACAATTTTTCGTTTGCAGTTAAATGAACTAAATTAAGTAAAGGAATTAAACGAACTGAACGAACTAAATGCAAGTATCTAGTTCAGTTAAATGAAATCGCAGTCATTTCAAAAAGTTCAGTATTAAATGAACCAACTCTACTTTTTACTCATTTATCATACTTGCACTCAATGCTTCATTATACAATACATAGTCATGTATAAATACAATATGAAGACTACAACTTCGGAAATAGTGTGCAAAAGAAGATGATTAAGTTAGTAAGTAAGAAGTCGTTTGACACACAATTTAAATGGTTATGAATATTTTTAGTTATTGGTTTTCATAAATTTTGGAAATAGTGGAAACCCTACATGTTGTTTCAACTCTGACCATAGAGCTGTTGAATATGTAAACAATTTAATTTGTTATTATTTCTCTATATCTCTCTCGCTCTCTGGTATTCACAGAAATTGAATTGCTAGTCCGTCGCTCTCTCTCTCTCTCTTTTTCTCTTTTTCTCTTTCTATCTTGCTTTTACAACGCAGATAGGTGAGTAAGCAAGATAGAAGATAGATATGAACTATATGCATATTGTATTTTTGCGTTCAAGAGATATGCTTGTATTGGCGCGTGTTTTACAAAACAAGTTAGATATTTTTTAACCAATTTATTTTTAATACAAATTATATAGCTGATTGATAAAGGCTCTCAAGTGAAAATAGTTAATACATAAATTGTGCAAGAATAGATGCTTAATATCAACACAAAACTTTCTTGAATTATTTTTTTTGACATTTAAGCCATACTCTTTGCTATTATTACAAGCTATTAAGAAAAAATTTAAACATTACAACAAAGCGCTGCATTGCCACTACTTCAACTTCAACTTCATTTCAACAAAGCGCACTAAGATACTTAAACATACTAAATGGCAGCTTAGCTTATCTGCACATGCCACAACAAATCGTAAACTTGCTACTCTTGTCCAATGGTCATATCAATTAAAGCACGCAGCAAAAGATACTCGCATAAAATACAGACACAAATTAATAGTACTAGGTATACAAAGCGCTCTAAGTGCCGCCACTACGAGTAATATCATATCATATCGTATCATATCTACGCATGCCAAGAGAACCTTCAGCGCCTTTGCTTGAAGC
The DNA here is from genome assembly GCA_035044765.1 of Leucophenga montana. Classification (NCBI taxonomy): domain Eukaryota; kingdom Metazoa; phylum Arthropoda; class Insecta; order Diptera; family Drosophilidae; genus Leucophenga; species Leucophenga montana. The sequence continues at coordinate 979,780 of JAWNNQ010001780.1, read as the reverse complement.
AAATCTTTTGCTTAAAGTGTCGCTTCAATCAAAGCGTTAATGATGGCGCGCTTTGATGATGTCGCGACTTAGATGGAGTTAAGGTTGACTGTGAACTACTGGAAGTAATGATGTCTACGTTGTTGATGATGATGCTATAAACTCGTAGATACGCGCAGTAGAACTGAAACCTTTGAGTTGAAAAGTGTTACTGCTGTCGTTGTGAATGTCGTCGTTGGCCGCTGTTCATTTGCATATTTTGTAGGTTTTTTTTTTTTTTTTTATACAACGTCTCTGTCGTTAAGATTAAACTCGTAAATTTGTCGTTAAAAATCATGTCGAAAACGGCAACGTGTCGATGTGTTCTATACAAAAAAGCGCACGCAAGTCTGGCTTTATAGGCAGGCAGACAGGCAGGCAGGCAGACAGTCAGACAGTCAGATCAGGCGTTTTAACTTTTGCACATACTGCACTACACGTCTTTGCTTGGACTTTTTGTTTTTTTTGTACTTTGAGCTACTACTGTGCTGCGTAACTTATCATTAGTGACAGACGTAACGACCTTTTGAGCTGCGTCTTGCGTCTTGCTGTTTTATAATAATGAGATACAACTTGTATCTTATGGTTAATTTTTCTGCAGATTGCTTTTGATGGATGTCTGTCGCCTGTTGCAAACACAACTCGACTCGGTAGTATCTATTTGCCAAATTTTAAAGCTTAAGCTTGAATTTTGTATGTACTGTCAAAGTGACAATTACTTTTGGCCTTTTTTGGCTAACAGTATAAACTACTGCAGAATTTAAGATGTATTTTTTTATAAATTATAGCCTCTAGTGTTGAACGCAGCAAATCAAATTGACAAGCATTTTTGTTTAGCTGCACAGCACAGCACAGCACAGCACTGCAAATGAATTTGGTTTTTAATTTGCATAATTTGTGAAAAGCTACCAAAAAAAAAAAAAGAGTCAAGCTTATTTATTCGTGATCAATTCCACGAAAAAGTTTTTAGCTTCAAACTAATTTCAGTCAATCAGCTTGCGGTATTTCGTACAAAAGTGCAACCGTAGGTCATTTCAAATGCAGTTTTAGTTGCAGATACAAACGAGTGCGACTGTCCAAAGTAATTTCCTTTATTTTTGGCTATTTGTGCGGGAGACAACTCAATTTGCCCGCACTCACTCACTCAGTCAGATACTCAGCCACTCAGCCACTCACTCACTCAGTCAATCACTCTGTTGTCTTTCTAAGTTATTTTTCGTAGTCACTTAAGTTGTCTCAAGCAAATTGACCCCGAAACAAATAATTGCAGCATGTCAAATGTTCAATTGTATTGCACATAGCACAGTTCACAAGCTAAGCTTATTTAATTGTATCTACAATCATGCGCTGCATTTGTGTTTTTTTTTTAACTATTTGAAGATGTGCGGTGCTGCGCATGAGAAACGCGCAAGTCTTAGTCTCAGGTTTGTTTCTTAAGTCTTTTGTTTTCGTGTAATATGCTCGATTGTTATTGAAGCGTGATTTCAGCTCTAGATTTCTTTGATTTCATTGAATTTCATTTTTTTTTTTTTTTTGTGAACGCATTACCCGCTGCGCATTTGTAATTAACAACAGCATGAAAACACTTTGAAATTTATTTATAATTGTTTGTGTTGTGTGAACTCGTGTGCGTGTTGAAAAAAATCTATACAAAAAAAAAAAAAAAGAAAAAACTGTTGGTAGAGATATGAATTTTTGAGTTTAGAAAATAGTATCATTTGTAGATACTGACTGACATTGTTGTGTAGTGAAGCGTTGCGAATGCGGTTAGCAGTGTATCAAAATTAATCGAATGGAATTTGTAGTGAAATGAAATTTAATGAAAATTGTTAAACCATTACACTGCTTATAATAAATCTTTTATTTTGTTAGAATGAAATTCTTTTTGTCAATTAACGACAACGTTCACTTTGTTACATACTTTTCAATACATATAATTCGAATCTTTCTATATGCGGTTTTTATCCCTAATGAAAATAAAAAGTAATTAGTCAAACGAATAGCAAAAAATCAATTAATAAGCTGTTGACATTGATGGTGTAAAGTATATTTCGTTTTGTATGCATCTTTTGATATCAATTCTACACAAACAAAGATGTATTAACTTTCCATTTAAGTTCTCTAATCAATATAGATATTCATTAACGAAGAAAAAATACATTAAAGAAGCCTAATACCGTGTATAAAACGTTGTTTTGTATTGCTCGCTTCATTTTGTATGTTTTGCTACCTCTTTGTAGTTGTACCTATGCATATTCTAGTCGTAACTATACCTAATCGTATTAAAATACAAGAAAAAATAAAATTAAAGAAATTGCGAGATAGTAAAACGATGTAAATACATCAAACTTAAGTGCTTATATCTATACTAAATTGCTTAAACACTCTAAAACACTCATAAACATCAATCAAATCCAACTCATTGTGATACATCAAAGTCGGTAAGAAAGAAAACGACTTAAGTAAAGTTTCTTTCTATTTACATGATTTCAAGACATTAAACTAGTGACGAATTATAAACTTCTATTAAAAACCGGTTATAATTCGCAACTAATTATATTGTGCTTGTATGGTAAGAAGAAATGTAACTGACTTCGAATTAAAAACATAAATCTAAAACTGAAAAACGGTTATAATTCTCATATATGTAGTTTATACATATTGCATTGTAAGTGAGCATTTTCAAAATAAGCTTAGCTCACATTGAAGCTGTCTCCCTCCTCCTTCTTTCATAAGCTTTTTACTTAATAGTTGTAAATATTAAGCTAAAAATGCGATGTCATTTACACTGTCAATATTAAAATCGTTCTATAAACTCTACCAGAAAAGTTGACTTTAATTGTATTCCATACCAATAGACTTTTGGAGTTGCTGCTCTCTACGAACAATATACAAAAATTTATCATAGCTTGCATTACCAATAGATGGCGCATTGTAGTACCAATAGACAGCACTGCCTTATGTTACAAGGCAGTGCCATCTATTGACAATGTATACATATAGATTCTAAACATGAACTGCGCATGCATCTGGTGAATATAAAAATCCAAATTTTTTGGTTCTATCTTTTTTAGTCTGTGGGTTCTAGATGCTCATATATACGAATCATAGGCAGATGGACGGAAAGACAGACCGTTGGACGGATATATGTATCAGGAAAATGTATACTTTATAGAGTGTGCAACGCCTCCTTCTGTCTGCTACATACGTTTGCACAAACTTAGTGAACTCTTGCCACTCCAGGCACTCTTTGAACATAAAACGAAAATAATAACGAGATGAAAGTTTACACACTTTTTCGTCAACTGTCAACTGTTTAGAAAAAACGAAATCGTAAAAGTTATCAGTCTGAAAAACAGAACAGCTTAAGTATTATTTTCACTATCTTGATGAGCAAAATTAGGTGACAAAATCCATTCAGTGATTCTAATTTAGCTAATTTGGTTTGCCAAGATGATATAATTGCTTTGTTAAACCACCATCTATTTACAGAGCTAATGCTTCCTCTGGTGTATACTGAATTGGATGCTGCACGTTTGAATCCATACATGTTTTCATCTGTTTAACAATATTTTCATTTTTATTCAGCATCGACACCACTGCTGCTACAGATCGCTTTCTAGCCTTATATAAGCTCGCCGCTGTAATAAGCTCGTAACATTCTGTTTGTTCAACTACATAAGAATTCTTAACTTCGAACTTCTTAAGTATTCTGTGGCATTTTCCCCATCTATTGACCAACGACGAATTGAAATTTCTCGATCGTTTGCCTACTTCAAGATATTGTTGTTAACTTATATTAGTTTTATCAACAATATTTGCAAATATGTAGTTCTCCACTGCAGAAAATTTCATGCGAGACCTTGTTCATCATGCCATATCAAAAAAGTGCTCGCTTCACCACCGACATTGGACCTAAAAAGTTGATTTTCATGATAAGTTGCAAAAAGTTGCAAAAATATTTGAACATTTCACTATCTCAAAGACACATATTAATTTATAAAATTGTAATTAGCTTGAATTCTTTTGAATTTTCAAAGTGACACTCCACTGAAGTCATGTGTTTGCTATTATGAAAAAGTTATTAGTAAGGCTAAGTTCTACATCAAAGAATGACAATAAGAGATAAGCACAGATCACAAACAAATATTATTTATATAATACATACATTTATCTTTAATTAAAATTAACTAACTTCTCTCACAAATAATTTTTACACTTTTTCTGATAAAAATCCCACTGGCGTGCAAAAAGGCGGCAACTTTTGTGCAGCAAGTGTATAGCCATATGTTAACTTTGAAAGCTCACAGCTGATCAGCTATCGATATAAATCCCAATCGATGATTATTTATAACTTCAATAGGATATTAGTTATGAAAAGAAGTTGTGGAGATTAATTTGCCAGGAAAAATTTCATGAACTCGTGGCATGAAATGACCAACATGACCTGTTGGACGGTGTGAAGTTGCTAAAAATGCGAAACAATGATGATCTATGCACGTTTAAAGCAACAGCAGGCTTCCGAATTGAAAGGTCCGGGTTGTCACGAACTGACTGAGTAATATTGTCTACTTTTTCGAACGTTCTCGAAGACCTTGGATGCCCATATTTTGATTTTTCCAGCGTTGAACCGGTCTCTTCAAACTTCTCGACCCATTTTCCAATGAGTCGGGTGCTTGGAGCATCATTTAAATGACGAACATGTCGAATACTGCAGAATTATCTACGCGCTACAGTCGCTGAATTACCGTTTTTGTAAAACTCACGTACGCACAACATACGGTCTGCTCCCGAGAAACGCTCCATAGCTACAAAATTCCCAAAAGCTAGGCTACCGATTGACATACCCCCGCGCCACACGGAATAGTTGCGTTCACGCAATCAGCAAATCAAATGTGAACTTTCTTTTGAGACACCCTGTACTAAAAAATTGTAACTAAATGAAACTTAACATTTATAGTTTAAGAAATTTGAACTATTAAGAGTAGGTAAGCAAACAAAAAGGGCGTTCATAGTTCGCTATGATTACTTTTAATATATGAACTTTAATCGACTAGGTGTGAATACCCTATTTGCTTACTTGGATGTCAATTTTAGTGGAAATTTTTAGATATTTGAAACTATTTTTTTGGGTATGCCGTCTGTACAGTGACCGTCTGTACAGTGCTTTAGAGTTGAAGTTTTGTGAAAAATCTATTTTAAATTTTGTTAAGACATAAGACAGAGCATATTATTATTCTATATACTAAGTAATTAAAAGATATTTTTAAATATTTACAATGATCTAAATGATTTAATAAAAACATGTATCCTAATTAAATTTTATTATGAGTATAATACATTCATATAAGTGTATTTCCAGCTACTTGCAGCTACGGCAATCTTTAAGATACTTATTTCACCAATTAAAAAAAGGCTTACAACAGCAAACACAGTCATCAAATGCCACGAATTTATTACAGACATTTCAACAACAAAGGGTGAAAAAATTACAACAAATTATGCAAAAATTTATGAATAAAACTTGGTGGCGGCGGCATAGAATAATAATAATAAAAATATATATATATATATATATATATACATACATAATGATGCCACAACAACCGCAAAACATGCAATAATTCAAAAAGGAAATAAAAATGGGTAAAAATATTCTCAGGCCTAATAGCCACGAGCAGTCAAACCAAGAAGCAGACATCCAACCATCCAGTCACTTACTATCTCAAACCAGCTCAAAAACTAAAGCACAACCAAATGAAATAACAAAAAAAAAAAAAAAAATTCCCACGCAACATGAAAAAAAAACCTCGACTTATGTGAAAAATTGAAATTATCAACTTCCTCAAGACACAAATCAAGCAGGCCAACTAACCAAAGCAAGCACTGAACTGAGAATACATTGAATGAAAGAAAGAAAACAAAAATTTACGTTTTTTTTTTTATTAAATCGTGGGATAGATCAAGCTTCAATCTCAAAGTAGAACCGGGTCTCAAAGTGTACAATTCAATGAATGCGCGCATGCGCGATAACGATAACGCGTTGAAATGAACTTATCATGAATGGATTTTTTATTAGCGACGACTATACTTAAGTCTAGATGCAACTTCCAACTTCAGTTTCAGTTTCGGCTTCGGCTTCGTCTTTGTATCAGGTGAGTACAGTAGTTCGTACAGTTAAACAGGTGAAAAAGTGTTACTATTAGAAATATCTTTTGAAGTAGCTCAGCACAGTTAATGGCACTGGAAGAATTCACGGGTTTTTATTTCAATTCGATATTCCCGTGATCTCTTAGTGGCATCTATGGTGCAGGGTCGAAGACAACAAGACAACAACTATATAATTGTGTGAGAAATGTTAATTTAATTAAACTAACTGTAAAAGTGTTCGGGCTTGCTAGCAAAGTGTATCTTATATCTATGTGTCTGTGTGTTAATTCAATTAAAAGTATCTTTATTTGGCTTATAAATGCTAGATATATCGTGCTTAGTGACAGTGAGTGTGAAAATGAGAAAAATGAAAAGATAAAATAAAAATAAATAAGTGAAAAAAAAAGAAAACCGCAAAAGCATACTGAAAGGAAGTTCAGCTATAACGAATTGCATATACGCTATGAAGCAAATAAGTATATATTTGTATAATGATTGGTAAAGTATCTATTGGTACTGTATTTAAAGATATGCTTAAACTACAGTAATAATTAAATAAATTGTCTTAATTGAAGTGCTTCCAGATTGAGTGCATTGTGTTGAGCTTGAATAATTTAGTAGACACTAGAAATCTTTTAAATTTCTTCAAGTCTTATGAAGCGATACTTTTATCAGCTATCTGCTTGGCCTATCTGTGAGCCTGCTTATTCAAAGTTTACAAAAATTTTTGTCACAGTATGAGCAATTAGATACAATCATATTTTATTAGATTTAATTTGCATAAATTTTCCTAAGTGTAGTGAAATAAATAGCAAGTATTGCTTGTGAACCGTAGGTGACTGCTGAAGGACTCATGGCTGTGTCCGAAATACGTGTCTCACTAGCTAAAACAAAATATTTGCAAACAAAATGTTGTTGTTTTCTTTTTCTTTTTTTTTGCACTGAAAGAAATTGTGTTTCTCAATGTATTGACCTGGAGCCAGTCAAAAAACTCATTTGTTCATGTATAAGGCCGCTAAACGTACTAATTTTCAAAATTAATCTTAGAAAGTTCAAGTAAATGTTAGTTCGAACGCTTTTTTTAGCGCTCTCTTTAAATATTACGAGAAGGACTGAAGATGTAAAAATCTTTGGAGTATAAGTTGAATTGACACTTTTAGAAGTTTCAATTGCATTCTATTTTCTACATATTACTAGATTAATCTTTGTACTTTCTGAGTGTATCAAAAAATTTGTTAAGACTATTCAGTTAACGAAATAAATCTATATGTGATTTGATAGGGCTCACAATTCGACTTTCACCATTCTAACTACAAATCATATTTAATTGTTAACAGTAAATCCGAAAGAGTAATTGTTGATCTATTGAATTTATTTTGCAGTCTAAGCCTAATGTAAAAGTGGTGACATTTCATATAAAATATCACCATATATACAATAGAGGAAAAACAGATATATCATTAGAAAAGTATTGTTGTATAGAGTTACATAAGAAAACTATACACATACACATGTAACATTTATATCAATTAAAATCACATAAACGATATACCTTTTTTTCCCCCCATATAAAACATGCGTACGATTTAAAGAAGCAAATGCATAAACGGCAATACCGAACTGTGTGCGCTCAAAATCACTGTAATTCATGTATATTACTTTGTGTGCGCTTCACCCATTATTTTTACAACGTATGCACAATGCTTTTGTTGTGTTAGTTGATATTTCTGGCGCGCATTTCATTACTTTGTGTTTGCATGGAATGATCTGGAAAATTTCATACAGTTGCTTGGTAACGAAATAACAAATTTGGACGACGCCGATGCTCGAATTTCAAGCAATAATACTAGTTTTACAGAGCGCTCATACACAAGTCTTGTATGTCACTTGAGCAGATAGCATGCAACTTTACTATTAAAAATGTTTATGCTGAAAAATTGATTTCAATAATAACCGCAAATAGTTTAACGAAGAGCTGTATTTGACCATCGTTGTAATAATTGAACCAATTAATACAAATTTCCAGAATTTAGGCCAGGGAGAAATTTTTAGCGAGTAGAATTCAGTGCAGTTCTAGGAATTTAAGTACGGAAACATTACTTCTTAAAAAAAAAAAACGTTAAAACGTGTTTCAAACTATTAACGATCTACATATATTACGAAACATTAGAAATACGTCGCGATGACAAACAATAACCGTGTACAACATTTTTTTGTTATACAATAACTGATTCGCATATTGTAAAGATAAACAACAAACTATCCATAGAAACTAGTAATATATTCCTCTATGACACCAGGAACGTACCTCCTTCTTAGCTGAAGTGTTGTTGAAGAAACTAGTGAAGGACTACACCAATGAAGGACTACACCAACAAAAATATTGCGGTGACACACTTTTTGGTCGATTTGGAATCCTTCAGAAACCAGACCATAACAAACTTACAAAAATCGGTTACTTTGTCGTTTCTGCACTTACACGCTCATTTTCCGTGGTTAGTAATTGGTCACTTTGGAGCGTATATAGCCTGAGCTGAATTTTTTTCTGTCAAACGAGCCATTTCGTGCTTGATAGTTTCGTTTCTTATGGTAACACTTTGAATTTTGATCAACTTGAATTTTTAAATCACAGTTTTCCGGATCATAGAAGTGTTAACAATGTGTTTTCTTGTCACCTCCACGCCTTAGTTCCTCGAATTGCTTAACGGCACGGAAATCTCTATAACTGTGATAATATGAAGGTCACTACATAGAAAACATTTTCGAACGTAACTGGATTTCTTGGTATATTGTTCTTCATGAACCGAACCCTTTTAAAACTTGCTTGAAAAACGCTTGGTTTGAGATCCAGAGAATGACAGATGATTGCTTAAAAACTAAGTATGAAACATGCTATTTTCCGCCGAGTTCTGTGTTGCTTGAAGGTACTGAATTTGTTAAATACCCACTTAAAATTGTACACCCATATACGGGTATTTTCTTGGAATGCTTTGTAGCATAATGGCTAAAAGTGTTTTGACCAAAATGCTTAGAAGTATGCTACAAAATGTATGCTTAAAAATTAAAATCGTAGCATATTCTTAGGATGTCGTTTCAGTTGGACAAGCAACCAGTAACAAATTAAGCCTGAAGATCAGGCAAATAATTATGCTTAATTAACGCTATTTGGACTCAGAAAACAAATTAGAAGTAGAGCTATCTTTCTTTCGACGCTTGAAGAAAAAAATCGTAAGGACGATGAAAATCCCGGTCCTGCAGTTGGGTGGACCCTGACTACATTGGATACATCGTAGTTGGAATTGTTGACGAAAAGTAATCTACGTATGATTTTTTGTCTAGTTAAACTTGGCGACAAGTTTAGAATTGATGTTTACCACGAGCAGAATGTGCTGTATGATAAGGTTGACCTATTCATCTAATCCGGATGAGCGCCAAGGCTTCAGCATTTAAGATTCAGAGAGGATGACCGAGCTTACGTTGGCCTCACCAGGTCTGGGATGACCTCATTATGCTTGCTATTACCGATGACAGGCGCCGGTGTGTAAAAAATATAGCAACTGGTGCGCCTTCCTACGTGCGCACTTGACCGATGCATAGTTGTAGTGCCATTTAAGTAAGATAAGTATGTGTTGCAGTTGGATTTTATGATTTAATTTTAATAATTACTTGTCTCTTTGTCTAGCGAACAAATCGAGTATGCGAGAATAGATACTGTCTTAGTAGAGATTGTATTATATTCGATTAACAAAAGAAGTGAGAGTAAGAAAATCATACGGAGAAGTAATGGGAGGACTGAAACTTGGATTAATAAGGTTGCGTGCAAATGAGAACAAAGATAGAAAGATTCTACTTTTGAGTACAACATATAAAAAAAAAGACCTATTGTTGGGCAAAGCTTTTTTTCTTTCTCAGAACTCTGCTCTGCTCAGACGGTCAGATATGTATGAAACATTTATCATAAAAGAAGTTTCAAGTTTCAGATGACAGATGACAGATCTGAAACTGCTTTAAGACTCGTTTGTATATTACTTTATAAAGTGATAAGCTTTAATTGAAATTTTATAGGGTATTATTAGCTGAACAATACTTTAAACAAACTCTTCTCTGTCTACTTTCAAGCATTGCTGCTGCAATGCGACAGTAATTTTTCTTTTTATACCAGATTGGCGCAAACTCCAACGGCTTAAAACTGCAATAAATTGGTATTTAAGTTAATATTTTAGCGCATAAAAGACGACGCCAGGCGCACATCTTTAAGTTGCCGAATTAATGGTGTTGCTGTCGCGCAAGTGTCGTGAAAATATCTAAATGTTATTGCCATTTTTATTGGGATGGCAGTTTTTTTCCACTTAATTTTTACAGATTAGCACAGGTGACACACAGAAACAGGTGGCAATGTTGGCAGTGGCGGTGACCAAAAGCAAATAAAATGCAAATAAAGTTAAATAAAATAAAAACTTTTGCTAAAAAAGGCGATAAATTGTGCTTTAAGTGTATGGGCTTGAAGTGTTTGTTGATAATAATTAATTAAATAAATTAAGCAATACTACTTGTGTACATGGGTGGAGCTGAGCCAAAGAGCTAAGTTAGTAATTAATGAATCGTGAGTGTTTTATTTTAATACCATTCACTTCAGTACGTCTGTTTATTCGCCTTTCAGATATGTTGGGTATCAATTTTTAACATATCCAGCTGTAAACTGGCACCTAGAATTATTTTTATTGCAGCAAATTAGAGTATACATATTGATATGCCACTTTTTGGGTTAGCACCTATTCGCAGCACCCGCCCACTTTTGACTTTTTGTATGCAAAGTGTATGTTTTACGTTTAATATCAACTTAAAAACTGACTTGGTGATTTCTTATGAACGGGCGCTTCACATATAAATATATCAATGTGTATGTCATGCCCCTAATTTTTGGGGAAGCCCCATACAAACCACAACAAATCTTGACTTTGACTTTTTGAATGAAAAACTTTTTTTTTGCAGTCAATGTCAACATCATATTTGACATGGTGGCTTCTTATGGACAAGTGCTTCACATACATAACAATGTGTAAAATAAACACCTTTACCGGGTAGCCCCATATAAACCACCCACATAGTTTTGGTAATTGGTGCAAAAATCCATTTTACATCAGTGGGTTTGTTGCCCCACTTTAAAGGGTAGCCCCTTACAAATCTACCACCTAATTTTGGACTTCTGTAAAGACAACTTTTTCCTTACTGGCAATATAAACTTAAATTTTATATTGTGGCTTATGAAATATCCAGAGGCGTGGCTCGACCTTTTTTAGGGCTAGTTCCCATACAAACTTACCCTTTAGCACAGGTTCTTCGATTTTACAAATACATCCTTTTAGGTGCAATTGCATGTAACAGGCAGAAGGAGCTGTGGCTCCTCCTATAAAGTATATATGCTTGATCAGCAAAGGCAGACGAATCGATATAGATATGTCGGTCTGTCCGTCCGTCTCATCGGTTTGAACGGTTTGGTATCGGAGACTATAAGAGATAGAGTTACAAGGTAGCCTCCATTTTTAAGTTTTTGTATGAAGTTTTGTTGATTTTGCACTTATAATTAGGCTACAAATGCAAAATATGGCGTATAATATGTCAATACTTACAAAATATTGCATGCAGGCCCAGATTGGACCAGTAAAGCATATAATCTATGGTTCATATAAGAAGCTTTAACTAAGGTAAAGGATTTCTTGAAGTCGAGAACACTCGAGTGAAGCGTTCTTTCTGTATTTATTTATAACTGCTAAGTAAGCAATTTGAATCTTGTGTGAATGGTATTACAGCTTCAGTTCAACTGAATTTAAAGTTTTTTCTTGTTTTTTTTTTCAACGAAAACTTGAAGCTTTCATTAATTTGAGTGTTTTATGATAAATTGTGAATGAAGCTAATATGTAGAGCTGCTTTCATTCACAAACTAATGTGAAAAATAAATATATATAAACTAGTTATTACACATACTATAAGCGCTACGCCTTTCTAAATGAAGTTCATTGCTTTAGTTTCTCGTTTTGCATATGGCACTTTCAAAACTTTAGACTACAAAAAAATATATATTTTTAAATAACGTATAGTAATATAACTATAAATTTAAAATACGAGTATTAGAGACTTTCTAAAAAAAATAATATGAAATGTAAACTCAAAGAATTGTACACTCTTTCAAACAATCCATCAGACAACACACACACACACACAGACACACACACTACACTCTCTCGCACTGACAGTTCAGCCTTGAAAAATCACCTTTCACACTCGCAAGCGCTACAATTAACAGTTCAATGAACCAAGTGCACCAAAGTAAAGCAAAATCTACGCCAATTGGCCCAAAGGCGTCCGGCCGCCTAGAGAGTTCACTCAGTGAGCTGTGCTGAAAACAAAAAAAAAAAAAAAAAATCTAAATCTAAATCTAAGCCAACAGTAACAGAACGGAACTGAATGGATGGTTCGGTTCGTTCTGTCATGTAGAAAAAAATTGTGTACAGCAGTAGCAGCAGCAGCAGCCCAAGTATAATTCTTACTTTTCGCCTGAAGAATGTTGTTTTGTCTTGGCATTACAAAAAAGATAATTAACTTTTTTTTCCCTAATAGTAGTTGATGTTCTCGTCGCTGCGTTCGCTTACTGGCTGTACTAAACTGACCATAACTCAAGACTCATACACCAAGAAGTCAGCCATGCCAAGTTGAGGCTTGACTTCTGGTTTTTTGTGGTGGCTACTTTTTTCTACAATTTTATTTCTCTATTTTGCTGTTGCTTGTGAACAGAGTTTAAAAATTACATTAAATATATATATATATGTAAGTACATATAGTTTAAGTGTGCAAATAGTCTTGGTCTTTCTACTTAGCCGGTTAATGGGCTAGACTAAACCATTAACTAAAATATAAAAATGCCAACTTATATAACTCTACAATATATAAACTATATACTCGTACATATACGTAGTACACTTGTACGAGTATGCCTATGTAACGCAGTACATGAATCGTGAAATTCTTTGTGCATAGAAATGTACTTTTGTCTTTTGTGCCGCCGCACAATGGAACAAAATTTGAAATTATTGTACAAAATTTATGTAGAGGTTTATGAAATCAGATATTTAATTTACTTTAATTTAATAACTTTTCGCTGTTAAGAAGGCGCGTTTACTCTATACATTTCTAGGAAACTTCAATGAAGAAATTTTTTTTCCCATTTTTCCAGTCGATCTTTACCGATCCGGTACCGTTACATATAAACCGAATTTCATTCACTTGCTTCAAATAGTTCAACCCGAGCACCCACCCCGCCAATTCGCACTGTTCTTGCTACGCAGTTGCGTTAGATGTTATCCGCTATGTTGTTCAGTTTAAGATGCTCTTGAAGTAGATGCATAGCTCCGAAGCTGCATAATACGTATTTCGCGTTTTGCTTCAGTTTCAGATTTTCGTGATACTTTGGGTCGGAGCTGCTTTTCTCCATCATTTGCTTTGATTTTGCGACTATTAACGCTTTTCTTATGAGAATTTTTAAATAAATCTTCTAAACATTCAAGCTGGAATCTAAAAATAGCCGAACTTATAATTTAAATCATAGAACACGTAGCGCCATCTATTAAATATTGGCAGTATCAGAAAGGTACATTTCTCTTCTTTCGAAAGCAGCTGAGTTCATTTTAATCGTTTGACAGGTTACAAAATGACACAAATTTTTATAACTGCAGTTTTGTTTCAAACTCGGTAAAAAATTTGCTGAGACTTACGAATTGTTAACAAAAAAGTTTATGATGATAATTGTATGAGTCGTACTCAAGTTTACACGTGGCTTACACGATTTCAAAACGGTCGTGACCAAGACCTGGACGACCAGAGGCGTCTAGTCGTGCTGAGTTATTGGAAGAAAGTAAGTAAATCGATGCAAATTTCAAAAGTCAAGAATCAAGACAATGTTGATAACTTTCTATTATTCCAAGGATATTGTTCACAAGGAATTTGTTTCGGAAGTTTAAACTGTCAATGGAGAATATTATTTACAAGTTTTACATCGTTTGTGGTCGAGAGTTGTACGTATGAGGCCTGAATATTCCAAAGGAAAGCAACTGTTTTTATTGCATGACAATGCACCACCTCACAAGACCAAAAAAGTCAATATATTTTTTTATGAAAAAACAGATTTGTCTCATCAACCACCCTCCGTATTCATCGTGCTATTAGTTTCTCCTCCCAAAAATGAGAACTGCAATGAAAGGAGCTTTTAGAGTTGACATTCCAGCCATATAAGCAGCAGTGACACAGGTGCCAAAGAACATCCCAAAAAGTGAGTTGAAAAAGTCTATGGATAAATTGGTTGAGCATTCCGAACGTTATATTGAGTTAAATGGATCGTAATTTGAATAAATATTAGCTTTGAAACATAATACCATGCTTGTTTTATTTTATAACTAAAAAGTTCGGTTATTTTTAGATCAACCGATCTCTTACCGTAGTTGACTGTTTGCTGCCAAAGAGAAAGAAATATGCGAATTACAATAGTTTTTCTGCTCTGTTATTGTAAATTGGCACACTGTACAAGTTATGTCGTGGGGCTCTCTTTTCGAGCTAAGAGAATATTAAAGAAATTGATATTATTAGCTGGAAGATCTGCAATCCGATAAAATTTTCCACAAAAAATTATCCAGAAATGGACAAGGAAAGAATATAGAAGAAGAAGCGAAATTCGCATTGGTTAAGATTCCAATCCCATACATGCAGAAATCCGACGTGGAGGACATCCGGATACCAGTAGGCGTCGCTTTTATTGTTATTTCACGTTTGAATAATGCTTGAATTTATTCGGTGGAACTTCTTCAGAATCTCTTCTAAAGAGTATGCACATATTGCAGGAAACTGTATAGAATCGCTCGCTTTCTGATGTAGTTTTATTAAGAGCAATAAACAATCCAGAGGGGTTTTAGAATCTTAAGAAAAACTGAAGCTTGTAATTCTTCAGATTTGCAAAAGAAAATATCGTTTTCATCGAGTAATTGCATCTAGAGATGTATTGTAGAAATGTAATTCAAATTCATAATCCAACTCTAAGTTAAAAAATTTTGTAAATATTTTTTTAGAATTTTTTCCACTATGCACCGTGGTCTTTTATACAATATTTAAGTAGGTATACATAGTTAAAGGGTTAACTAGTTGCTGTTCGTGTTGCTGGTCTTGTTGTTGTTGTCAACTGTATGCTTCAATGATTTCATGCATAAATTTGTTGGAAATTTTTCGTTTTGCCTACTATCTTTTTTTCAGTGCTTTTGGTGAAATTCTTGCGAAAAACTTCGCTGCACTTGTTTTCGCTCTTGCCGAGCCGTTCCTAACTCAAATGAGTTTGCTGCTGCAAAAAAAAAAATGTTTAGTTCGTTCTGAAATTGTTGTTTGTGAAATATTTTTCAACTTGTTTGCCATTTCGTTCATTTGTCTCCGTTTCGCTTCGTTGATTTTAACTGGCCACGTAGCTATTTGTCCGTCCGTATGTCTGTTCATCTTGGTATAACTATTCTTGTAGTTCGCTTCCTGTCTGTCTGTCCATCTGCTCGTCAGTCTGTCTGTCAGTCGTTCGTTCATTCATTCGTTCGCGAACACATTGTTTGTCTTAATAAGTGCGAAATTTATGAGCAAGAATACAACGCTTTTTCTTTTTTTAATTTTTTTTTTTAACGTGATAAAGTAGAATACGGAATTTTTAGCAATGATGCGGGAAATAAATTTATGTACTAGCTAAGAAATCGTTCAATAACATTTTTTGTTGGTCGATTACTATATATCTTGTTTTCCAAAATTAATTTATGTTGCTATTAATGAATTAATAATTTGAATTGGTTTTAAACAAATTCTAATCCAATACCTCGACAAAGTAGCTGCTTATGCTTACTAGAGCCCTGCATGAATGCAGGCGAAATGGCAAATGAAACATTCACATGAAAATGAATATGAATGGAAGTGCGCATTCAACTAATGAATCTGAATTGAATGAATGATTTTCAGAAATTCGCATTCATTCTAATTCATTCGAGCAATGTGAATTTTTTTTCGAGCAATGTGAATGTGAATGTCGTTATTTAGTTTGAGCATCTTTCCATTCATTTCACTCCGCTTTAAGGGTTTCGTTAGCAACTAGCTACCTGTTGTTTGCTAATATCTGAACATTAGTTCATCTGCGGGATGCCTTCGGCTGTAGAATAAGTTTGTTTTAATATGGAAAGTGACTGACTGACTGATTTTATTCGAATCTTCGAAACATTCGAATGAATGAATGTATGTTTTGAATGTCAGTGTATTCATTGTAAAATGAATTACAATTTTATTCACTCATTCAAAGTGAATGCTAGTGAAGTGGAATTCATTCTGCATTGAAAAAAATAAACATTGACACTTTAGAGTGCTGTATTCATCAATTGAATGTGAATAAATGAATATTCAGAAAAAAAATTTGAGTCAATTCATTCAATGCAGTACTCTAATGCCTACATCTGCATTTGCATTTAAGTTGGATTTAAAAAAATAAAAATAAAAGTAAATGTAGAAAGTAGATGAAATGAAGAGTATAGTAAACCCTTGAGTTTTTGTAAATTTATGCACTTCGACTTAGATTGGATCATTTGTAGACATTTAAATAGTGTTGTCGCAATTCCGAGTTCTAGTTTTTCGTAAAACTTCCAAGAAAATTGACTTACAATGATTCCATTCACATAGCAGCATCTGAAATCTGCACAATATTTCATGTAAGTTGATCTAGCCATTTGTGCCTGTTCTTAGCGTTTTAATATTACTATCTACTTTTTTTTTAAAACTTGAATAAATATTTATATCATTACCATTCATTGCTCTTACGACAATATAACCCTCGCCATGGAAGTGTACTGAATTAAATATAATCGGAGAGCTGTATTACAAATACAAGTATAGAAATTAGTCCATTACTAATACAATATTAAAACAATTAAGTTTATTTTTTAAACCTATCGAAAATGTATCAGGAAAACTTCATTTCGAGCGGTTTACTAGAAGAGTGATATAATCGTATGTATTCCTAAAGTTAATATTATAAGAACCATATAAAACTTGTTCGATATTAAACAGGTTTTTGATCGTGTTTTTCATTTAGGCTTGCTTTACAAGCTTAAGCCCCATTTTACCAGCTGCTAAGGTCCTATTTCCATAGGCGTCTATTTTACGTGAGATGCGAATGGGATGTGAGATGCGAATCCGAAGTCTACGAAGTAAACGCAGTCGTCCCTCAGGGAAGCGTGTTAGGTCTTACTCTATACTCTTTACACTGGTGCTTGAAAGCGAAGACATCGTAATCGCCACATACGCCGATGACACAGCGTTTCTAGACACTTCGACGGATCATGCAGAAGCGTCAGCAATCTTGCAATCGCAACTTACAAGTATGGAACCATGGCTGCAAAGGTGGAACATAATCGTCAATGAAGGCAAGTCTGCGCATATTACATTTGCTGCCAGATAAAAAACTTGCCTAGAGGTCAGCCCGAATGGCACCACACTGTCTACTGTGAGAAAAGTAAAATACCTTGGTTTAATCCTCGACGTGAGACTAACATGGTCAGAACACATCAAATCTAAAAGAAAATAGCTTTGTCTGAAACTCCGACAGATGAACTGGTTGCTCGGCTACAGATCTCAACTGAATCTGAGAAATAAAGTCCTGCTCTATAAGGCCTTACTCAAACCCATATGGAATTCAGCCTCAACATCCAACATTGAAATACATACTACAACGATTTCAAAATATTACTTGGCGAAGATTGGTCAAAGCACCATATTACGTTAAGAATCAGGTGATCCATAAAGACCTTGGCATTCCAAGTATCACTGACGAAGTGAAAAGATTCAGCCAGAAGCACCAAGACAGACTTGCTCGGCAACGCAACCCTTTGGCCGTAAACCTGCTCGACAATAGCCAGCACCTTCGTCGTTTGAAAAGACATCATTCACTCGACCTTCCCTGTAGGCCACCTAAAGTGTGGTAGTTCATATGCCAACATGTAAAAATCCTCTGTAATTATCCTCGCTTATAAAATTTACTTATTATCCCCAGATAGATTGTAAATAAAATAAAACAAAAAACAAAAAAACAAAAAATATAAAACTTGTGGGAGACTGCAGATCGCTGCTCATAAAAACATGTGAGCGGTTTTACTGCTATCCCTAGTATAGGTCGTAGCCCACTGTGACTTATAAGAAAATAATGCAGCCAAGAATCTGGTAGGAGAATGATTCGCTTGCTATCGGTAGCAATAAATATCCTAATCACAACTTTCAAAGAATCAAAAAAAAAAGTTGGTCTGAATATAGACTTGCAAGGGAGCAACACTTTTTTCGATTAGATATGCTAAGGTATGGTGAGATTTTGTGGTTTCCAAAAAAATGGTGGTCACGAAACCTTCAGACTCGCCGACAAATTTATAGACCCCTATAGTTTATATTGTTTAAGTCGTCAAGGTCGAGCTAGCAGCCTAGACTTTAAAAGATAAGAAAACACGTTATTCCATGAATATGGTATTATAGCAACCTTTCAGTGTTAATTGGGACTATATATTCAATGTACTTCTTAGCAGTGTTCAGCGTCATATTGTTGGACATGCCAACCATAGCTCTTACTGGGTTGGTTATTTGTTAAAATTTTTAAAATATATTTAGTAATGCATTATGTACTATATATGTTAATAAAGAATACATATATAGTATATGTGTGTACTTCTTCCGCCAACTTTGACCCGTACTAGTTGACTTAGTCAGAAAACTTTTAACTCACGAGGTGTTTTAAAGTTATTCCTGAACCATATTTTAGGACAGATTTGCCAGTAGCTGCCAAATAGTTTTTTTCTCTGCCATTGAGATCAGAGCTGCCCCAAACAGACATTTAGCAATATACGAGTATGTTACTCCTGCCATGTTTCAGATTTCCATAAAAGGCTACTTAAATTGAAAACAAAATAAATCTTGCAATGTGAACATGTTGCAATGGATGCAAATGTTAATGAGGTGTGGTTTCATGGCGCTCTATTTGAAGTAATTATGCATGCAGTAATCGTGTTCTCAAATTTTAAGAGAAAGAGAGAGATAGAAAGAGAGAGATAGAGAGTGAGAGCAAAAAAATCAAAAGTTACAGCCTCATTCACATTTGCATTAAACTCATTTTCATCTTGACTCTCTGTTGATGCATGACTAACGGTTGCTCAGTTGAAATTGCTCTCTATGCATGAACAGTAAATGAACTTGCTCTCTATGCATTAACAGTAAATGAGATTGCGAAAGATTCAAGACAATTGAGTGCAATAATATTATATTTCTTTGGAGTTCGCTTGTATTTATTTGTTTAGTTTTAATTTATTTTGTCTGATACTTCTCCATATAAGAAAATTAAACCAAAAAAACATATACGTTCTGCACTTAAGTTTGCAAATAACAAATCAAACCTAACGAAATGTATTTAAACAAATGAGTTATGATTTACAGCAAAATATCTTTACCGACACTAGTACACCCAACTGCAAACTGCCCAACCTCCACAGCCAATGCTGCCAACCCATTACAACTTTGTATTTCCGTTCAACCAAATTTGGCGCAACAACATTTGTTCCAAGCAAATGAGCAGAGCACAGCGGATCAAAGTAGCGCACAACATTTGGTAAATTATATCGGTTGCATAGCATTTGCATCCCAATTTCAGAGCAAACAAAAAAGGAAAAAAGCATTAAATAAACCAAAACTAAAAAGAATCGAACGCTGTGCAACACTGCAGCGCCATTTTACAAATTCCCACAATGCACGACCTCTGACTGGCAGACAGCAGACCTTTTGACAATGGCGACAGCTGAACGACTTTGTACAAAATCGGCAACGGATTATGCTCTGGAACAGATTATTCAGATTCACGCTGTCCAACGCTTTTTGACGACAAACAACAATCACACAAAATACAAACAGACAGACAGACAGACAGACAGACGTACAAAAGTTGCACGTTTTCCGCACTCAGCTAGCACAAATTAGCCAAATTTGCCAAACAAGCGCAGCGGCGACTGACTATGACCATTGAGGAAGTAAGTAAACCAACCAACCAACCAACCAACCAACCAACCAACCAACCAACCAACCAGATACTCATTGTCAGTCAAATGGCGTAGTTCATGCTTTATTTTCGCGCGCTGATTAAATGTAATTTTCAAATTTAGTCTAGTACACATTTGGATTCTACTCGGATCTACGTAGTAGTACGAGTAGTATATGAAAAGGGCCGCTGTCAAGCATTCGCGCCTCGCGACATTTGGCACAGCAAATTGGGAATTTACAAAATGTTGGCTTGTGTAATTTGGTTTTCATTGTTGCACCGATATGATCATCATTAGAGGTACAGGATAGCATAAGTTTGCAAATTACATGTAGCTCACTCGGCTTGCTGCTTGCATTTCTAATGGTAATTGTATGCGAACATGATTCCATTTTGTAGGTATACACGTTCATTTTTATTGTTGTTGTTTTTTGGTTCATATGTCGTCATCTCTATAGCCAAATTGTTTCAAATTTCAATAGTGGCTTGCAACGAGGCACTTGCCCAAAGTAATGCAGCTTGAAGTGGTTTAATATACAATATACTTGTATATATAGGTGTATGAAAGGACTAACTAAAGTTCGGTAAGATGGGTTGAAAACCAATATAAACTTAATAAGCTTTTATATTCTAAATCTTCAGCATTATGCCATTCATAATTGTGCGAATGAGCTGGCTACGCAACTTGGCCAGCCCTATCGATAAGAGCTGATGAAGACAACGATGTGGCAAGCCTAACATAAACATGGTGGACATACGGGACCCACGAAGCTATGCTTAAGAAACGACGATCTTAGTAAAATAGCGATGTGAAGATGCAACGGTGCGAAGTTATAGTTTTATTTCCTTCAATATATCAATTTAGTCACTACATTTTGATTTAAATAAAATATTTAAATAAATTGTTCTAAGCCAACCGGCACTGTTATCATTTCGATCGGAACTACATATATACTTGTAAACCCCAGCCCCACAGAATTTAATAACGTGCTTTCCGAAGCTTTTAAAAACTCTCCGACCATTCTTAGGGTTGACCTCTAGATCAATTCGTGTGCATCATGCTAACTAGCAGCGCTGTGAGTTCGACAGTAGGAAAAGCCTGAAAAACTGAACAGTAGACGAAACCTTCAAGAAGAGTACTTTAAGCAGTTGGCTTACGCGAAAGATGACTACTAATGGAATACTTCCCCAAAAATTATATATCAGAAATTATATCACAGTGGTGTTTGAGCTGCGATCTAGGTGTACGTACAGCACAGACGGAACTATTACACTTACTGCGTATATTCTAAAATCTAGTTCAGTAATTGAACATCACAAGTCTCAAATTCAATGATAGGATTGGATAGAAATCTAAACTGGAAGTCACTAGTCAGTGGAGCTTTACGCACAATAATGACGGAAGCACTAATTACTGCAAACGCTAATATACTATACCATTCGATCTTATAACAACTAAAAAAAAGTTCCAGCCGCAGCCCAGAGGGAAACTTCTTCTTGGCGTTGTGATAACTTTTTTGTTACCTTCTGGTATAACATTGATGTCTTATGAACGAATCGGTAGATCTTACTTCACGAACACTGAAATATCTACTAAGTAGAATAGTTGGCAATCCTGGATGCTACAGCTGTCAAAGCGGTTGACTCATACAATATTGCTAAACATAACCGAGTTTCGCATATGTCCCAATTGGAAATCAGAGTACTACGGAATCCACCTCATCTATGTAGCAGGGCACAGAACTATTGTGAGCACTTTAAAGCAGATAAGCAAAAACAGATGGTCAGAGAGGTTATCACTTCCGACATACTTTTAAGAATATTTGTGGCTACATGTAAGCAAGGGATCACACTAAACATGATCCATTTAGCGAGGTAACGTAAACATGTACAATATCGAAAATTATGTGGATGAACCATAACTATAGTCGAATAACTAACTGTAGCAAGCCACACCGCGAGGCTTGGAGTCCGTAAACTTGATTTCTATAGAACTTGGGATATGCTGAAGAAGAAATAATTGAACATTTACTATGCCATTATTCGACTTACACAGTAGAAAGATACTACCTCGGGAGCTCTTCTTCGATAATTTTACATTACGAGTGGAGGTTAAATACATTTCAACGTTCTTGGAAGAGATGATCTCGTTCGCGTGGTTAAGGCCCAAGAACAGGGTTAAGATCACATGACATAAACTACCCGTCACACATAGTGTGGAAGAGGTATTATCAGTTTGCCAGAAATATGTTACAGTATTGAAGGATGTTTCGGGCACACCAAAAATTATACTATATGTACTCGTATATTCTTGACTAAATTAGTACGACAAATTCTAGTCGTGATCGTCTGTGGTTTTTATGTAACACAATTTTGTATCCTTTAAATTTTTTTTTTTTTTTTAATATTTAAAAATCCCACGATACCATTTCCCAGAAGTATGTTGCTATTGGCGAAATCCGAAGCAGTACAGTCAAGTTTGCATGGTTGGGCTTTTTTGCTTTGGGTTTTTGATTTTTGTAATATCTTTAAATGACAACTATTAATCCTTAATGTTACCGAAACTTAAGTATCTCTGACAATTTTGTGAAAGGTGTTATAATTCACCTCATTAAAGTTGCAAAAAGAACAAAATGCTTTCTTTTCTAAAACAACACGTTTCTGGATTAATTTTGGTTATTTTGTGGGGGTTGATAGAAGTTTTTAACAACAGTGAAAAATATTTACATACATAGTCAAAATACTTTCTCTTGGGTATTAAAGGAACTAAAAATATCAATAGCTTTATTTGGACCATTGAGTATTATTGCACTTTGTATGGAATTGATATACCTAAGTAATATCCGTATTAAAACCTAGCATCAATGATGAAGAAGTTGCCTGGATCAGAAGCCCTATCTGGACAATAGGTTTGTATGATGGCCATAGGATATAAGGGTCTGATGGGAAATAATGTTGGATATGGCGATATCCATACAAAAACTCGAAAGTTATGAATTTTTATGGCGGCTATGCTTTATAGTGAAAGTGGCATGTAAATATGGATTCTCTATATGCCTAGTAATAAAATGAGCACGGATATAAAAATAATTCTAAAGTAACACACAGAGAGGCGAATAGACAGATGGACATGAAAGATCGACGCGTTTCGTTCAGCTGATCAAAATTTAATTTAGTGGTTATTATTTTATATCAACAACGGTTAACGGTCATCTGTTTTTAATAAATTTGTTGTATCGGTTACGGTTTAACAATGAAATCGGTTCTTTTCGATTTGATTCCCTGGTATTCAGGGCTATCGTATTCACCACAAACGCATTTTTAGTATAAGAAATTAGTTTTATTAATATACTTCCAGCGGTGCTTGTGCATATTTAACTTCAGTAACCGATCTTATTGAAATAAATGAATTGAAATTTTTGAATTTATGAAATAACTGAAATATATTATCGTACCAACTTACCGAACTTTCGCTAGCCCTTTCATACATGTATATACGTACATGAGTTTAAATGTGTGTGTTTCTACGCTTAAATTGGTAAATTGCTCGGGCACACAGACACAACGTGCACAAACACTTGAAACTGTCAATGAGTCGCACCGAGTGCCGCATTTGCTGATTTTTGCATTGACCATTCAGGCAGTCAGCCATGCAACAAACTGCTCCGCTCCGCTCCGCTCAGCTCAGCTAGCTGGCTGACTGCTCCAAAGATCGATCGATCTATCGGTTTGGATTTGTTGCATTTCTTAGTTTGGCTATTTGGCTTCGTTTGCGCATGCGGCTCGCGTTCAAATCTTTCCAAGTCGCGTGCGCATGAATTATGGAAATTTTTTAGCAATGTGCACATGCTGTGGATTTCATTCGATTCAATTCGATTTTATGGCATTTTTGGCTTTTATTTTTTGGTAAATTAAACGCATATTTGGTTGCATTATTAGTAGTAATGGTTAATGGGATTTTGAGTTATGATCTCAGATTTTGATAATGCGATTTGTATTTTATGTGGGAAATAAAATTTGTTTAGCAATTTGCATATTTTCAGGTTAATGGACAACAAACATATTTCGGTGTCATTTATAAAAAAAGTAGGAGGCCAATCGTCAAGATACTTAATCCAGAAAGTAGGTTTTGGATTTGTATGGGAGATAACCCAGTACATGTATATATATATATTTTGAAATTAATAGACTATTCACACCAAGGAAGTTTCCAAGCTTCACTTATGAGATTTCAATAAATGCATAGTCAGATTTTTTAGATTTCATTATGGCTTATAGATGAGTAAACATGACCTTAAGTTTCTCATATTGCATGTATACAATACTGCAGCTCTTTTGAGATGGGAATTCGTCACTTGCTTGAACTACCGTAAGGGGGGGGGGGTGACAAAGCTTATATGGAGTCAAATTTTTTTTCATTCGATCATTTTCAAACTGGGTTTGTAGAAATAATTTAACAAGTCTTTCGACAATATCGAAAATTTTACCATCAATGGTGGACAATAGAGGTGATGCTGAATCAAAACTAGTGCCCCAGTTTTAAAGATATCCATCTGAAATCAGGTACGATCTGAAATCAGATATGTCACAACTTGCATGGCACGCCCATTTTTAGGCGTAGCCACCATACAAAGGCACCGTCTACTTATCGAATTTTTGTATGAAATGTTTCTGCGTCCTTACGATTCCTATTGGAGTTAATAATAAGCGCCTGAAGACAAAGTGTATTGTACATTGGAACCGCGAGAGTAAATTTTGACAGTTCGAATAGTTCTGAGAAATTTATTAAATTTTGTAACCATATATGATATCTTTGAACATTATGTAGTATAAGTACACTATGCATAAGTAAATATTTTTATTTAATTTGTTTGCTGGCGCGACCTTTGTATATTATAATGTAGTTTAGCAGGCTCAAGGTCCAAATTAAAACACAATTTATGTTTTGTTCAAAAATATATTGAGCCTGCAAATCTACATTATATTTTTATTTACAAATGTTTTGGTTGAGGTACGGTTCTTTCATTTTATTTTAGTTCGGTAAAAGTTTCCTGTTTAAAAAAAAAAAAAAATTAAATATCGGTCCGTTTTCGGTTCTCAATTTGAATCGGTTAATTTCGGTTAACGGTTCCGGTTTTATACGCTGTTATTGTAGTTAAATGCTATTCCGCTCACACCTATACAGTTTTTACACTATACATGCGTATTAACATTGAATAGTTTGAAAATTATTTTAAACTAAACGAAATAGAAAACAAGAATGAACGCTGCAGTCGAGTGTGCTTGACTTCGAGATACCCTGGATCTTGTTTCTTATATGAACCAAAGATTGACCCAATGTGGATATATGCACAATATTTTATTACAATTGATAGAAAATCAGATTAAATTTCAAATAAAAAAAACAAATTTTCATACACAAAGTCAAAAATTGCCCTCATTTTGGATGTGGCTACCCTTAAAGTGATCCAACCTGTGCCAATATGAAGTATTTTGTAAAGATTCACGTAAGATAGACCATATTTGGCATTTCTAGCCTAATTAACAACAAACCCAAAAAAATTTAATACAAAAATTTAGAAATGCCGAGAAAGTTTGTCTACTTCTTATAGTGGCCCGCTATGATACATCAAATTAGGCGTTTCTTGCGTAAAAACCTAAACCAAACCAAAAATATTTCTTATATAAAAACTTGAAAATGTGGGCCCGGTTTGTATGGGGGCTACTCATTAAAGTAGGATTGGCATGTGTATTTAATACTTGTTAACTGAAGGCTGTAAATGGAGAGTCTAAATATCTTATAGTCTCCGAGATCTGTTTGTTCATGCAGACGGTCGTACGGACAGACGGACACACGGACATGTCTATAATATAGACTCTATTTCAACTCGTTTTCCGATGCTGATCAAGAATTTATATACTTTAAAGTCTATCACGCCACCTCTGCCTGTTACATACATTTGCACTAACTATTTATAATAATTTGGATAGCCTACTTGAAGAGCAAATAAAAATCGTTGTAGCAGACCTGGATGTATACAAAAAATATTTGTTGAAAATATTAAATATTTGGGCAAGAAGGTTATTGCTGAAGCTCTCGGTGAGACAGTTTTCGAGATATCAAAATTGAAGTTGAAGTTTGCGAAAAAAGTAAAAAAAAAACTCCGAGTTTTACGCCAAAGGTTTAACATTTTCCCCAATATTTGGAATAGGCCTGAGATTTTACAAGAACAAGATTTTACAAAAAAACAAAAATTTGATGCAAAAAGGCAAGATAAAAGTTTAACTGGACGGTACAGTTTCGAACATGAAAACGTTTTCATCAGCTGAAATTCCATAGTGATTGCAATGACATCTTATAGAACTTTACAGTCTACCCTTGTACAACACCAGCGCAGTGTTTTTTTAAGATCTTGCATTCTTTTTTCTTTTGCGCTCAGCAACACTCATTTTACGCTCTCTTCGCCTATCATTTTACAGTTATTCAATTTCAATAATAAACAATTGCTTTGCATTTTAAGTTTGGGCATTTTCTTTCTGCTTGCATAATGGGGGAAAAGAAACTATTTAAAAATTTGATTTATTTTAAAGTGAGCAAATTTCTATTAGCGAAAATGAGTATGCATTGAAGTTGTTATCTATTAAAAGTGAAGTGAAGCGCGAAGTGAAGAAGGGTTCTCTGTATGAAAATCAATGTATAAAAAGTTTGGTGTTAGAAATGGATAGAAATTTTTGTTTTTTTATTTAGGGTAAATAAATTGTCTTAATTTTATTTCACTTATTTTTCGAAGTGATCAAATTTATATTAGTGGAAAGTGATAAGCATCAAAGTAAATACATATGTATTTACATATTTAAAGTGAAATTATGTGCGAAAATAGTCTTCTGTTCGAAAATCAATTTAGTCGTATACATACATATGTAATATTACCGTTGCAAGAGTTGGAGAGAGCATTTTGTTTTTGTGAGTGTTAAGATGAAATCTGAAATGAAAATGAGTGCTGAGCTAAGATAAATCTCTAAATGTGACGTCACTGTGAATCAGTGTCCACGATCGGCTGCATGCCCTGTTGGAAATATGATTGATATGCGTAAAATATTAAGTTGCTAATAAAACTAAGGTAAGTTACATTTAAGTATTTGTTTAAATAATTTGTTTATGCAACAAGAAACACCGCTTCAGTGTAGTGCGCTCTGTATGCACACTAAATTTGGCATTTCTATTCAAGTAATAAGAAGTTTTTCTTATAAAATTTTGGAAAATGGAGTAGTCATATTACGGTTGACTAGTTCTTTTCATTTATTTAATATGAGCAGCTTTTAAGAAAGTCGAAATATGCAAGTTTGTTGAATATAACTTTTTCTAAGTTGAAATTGGTTGTTGTAATTTTTCTTTACATTTAAAAGCTTTGAAACGAAGTTAATGTCTTTTCTAGTTTAATTGTTATTATACATATCTTAAAAGTATTATGGCATTCAAAATGTTTACGTCTAACCGATTCCTAAGCGGATTCATAACAAACTTGAAGCATGGAATCAAGCGCTCTACGCTTACTTGCGTAGCTGAAGCTGTGAGCGTAACTTTTGACAATTGGAATAGTTCTGCGAAAGTTTCTAAACACCATTTTAGTACAGTTTCTTTGTTGTTTAATCGCTTTAGTCTGAAAAAAACCTTAATTGAAGCTAATAGATTATTTTTTGATAATACAATACTATTTGTTTCTTCGAGTTTCTTATTAAACAGATCTATGTATGTATTGAGCTAGCATTACTTGCTTCAAGTTATTGCAGTTTTTCAGCAAAAGATAAATCGGTCAAAGCAGCTACACAAATACTTTCCTGTGCAGAAATCAGCTTTACATTAAATGACGCCAAATGGCGTAAAAGTCGCTAACAATCAATATTTGCTACCGCAAAGTTTGCGCAAAAGTCATACACGTTCTTCTCCAGCAGATACTCCAGCATCATAAAGTTCGATATCCAAAGAGTAGAACAATCAATTGGTGGCTTCTTTAACTTCTTATCTAACATTAGAAAGCTTATGGAAACGTGCGTAGCATTTTGACAAGGGCTCTGGCAGCTGAAAAACTGCGCAAATATTGCCACTACGCAGATTGTCGGTATTGTGGTATGATATGAATATGAAATAAAAGTGAGAACCGAGACTATACCGGTATAAATGTTTTGGTTTAAAAAATATAATATCGGTTCCGGTTTTGGTTCTCAACTGTGGTAGCGTGGTATACCGATTTTTAATAAGATTGACTGAAAACTGAGGTTTTTCCTCGTATTCACAAACACACACATCCAGACAGATAAAAAAGTTAGATAGACAAAATGGTAAGATTTAGACATAAAATCTCACTGGATGACGATTTCAAGAAATATGATATGTCCGTCGAAACATTTCTGTATCATATGGTTTGGCTTTGTATAAGTACATTTCATAATATGCATGAAAAGTATTAAAAATAAGCAGTTATATCACTGAACTACAAGAGTTTTGCGAATAAGATGGGACCTGGTGTTTCTGAATGGATTTTTCATGCTGAACACGAATCAAAAACTTACCATCACGTCACGTTTTCGAGAAAATAAAAACAGCGTTATTAATTTTAAAGAAGTGGTCCGCCATATTGGATCCGCCATTTAAAATTTTTAAAATGTAACTGCATATTCGTAATTAGCGACCCTCAAAACCCCCAAGTAAGCGATTTGTTTTCTCCACCCTTAGACAAAAACACACCCCCAGCTCTAAGGGCTCTTGCGATTAAATTGGCATAGGGCTTATTTGAAAGGGCTTGTTTCAGCCTTTAATTTCTGATAATAGCGATAATTAGTTTATACGTCGTCAGGATTTTACCCAACGATTTTCCAAAAATGATATTTTTAGGGGTTTCAACCCCTATTTGTTCGAAAACGTGACGTGATGGAAAGTTTTTGAACCCATATTCGTGTTCAGTATGAACAATCCATTCGGAAACACTAGGTCCCATCTTATTAGCATCCAAAAAATTGGAATTTGCAGGGCAGTGTATTCGGCAGAAACCAATATTGACTTTATTAAACTGACTGTGAATTAAAAGTTGCATATTGTATAAACTGACAATTACAGTGCACACTTGGCAGATTTGATAGGCAAATGTATAAAAATTAGACAGAATTTTGGACCGATCCAACCACGCCAACACTTACCTTGTGGTAAATTTTTGTGTGCACAGTTGGCGCCAATCTTATGTTTTGATCCACGGCGCATGTTGTCTCTGTTTTTTTACTAACAGACAAACAAATACATACAAAAATTCTTGCCAATTTCTATTTTCCCACGAACAAAAATAAGTAAACAAGAAAAAAACGTTAACTTCGGTGGTGCCGAAGTTTTGATTCCATTCACATGAAGTTTTAAGCTATGAACTTAGCAGGTGTAAGGAGTAAAAAAAAATATTTGTAAGATCTAATAACCTAAACGTGAGATGTATGTTTGATGACCCCTTGATAACTATGTGAAGTGTTCGTCAATATGAAGCCACAATGTCAAAAGTCAAGTTGATTTGCTGCCCCTAAAATTGAGAAATCAGATTTATTTCTCTACATTTTATTTTGTCAACCACATAAAGGGATCATGCTCATAAAAATGTACTAAGAAAATTTCAGCTAAATTGTACAAAAGGTTCGCTACATCTGTATACGTATATTGTAGTACCACACATACTTTTTTGCATTGTGTTTGAAGTGTACGGGTATTATGCCTTGAGGCCACTGAGTTTAATGTATTCTCTTATTTTTCATTCAATTTCGATCTTAATTTCCAATTCAATAAGCTGTTCAGCTCTATCAACCATATAGAGCATTACGCAGAGATGACAACTTCTATAGCATATAAATATATAAATATAGCAACAGGTCGTCTTCCAAACACTTACAGATTCAACAATGAAATCACTATTGTATCTAAACAAAGATGTACTGTTAAAATGATTTTGAAACGAATTGACATAGCAAAATGAGATCATATAAATAAATCTGTCTAGCGGAACGACAAATCATCGCTGGTGATTCCCATTTCTCCAACAAACACTCAATAAATAATAACTTCAGCGGTTTGCAATATAGACAATTGAGTTGTTGAGATTGAACTAAAAACGCGAACTAACAACAAACTCAACACCTCATTAAATGCTTTATACACTGAGGCTGTGCCATAAACTGAACCTCGCTTCCGTTGTGGCCAAGTTTTTGCTTTAATATGTATTTTTCTTGCCACTTGGCAACTGCATCATTATGGTTCATTGACCAAACACAACAAAAGAATTTGCTAATTTAAATAAAAAAAAAAAAAATATCTCAAAGATACAAAAACACTAGGCTAAGTAAGTTTTTCCAATGTTGCACAAGGAAAATACTTACTATACTTGGACAAAACAGAAAATAGATAAAAGGAAAAACAAACCAAATTGTTTTTAAGCAGAAAATTGCTACAAAAATATTTGCACATACTTAAACGAAACTCGTATTTGCCGCATGAGATATTGATGCAGTGATATGTGTTTATAGATACATTCATATGTACATAAATATATGCACAAGAGTAACTACTTGAGTGTATAGCATGGCTGTATGCAGTTGCCAGGCAGCGTAAATAGAAGCTTAGTTGTACGAAGACTGATGCATCACGATACTTATGCAGAGGCCTGTAGCTAATTTATATCATTTATAGCGCTACAATAGATAGATACAAATAAAAATCAATTATAAGTAGAAAACCTAAAACCAATTATAATGTCAAGTAGCGCACACAGTGCACAATACACACTTTACGTTGATTATCATAGCGGTTAGCAGTGCACAACACTTTAAGATACATTTGTATCTTTTAGTAAAAATCTACAGCATTTCGTTTGGCTGTCGTCGTGAATTAGTTGCACTGTTGCTGTTGTTACTTTTAACACTCAGTTAAACTAAGCTGTAGCGTTAAATTTCGTTCCTTCTTAGTTGTTGTTGTTGTTGTTGTTGATGATGATGGTGATGAAGCATGGTCAGCGTTTGATCTTGATAAAATATTTATCACAGCTGTTGTCTTTTTCTCAACTCTGTAGATGTAGCTTTTGAGCCTGCTGTTGTTGTTACTTATGATTTCGTGTTATTTTAATTGTAGTTCTTGTTGCACACAGTTTTATCCAATCAAGCAATAGTTTTCTCTACACTGTCTATCGGCCCTAGATGTTAACATTGTCGTTGATTACTTTTATCAGAATTTGCATACGTTTCAGTACTTTATGAATGGGTAAATATGTTTTATATGCTAC
The DNA here is from genome assembly GCA_035044765.1 of Leucophenga montana. Lineage (NCBI taxonomy): Eukaryota > Metazoa > Arthropoda > Insecta > Diptera > Drosophilidae > Leucophenga > Leucophenga montana. Next base: position 948,184 of record JAWNNQ010001780.1, on the reverse strand, counting down.
ACTTTAGTTAGAGTTGTAACTAGATTAAAAGTCGACTCATATTTTGATGCGTGCTAATAGCAGTTCATAGCATCTATTATTAAGCTTTGATGACAAAATGTGGTCAATATAAACTTAATGAAAACTTCCATTTCAGCTGTCATTTCTTAATGTGCTTATAGAATGCATGGACGCTCAAGAAAGAGTACACTTGCCCTCCCAAGCTGTGAGAAATTTGTTTGTCTAATGTTGGAAATACTGTGTAGAAATTGATAGTAGAAAGAACCTTTGGTTTAACGTGAGTACATGGCTTGCCGGTTTAACACCACGGTGCCAAGCACAGTATAGAAACACGTCCAATCAACACTCCTGTGAAGACCCATAGGTACTAATTTCATGTGCATTTCGTTTGGAATGCAGCATTTTCCCTTGGTTTGGGTCGATGCCGATCTTGAACCGCTGTTGGTTTCTGGGCACCAACACCCGATTGCAATGCAACTCTACATCCAATAAATGATTACTCTTTACGCACTTGGACTTGAACCTGAGCCACCACGTTGCATCCAACAGGGTCCTCACCGATAGTCTGAATGAAAATAGGTTAATTTGGCTTACTGACTTCCTATGGTACAGATGCAAGCAACTATATGATGTTGTACTACATACGTACGCGCTACTTTGTATCCAAACACAACCGGCTAGCTGAACCACGTTTATGAAACAGAAGTGAATCATCGATCTGTCATCCATCCGCTACTCTTCAATATATCTACAACTCCGTTACACCTCGAAACAGCATGAACCATAAAGGCAACACTTTTGGAACATCGTTACAAACATCCAACCCAGCTTCTCCATGTAACCATAGGTCACCGTGGTCACCGTTGACACCACATTACACTTCAACTTCATGCTACTACAAACTAAACACTTCTTGGAACATCGTTCGCCAATGAAACAATATACCTTACAGCCTATAACTGCCAGTGATACTTGTTTACATCATTTAATACAGATTCCTTCTTCAAGATACTCAGACTGGCAGACTTCGTTAATAATCACACCAAATAGCAAGAAAACATTCAAAAAAGTCTATTGATGCAACTGAACGAAAAACCCAAACAGTAACATACATTCTCTCTGCTAGAAGGCGCCCATTACAATTTCCATATGCCTCCTGTATGAAACTGTAGAAATTGTATTGTAACTACCAGTCTAGGTACAGGCAGTTACGGCATGGAATCCGATAAGCCCACACCGTAAGAAGACTGTGCAGGGTTGTTCAAAATGTTCGAAAATACAAATGAGCGCAAAAGCCCTTTGGTGGTATTCGCCAATATTGAAGGTTTTTCATTCCTCTGATAATCAGCAACATTCTCTCATTTCACACAAACTGACACTAAAAAGCGAGATCTGTTACTAACGACGGCCTTCGGTACTCCACAACCACTCAGTGTGACCATGAACGATGGCGGTGCTTCAAAAAACATTTATGTTATCGTGCTGATGAACAGAAAATATGGGTCCATCAAGATAAGCCAAAGCAAACAAAAGTTGTTCACGGATGAAACAGTTCGAATTCGTTCCATTCTGAATTTGAATTATTCTCGATCATGTCAATGCGAGCTTTCATACATCGGGTCAAACAAGTGACCTTCTAAGTAGTCAATACGTGAAACTGAATACTGTGTCGCCCCACATTTTGCGCCCTATAAATTATTTTGTTTACAAACATGAAGAACAAACTGAGTGGTCGACAATTTTCTAAGCCAGAAGAGACGGTTGATACGTTCAAAAACTGTGTTCTGGTGCAAGCTAATGAAAGGATCATTGTGGAGAATATTTTCAAAAATAATAGAGCCAGAAAATTAGAGTTAAATATTTCTATTTTGTTTATTGTTTCCGAAATATAAACAGCTTTCATTTCATAATCAGCTCTTTCTTTAACCTAATTTTTTGCCTAATCGTAATTTATGGAGTTTGAATTGAAACCTTAGCCTCGCTTATTTTGTCATAAGGTTGTCCGAATAATTTAAAGACAATCTGCATTTAAACTTTTTCAATTTTGGTGGAATTACAGGGACGCAGTAGATAGAGTATCTAAAGTTCCGCCTAGTCTGACATTATGCTCCATTCAAACTAAATCAGTTTTTGCAAAGCTTTTAGTTTGAAATTTCCCAGTGTTTAGTTTTAAAGTTAGTATTTTGTTTGTTATTTTCTACTTTTTTTTTGCGCAACTGTGTAAAGATGGTTTATTTTTTTTTTACTTGGCAATCTCTAAAGAGTCATCATCATTTGTGCCTGGGCAGTGTAGATGGGTACTACAAATGATGATGCCGCGGTGCCGATTGCTGCTGTTGTTGTTGTTGGTGTTGTTGTAGTCGCACCTGGTGTCGCTTTATATAGAAAGCAGCAGCAGGTTTACATGCAACCAACAGAATTTCCCATCAACAAACGCCACAGCAGCCGCAGTAGATTTTTCTTCTGTGATTCTGATTCTGATTCTGTGATGTTTCTGTTCTGTTTTTTTTTATGGCTTGGACGCTTAATCGTAGATCAAAATAAAGAACTTGATCTACTACACTAAGTTAAGCTGAGCTGAACTAAAGTGAGTTCAAATCAAAAGGGCTGCCTGCTTGCGAGTCAGTTTCTAGTAGGGAGTGTTTTTTTGCAAAAACATTTTTTTTATGTATTCCATATTACCGCATATGCACGCGATTTTCTAGTCTTTTTAGTGTGTAATTTGCATAATTTACATTTTTTTTTGCTATCTGTTCAAGCTGTGCGACCTCTCATAGTGCAGTCAGCAGTCATTCAGTGAGTCTGTACATCAGTCTGTCAGTTAACCGGACGGCCGACCGGCCGACCGGCCGGCTGCCTGACTGACTGAATTGCCGGTGTGAACATTGTTTTAAGAGAGCTGATACTGCATAAATGCGCAGCTTAGACAAAACATCAACAAATTGGCGCTTCTGCGCTGAAAACTAGACAGAAAACTCGACACAGCGCCATCGATTCAAAATGAGACAAGTTGAAATCTGTTTTGTATCTTTTGTGTATCTCATAAGATAGACTGAGATAGACACTGAGATACAAAGAAGGCAATCGAGTGCGCTCGCGCAATTTGATAAAATTTTCACACGATTAATGACGCAACCCACATGCAAAATGGCTGTCGTTATAGAGAGCTGTCATTTCAAAATACATATGGCTAGATATAGTATCTATAGATTGACATAGGTGCATTTAGATACAGATACATTCATGTACATAGATACAAAGTAGGTGGCCAAGGAAGTTTGGCATTAATAGTATTAGTATTAGTAGTCGTTGTTGTTGTTGCTATTTAAAGATTTCATTTATAAAAAAACTTATTTAGCTTCGATTTGTATAGATTAGTATGTAAGTAACTTTGCATCTATATTTGCTGTAGTGTTGCGCCCATTTTTGGATTCTTATTTTTATTTTTGGCAGACATCTTTATGCACCAAACTATGCACAACAATGCTTAATGGTGCTATAAATGGCACATAGGCAACCAAGATATGGAAAACTGGTAGTGCTGCGAATATTTATATTTTTGTTGCTGTTGCGCATACCATAAAATATGCACAGCACTACCTTGACAGATACACTATCTGTGAGTCTGTGGGTCTGCATTTCTGTCCGTGTCCACTTGATGTCCATACTGTGGATACTTCAGCGATTTTATTCGTATGCAGCTGGCTATTATGGCTGTTGAACTGCATTTTTGATATTTAACTGGTAATTATACAAAAGTTTAAATGCGTTTAAGAAAGTGTAGTAATCTTAAGAGGGAAATTAAAGAAATTACATGGAATGGATAGATTATGTTAGATACTATTTGCGTGTTGTTCTTATAACGTTTGCTAAATATCGATGCTGCTTTTATTTCATGCAATGTAAAAGATACTTGGCATGGATCATCTGGCATGTCTGGCATTTATACGAACTAGCGATAGTCCATATAGCAATTATCTATTTTAACTTTTATTTGAAAAGAGAGAAAGCAGTGTGCTCGACTTCGAGATACCCTTGGTTAAGGCTCCTTATAAGAACCATAGTTTATATTTTTTGGTGATCCGATCCGGATGCTGCTTGATATTTTATTAAAATTGATGAAAAATTAGAACTGATTTCAAAAAAACCATTAAATTATCATACAAAAACTCAAAAATGTGTGACTTACTATTTGCATAGAAATACCCCTTAAAGTGGTCTGATCTGCACCTATATGGATTATTTTTGATTGACGCAAGATACGGATTCTCTAGCATAATTAAGAACAAAAACAAAAAAAATTTAATTAAAAAAACTCAAATGGAATTGAAGTTGAAGGAGAACTTGTTGCTTTGATAATTGAAGGTGTAGAAGCGAGAGTTTAATGATTCTATTTAAATCGTTTCACCTATTTTGCATCTTTCTACAAATATATATTTCTTATTTAATAACCATTTAGTTGTTAATGGTTTAACGTATCTTGACGCACAACATTCAATCAGAACCTTCATGGCATTTGGTCCACTGAAAGCGGAAATACACTCAAAATGACAGTATACTAAGTTCTGTTTCAATCTAGGTCAAAACGTTTACCGAGATGTTTTAATTGATGAATCAAGTTTATAGTTATGAATGTTTGTTCCGTACTGGAGTGTTAAGTGGTTTAAGAAAGATCAAGAGGATTTACAGAACGGTGAACATCCAGTTCTTTTAAAAATTGTGGTTACTGACAGTAACATAGTAAAAAGTATGTGTATGCATCACAAATTATCCAAAATCTTTATCACTTTTGGGTATACGAAGAAAGAAAAAAACTGTTTTTGTAATTCACATGGTTAATGTACGACAAAGGTGGAATAATAGAAGGATGTAGCATACGATCAGCTAGTTACCAGTTGATACGAAACTGTAAGGGCGAAAGAGACAGGATGAATGTTTGTTTGACTTTGTTTGTGATTTAGTTTGGTGAACGCAAAAGAGATAAGACTCTTACATGCTTTAATTTGTATACGCTTCGCTTTTATGTTATTAATTGACAACAGGAGACTCAAAAGTAAGAGAGATAAGATGCGTGCAAATATATTATATTGAGCCAATAGCATTAGTAGCTAGTGCTCCTATTTAGTTGGAATGATATTGATATTGTGTCAATAAATAAATAATAATAATCTTATTACAACATAGATGATTATATGGTCTGGGCACGTCTGCTTTATGCAGTGTTCACGCTATCATATATGTGACACATTTCGGATATGCATGTGACACAGAAAGGAAAAAGAAAATATATATAGGACTGGTCCAATTCCATGATATCTGACATCATAGCTATTATAACAGATAATTGTGTTTTCAGATAAATTAGGAAGCACATCGTATAAAAAATAGATTGTCGGGTAAACAAACAAAGGGTTTTACTGTCCATATCCATCTTTAAGCAGAAAATAAAATTAAGCGGAAACAATATCAATCAGCTGGCTACCAATTTCTATGTCACTGTCGTATGAACACCTTAAAGATTTTGATTAGCGAGATATATATGACATAATACAAGAGTATAACAGAAGAAACCAGGAGAATGTTGTAGCATGCAATTGCGTCAATCAGGCTGTCTGTTCTACGGGGTAGGATCTACGTAGGTAAAGTCCAAATAGAATAGATTTATTACAGGAACATTTCCTATAAAAAAAACTTGTGAAATTTATAACACAAATCTAGGACATATAGTGTCACAAATGATGCTCAATAGACCAATCTCTGGTCACAGAGCATGGGCACATTGTTATGTACCTGGATCCTCTTCATAATTTGCGAAATTCATCTTATCTTACAGTATAATTTCAATTTGTTTGTTTTTTTTTTCTGTGAATAACCCCGCATTTTGGAATGAATTTGTTTTTTATATATTTCCGAGTAATTTTTTTTCGAAAACGAATTTAGTTCTTAACTTTTTCTGCAAGATATAAAGTGTTTAAATAAATAAAAAGTTTTTTTATTTGTCCTTATCCCTTCAGGGCAGGGATAAAGAGTTCACTAGCACACGCTTTTAATGCGTTTAGCAACTATTAAAGGTACGCATAATATATATAACAGATATGTCCGATAGACACTTGTGGTGTATATAACAGATGTAGGAGGGTTGCTTTTTATATTTCCATAATAAGTAGAGCTAAAGCTGCACTTCAAATCTGTCATGCCAATCGTGAAGTTTGTAATTTTCTAAGACATTCGTACTCAGCACGTTTTGACATACGGCACAGAATTAAACGTTTCAAGAAATGTTTAGTGGTTGGTATACGTGTGTAACACGTTTCGATCAGACTTTATTATTTCGCGTATAATAAAAGCATAATGTTCGTGCTTCTTCATTTGCGTGAGGGGTCTCATTAGTTCGTATAAACCGCTCTAAAATATTAGTAGAAACAGTTTTTATAACAGTAAATAATTACTCGTAGTTATTTTTATCACTCACTCACAAAACTCTGAATCGTCATATGTCCCTGAATTTGTACAAACACCTTCGGTTTCCGTTATTGTATGTATTGAATTTCATTAATGTACTCAAATTATTAACAATTCAAATAAGAGAACAATATGATTCAGTACTGGAACAGATAAACGCAACAAAAACTATAGTATCTGAATAAAAAAGAAAATAGCACCGAAACTACAATACTCTTTACGGAATAAATAATAAAGAATAAATTTGTTAATCCGAAATGAAACAAAAAATATTTAATTCAAATGAATGAAATTAGATTAAGACTCATCAGAGTTAGAAACGTTGGATTTTTTTGGTCCGAAAGTTTTATGAACTTGAATATATTTATGGAACATCCACACTAAATATGTTGTTTTTAGCATAGTTATTAGAAAAGTTCTTTAAATAATGAGCTAACTGAGAGATTGAATTGTATGGGAGCTATACTATATGTTATCAAAGTTCAAACTGAAATTCAATTGAATCTTTATGTTTGCATATGTATTGTACAAATTTTTCGATAAATTATTATTACCATATTTCACACTTTGTACGAAGGGTATAAATGAAAACAATACAGTGACGCGTATTGTTATTTTTCACTTTCCACTTTACCATAAAAAATAAATACATAAATAGAATTCACAAAAAATTTATATAAAAAAACAAACAAGATTTAAACTTGCAAATTACAATTTTCTGCACCTTTCGTATTGTTTGGATTTATTATATATCGTATTAATGTGTGAGCTTTTGATTGAACGGATGTATAATTGAGTTCTTTGAAAGAGGATGATGTAAAATAGATATTAAAGCGCAGGGATTTGAGAGGATTGGAAACAGCAAAGTAATGTATTTTATTTTTTATGATTAATAATGAATGGTGTGTCTCATGCTAAATACTTGTAAATATATAATGAGACTGTGACGTGTGCGGCGCTGTAATCGATTTTGGATGATTGTTGTAGCATGGAATTAATTGAAGAACTAACAAATGAGTGGGATTTGAAGCTACGACCTCTGGGATGGTAGATAGCTCGCTAGATATCTGAGATGATGAGGCTTTGAACCACTATTAATATATAAAACATAAATACAATATAATTTTTATTAGCGATTATTAATATTATTCACATATGGCACAACGTTTAATAATAATTAATTCAAATTGAAATATAAAATTAATTTTGAAAAATATTCTTCTTTGATTGTCTAATAACCAATGACCCAAACTATCAAAACGCCCGATTTTCAATGCTCTCGAGTAACGGTTCGTTATTAGCCAATGGCGCAGTTAGAAGGGGATAAAGCAACTACAATATACAGTTAAATGAAAGACAGACATACTTGCAAGAATGCAACAGAACATGTTTGTAAAGTATAACGTCCTTCCCATTACGTTATCATTGGATAATAGAAATTGAGGAAATATATATGTAAAAAAATATTTCTCAATGTAAAATGACCTTGAGTCAGCTAAAAATTCATATATATAAATACAATATGAAACCACCTTTCACAAAACGCATTGTTTTCAAGAACAGTAAAGTGGATTAACTCTAAACGCGACTCTAGTGGTGGTATCAAATAGTTCCACTATCAAATAGTTTAACAAAATACATACAAATACAAATTCAGTTTCGACAATCATATACGAAGTTTAAATGTGGATTTATAGAGAAAGAGAGAGAGAGCGAGAGAGAGAGCGAGAGAGCGATAAAATGACATATTGCCAAAATTGCTACGGTTTGTATTTTGTTTACATTTGTGATTAGTTATGGCTGACTATAGACAGAAACAAATACATACACAGTCTACATAATCAAATACTTCCAGAGTATGAACTGATTGCAGTTAACACCTTCCTTCGGCTTTTTTTTTTAACGAATTGCACTACAAACCCAATTGAATATTTTTATTTACAAATTTTGTTTTTCAATTTTGACAATGCAATCTTAAAACTAAATAGATTCTCCATTTTAGTGCCTCAACGCAAGTATTTTTTTTTAAACAAATTCTGTTTAAAAATCGATTTCATAACTCTAAATTATCTGAAAATCAATTATATCAGATTCTATTGTAATAGCGCAATACATTTGTCAGATATATTTTCATGACACGGTACCACCATCTGGTATGTATGTACATACTATCACTGTGGACGGTAGTAGACGCAAGTGACGAAAGCGCACCTCAGTTAGGCTGCTGCACGAGCACTATCGAAACGTGTTACATACCATTAAAAAGGTCTTGAAATATACTTTCAGAAAATGTTAAAACATATATAATATCGGATCACCCCAGTCCGAAATCTAGGGTGTTGAAAAATACCCTCCCTTAGCGGTATTGGGGCTCGTGGGGGGCAATTACCTCAAACTTATTTTTTATTTATTCTTGACGCTGAGACGAGTCCAACGAGCCCAAGGATACAAAAATCGGTCCATCCACTCAAAAGTTATAAATTTTGGAAATTTTTGACGAGTTAATTAAATAGTTTGTGTGTTTGTTTGCTTGAATCCTTTAGAAAAAATTAAGAAACTTTTATTCTAGAATTTTTTCCAAAATGGCGGATTTTTGGCGGTAAAAGCTCTGAAAAAGCTTTAATTTCAATTGGTTACTGTGGACAAAGGGCGTAATATTTTTTAATGTGTAACAGCTCGTTGGAGAGTTATTTTGAATACCTTCAAATGAGTGCTAACATGGTGCTGTACAATCCCTACTTAAAAAAAATATAGGTCAAAATAAATATTGAAAAGTACATTTTGCGATTTTGCCGAAAAATTAAACTACATTTTCGTCCTCATATTTGGAGTGATTGCGAGATCGCGAGATTGCGCAAATTTTGACATATTATACTTTTCTGTGAAAATTCCATGAGCCGAGATATAACATCGCAAATATCAGAGTGTGCAAAATTAGCTATTTTTCCTAATACGTCATACTAATGGCTGTTACTGTTAAGCTGCTGTTACTGTTAAGCTGCTGTTACTGTTAAGCTGCTGTTACTGTTAAGCTGCTGTTTGTAACGCATAAAAAAAGAGCCATCGTAGACCTTATAAAAGGGAATATTAATTATGTGCTAATCAATTAAAAAGGCAGAAGGAGAAGTGGTAGATCCCATAATGTAAATATATTCTTCATCAGCATGCGAAGACAAGTTTATATAGTCCTGTCCGTCCGACAGTCTCCTTGAACGAAAATATCTCGTAGACTATAAGGGATAAGGACTTCAAGTATGAATATTTAGACTCTCCTATTCAATCTACAGATAAAGTGTATTAAAAGAACATTTTAAGGGACAGCCGCTATACAAATATGGCCCCACTTTTAAGTTTTGAAATAAAAATTTAATGTTTTTTTTTTTAAATGAATTTATTGTAATTTTTTTTTTCAATTCAATTGAACTGTCCCACATATGTTCAGAAGGGACAACTTAAAAATATAGCCCCACACAAATCTATGTTTCATATAAGAAGCCTTAAGCAAGGTTTATGTTTCATATAAAGTTTTATCCAAGCATTTTATTTATATTCTCTATTAAAGTGACTGATATCAAAGAAAAAAACCTCTTGACGAGCTAAAAATCAAGTGACGAAAGCATACTTGCAACACACAAAACTGCGATTGTAATATGTAATTGAGCGTTCGTCATGTTGCTAAACTTTTTAAACTATAAAATACAGCTCTTTTACGAGGGCATCAATTTATTTCTCTACTCAAGAATATTCTTGAAAATTGACCACTACTTCGCAACATGACGAACGCTTAATTACATATTACAATCGATTCCAACCATACAAATGAAATATATAAATATATCGTCACAAAATTTATATCAGTAGTTTTGTGTGTTCCAAGTATGCTTTCGTCACTTGATTTTTACCTCGTCAAAAGGTTTTTTTATTTGATATACAAACATACATGTATCCATCACTGGATGCCGCTAAATTTGCAATCGGTCTGCTGCACTAATTTATTAATTGAAAAATCATTTTACACAAGCGCATGAACGATAAACAGGAAGTCACATATCGATAAGTCGATATAAACTGGTGTATCGTAATCGAACGAACGATTTCTTATTAGGCACAGTGTTATCGAAGTGATGACCACTGGAAATGGTAATGAATCAATTTGGTTATATGAAAAATCCAACGAACGTTTTTTTACCAATTACAATAATTACATTTTTCACATTTTATACTTTGGTATGGTAAGCAGAATATTAAAGTACGTAATTTATTTTTATTTTTGCGTTTGAGCGCTTATGAATAGCATTTTGTACAAGCGTCATTTTAGAGTACCCAGGAAAGAAATTGCTGTCAGACAGAGACGGGTTTTTGAGGTATCGAACGCTGTTGTAAAAATTTTTAAATATTATATACCTTCAAAATGTGCCGATCTTAGAGAGGACACATTAAATAAGACTGCTCAAGCATTTAAAGAAGAGTAGCCAAACCATATCATAGATAAGAGACTAGTGAAGAGCATTCTTATGAAATGAAGATGTGGAGAAGATTTAGTGCAAGTATTTCAGCAAACCTTTATAGAAGCCTACACCTGTGTGACGTCGAGTTTTATAAAAATATTTGTCAATATCTTAAAGTCTGCATAACTATTCCAGTTTCAGTTGATTGTAGTGAACGGTCCTTTTCGTCCTTTCGAAGGTCAACAAATTATTCGCGCAACAGCACTGGAGAGCAGCATCTGAATGGTTTGCCTTTGCTGAACATTCATAGAGATTTCGGAAAGACCCGTGAAAAAATAGTAGATATTCTGGCAAACAAAAACAGAAAAATTTATATCATACTTAAATTTTAAATTTTTTGGTCCTAAGAAGGCCAACATAACCATTCATTCAGATAGCCAAGCTGGTTTTAAAGCACTAACCTCTTGGAATTTCTTCTCGAGGCTGGTTTTTTAATGCTACGATATATTCCAACAACTGACAATCGGACGCAAAGTCGCGATTTGTTGGGTATCTGGCTATAAGGGCATCGCAGGCAACGAAAGGGCTGATGAGCTAGCCAGGACTGGTTCGGCAACTTCCTTTATAGGTCCGGAATATTTTTGTGTACTTTGCTTAGTTTTATATGCACTGCTTCCCGGTACTGGATACAATATCCTGGTCTACGGCAGGCCAAACTACTAATTCGACCTATATACCCTAAAACCAACGCACATCTCAATATATCTGACAACATAAACTAGGTCTCTCCTCAGAAATAGAGTGCAGCCTCTATCTAGAGGATGACGAAACTAGTTTACATTTGCTTTGCGGTTGTCCGACATTGGTCAGGCTCAGAATTGACCAGATGAATAGACCCTTCACTACATATGGCAGAAACACCATGTCTAAGGACCGTTTCATAAAAAATAGAGAAGATCCTAGGTAAATTAATCATATCCATGCTTGGGTACAAAAGACAATTTCCTGTCGCAGTTCCCGCTTCCGATAGGATGGTCCTCCGACATTCTAGGTCGATCCAGCCTGATTGGCAGTGACCACTTGCTTGTCGTTCGGCCTTGGCCCAGACACTACGTCACGCACTGGTCGTGGATGCAAGTCGTAGTAGCACATGCACCGGTGAAATACGATAGCACAGACGCGAGGCGGCAGTTGAAGTTTCCGAACGCAGTAGTTCTTGTAGTAGAGGTGGTGACAATAGCGGCGGAGAGAGTACCTCGCAAGGCACGTGTAGCGCCGGATGACGTCAAGCGGTTACAATTCCACTACACTCATACAGCTTTCTACAAGGATCCAGAGCTCAAAAGTATTCACTAGAGCTAGAGCTCATAATATATTCACTTATGTGATGTGTACGGGTATTTTTACATTTATATTCAATTTAATCAATACAATTTCATAAAAGGCATTAAATGTCCTGTGTGCCAAGCACAAAATGTCATAAACCTGCTTCTCAGCAAGTATTCCATACAAGAATGTGTTCTATGTTTCTTTCTTACAGTCATTTTCCTTCTCATCTTTAACTTCGAAACTTTCATCTACCAAATCATCATCGTCCTCATCGTCTTCGTCTTCATCATGCAAAACCTAAGCAGTTTACATTGAATTAAAATCTAAACAAAAGAGATACCAACCAAAATTATTTAATTTTTGAATACCTGTACGCCGCTGCCCTTACGCCTTTCATCGCGACAGTCCAAAGCTTGATTTTGCAGTTGAACAAACGAATAGCGATGATAGGAAAAGTATTCGGGATTTTTGTAGACCTTATTTTTTCCAGCATCCGAACCGAGCACTTCATTGGGGTCCTTAAACTCACGAAAGACAGCTGGCCGTACATAGTACGGCAGTTGAAATCCAACATGATCTAGAAACGCTGGATCATAGCCCTCCTCTGGTGGATCCTTCGGTGGGTGCGGTGTATTTGATGGTTTGTTGCTAAGTTGTGGACGCACCGGCTCATATTTCTTTGATAAGCCGCGCACGATCACAGGATTGGCTTTAAAGCCGTTCAAAAAATTTACAACTTTTTTAGAAAACATTACAGCCACTTACTTTCGAATAGAATATTATTGAAAGACTGATATATTTTTAAAAAATGTTTTATAGAGTGCTCTTTCCACGCCAACTATAATTTATAGTATATAATTTTGATTAAATTTTCAATTTGTAAAATTACAAGTACTTTCAATTTTGAAATTATTTCAATATAAAATATACTTTTTTTTTGTAACATTTTTATATGTTCTTAATCATTACCGCTTCTCAGCTTATCGCATTGACGACGAAATTCCAATATCCGACTTTGATTTGACTTCTAATCACATTTCTTAGGCTTCTCGTCACACGACTTTTCACATTTCTTAGGCTTCTCGTCACACGACTTATCACATTTTTTAGGCTTCTCGTCACACTTCTTTTCGCATTTTTTCGTCTCAAACTTTGCGCATGGATTGTTTGCCCCACACTTTTCTTTCTTGCAGTCTCCACCCTTGTCCTTATCACCACAACTATCTATCCCGAATTGAGCACAGGAATCCTTGCCACATTTTTTCTTAGATCCGCAATCCTTTAGGCCGAATTGAGCACATCCATCTTTCTTTGGGGCAGAATCCTTTTTATCACAGCACTTTTGTTCAAGTCCGAATTGAGCACATGGATCTGGCTTTGGTTTATTGCATTTTGGTGCAGGTTTACATGTCTTCTTTCCGCACGTCATCTTGGATTTCTTCATTACACCCTTAAAGCATTTCGATATCGTGGACATGCCCTTACCGCTCTTTTTATCTATAGGCTTTTTGCCACCACATTTACCTCCACTCTTACCTGGACCTTTTGACTTTGCGCAAGGGTCTGCAGGCTTCTTTCCGCAAGGGTCTGAAGGCTTCTTTCCGCAAGGGCCTGGAGACTTCTTTGCGCAAGGGTTTGGAGGCTTCTTTGCGCAAGGGTTTGGAGGTTTCTTTGAGCAAGGATCTGCAGGCTTCTTTTCGCAAGGGTCTGAAGGCTTTTTTCCGCAAGGGTCTGCAGGCTTCTTTCCGCAAGGGTCTGGAGACTTCTTTGCGCAAGGGTTTGGAGGCTTCTTTGCGCAAGGGTTTGTAGGTTTCTTTGAGCAAGGGTTTGGAGGCTTCTTTGAGCAAGGATCTGCAGGCTTCTTTCCGCAAGGGTCTACAGGTTTCTTTCCACAAGGATCTGCTGCCTTTTTTCCGCAAGGGTCTGATGGCTTCTTTCCGCAAGGATCTGAAGACTTCTTTGCGCATATATCCGTTACTATTATTTCTTCGCACACGTACGTACACTTTGGCTCTACCTTCTTACCCTCATCTTTCTTACACGGATCACCGCGTTTCTTTTTCGTTTTATCACATATTGCCTGAGTGCATCCATCTTCATCTTGATCCTCTTTTACACCGCATTGATTGAACTGCTTACACATCTGGAAGACAGTCTGCACCATAAGATCAGAGAATGATTTACTATGATAGGCATAGTACTCTGGATTCCTGTATGGTCCACATTTGGTAGCTTTTGGTCCTAATTGTTCGTCCTTCTTTTTGAATTCTTTAAAGCAGAGTGGTTCGATGAAATCGGGACACTCGAACGCATTTGTGCCTATTTTTTTTGGATTAAAACCAGGTGGTGGATCTTTTGGAGAAATTGGACTCTCGCCATTACGAGTGCACTTCTGTTTGCTCTTGTTGTTCTTGTCATCTTTCCTTGCAGAATACGGACGTACGCTGGAATATTCTTTGTTGTGATTATAGTATTGTGTTTGTGTTTGGAGCACGTTTTTCGAGAAGTGTCTAAAAAACTGTAGCGCCATTTTACGCCTTTTTAGCTTGGTTTTTTATCAACTTTATTTTGGAATGGTGCAATTTATACGAACATATCTTTTTTTCGTCGAAACTTTTGTACCTAATACTCAAATTGTGAAATACTTTATGACTTTTTAAGCATAGAGTAGTTTGTTTATAGTTTAGACAAGACTTTGTACTTGTAACAGGGAGCTAAAAGGCACACTTTCAGGAATTCAGCATTGTTCTGGATATAATACCTACTATTATATCACAAACCCAGTTTCAATGTACTATTTGAACTCTAATTACCATCGAGATCAGTCTGGTAAAGAGGTTTACATAGAGAAATGGATAAATGGTACGGTCGCATAGACACCGATAGATCCAATATAAAGTGCGTTTTACCTAAGTTAGTGTTCATAAACAAAAAATGTGGCTAAATGAACTTTACATCTACCAATTTCAATGTGTCAACTAAGCAGAAAGTTAGAAGAAGGCTGTCCATTAGAATATGAATGGACAGCAACACCAAGAACCAAAAAGTTGAAAGTTGTTGTCATCAGAGCTTTGACATCATAGGTCATTTCTTCCAAATATAGAATACTAGATGGTCCCCGCGACGTTGTACGCGGCCCTCCTCTTCCCCTGCCACTCCTTCCTTCTGCCACTCCTTCGCCCTGCCACTCCTACACCCTGCCACTCCTTCCACCTTTCCCACCTTCCACATGCTCCTTTACTCTACCTCCAATTCTATTAAAATTATAAAAATCTAAAAAAAAATTTCTGTTTATTCAATCGTCACGATTCTTCACAGGATCACCCACGGGACTATTTTGAATATTGCCACAAAATGGGATCAAAATCGGCTGAGCGGTTTCGGAGTCTATAATGAACATGTATACATACAAATATATATAGAAGATAAATTTAAATACATATAATAAAGTAGTAATAAAATTTAAAAAAAACCAACTCATGATCATTGACCTCTTTAGCTCATGACCAGTTAGTGCGACATCTAGCGTTGAGTTGAACATCTAGATCGCTTGCTAGCGCTTATGTGAAATTGTGTGGTCCTCCCAAACTTTCACGTACATACATACATATATAGATTTTAGAGTTATATTAATATTGATGCTCCGCTCCTATTGGTCTTAGCGTGATGATAAATGGGCTATCTAACACTAAAAAAAATGGTAAGTATGCAATATGTATGAAAATCTTAGACGAAAATCAAATCAAATTGACAATAAACTCAAATCAGTTAAACGTTTAACCAGAGATAATTAAATTTAAATTAGCCGTGGCTAAATTGGAAATATCATCGAAGAAGCGGCAGGCTTCTTTTACGAAGAAAGTGCACGAGCAGAAACAATTTTCTCTTCGTCAGCTGCAGTAAAATTTATTATGTGGGACAACTAATATACTGACACGTGTACTCATCGGGCAACCATAACCAGTGCGTGACGTGGTGTCTGGGCCAAAGCCGCATGATAAGCAAGTGGTAACTGTGAATCAGGCTCGATCAGCCTGTTACGCTAACTAAGACTCAGTGTTAAAATTGTAACGTCTGAGGACCATTCTAACGGAAATGTTCTGCGACAGAAAATGATGTCTTTTGTACCCTAGCCCGGATATGGTTAAGTTAATTTATCTAGGATGTTCTCCGTCTCTTTAATGAAACGCAGGCATTATCCAGTGACAATTCAAATAACTACCAAGTAAAATATTATGCTTAGACTACACAGTTCCTCTTCCGTGGCCATTGTCATACAAACACTATAGTTACCGGCAATATTCCTCTATATACATGCAAACTGAAAACCAGATTTGAGTAAACTCGTTAAGTGATCTGCGACAATTGGTAAGTGAATGACGAGTTTACTGTCCGGCTGTCTGAGAAAATGTTGATGTGTTCTGTTGACAATTTTGTGGTCCAAAATAGCGTTCTAATCGATTGTTACATACAATGACGGAAGCATTCAAAATTTTATTAAAATTTTCATGAAAATATATATTAAAAAATTGTATTTTTTGTTTTTTATCGTCGTCAAAAATTACTGCAATAGAAGTAATTACGGATGGCTAGAATGTTTTTTCAATTAATAACTCCCACAACTTGCACCTCTAATCCTTTGCAATTTCGTCGTCTTCCTTCTCTCTCGATGCACAGCAACGTTGTACATAAGTTTGTATGGCCAAATCGTAGAATGACAACTTATGATAGGCATAAAACTCTGCATTCTTGTATACGGCATCTTTACTGGCGCTCGGTCCAAGTTGTTCCTCCGGTGAATCGAATTTACGAAAACAGAGCGGCTCTATAAAGTCGGGCACCTTAAATCCGTCATGATTTATTTCGTCCGGTTTGTAGTCTTCGGGCGGATCTTTCGGTGATAGTGGAGATGCACCTGCAGCCGTGTCAGCATTTTCACAGCTATAGTTTTTCTTAAAGAGCATATTTGGATTCGAGAAACGGTTGGTAATATGTATCGAAGTGCGTTTGCCATGAATTTTCGACACATTCTTTGCGCATGATTCGGATGTATGTTCCGATGTAGGCGAATCAGTTTTCTCCTCGCAATAGTTTTGCTTGAAGAGCATATTTGGAAGCATTTTGCGAAATGGAATGCGATTGGAAGTGAGCAACGAATTACGTTTGCAAAGGAGTGTTAACATTTTGTTGTTAATTATTTCGGAACAAAATGATTTGTATAAACGTTTGTTTTGTAATTACTTATTTAGGTGTGAATGTCAGATACTACTGACAGATTTCTCACAAATTATTATGATACAAAAAAATTTGTTTTTTAAATTATTATTTTTAATTTATTTTTTGGTATCTGTCAAACACAGTGCTTTTTTTTATAATACCAGGAATGTGCGTTCTTCGATTTTTCCAATGCTTACTGTGAGTTCTTGGAAGTCATCCTTTTGTAGGTCCAGGACCTCTCTACGGATTCTCCAAGCAAGATCAAAACCAGATTATAACTGACTCAACAAAGCCAGTGACGCATACTGCTCAAATGTCAAAGGTCTAAAAACCACAAAAAAAACCCGTAAATTTGACCTTAGAACCCTAAAACCTCGTAAAATTCCTAACACAAATCAAGGACCTAGGATGCAAAATAGACCTCTGGTCGCAATGCGTGGGCGCATTATTATTTACCGGGATCCCTTTCATCATTTTATCTTATTAAATATCGAACAAAACAATTGTTTTACTCTGAACAGAAAGGTGCATGGAACACAAATGGTTCAAGGAGCCGAGCACGGAGCTGTGCTAACGGAAAATGTTGGTTACTCCAATGCCCTGGTTGGAAGGGCAAGATTTTTTAAGAAAATCCATACATAAGTCCAATAAATTCAAAATCTAATATTCTTGACATTTTCAAAAAATAATTTAAGGATTTAATCTAAGAATCGACATACTTTGGTGTATAATATCAATGACCCAATAATTGGACTTATAATTGTTATGCCTATATTTCGAATGAAATCTGTTTATCCTCAAAATCTTCAAATTTTATTCAGTATTAAATTAGCTATAGTTTTTCTTAAAGAGAATCTGACGTGTCACAGGAATCGCTTTGGCTTGAATTTCGCTTCAATTCCAATTCACTATGACTGCAATTGAGCTGGCGATTTGAGTAAATACGCCTCTAAAATTCATTTTGTAAATAAAAAGGGTGTACATTTTCTGATTAATATACATCAAAATAATAATTCGTTTCAAAAATGTTATAATTAGTAAATTAGCATTTTACTACACCATCTAGTAAATCGCTTGTTGAATTTGCCAATCACTGCCGAAAGCCACTGTTTTTTTAAATTAATTTCGAACTTAGTTTTTAACTATTGTAGATAGCATTACTGCTGTTTGTGTTAAAATAAAGGTAAAAATAATTAATTTTAATCGAAATTATTATAACCTTAAGTAATCGCGTATTTACTGACTGCAATTCACTGCGTTTATTTTGTTTACGTTGTGTGTTGCCATTCACGTATCACCGTAAAAGTAGTACACAGCTGCTGGACTTACTGGGAAAGCTTTTTAGTCTCTTGTGTGTTCTTGTGGCACCCCTGTAAATTTGAACTTGACACGCGGTTGATAAGTGTCCAACAGTGTTAACCCTTAATTTTTATCGCATTCAGTCTACGTTTATCGTTTTCTTTTCGCAGTAGTTTTGCTTGAAGAACATATTTGGAAGCGTTCTGCGAAAGGCAATGCTGTTGGATGTGAAGAAATATTTACTTTTGCAATCAAATTTCAACATTTTGTTGTTATATATTCTGAACAAAATGATTTGTTTTTCCAGCAACTATTTTATTAAAAAATTTACTCTTAAAGAAACTCATATTAAATGCTTACAAAACTTGCATTTGAGTGTTTATCCCCACGCAGCAAAATCATTTAAAACTTCATAAAACTGTCTTCTTCGAGATAATAAAAAAGAAAAAAAAAAGAAAAACTTCTCACAACTGCTGTGGACATGCAGCTTACATTAGCTTAAGTTTATACCCGATAGCTATGGTGAAGGAAGCGCTGTAGTTAATGCACTTCGGCATAATATTAAATGCAGCCAGTAGAAAATAGCTAACTTCCGTTTACGTTGACTTCTGCACTTCTTCGCCATTTTGTGTGCAGCAGTTGCTTCAAAAACTATTGTTCCTTGTTTTTTTTTTGTTTTGATTATTGTTGTGCTGCACACACTCACACACAGTCGCATGTGTTGCATTGTAGCTGTGTGCTTGCTTTCTTGATATATCCTTTGTCATATTAGTGAGAGCCCGTCAACCTGTTTGTCTGTTTGTCTGTCTGTGTGTCTATCTGTCTGTCTGTCTATCTGTCTATTTGTCTGTTTTCTTCTGAATGCCAACCATTACCAACTGGTGCTATTTTCATGCCCTTTTGTCTCATTTCACTTTCGTCCTTTAGGGAATGTGCATTATTTTGCAGCACTGCACACGCAATTAAACAGCAATCTTGTGTGATACTATTGTGCTCATTTAGCTTTGTTTGTGCACAACTGATTAAAGCGTAATTAAAACACAAAAACTAAACAGGAAATTAAACATTTCCCCAAATTTCCTACCATTGAGAAAGCACTGTACCACAAAGAATACGCCCTGGGAGCGATCATAGACATCTCAGGCGCTTTTAATAATGTGTCAACGAAAACTATAATGTGAAGCCTAAGAGCAACAGCACCTCACATGACAATATACTCCAGGATAAATAACCTGCTGAGCTGCGGAAGAGTTCAAGTCGAGTGGGGAACCACAACCGTGATGAAAGAATCACATGTATGCACGCTCCAGGGCAGACTTCTGTCACCTCTATTATGGAACTTAGTGGTAAACAAACTACTTAAGAAATTTCGCAGGAACGATCCCAAGATAAATGCATATGCTGATGACATAAGCGTAATAATCACGGCTAAATTTCCTGCTCAACCATGGACTGCACGTTAAAAGAGATACTTGAATGGGACAGAAAAGCCAGACTCAATATCAATGCGGATAAAACTTTCATTATCTTTACTAAGAGATACAAGATACCAGAATGGATCTTACTCTAAACAACCGGAACACTGTTTATACCTAAAACTAGCGTAAAATACCTTGGAATATTATTGGATAGCAAGCTGATCTGGAGACTTAATGTGGAAGAAATAGTGAAAAAAGCAACCAATGCGCTCGTCAAAGATGTTGTGCAACACAATCTGCAGGCGGCCTCCATTTGTTCAAGAATCGTCCTGACGAGCAGGGTTATAGTTGATGTTCTCAGTACCTCAAAAAAGCTGCACATCATCTGGATTCCCAGTTACCGGGGCATGAACGAATCTCTCTATAGACGCTATATAGTAAACTGGAAGAGGATGCCTGGACCATCGCTGGAGAGAGGTGGAAGTACACCTCTAGAACATAAAGAACTCAACAAAAAAATCTCGCACTCCCTGCTGCAGCTTCAGAGGAGAGAATGCAGATTATTGGAACACCTCATCTGCAGCTATCCAGCAATCGCAAAATCAAAATTAAAACACCTTGACACCACCGGGCTCGCGTCACTAGAAGAAGCGGCCAGAAGTTCTCCTAACAGGCTACTGCAGTTAACCACACACGCAAAAAATCTACAGAACATTAAAAACTCCTGAACGACTTCCGTCATCGGTCGCACTAAGGATCATATTGTTCTACGGATGAACTCTATCAAGGAGTCAGCTGGCGTAACCTAGCTTAATGGAAAATAAGAGTGATTCTTTGATTTAAAAGATCTAAAAACGTTTTTTTTTGCGTTTGTTGACTGGACAGAATAAAGTCTTAGATGTACGATTTGAATTGTTGAATTTATCTGAATTTTCTTCTCCGAAATTAATCTGCACGCTTGTCTCAGTACTATCGTATTTAGTTTCATTGCACTTTGTACGCCATTTTAAGTCGCCACTTAAATCGATGATTTCTCCTCCAGTACAGATTTGTGTTGGCGTACTTTTACAATGTCTACGGTGGTCTTACTACTTTTAACATCATCAACATCAACTACTTCCGCTACAACTTTACTAAAACTTTTTACCTTTGCACTTCCTACACTATTTCTATAAAGTTTCCAGGCAACTTTAAGTGTGCTAAGGGAAAAGTTGTATGCTTTCTTGTTGTTTATTAAAAATAAAATTTGTTGTTATTTATTTAAGCTGCACTTGTCTGCCTGCATTATATGTATATAGTTCTAGAGAAGCCGTACCTGTAAAAAAAGTAAACAAAGTAAGTTCGTTGCAGCAAGTAAGCCACTCGCAGCACGTTTTAAAGAAATTGTGCTGCAAAATGAACTAAGATTGTTGTAGCACAAGAAAGAAGGACATGACTGGGAGTCAATGGCAGATGATTAGGGTCAACGTCTAGCTTAAATAGTTCTTGTGGTGTTGTAAATTGTTGTGCAATAAAATTGCAATTACTTCGAAGATTTTGACTTATATTTGAACTAATTTTGTAGAAAAGGTTAGGTTAGGTTAGGTTAGGTTGAGTGACAAGAAAGACCATCACTTAGATACCATTAACATTACGATTTAATGTATTTCACTATGTTACTGAACTCAATTTCTGAAAGATCATTTAGAAGGTATTCCCTCATATGCATGAATATCCTTCTACACTCGCAAACTTCGCAGAATTTGCAGTCGTGGAAGTGCACTGAATGTGTCATCAATTCGAAGAGTGATCAATAAATTTAAAGAAACTGGGTCGAATATGGAATGTACTCCCCTGTGCGGCGAACTACCATCCGATATATTGAAAACATTACTGCTGTTAAGGAGACTGTCGCCGAAAACAAGGGAATATGTTTTCGGCATCGTTCATATCAACTTCAAATTCCGCGGAGCACCACGTAGCGAATTTTTTCGAACCTTCACCGATTCAGCTCATGAACTCAAATCAGCAGACCATGCACAGCGCTGGCAATTGGTTCATTGGTTGACGGAGCAAAATAAAGTGAAAATCCGCACGTGGTCCATGAGAGACAAATGCATCCACAACGAACAACTATCTGGGACTTTGGTCAGGCGGCATGAATGGGCCTTACTTCTTTGAAAATGTGGATTGAATCCTAGCCTGATGGCATATCTGCCTATCAGGCAATTTCCGGTTAGGATACCTACTCGAATCGAGATATCGGTTCTGTTTAACCTCAAAGGATTTGTAATTTATCGTAGTTTTTTTGGAGGCTCCACATGCGGCTATACTGAACCAACGTGCATACGCGGTGATGATGGTTTTATCTTTGAAGAGCATAGTGAATGTTGACAAAGACATCCCGATCGAAACCTTTCTGGTAAGCATCTGGAAGATTGTAGCCTGTTATGCAAGCTCGTCTGCTCTGCAGTTTCTTTCGATTTCACTGTGCCATGTCTGTGCATTGTCCCATCGTATGAGATCTCAGGATATGCATAGCTTCATGAATGGCTACTTGATAGACGCTGCAATAGTTTAGAAGCATGAAAGAGGCTTCTAACCAAATTTATGGAATATAGACGCCATCTCTGACTTGATTAGCATAGAGACATCTATATATATTCTTTTAAAATTCGTTATCCCTTGTTGTTGGCTATGCCATTCAGACCTATGGTTATTTTGTTGTTGTATTTTTTGTCTGAAATTAGTTTTGGAACACAATAGTCAGTGTGTTGCGATAGATCCATTTGATAGTTTAGGATAATTGAATGGTCTACTCTAGCGTTTTTCCATGAGCTACTTTCTCTAATTCTTATAGCTGCAATAGAAGCGATTTCCTTTCCCACTAGATCTAATAGGATAAGAAGTATAATTCCACACTTCTTTCCGCCGTGCTAAGTCGGTTTCTGATTGTGACTGTGTCTAGAGCTGGCCACCATATTTGAACTACAACTAATTTTACATAAGTATGGTTTTTACTACAGCGGTATATATCAATCAATCAATCGTTTTAAATGACTAAATAGTTCTTCTAAATGTATGAAGAAAAATTCTCATAACTCTAAGCCTTCGATCGTAGTGTCTTCGCTAGATAAACCTGCAACTCCGAACGTTCCAACAACGTTTGAGAACCTTAGATATCTAGAAGTCCAAAGTCTCCGAAGTCTTTGACATAAATGAGAAGATACTTATTTGTCTATAGTCTTTGAGATTTAGATATGGGAACGATAACTACTTTCATTTCCAACAGTTGGTTATATTGTTAAACATGTCCTTAAATAACAGGGCCAGTCATTTTGTTCATGTCTTTGAATGTGTTTTGCAATTATGTTGGGAGTCTTCCATCTGATGCTGGGAACTTGAAAGGCTGGAATGAGTTAATAGCCAAATACGTTTTACTTTGCTGTCTTTATTTTTTTTGTAGATTTTTTTTAAAATTATTTGCAAGCTTAAAAAATAAACAAATAAACTTAAAGTTAAAATTGAACGAGAACATTGTGAACACAGTGAACGAGTATACAAAATTATTATTTGTTAGTACAAAAAACATTTTGTTAATAAATATATAAATACATATATATAACACAAGATATAAATGTTGTTGTTGTTGTTCTCATTTTGAATGTGTGTACTTAGTTTAAATGTTAGTTTTGGTTAGTTACTGTATTTAAAAACGCCATTTTATG
Organism: Leucophenga montana; assembly: GCA_035044765.1. NCBI lineage: Eukaryota > Metazoa > Arthropoda > Insecta > Diptera > Drosophilidae > Leucophenga > Leucophenga montana. The sequence goes on along the minus strand of JAWNNQ010001780.1, from coordinate 924,304 downwards.
CCGGCTTTATAAGAAGCAGTGCATCCATATTATGTGAGCGAGCGTAGTCAAGTCGAATTTGAAGCGTGTTGTTGTTGTTGATTATATATAATAAAACCCGGAATCCCTTTTTTTAGTTTATACTTACATATAGGTATAACTTATATAAGTAAACTTACAATTAAACGTTCAAACAAAATCATAGTCCTTTGTTGAAAATGCCGCGGTCAATTTGCCAGAGTTTGTTGGGAGGAGAGAGAGAGAGAGAGAGATATTGCGAGAGTAGATTGTCTAAATACTAATGAGTTCGTTGTGCTGCTTTCGTCCTGTCTGCACTTTGTGGGTTGTTTTTAACAATTTGTACGCTACCATAAAATTTACCACAGCAAACGATTGTTGTTGCCATTGCCATTTCCGTTTCCGTTGTGTGCATTTCCGTTTCCGTTGCCGTTGCCATTTCCGTTGCCATTGCGACGCAGTCCATTGCGTGAAACATTTCCATTGCGCTGTCCATTTTCACGACCATCTTCGTTGCTATTGGAACGTTCATTGGATTCGTTACCATTTAGAATTCGGAGCGTATTACCAGCACGACGTCCCAGCAGATCATCATGTGCATCCAATTCGGCAAGTATTTCCTCAGCAGTGCTCAGACGATGTGAATCACCCAAGAGCAAACCACTGCCGGTATTACGTCCATTACCATTTATTCTGGTTGTAATCAGCGAGGCACCGCCGTGCAGTGAATCAAGCAGCAATGGTGAACTAATGACCTGTGCATGTACACTGGCGCTTGCTGGTTGTGTAATCACAATGGGTGTATGTGCAGTACGTTCAATGCTCAGACGTGATGTACCCTCACGTATGGCCTGCAGTGCATCAAGATCACGTTCACGTGCAAAGGCTGCGCCAGCATCGGGTATGCGTGCAAGTAGACTGGGCGGATGTGAAATGACTGAAGCCTGTACACTCTGACCGAGCACTTGACTGGGCAGTGACTGGGAGAGCAGCAGCGCTTGTTCATTGTTAAGACGATCCAGCGTTTGATGTGTCTGTGTGCGCAGCAATTGACGCTGACGTTCACGTTGTTCACGCTCACGTTGCTCACGTTCACGCTGCTGCTGTTCACGCTCACGCTGTTGCTGTTGATCACGTTCACGCTGCTGTTGACGTTCAATTTGTTGCTGATTACGTTGCAGTTCACGCAGTTGTTGTTCCTGTTGTTGACGCAGCTGTTGATTTTGTTGCACTTGCTGCTGGAATTGCTCCATTAGCTGTTGTGCCTGTGCACGTGCCTGTGTCTCGGCTTCACGTCGTGCCTGTGCCTCTGCCTGATTTTGTGCCTGTGCCATAGCTTCAGCGTGTGCGCGTGACTGTGCCTGCAGTTGTGCTTCAGCGAGTGCCTGTGCTTCAATATATGATGATGTCTGTGCCTGTGCTTCAGCTATAGCCTGTGCCTGTAATCGGGATTGCAATTCCTCAATACTATTATAACGCGATGCAGTTGACGTTGTTGTTGCAATGGCCGAAGCGGAAGCGGATGCGCTAAGTCGGTGTTGCTGCTGTTGTTGTTGCTGCTCGTCAATACGCTGTTTCGAGACAATTGCATTGAAACCATTAATATCATCCGCGGTATATTCGACAAGGCGACGTGTACCATCGGGCTCAATTAGCGAATACTGTCCCTGTACAACATCACCATCACGTTTCTCCTCCTGCTGTTTATCATCACCGGTTAGTGTGTCACGTACATCGTAGGCGAAACTATATTGCGGATGATTGTCATAATCTTCAGAAGAGGCACCAGCGGAGGCTGCACCGGATGACGATGAAGTCAAATCGGAGGTGCTTAGTGTTGCGCTCAGTTCATTGCTGCCATTGCCATTGCCATTCAGTTCATTGGAGTTTGCATCGGAATTATGTTCGTTGGAATTATGCGAAATGCTTGTAGTCCTGTGCAGTTGGCTCAGATCCAAGGCATGCAAGTACGAGGCATTTGCAATGTTGCAGGTGAGCAGACAAACGCAGAGTGTGAGCAAGTAAATCTAAAAAAAAAAAACAAAATTTAATTTGAAAAAAAGAAGTTTTTCATTTAAAATCGTATAGTAGTTCTATGTCTGGTTACACAATTTTATTGTCCAGAATTCATAAAAAATTTCATTTAGCAGCATTTGTGAAAGCTACAAACTGTCATCAAAAAATATACATTGTAATACTATATTGTATACACGCGCTCGAATCGAACAATTGAAGTTAGAAAACTCGTTAAAGTTTTTTTTTTGCACACTTCGCACAGAGTGTGAAAAGGGTATTATCAGTTTGCTGTCAAGTTTGAGCAGGGGTGCTCAATACATACGATTATTTTACTGATTTCCTTTCGATATACGCACACCGATAACAAAGAATAAGCAATTAGTTTGTGTAAACTTCGCTGGTTGATGTAAAGAACTGCGTGTGTACTGTCAATACTATGGGCGTGCTGCATTGAACTTTGGTATATGCGATATGCGCTTTTCTAGACGCGGTAAGATACTAAAGTACGATGAAATTGTTTGTGTAAATATGGTTAAAGCAAAGAGCTGTATGTGTGTGTGTACGCAAACTCAAGCCAGTACAAATTTTCAATGAATGAAAAACTGGGCATTTCTAAATGGACATTTTTCGGTAGAGGACGAGCATCGAAATGGTCGGCCAAAATCTTCGATTCATTAGACAAATTTGGCCCTGGAAAAGGTTAAAGATGACGAAGTTCCACGATTGGTATAAGAAGTGATTGCTGAGGAACTGGAACTAAATGCTGCCACATTGGAAAACCAAAAATCACAATAATGCGCTACAACATACTGCTGAAGGAACTAGTAACTTTAGAAATAGTTGTACCCCGCCCATTGTGATGCATAAGCTTCATAGAAGCCTACCGCCTATTTTTGAGTTTTTGTATGAAGATCTTATTTATTTCTGAGGTGTCTAAAAGCTAATTTGTTATAAATGTTTCTTTTATTAACTCTCCATAATGTGTACCACATAAGCTGACATCACTAATCTATGATCCAGATATTATCCAAGTTAGAGACTTCATATTTAGTGTGCATGTTACTAATATGAATTTGCACAAAATATTCACAATATATTCTGCAAATCGAAACGCATATTTAGTGCTGATAGTGTTGCTTATATATGTTCTGAGATGGTCCCACACTATCTACTTTGCAAGTTTCTTATTTTTATTTAAAAGTATTCGGTTTGACGAATTATTCTGTAAAGTATATTAAAACTTCGGTGCCACTGAAGCAAATACTATCATTTTTTTACGTTCGAAACTTAAACGTTTTTATTTATGTGTCCATTGTGGTTTTTGTGAATTTGTTTCTTTGTTATCTTTTATGAATTGCTGCATTTAAGTATTCTTCGAAGTTTTGCATCACTTTGATATGTTATAGCTTTTGTTCTCACTTGATTTATGTCGCATATACTCGTAGTAGTAAATATCCTTCTTACCCGCTTCATTTTCAGCAAGTTTTGTTTCCTTAACGTTGTTATTAAAGTTATGACTAGCTCTTTTATATTTGTATTTATTTTAATTTTATTTTTATTCCTTGTATCCTGCACTTTACTGGCTACTACACTTCACTCGAATGCGTACTGCTTCGTTGCAGAACGTTGTTCAACTTGTGATGCTCGATTCGCAGTCTCTGGTAGCTTTTATACTATAAATTCATAGGTAACTAATGCTCTACTTTGTTTTGATGTTGGTCAAAACTTGTCCACTAGTTACCTTGTCGCTGGCCCTTCTATGCTTCAGTTTGCTTTGGTTTTCATTTGACGCTGCAGCATCATTTGATATGCATAGAAAACTTTCAAATTTGACAAGTTTAGATTACAAATGACCTTACAATGCCGTCGTTGACTGTAGTTGACTTCAATTGACTGTAGTTACTTATAATTGAAATGTTGTTGCGTTGTAAAATATTGAGACTTGCATACTTCTGAAACTAAAACGGAAGCTTTTTAAAAAGTCAAACGCTTAGAAGAACTCCAAGAACGCAATGTTATAAGGAGAGAGAGAGAGAGAGAGAGAGAGAGAGAGAGAGAGAGAGAGAGAGAGAGAGAGAGTAAGTTAATGCCTCATTATACAACTCCGCAATGGCTTACTAAAAGAAAGGTACTCTAGGTTTTTCTCAGAAAAGGAATGCCAACAAACGGAGCAGGGAATTATGGTTCTGTTACGAAAAGAAAGTGTTAGAACGAATATTCTGCATGCGAAATTATTTTCTAAGCTTGTTTTGCTTCAAGATACATCAAATATCTGCTAAAATACAAAAAGTTATTACTTTATTTCGAAACATGTATCGGACATGTTTGAATTAAATCCACTATTAATGTTAAGCCCAATACTGAGATCGATGAAAATTTTTGCTATAGAATAGGTCAAACAAACAAAAAACAGTGTTACCAAATCAATATGAAACACTAAAATCAGAAAAGTCCACACATATCGATTTTTCTTCGGTTTTTTTTTCTGACGAAAATGCAAAAGGTCACACTCTTTGTCAAGCGTTATTTGAGTATATAAAGTATTTTCGGTACCAAACATTTTTGTTACCTGAGTACTCGATGAAAAACAGTTCGGGCGAAAATTTTTGATTGTTGTTTGACAGCGTTTTATTATATGAAGTTTTTTCGGTATCAAAAATTTTCATCGATCTCAGTATTGAGCTTTAAAATAAAAATTGTTTTTAATTTGATCAACTACATACAATAGGTAAATCCAATTAATATTAGGAGATGTTGTATAAATTTTACAAAAAGTCGCCTGACCAGCTACTTTTATATACAGATAGGTTCAAATATACAGGGTGTCCAGAAAAGTTTTTGCCACGTGATAACTGAAGCGAAGAAGTACAACGTTTGTTCCTACGCTATTTGCCTAAGTTGGTACTGTTTTCGAGCGCAGTCATATAGGAATATATTGTATATCAAAACACCAACCAGGCTGCGTGGGCGTGGTGGTATCTAAAAAATTTTACTAACTGGATCTGCATATGTGTGTATGGGAATTCTAAATATACAAGTAAGGCGTCTCTAGCTCTTATTGTCTCTGAGTTGTTCATACATAAAGATTGATATACGAATGGACAGAGATGAGTATGCACAAGTATATCGAGTTAGCTTCGAATGCTAATCAAGTATGACTATATACACTTTATGGAGTCTGTCATGCCTTATTCTACCTGTTACATACACTCGCATAAACTTACTATACACTTGTCCCTTTGAATGCAAGACATACAAATTACTCAAATATTTGAACTGAAATACCCACGGTTAATTTTGAATAGGATAAAAAAAAAAAAATTTTAAAAAAATTCCTTTTCATTTTTTGCTATATTTCGAATTTGCGAAACGTTGCTATGGAATGCTGCAAAGAATATGAAAGCTTCGTTTATACAATATTATACATGGATTTATACATCAACTACTAAGTTAACGACTGGAAACGTGAATCTGCAGCTAGATATTTACAATATTTAAATTAAATTCTATTCGTATGCTACATTTAATGCAATTACATTCGAATCGTATAGCACTACGTTAATATTAACTGGCAATCCATTACTTGAGACTCGAATCATATTTAAAAAATACATATTCAATTTGTGCTGCTGTCACATAAATCCGATTTGTGCACTTTTCAATGAAATCAATTTCAACGGCAACTAGCACCGGAAATTGACAGCATACACCAACTAAGTAATACAGTCAACTTCAAACTATACGAGTTCAGATAAGTCTCTATGCAAACTCTACTGCTCTACTTAGAGATACTTTTAATATGTGCTGCGACTGCAGCTGATGTAATTCAGTGGCATTACAAAAAGAAACATAAAATGCGATACGCATTGAACTCATGAATTTGAAATTTTGTAATTTGAGTTTGAATTACATGCAAAATGTCGCATTACCCACAGTGCGAGCACCAGCATCAGCAGCATCAGCAGTAAAAACAAACAAAAGCAGAGCTAGAGATACGTATGTGCAAGTACAACAAAAATAAAAGACTAGAGTACTAAAAATCTGCAGTAACAAGTTTGCTCAAATTGAAATTCGAGCTCTCAGAAACAATGCGAGTGTAGAGTGTGTGATGTGCTGTGCCAAATGATTTCAAGAGTGAAACGCCTCGGTTTTCATTTTCATTTTCATTTTAATTTTCATTTTTATTCTCATTTTTATTTTCATTTATATTCAATGCAGTCAAAACAGACAAAGCGCTCTAATAGAGTTGTTTGTAATGTAATGAGTATAATACAGTTGTTTGTGTAGGGTGCAACTGCAACATGATGATGAGATTGTTCTTCGAGTTGACACAAAAAATATTTTTGTGTGAATGTTTAAGTAACAATGAATGCAAAAAGACTAAATTAGTTAACAAACATTTTTGTACCCTAGAGTAGAAGGGTGCATTACATTTGTGCAAATGCATGCAACCCTCATAAGGGGACGCCCAGTAGACATAGGCAGACTCCAATAAAATTTGTGACAATATATGTAGCTATATTCATTGGATATGGACTCTATCTACATATCTAAGACTTTTAAAGAAAGATCCACCAAACATCTTTAGTTAGACTATTCTATGAATTTTTTAGTGATTTGCTCGTATTAAATGTGGTGATTTGGACATGGTTAGCCGAAAGAAGTTCGAAGATGAAGAATTGTAGTCTTAGCTCGATGAAGATTCATGTTAAATGCATCAATAATTAGCTGAAGAGTTGACTTGTCAACAGTCAGCAAATGCCTGAAAGCTATGAGAATGATCCAAACAAAGATTTTGAATCACATACGAATTTAAACCACGATACGTGGCAAGGAGTTTTTCCACCTATGAACTGCTGCTTGAACGATTGAAAATGAAGTGATTTTTATATCGAATTATGATGAAAAGTGGATCCACTATAACAATCCCAAACGCAAAATGATTAGGCCCGAACAACCATCAAGATCTACGGCGAGGAAAAATATCCATGCATCCAAGCTTATGCTCTGTATTTAGTGGAATCAGTGTGGTGTAATCTGTGATCTTCAGAAAGACACAATTTCGGGGGAGTAGTCTTGAACTCAACTGTTGCGTTTTAACTACGCATTAAAGGAATAACGGCAGGAATATTCCAATAAACAAGTCAAAATAATTTTTCTCAAATCTGTCAAATCCTTAATTGAAATGGCCAAATGTTAGGTTCTACCCCACCCGCCGTATTTCCATCGATAACCCATGAGGGTATATGTGGAACACTTCACTTCTACTTACTTACTTACTTACTTAGGGGGCTCTACAACCGTCTATCGGTCAAGGCCGCACGTAGAAAGGCGCACCTTTCGGTGTAGTTTAGGAGCTTCTTCATTTCATCATAGACCTGATCCTGCCAACTTAAGCTCTGACGCCGTCCACCAATCAAGTTCAGCTTTCCGTCGTAAACCTTTAGGTATGGAGCTTCGGGGTTCATCCGGATGAGGTGACCAGCCCAGTTCAGCCGCTGGAATTTAATGCGCTGAACTATGTCAACCTCATCATACAGCTCATACAGCTCATGGTTCATATGGGTCCTAAACTGATGCCAACTCTAAGGGGACCAAAAATCCTACGAAGAATCTTTCTCTCATGCTTCTGCGCCATACAGCAGGACCGGGATTATTAGTGACTTATAGATTTTTATCTTCGTAGTTCGAAAGAGGGATCTAATTAGTAGCAGCGATTTGCAAGCGGGATTCTTCGTCTGATCTCTCGGCTAACATTGTTGTCGCTGGTAATTTCTGTTCCCAGATAGACGAAGTTTTGTACAACATTGAAGTTGAAATTCTCCATACTCACAGACCTTCCAAGACAGCGCGCGATGGTCTGCGAGTGGACACCAAGTACTTCGTCTTGTCCTCGTTCACCGCTAGGCCCATGAGACGTGACTGTTTCTCAATCTCCGAGAACGCCCTGCTTACTCGCAGTTTGTTGATGGCTATGATGTCTATGTCATCAGCATATGCGAGTAGCATCACTTCCTTATGAAAGATCGTGCCCGATCGTTCTACGTATTTGCATTGGCGTAGGATGTAGTCCATCAAAAGATTGCAAAAGTCGCACGATAAAGCATCACCCTGCCTGAAACCTCTCTTGGTATCAAAGAGGTTCTTTTATACTCTGACGACGCTTTGGATGTGTGATAGCGTCATCATGCAAAGACGAACGATCTTTGCTGGCAGACAAAGTTCAGATAGGGCGTTGAAAAACTTTGTTCTTATCGGAGTCTCGAAAGCAGCCTTATAATCGACAAATAGGTGGTGTGTGGTCTTTTAGTGTACTCGTGGTCGACCTCTTTTACACTGATACTGTCCTATTAGTGCATCCGTGCATGGCTCCATTTGGTTCATACAGTACGCGGGACAGTATTTTATATCCAATTGAGATCGGACTTATTCAACTGTAGTTTACGCAGACAGCGGGTCTGCTTTCTTAAAGATAGCACAAATAACACTAAAATTCCAATTGTTGAGCATGTATTCATCGGATCATATCTTGCGTAAGAGTTGGTGTATACGTCTTACCAAATCGTTGCCACTGGTCTTCAATAACTCAGCTGGCAACATCATCTTCAGGTTTTTAATTACTGAGTCGATTTCGTTACATGTATAATCCGGTGGCTCTACAAGAAAGACATCATCAACTGGCGGTACTAGAAATACTTCTCTATCGGCGCCATTGTTCCATTCATCTACTCCAAGTAAGTTAAAGAAGTATACTATTCTGTCAAAAAGTACCGGGAATTGGTCTATAAAACACAAAATATTTATTATTCATCCAAATTTATTGTATCTCATTCAAAGTAGTCCTCTTCCGAAATAATTGACTTTTACCAACGAATAATCCAATCATCAAAAAGTTTTTCAAACGCATTTTCTGGAATCAACTTCAGTTCTCGCAGCGAATTCTCTTTTATGTCTTCTATCGACTGCAAAAGGGGTGCCTCGAAGTGGTAATTTCAGTTTGGCCAGATAGCCTTGTGAGATGGTGCGTTATCGTAGTGCAAAAACCATGAGTTTTCTTTCCACAAATCTGGCCTTTTTCTCACATGCCGCATAACGCTCAGATAATATTCTTTATTTACCATCTGACCTTCTGGCAAGAATTCCGAGTGCACAACCCCGCGATAATCAAAGAAAACAGTCAATATTACCTTCACTTTTGATTTGCTTTGACATGGTTTTTTCGGTTTCGGCTCAGATGGAAGACGCCATTCTAAAGCTTGTTGAAGCTTTGCATATCAAATATGTAAACCCATGTCTCATTACCAGTTACAATGCGTCGGTATTGACTCGTTCTAGCACGTCTTCAGCGACCTTTACGCGATTGAGTTTTTTGAAGAAAATTCAGGTCTTTCGGAACTAGTCGAGCGGCAACGCGTTTCAAGCCCAAACATTCGTTTAAAATGGTACGAATTGATTCGTGAGATACAGAAATTTCAGCGGCTATCTCTATCAAACTTATATGACGATTTTCAATCACCATTTCCTTCACTTTAGCGATGTTAACTTCAGTTGAACACGTTAATGGCCGACCAGAGCGAGGCAAATCTTTCACCACATCCCGACCGCTTTTGAATGTACTGTACCATATGAGTACCATATGAATGTACTGTACCATATGAGTGGTACAGTACATTCATTGTTTTTGATAAAGTTGATTCACCGTAAGTCTTCTGTAACATTTTCAATGCAAGATTTGAGAAAAATTCTTTCTTCGATATTTTTATTCATTGTAAAAATCGCTACACACACTTTAGTTCATCTCTGACAATATTGAGCGCTATAAACAAACTACACGACAGATCGCGCTCAAACTCAGCGTCAGTATAGAAGACAGTTGTGCCATCTTAGCGACAAAAAGAATTTTAACAATCCCTTTAAGCGGGCTTTTTAAATGATCAATTCGTGGTACTTTTTTTGACAGAAAGGTTTTCTTTATAATCTCAGTGTTACCTGTAATGATAAGCTGTTAACATCTGGTGCTACAAATTACCATGGTCCGACATGTGGCAGATTCGATGAGCATTTTTCCATTGCTGGAGGTACCATTGTGAAGGAAAACTTTAGCGACTATTTAGCCAAATATTCCTGCTTTTCTAATTTTGGTGTTGAAATCGGCTGGCACAATTTTGATATCGGTTCTCGTAAAACTTTCTTTCCTGGAACGGATATTCAGTGTAAACGTGTACTAACGGATGTTTGTGAGCTACTTGGGCTGTTTGTGAAACGTGAATCGTTCCCAAGTGAATGGCAATCAATTACTTTTGCCACATATTCAGTGCATAACAATTAACTAAAGAGTACAATTTGAGATAACGCCACGGAACTTCATCAGTAGTTTTTTTTTTTGATTAATTATCCCATTTTTAATTAGCCGTTCATTAAATTTATGGACGCTTTTTGCTATATTACAGCGTACTATTTACATTGAGTGTGATGAGGATACAAAGGTGTACAAAATGAAGACCGAGCAATTTAAAAAATGCAGTGTTACAACAACAAAAACTGCAAGGCATAAAGAAAGACCTTCCTATAAAGTACCAAAACGATGTGTTTTTTTTTGTAGAAAAAAAAAAGAAAAAATGCGACACATTTCAAAAATGTCCATGCATAACTGAGCAGAAGCAAACGAGAATACAAACTCTACGTGAAGCTATGTTATTTTTTCACATTGTTAAAACATCACACCTCCCTAGAGCTATGTACATTGAGTGTTGGCTTCTTCGTTCTCACTTTGAAGCTGCATATTTCATTCAGTTTTTGTATCCATTCCATGTACGAATATCTAGTAGAACTTTAGTACATCATTTGCCCGTAACTGTATTGTATACGTATCTATGCAAATGCAAGTCTGAAAGTCTAACGATGCCTACAAAAAAAAAAAAAAAAGGAAAAATAAAAAAAGCCTCTGTGGTATGGTAACAAAAAAAAAAAACAAAAAAAATGTACATACATATTGTAGTTCCAGGGTTTTGGATTGGAGCGGTAACACTCGGTGTACTATTTTTGCCGGAATGAAAGCTGGAGTAGCACCCAGAAAAAAACATCATATGGTATTTAAAGCAGAATAACTTAATTCAACATGTTCATAACATATTAAACATCACTATTTTTAAATAATAATGGCAAAAATGAACAACACCAACCTCGGAGTGGCTGAATTATATGCCGGAGCATTTTAGAACGAACATTCAAAATTTATTTGCTCCGTAGCCCTGCACAGTACGAGTATGCACTTCGCATAACAATGGCATAAAATTGCCACTTTTTACGGTTGTTGGTCAGATTGTCTTTGAATGTCTAAAGCTACGAGTTCTACCTGAGTTCTGTCGCTGAGAGATTTTTTCTCTTTAGATATCTTTGAATTGAGTTCGCGCTTAAATGTCTTCTGGAGAATTCGTATGTGTGTTTTGGGCTCAATTTGAACTTGAATGGCTACAGTTTGAGCACAGTACTCATGTGCATGTCAAAATGCTTCAATCGGCTTAGGAAATTAACTGTGGTGAGGCGAGTTGTTAAGTGATTGTTGAACAAAGTGATTGTAGTGGTTAAAAGACAAACTATTTCAACGGTTAATCGAAGTGAATGAATACTGCATATAAAAAGGAAATAGTTGAACTTATTATAAACCGTGAATAGATAGATTTGAAGTTGGGTGATTCATTCCGGTGCATACTAGCATGACTTCATTATACTTTTATCTATATGAAGCAAAGATGAAGAAGAGTACCAGATAAAGATAATTGGAAAGAAGGAAGGGAGGAAAATATGAAAGAGTTGGAAAACGGAAATCGTGTACACATAGTCAAATCTTTTTGTAATTTAAATCAAACAAACGGTTCAATTGGTTGCTATCATATTCGCCGTCAATTGTCTTTCTCTGTACGATCAATTTTCGAAGTACTTTTGCTACTCGGAAGTGTGTACCTCCAAAACATGCTGCTTCTTCAGTGTTCAATGCGATATTTTGAGTGCTCAAAAACTTTCAGTGTGAACCGTGTGAGTGAGAGAACCCATTCGTCGGTTGGTTTTCCTCAAATGTCCGAAAAGTACTGGTTAAAAAATTAATTGTGTATCATTCAGAATTGACGTTGCCCTAATGGAAAAGTTGTGACATTATCAGTTTTGCCGAAAAATATTTTTTAACCACTTTTTTTTTTTTGCACCAATCGATATGAGCGATTTTTTTGGGTGAAGGTCAAATTGCGCGGTATTCAACACAAACAAATCTTCTTATGCTCAAAGAAGCCTCAATCTCACGTTATGCCACATGAAGGTCTTGTCACATATAACGTCAATGTTTTCTGGGGCAATAGCTGTTTTTGGACAGTCTTGTCTAGTTTCGTCTTTAAGCGAACGTCGACCACATTTCAATTCAGCATAGCAGTCGATTTTGATGTCGCTTCATTGCACTCCTGTCTTCATAATTCACGTCGAAATCCATAGTAAATCATCGCAGGAAAATTTTCACGAGTTAATTCCGTTTTTTGGCAAGATAAATTTTTGAAGACACTGTAAACAACACAAAAAGTGCTCGTACATAAAAACGTTCTGCGTATGTTCATGCTAAAAAATGTCATTATTTTCAATAGAAATATCATCTGGCACCCCATACCACTAGTATTCCCAAAGCGCACAGTACGCAAGGCAATAAGCGTGCCCATGACCATGCAACGACTTTAGCCTAGAATACGCTAACAAGGTTTTGTAAATTGTAAATTGATTCACCACATAATTTTTGTATAGTTTAGTTTGTAAGCTTCGTTGTCAGACTACATACATTTTGATAACCCGTTAGAAAAAGAAGAGCACTTAGCTGGAAAGTTTAAACATTAAACATTAAACATTTTTTTATAAGATGTTCATATAATCTATATATAAATAGGCAAGTGCAAAACGTTCACATCCTTTCTAACTCACTTAAACACAATGTGGAGAGGAGCAGGGACGAATGTAATTTCTTTTTTTCTAAACTTTTACATCTGAGGTAGGTTAAAGCCATGTATCGGCCTAGGCCACAATCACAAAGACCTAAGCTTTCTCCATCTCTTAGCTCTCTCAATTTGCTAATAAAAAACAAAACCGTATATGTGAGCGTCGCCACGAAAATGTGTTATTTTAGTTTGGCGCCGCTGTATACACACAATGAAAAAGAGGAATTTGATAAGTCCATTTACTTATTTACATCTATCTATGTACATTAACGTTTAGCCCATATTATAATAATATAATAATGTGGAGTACTCCGCATATCTGCTCTCTTTTTTTGTTCCTTTCAGTTCCTTTTCTTACATTTGGAAAAATAGATAAACAAACTATTGTGTATCTCTGTCGTACTCTAAAGGGTGATTCACATTGTAGAGCCTGTCGGTCGACCAGCTTGAAAATAGGCTTGAAACTGTTGTGGTCACACTTGCCAGCATGCTGGGTAGCATCAATTGAGTGGATGGACTGCGATGATTTAGTGGCGAAAGCACTTTCCGTGTTCCTCCTGTATTATTGATATTTTTATTATTAGCTACTTTTAAATGAAAAGGTCGAAATTCGAAGAACGGGAGAACTCTATATCTATTATATATATAAAAATGAAAGTTTGTATCTATGTATGTATCTATATACCTATATATATTTGTATGTCCGTTATAGACAGATACACCTTCCAACCATTCAACATGAAAATTGGTGTGTATATGCTTTTAGGAACAGAGAAGGTTCGGCCGATATAAAAAAAACCCCCTCCCCAATTTATTAATCGCGGTTTTAGTATTTTTGTATGAACAATTTTATAACTCGAGAACGGACCTAATAAAGTTGCAATTATAATTTGGCAAAAAAAAAAAAATTTGGATTGAAATGGCCAGCAGTTGGTTTAATCAAAATGTTTTTCTTTAACAAAAAAATCTCAATACATTCTTCCCAACACAATATAGTTATATATAGCTTCTCCCTTTTTGACTAAGTGTGAAAGGTAGAAGGGGAATAAACCATAATGTGGCAATTTTTCGCAGCTCTGAGCATGCACAAGTTCTATCAATATATGCACCAGAGATACTACATCATCATGCAAACACTTGAAGACTTAAGTTGAACTTCGCAGATACTTATGCGAAAGTATGTGCGATAGAGTGCGATATACGATAATATGTGTAAAATATGTAGGGATGTGTGAATGAACACTTAACCTAATAATGTTTCGCGTTTTTGTGCAGAAAAGTGCACACCAAACTCTTAGTTCGTTACGTATATAAATAAGTATGTAAATGTAGGAGAAAAGTGTCAGATGCTGGATGCACTTTAGTATGCATGTCTGCACTTAAAGTTTATATTTTTTAAGTGATTGTATTGACGAAGCACACGTGCACTGCATCCGATTAAGGCATTTTTATAAATATTTCATGAGGACACAAAAAGTTAATTAATTTTAAGTACAATAAATACTGCGAAGCTTTGAAGTTCAGTTTTTATTCGTTTTTCATTTATTTCTCTATACACTGTACACACATTTTTGTAACAGGTTATATTAGGAGCCATGTGAAGTTGGAACCCCGAAGTATACAAGTAAAATTTGTTTATGTGCAGTTCGTTTGTCCAACGTTAGGTTAGTCTAGATTTATACAAAGTAACACTTCGTTTGCCCACCCAACGACCACCTATTTTAAATTAATGATTTAATTTTTGGAATGGTAATTACATATTTTGTATCTTGGGATGCCGAAGTATGAAATGAAAATTAGATTTAGGTATGCAGTTGGATTTTCCAACGTTAATCCCGGTTTGTCCAACGTTAAACTTCGTTCGTCCAACCTAAAAAAAAATATATAAACAAAATTAAAAACAAGAAAAAACGTTAACTTCGGTTAAACCGAAGCTCTAAAACCATTCACATGAACTTTTAAATAGTATTGTAACACATTAAAGTGAGGGTTTAAATAGGAGCTACTCCAAAAAGTGGGCGGTACACGCCCACTAGTAGATGTGTATGAAGCGATGTAGTAGATGTACTATAAGATGCCGCTACATTGAATTTCAAGTTGACGTTTTCCATACAAATCCATAAAGGAGAGCTGTGGCTTTATATGGGACTATCTCAAAAAGTGGGCAAGACACGCCCATTTGTATATGTATATGAGGCGGTTGTCCACTAAAATTCACCTAATCAAATTTAAAGCTAAAATTGATTTAAATGAAGAATTTTTTCATTAAAAACATAAAATTGCACGGTAGGTTTGTATGGGGCTACCGAAAAAGTGGCCGAAAGAGTGGGCCCCGTTAGTAAATGTGTGTTATGCGGCTTTCCTAAAAATTTAACACACTGCATTTCAACCTATATTCATACTAAAAGTCAAAAGGAGGCTACCCCAAACAGTGGGCGGGTACCACCTATTAATCTATATGTCAAGCATTCGTTCACTAAAAGTTACCATATCAATTATTAAGTTGATATTGACTACAATAAAAAAGTTTTTCATACAAAAAGTCAAAAGTGGGCTGTGGGTTTATATGGGGGCTACCTCAAAAAGTGGGCTTGGCGGGTCAATATTGATATTAAACTGCAATAAAAATAAGTGTATGTGCAAAATTTCAACTAGATAGCATAAAAATTGGTCCCTAAAAAATGCGGAACAATATACAAACGGACGGACGGACAGGCAGACGGACAGACAGGCAGACAGACAGACGGGTAGACAGACGGACATGGTTAGATCGACTCGTCTCGTCGAGCTGATCAAGAATATATATACTTTATGGGGTCTACGATGCATTACAAACTTTTAGACAAACTGATACGAGTATAATAAATATTCTGCTAAGTTTTCACCCCAAAGCGTAAAATTTTAAGGTTTGCAAATGCAGTTGGTTTGTCCAACGTTAGTCCAGGTTTGTACAAGTCAGAACTTCGTTTGTCCAACCTTCAAAAATTATTAAAAAAAAGAAAAAAAAACCTTCCCAATTTAAATTCTTAATTTGGGCAAACGAAGTTTATCCGTGGACAAACGTTGAGTAACCATGGACAAATGAACTGCATTCAAAAAAATTTAAATTTTACAATTTCGGGGTGCAAACTTCACATATTTTCGAAAGCAGACATTACGTATGTGTTTTTATTTTTGATTGTTTATGGCATGTTTGATTGCATGGAAAAACTTGTTTATTGTACCCAATATAAACTTGATGAGTGTTATGGTAGCCTCACATATACATCAGTGGGTGTGGTAGAGGTAGACCCCATACAAACACACCGCTCACTTTGATGTATTTGTATCTTCAGTTAATTCAATATCAGTTTGAAATTTGATATGGTGGCTTCTTATGGGTTTGTTGAGCTGTTAAGCTGTATGTAGCAGAGCAAAGGAAGCATCGGAGACCCCATAAAGTATATAAATTCCTGATCAGTATGTGAAGTCGATATAGCGGTCTAGGTCCGCCGCCCATCTAACTGCTTGAGAGAAAAGTTTTCCATCTAGAGAAGACTTAGGTAAATTTAAATCACGTTAAAGGGTCTCTATGTACTGCACTGCTAAAAGATTAACTTGAAATTTTTAGGTAACTAAAAAAATAATTTCATTTGGAAAATTTTTCGAAATATTTTTTTTTAATTTTATAGTAATGCTTTATTTGCTTCAAAAGGATATTTTTTAATATTTTGTAATATAGTTTGTAGAAATCAAAGGCCTACTAAAGGGAAAATATGCTGTATAGGGTATAATATAGTCGAGCACCTTTACTATAGCTCTTTCTTGTTTGTAAATTGGTATTAAGTAGTTAAATGCTGCTGCAATTTATATCTGCATAATAGCTTTAACAATTATTTTATAATTAATTTATTAAATTTTAATGTAGACAAGTGGCGGCAATTAAAAGTTTGCACAATTATTTTGCAGCTGCCATTGTTTTGTTTAATTTTTAATGTCACGATTACTAAATAATTGAAAACAATTGCAAAAATTTGACACCAAAGAACAAAAAGTTTACTTTTCATTTGCCATTCACGTCGGTTAAATAATAAATTTATGAATTGTGGTATTGGGCGCAAATGTGCAAACGTTTTGACATTTGGCAGCAAAGTTGAAAAGTTAAAAGCCCGAGAGTTTTGGTTTGCAGTATTTATTCGGTGGCCACAGCATTCAAAACGGAAAGCCAATTCAATTTAGGAACAAGTGGATTGTTTCGGCATAACCGAAACTGGTTTACACTTATGGAGGGTTTTTTTTTACACTTTCAGGTTGCTTAGATGCTGTGCGCTTGCATACGCTCACTGTGTGCGGGACATTGATAGCTAAGCGTAGCTTTTTGAAGCGGGTAAGCTCAACTTAACTTAGCAGGACCAAAAACATACGAATAATCTTTATCCCGATCACTCCCAAAGACTTTGTATCCGATATTGTCAGTGTCCACGCATATGCGCTATACTCCAGAACCGAGAGTCTTACAGATCTACTTCTAATTTGCTTGCTTAGCCCAAAGTAGCATTGATTGGCAAGCATGATTCTTAGCCTGATTTTGAAGCTAACATTTTTGTAGCTGGCTAACTCTGTTCCTTCGCAGAGAAAGATTTCTACAATATTGAAATTGTAATTCTACATCCTCTCAGACCATCTAAGATGCAACGATGGTCTGCGACTGGACACTAAGTACTTCGTCTTATTCTCCTTCACAGCTAGAGCCATAAACCGTGACTGTTTTTCAATCTTCGAGAACACCCTGCTAACTCGTCGTAGATCATGGGGATCGGTATAGAATGTACTCCAAAAAGAGATTAATAAGTGCACGATAAAGTTTCACACTGTCTAAAACCTCTCAGGTTCTTTCCGACTCTCACTATGCTTTGTCTGTGCAATACTATAAACGACAAATATGTGGTGCATATCTTTGTTATACTCATGGGTATTTTTCGTAGAAAGAAACTTTGGTCGACGTTTTGATCACTTGTACTGTCGTATCAATGTATCCTTATATGGGGTTATGTATTCGTCGGATCACAGCTTACATAAGAGTTGATGCATACGCCTTACCAACTCTTGATCAACGGTCTTGAATAACAAAGCTGGCAGCTCATCGGAGTCTTATTCTTCAACTATTTAATTACGATCGACTGACCTTTTAAAGTCCGGTTGGTTACATCCGCTACAAGTGGATTAGAGAATTTACTTCTCCATAGTTTAAAAAATTCATGTGCAGCCGTAACCAGTCTTCCGTTTTAGTTCTTGCAGAAGGAAAGTTAAAACATGCCTTCAGACGCCTGACTTTTTGATAAAATGTTTGAGCTACATTTCTAGCACCTCAATATCCTCAAGCTAAAGGATTTCTTGCTCATTGTTTTTGCGGCTGAAAAGGTTGCTCATCTCAGAGTTCTTCTGTATGCAGCGTCTTTTTCTGCAGTAGTTTGGCGACACTTTTTGTTATACCTTTGCAGCGTAGAGTAGGTGATATGTATTCACTTATATCTTCAGAAGACGGAGAGGATTCCCGGAACAATTGGGAGAATCTGGTTGCAATTGGGACATTGGCCGCTTCTAGTGCGTACCATCCAACATGCTTGATGCGTGCCTTTCGTCGATCACAACAATTTATGTGTGCTTTGATCGGGACTGAGTAAAGTAGCATTGTGGGTGTTAAGGTGTGGAAATCTGGTGTAACTAATTACCATGTTCCGACCTGCTATGCAATCGCTTCTCTCTCTCCATTACTAGAGATAGCAAAACATTTCTTGTATCCGAAATTTGGCGTTAAAATTTCCAAGCACGATTTTGACAAAGTGATTGGGACAGCGCGCATAGAAACTTTCCAACTCATCGTCAAATTAGTTAAAATTAATATTAATTAGCCTTCATATGCATCGCCGCCAGGCGCTCGTCAACATGATCGAAACTGGAGACGAAGCTTTGTTGCTCCATCGAAATACAAAACTGCATGCAGATTCGTGCTTCCGTGCATGTCAACTGTAATGGATGTTACAGGATACCTTTCTAGAGCAACACTATCCTATCCATTGCATAACCTGTATTGCGATGATGTCAGCCTTGTATTTGTCGAAGATATCAACCAACTGATCAGTTCCTTAAATCGTTTTCGTCTTCATCTTACAAGGCTTCCTCTAAAACCTCGGATATAGGATAAAATATTTTCACAAACAGATCACAGTACATACCTATATACCACTTTCAATACTTTGTATGAAGCGTATAAAACCAAATATAGAGAGTTGAAGAAGGCAACGAATTTTAGCAGAAGCGACCGTATGTATTATGATTAACTTTGCCGTGATTTTTTCATTTTACAAAAGTTTTTTGTTCACTTCAGTTTTTGTGTTTTAGTTTAGTCAGGTTTCGTGCGGCTGCTGCTGTTGCACGAGGTGAAAATAATGTCAAATTCCCAGAGCGTATAAAATGCCAAAAAGTGCCACAAAATTGAGTAAAAGTTGAAATAAATACGCAGCGTTGTAGCTATGGATGTGTGGTGAGCCTTGATCACCTCCAGCCGCAGCACTTACGAAGTATATGATGCAATTGGAATTTTATTCTTTTTTTTTTTTATTTTTCATACATATTTGCTGTGCGCTTTTCCTCAGGGCATATGGGTAAAACATATTTTTTCCACTTTGCGCGCACTTTTTGCTAACTAGCTTGAAGTCAAAGGAAATTGCTAAAGTTATGATTGTTGAGTGTTATTATACACTGTAGCCGTAGGGTATTGGTGTATATTAAGTTTTTGCAAGGTTATGTAGCATATAAAACAAAGCGAGGCAGACTTTATAATGAATATACCCATTTATAATCGGAATCAGCTTAAAATCGTTGTTTATATAGTCATGTCCGTCTGCCTATTCAAACGTCTGTATAAAGGAAAAATCTTGATAATTATAGAAGCGGAGGGCGCAGAAAGTCCAACTTCTTGTGCACTACGACGAATCAAG
Organism: Leucophenga montana; assembly: GCA_035044765.1. Taxonomy (NCBI): domain Eukaryota; kingdom Metazoa; phylum Arthropoda; class Insecta; order Diptera; family Drosophilidae; genus Leucophenga; species Leucophenga montana. The sequence goes on along the minus strand of JAWNNQ010001780.1, from coordinate 904,341 downwards.
AGGTGTGGGTTTTTAGCCACACTTTCAGCAACAGCAGCAATATTCTAGCTTGACTGGTGGTCCGCGCGATACAGGCCGATCACTAACTGTAGCTATTTTTCCGAGTTTTTCGATTATTCGTTGAATTGATCTCCCAATTGGACCATCATCTCGTAGGTCGTGAAGAGTTTTGTGAACAGAGCACGAATTTGTATAATAAATTTAAATAATTTCGACGGTTAGCGTTTCATGGTGACTATGACAGCATACAATAATGACAGCGTTGCCAGCTGAAAAGACGGATCAATTAGCTATAAAAGTTCGGACATAACCCCTTTAGTTAATACACGTATCAAGATGCTTAGACTGGAGACAGAGAATCTTATAGTCGAGCAGACTCGCCTGCAGCATTCTTTCTTCATTTTGTTGTTGGATTGCTTTTCCGTTTTGCAAAGTGAAGTGCACAAAAAGAGCAGCGTTTGCTTGAAAGGAAGCGATGCTGTTTACACTGTAAATCGCATAAACTCTTAGCTTCACTTTAGCATCCTTTCCATCAAGCACTCAGCCAGAATAGTCATCATTGCGTATATTGCTTTTGTCCTACTAGTTGGCTTTTATTTATTATTTTAGCCTACAAACTCATCTAAGCCAAATGAATTTCTTTTTCCTATTTTTTGCTTCTATATTTCCAACCGGAAATTGATTTCAAAAATAGTTCGGCTCGGTTCAATTTCAATTTCTTTTTATGTTTGTTTGTTTTGACGCTTAGGTGTTTAAATGCCCCATGTGCGGTTGCTGTCCTGTGGCCAATTATTCTACCAGATTGTGGACGCACAACGTTTGAATGGTTAAATTGCTTTTGTGAATGTATCGTAGTATCCTATCGTATGTAGCATAAATGCATCCCTTGACGCAATTTAATTTTGGTTTCTTCCCTTTGAATATACAACATAATAGCATTTGTGCATATAAGCCATCTTACAGAAATGATAAATGATGAAATGCTCGTTTGGTACATACAATATGTAAAAAGTTAAATTAAAATATGAATTTATAACGATTCTGATGACATTTGTATGATATATCTATATTATTTTGTGTTAAAAAAAAAACGACCTGTCTTTAAAAGCATTCCAAGAATAAGCCCAATTTTTGGTTTTCTTGTAATTATGAGAGTGCTGCAAAGCCAGGTCAAAATTCTTTGATCGAAACAAATGGTAATCGGTCTGGTCAATACAGCGGATAGGATAGGACTTTCCATTTGTGCGTTTTCAACTTGATTTAAATGGTTTAGCGGCATTGGGCCGAGAATACTGTTCTGTAGAAATCTCACTTGATTGTGTCTTCGTTTTTCTTGAAATACGACTGAAAAGCATCAATCGTTGTGGGTAGCGATCCCCCCTGATGGTTTCATTAAGTTTGATTAGCTACTAGTAGTCTACACCCAGCTGATCCTACCAAATACAGTGCATTAGCTGGCTTTTTCCATGACTTAGCGGATTCACTTTTTATTGCCAGTCAAAATTCGATGCGAAATTCCTTTTCTGTCGTTCAAGCAGCTGTTCACAGGTGAAATATCGTGTTCTACCTACCTCTCTGATTTCAACTCGTATGTTATCCAATATTCTTGCTTCTGTTTCATTCCCAGGTGTTTGAGGCATTTGAAATTGCTTGTTGAGTCACTCCCTTCTCCCGGTGAGCTTCAGCTGTACATTTATTTATATTAAATAAATAAATTAACGCCTCCCGCAAATGACGATAATTGGTAGGTGCTAAAGAAGTGTGAGAGATTTTATTTTACGATATTTTTTTCGTTCTTAGCTAACAGCGTACTTATGGAATCCTTAAAACTTTATATGTTTTATATTACTAAAAAGAAGAGAAAGCGTTAGCTTCTGTGAAACTGAAGCTTGAATATTCTTCACTCTTGGCCTTTGCTAAGCAATGCTGCATTTTATTTCAGCTTTTAAAGTACCATTTTCAATACATAAAATTATATTTATACGAGTATATGTGTTTAGAACGTATTGCGTCTTCTTGTGCAGTTGTGCATGGAATAAAGGGTTGTGGATAATTTGGTTGAATATAAAATAATTAGAATAATGGAATATAAAATAATTACGAATGAGTGGGGTTTGAACTCTAGACCTCTGAGATATTAGCAAGCATTAATAATTTCCCCCTTGCATTTTGTTATTCCACAAATAAATTTTTACTAGTGTTAAATTTTATATTAAACTATATTATTATAATTTACTTACTATAATATAACTTACCGATATCGCTAAGCTCGGAATTGTGTGCAACTGGAACACCAAGCGTTGGGGTCTCGACTTTATAAAAATCGACACCATTCGAATTCACGTATAACCGTCATCTATTTTTACGCCACTGCAATGTAGCCTGTGTCCATTTCTCATTATGAACCAAGTATTCTGTTTCAGCATAAATATTTCAATAACCAGCGTGATCAACAGAACACTATTGTAGCACGATAGGTGGCCACGATAACACAAAATCAATTGGTGAAGTCCATGATTTTTCTAATGCAACCGAAGTTAAATTACTGTTCAGCTCACCATGTCCAATAGTATAGTATAATTCCAATGCAAATTCAGCTGCCATAACTTTCTCGGAACATATGCAAAGGTACAGGTTCAAATTCAGGATGTAATTTATAGAAACGCTTCATGAAAGAGACTAAATATGTTGCAATTTGCTTGTTGTTTGTCGTATAATAGAGTGAGTGCACTATTCCCAGAAATGAAACTGCAGCGCACAGGGTTATCTATAAAGATAACATTCATATCCTTGACTCTGGTAGACTCACTTTAAAATCGTGAAAACTACCATAACCGGTGGATGATGCATCTCGATCGCCCTGTAACAAAATTTCAAGTGCGGCTCCCGTATAGCCGTATACTATAGTAAAGCCAATAGAACATATACGCGGCCTTGCGCACATCGACAAAACCAAAATCTTATTCACAATGTCCATGGTTGATGCGTGCTGACAGACAAAATTAGTTTAGCTTAGTAAAAACAAGAAAAAACTCTTATAAGTACTACATAAAAAACTACTGCTCTATTTCGTACAGATCCCCGCAACGCGGCCCTCCCCATCGCATTTCCCTGCCACTCTTTCCCCTTCCCCCACATGTGTTTCTATATAGTTTCCGTATCTTTCGTCTCATCTTTCTGCTATGGCTCGTGCGTCCACACTACTCTATCGTCATATACTATTTTGTTGTTGTTATTATTGCTGTACTCTATCGTCATATACGTTGTTCATGTTATTGTACTTGTGGCTGCTGTTGCTGTTAGCTGTTGTTATTATTGTGTTTGATGCCGGCAACGCCAAAGGTACACAAATGTATATATATATATATATATATATATATATATATATATATATATATATCTAAAAACAAATTTTTTGTTTATCCAATCGTCACGAAACTTCACAGGATCACCCCTGAGACTATTTTCATCATAACCGGCACAGCGGTTTCGAAGTCTATAGGGAACATACATACTTCCATTTTTATATGTATAGAAGATAATATCTATCAATAGTTTTATATATATATAGTTTTAAAGAGCAATTCAAGTTAGATGAATATATCCCTCCAGACGGACCTGTTAAAGCGTAATACCGAATCAAATTATCCAAATAGATTATCAAAATCTCTGAGAGAAATATCAAAAAAATATCAAAATGTGAAAAAAAACCAAATAAATAATACACTACTACTACACTACAACGAGCGCTTAACAAAGAATATGTAAGAACTATTGGGGAATTATAAGTTTAAAGTATACTGACGTATATTAAATGTTGTTGATAGCGATTCCCCGTTATGGTATCATTGTGTTTGATTAGCTTATTGTGGAATACTCCCAGCTGATCCCACCAAATACCAAAGTTTTGATCCATAGATATTTGGTTTCGCCGTTGATGGTATGGTTTGGCTTATGAAACGAGATTTTTAATGCATATTTGGATCAATGAATTCATATAGTAATGCTTAGCTTTTAAATGCTGCTCAAAGATGTTCTACTGAAATCCATTAAAAAAAAATTTGGATATCTTTAAAATGATTCTCTGATTTTACCAGATCTGATTCAACGAAAATCCTGAGTCAATGAAATTATTCAAAAACATATCCCGGATTCCCTAAAAACAGTTATACTGGGCAAGCTCCTCTCTTATACTTATATTCCAGATAATAAATTTGTTCTCAAAAACTTTGCTATTATGTGTGGAGACAAAATACTAAAAATTTGAATAAACGATACTAATAACACTACTTCAGATCAGAACCTTCTAGCGAATGTGTAGCATATTAAAATTTAATTTCCATTAAAATGTTTTATTTAATATCTCAGCCGTAGACAAGAATATTGATCTGTATGTTGATTTGGTCTGAGCTAATGTTGGGTATATTAAATGGTTGGATTTATAAAACAATCGTTCCCTTTTTGAAATATATCATTCGGTTGGATTCATTTTCGCCTGAAAAGTGCATATTTAATCATTAGGGAGCTCCAACTCAAACACTCTCTCGCTCTCACGCTCTTAATGTTCGTGTTTGTGTGCGCAGCAAGTACTTTCTTATTTCTGTTTTGTGTTGCTTATATTGGTTCCTAGATCTTTAACTTTGTAATACGTTTTTGGCGTTGCTTGCTAAAGTACGGCTGCGTTAATTCGTATGGCAGTAAGCAGTTTTCTAAGTTGCGAGTTCAAACCTCAGACGATCTCAGAAAAAATGATTTTATTGAAACAAACTTATTCTACGCTTACAATGTTATTTTCATATATTCTACCAAGTGCATACCGCACCCCACCGAGCTCTAGATAACACTAATACGCAAACACACACACACACAAACATAACTATAGCTTTCACAAGCCAATGCAAGCAGAGAGATTAGGGCGGTCGTGCCTGTCTATCGCTTGTTCATGCGGAACGTCAGAAATGAGCATGCCCATTTCGCGTAAATCGATTTAATAGACATTGTCACGTCAAAAAGTAAATTTTGGAAATTTACGAGTATTTTGTACAATCATTCATTTAAATTACTATGTGGTACCTATAATATGTTAGATTGTTTTGTTCAAATCTTCGAACTCAATTTGGACCCACTTCTACTGAATGGATTGAACTTGAACCAGAACAGAACTTGTGCACCAAATTTGGCAAATTATGAACAACAAATTATGGCCAAATTATGAACAACAAAATAATTTTTAATATAAAAACTTGCAATGGAGTACAGTTTTGTATGGGGGATACCCTTTATATATGTCATTTCCCTATGGATAATTAGAACATAAGTATCAAATTTTAATGCTCTATTTCATAGTCTCGGAGATCTTGACATTCATGCGGGCGGATGGACAGGCGGACAAATGGACCGATAGGTCTATATACATATATTGGAATTTTGATGCTGATAAAGAATACTATCTATATACATATATTAGTGGGGTCTGTCACGCCTCTTGCTGGCTGTTACATACAAAGCTAGCTTACCCTTTTACCATATGGGTAAAGGGAATATTAATACTTACTTTTAGTTATTCTCACATAAAACAAAAAAAAAAAAAAAAAAACTATCGATAGTCTATCGATTTTCGAAACTATCGATATACTATCGATTATATTCCAGCCCTACTATAGAGGCCTCATAGTTGTATTAACATACATACATTTGTGTAAAAAATATTTACACAATATCAGCTATTGTTAATGACGTTAATTAGATTCACCTTCCGTATGTAGTAGATCTTTCAGTTTCAAAACCATTATCATTAATAATATGTTGAACAACTTTCGATACAATAAATTTATGCAATGTCTCAAAGATAGGGGAATAGGGAGCATAAGTTTATACATTTAGACAGTCAATTAGTCATACAACTACTAGTCATAGAGCACGGTATTCCTTCAATCTTAACTGTAAGAAAGGTTAGATATATGCATTAGAGCACTGTTCGTGTAAGTATAGCATCGCCGATGCAAGGTACATTTGTATTCATAATACGAGTATGACTATTAAGTTTCCAAATTGACATCGTTGCATCGTTTAGCAGAGTATTGCTTTTCCAAATGATGCAATGCCAAATTGACATCGTGGCAGCGTAACATCGTTGCATCGTTTACCAAATATTTTGTGCATCTGGTTTCCAAACGATATCACGATGCCGGTTTGACATTGGCATAATATGGAAAACGATGCCACGAGTAGTTACCGACTATTTTGTTACTTACTCGTAACAATAATGTACATGCATGTACAAAGGGTTTATGTAATAGGAAAAATGATTTCCCAAGATCTTCGGAAATAGTGAGACATATAGACATGCTCGAACTGACAAGGAGCCAGGAGGTGATTCATTGTTTGGGTATAAACGCAGCAGCTTTCAAAATATTAAATTTCTCGGTACAGATTCATCAGCATCAGATATTGTGCCGAATGAACTTTAGAAACTTTTAAATGTATGAGTAGTGATTAACTTAAAGCTCTTGTGACTTTCAACTAATCAACTGATTACCAAGTGTTTATTGCATCTAATGCTTGTGTGTAATTCTTATTGATCTCCTTTGATAGTTACACATTTACATAAATTTCCTCAAGCGTAAATAGATATTTATGACTTATAGTATCTGTTTGGCATTGCCTCCGAGCAAACGCAACGAAGTTCTGCATGACAAACATGCACCAATGAACAAATAAGTACATAAACGTGCAATGTCAAATATGCATATATGTAAGTACTTGTGTAAATATAAAATAAAAAGCTGCAAATACATCGATTCAAAATAGCCTGCAGTGATAGATACATTTACTACTAGGAATACTTCGCATCCTAGATACAATAAAAATTTACGTGTCACAAAATGCAGAACGCCGCGGCGTTAACGAGTTTGCATATATTAAGTGTAGCTACCGTACAAACAAATATTCATATACGCACATAAAATTTGAGCAGCTAATTTGCATATTAATGCTCTCAGCACAATATTTGCTACTATTTGATACTATTTGAAATGCATTGTTGTTTGGATTAAGCTCAAAAAAACAAAAAAAAAAAAAACGAAAAATGGGTTAAAAATTTAAATGCAATTAATTTGTTGCATACTTCTCGGCTGATCTTGTGCAGCGTCAATGCATCATCGAAATGCTTAATGTCAATTTAACGCCAGGATTCACATACACACATACGTACGTGTTAAAATGCGCTCGATAAAATATAAATTGAATGTCTCTTTGCTGCTGTCTTTGCATACCCTGCGCACAAAATGTAAAGCAAGGTGTAGCTAGCTTTTGCGAAAGTTTGTAACATCGTGGAGAAGGCGTCGGAGTTTATTTGGGTGTATATAAACACTACAGCTGTTCCAAATTTACTCAATTTGATATAAAAATGTAAATTATATATCATATTAAAATATAAAGTGCATAGTGTTAAGTAATGTAAGAGAAAGACAAACTGAAAAACAATCTTTAATGTCGACTTGTCCAGAAACGAGACTTCCTCGATTTGAAGAGGTGGGTCAGAATATCAATAGTTGTTGCTGATCTCGATCATTCCCTATAACACACGAGCAAGTTGCACCAAATGGATCTTAATTGTGCTATTTGATTTATGTTGGTACGAGGGAGACAGTTTTTACTCTCATCCATAGGTAGCAGCTTGCCACCATGTACAATATTGTACCTGAGAGAGTTTATTCTTGGGATGTATGTAGTTGGAATATACACATATTTGAACGTCGGTTACCATCACGAATTGGAGTGGAAACAAATTTTCCGAGGGTGATTGGGATGATTGCTCATATATGTACCTAATAAAAATTGCTCCGAGAGCAATACGTCATATTGGCGATCAGAGAGCATCAGCGTTTCTTTACGTAGGTGGATGTGGATGTGTCATTTGAAAGCAACCAGTGACAGTCCTCAGAGCGCTATTCTGATTCCTTTACAGGCATTGTCATTGAATTTTACTGTGGTAAGGAGTCCAAACAGGATCTGCATAATTTAGTAAAAATCGTTCACTAGTCTTATAGGTGGTAATAATAGTCCCATTATTCCTGCCCTTGCCACTTTGTTTCACGACTTTTGCCGATTGTTCATCTTGGTGGCATGAGCTGCGAATTGTAGTAGGGGATCAAAAGCTGTATTCTCGGACACTGAAATGTCGAAATACTATAATGTCTATTTCCAACCTAACATCCTTAATCCAGAAGGTGAATATGAAAACCGATGACTTTTGAGTTGAGAGCTTGAGGATGCAAGGTCTTAAAAAATTTAATACATTTTCGTTCTTATGATCCGTTAGTAGGCAGTATTCTGCCATCAATGGTTATAATGTGGGCCCAAAAGACGGCCCAAATTCAGCTTAATTGTCAAGTTTTGAAAGAGGTACAATTAATGCTTGGGACAATTAGTCGGGAAATAGAGAATTTTGACACGAACGTAAAATACACTACTGCTATGGGTCCAAGGTGAAACGAATTCATGCTTGAATACCATGATAACCTCAATATTCTGGGTAATTCAAAAAGGATTCACCTTATATGGATACTAGGGCGCAGAGTATTATCAGGCAGCTAGGAAGCTAATCAACAAGCAAAGAAGGGTACCACAATCCCTTTCGTTGGTCGAGACCCTCTCCACAGCTTATTCAAACAAGAACAAAACCAGGTTATAACAAACTGGCTTCAAATTTCAAAGGTCTAAAAACCTCAAAAAAAAAATAATAATTCCATAATTTTCACAGAACAAAAGCCATGAACAATCGTGACGTTAGAACCCTGTGCGGGGCTACTACAGGTCTCGCCAAATGCAATTAGCACCTACACAAGCAGCTTATCCTGCTTAAAGAGTGTTGCACGAACTGTCTGCAGAATAGGGTGTACTTCGGTTCCGCACTGAAAATGATGAATAAGAGAGCTCTATTATATTCTATCATTTTGTAAGATTGTAAAGTAATATGGCTATGCTCGTTGACTTAAATTGCACCATGCTACGCCGTCATTTGATCGGGTAGACAGAGGTACCAATATGTTGAACTCTAGTATACGTGCCGTAATTGTGTGCACTGACTGTGCACTGTGTGAGGCTAGAAACAGACTTTACGAAATTTAATTTACTTTCTAAAAGTGCAGGCTAAGGCTAAGCTGTAGTCAGTTGAAGAGAAAAAACTCTCTTCAATAAACATTATCCAGTGCTACCAGGTACATATGATATACCAAGTTAGAGTTCAACCTTATCAAATCCACAGAATTTTTCGACCCTAGTCGTTATATCTTCATCATGCTATGCGAATTTAATGCAAAGATCGGCGACAATAACATCAAGCAAACTCTAACAGCGTGCTCTCAAATTGTGAAGAAAACGGTTGGAGTGCAGCACTTCAAAAGGAAGCCATGGATAAGTGTATTACTTATCCATGGCTTCCTTTTATTGTATTACATGTATTACATTAATTGAGGATAGTATTGAAATTTTCAACTATTGTATCGTATCACTATTGCAACCGTTCTTATTGACTTTGGTGAAAAAGGTCCACATTCCAGCTTATATACTAACTACATCAACTTTTGGTTTATTCTATTTTAAGGGAATTTGGCAATTTTTATTTACCAATTTCTTTTTGGACCAATTGAATTTGAAGATTTTTAAGGGTGTCCCGACACAGTAATATGGGAATTGACAATACTGAATCGATTACAATGAGCAGAAATGTAACGTTATATTTTCCATCGAAACGAAAAATGGGTTATGGAGCTCCTGCTGGAGCCGGCTGATCGCCAACGGTGTTGCTCAATCAGTGGTTTTGATGATGATGATCTTTGGATGTAGTCAGAGATTCATACTCTCGGTGGCAATGAATCAACGCAATTTGCGGCTTCTTAAAACTACAGTATTCACATTATATATGTATATTGAATAAAATACACTAACTTTCGATTGATTGATTTTTATTCTTTAATAAAAATTCAAATGTTGAAGCAAGATGGACCAAAAGGTGAACCAATCCGTTCAGCTGCCGTGATAAGAAGAACTAGTAGAAAACCGGTAAAGCGTTTTTAATTTCAAACTGTCAGAAGGACAGGAAAACCGGAACAAGGTTGCTGCTTAAATTTGAAGCTAGTGGCGTCCCTCGGAGAGCAGGGTGTTGCAACTTGTAATAGGAGCGAGATGTCCCAGTTAAAAACTAAGTGCAACAAGAGTAAAAAACCACAGATTCAATTAAGTTAGTTTGCATTTATTGGAACAATGTTGTTATAATTAGTGAGACTGTGCGCGCGCAGGTCGTGATTGAGTCGTCGAGAGTCAACTTGCCTTGTTGAGATACTGAACCGAAGTGTCGATCGATGTAGGAATATGACAATTGCACCCCTCCTTCGGCAACTGCCACTTCGCTACAACTTTGGGAATTGAATTATTTTAGAGATGCGCGATACAAAACATAAATAGGACTACGTAAAGTAGTGAATATTAAATTTAAATATAATGACAAAACAATTATAAATCAATGTTAAGGCAAGCATCCTAGTTGAATTAGGCTTCAACAGTTGCATTTGCATTAAACTGGATTGATGTCTCCTTTCGCTTAACAATTATATTGATTGTGCGTACGTTTTTAAATACAAAGGCTTGAAGTGATACTTTTCAATAGAATTCGAATTGTTTTTAGAATTTAAATTAAACAATTTGCAAGAGTTTGTAAAACAAAGAAAATATCCTATTCAATAACAGTGATCTAAATAAATCATTGTCTTAGTCCACCGTGGCGTGGACAAGCTCTTTAACGGACTAGGCCACCAGTGTTGAACAAGACAAAATCGTTAGTATTTCTATCTTCACCAAATGGTATTGATAAATTAACCATTTGAATAGCCGCCAGATCCTCATTCAGTGGCATAGTCATCTCGAACAGCGCACACAGCGTTCCAAAGCGTGAAAGCATGATATAATTAGAAAAATGTTGTAAGTCCACTCCGAAGACTGATGAGAGCTCACAGCTGAACCTGAAACAATTTGTTGTTATTGTTCTCTCTTTACACTGAAAAAAAAAAAAATTGTACATATTTCTCAATGTAAAAATGACGTTGGACCAGCTAAAAATTTATGTACTATGTTTCAGTAGTTTCCTTTATTTTTATTGTATCTTGCAAATCGAACTTTTCTACTAACAAATGGTGAGTATTACTCTGTTTTTCAATCATATAAGTAATAATAAGTCAGTATACCCAAATATATGATGCAATGAAAAAAGTGGCATATAATAAAGTAGATCTTTTTTGAATATATTTTGAAGTGCTGAATTCGATTCTAGAGAATTGGTTGATGACTCTTCTGAATATTTTAGGGTTGTTTGCAAAAAATAAAAAAACTTAAGGATCGTACGGGAATAATGCCACCGCATACGAATTCAGCGCATTAAAATTAAGTAAATACTAGCTGTATCGTGCCCTGCCGCTTTGCAGTGGCACATTGTGGTTGCATGGACGAGAAATCAGAAAGAAAACAAAGCATACGTTTCATAGAAGTTTAATTTTGCAATACTTGTGGATATATATAATATCTTTTGTTTTTCCACTGTCTGCGTAGATATAAAGGCTATCTGTTTTGCCGCGACTGGGGAACACGCAACATGCAGTTGTCCATGTGAGAAGCAATTCGCATCTAAATCTAAACCACACAATTCTAAAGATTGACCTTCAGCTTTATTGATTCTGCTTGCAAATGCCAATCGAATTGGGAAATGCAATTTTTTAAATTGAAATGGTGCATCGGTCGGGATCTTGGGTATTCGAGGACTAAGGACATCTTCACCTTTGAAAGGCCCCGTTAAAATCGTTGCTTCCACTACGTTATTTATCAATTACTTAACTGGATAATTGGCAAATATTAGTTAAATAACATAGTTAAATAATAATTATAAAAAATTAATAATTTTTCAGACCATCTCTTATAGAAAACATAACCTCTACTTATGATTTGGTGAAAGGCGCAGCTCAATCACGACACGATCACACAAAAGTACCCCGATTAAAGTGAATATTTAATTCAGATTGTATAATAATCTGAATCAGATGCAAGTGAGGAAAAAGTCCATAGGGGTTAAATCGGAACTTCGTGGAGGCCAATTAATGTCACCTCTCCTGGAGATCAATTTGTTTATGAATTCAAGCCTCTGCCCAGCATCCTGATGCTTTAATTCTTGCACCAACTGAATTTTGTAAGGGTGCAGCTTTAAATGTTTGTGTAAAATGCGGAACAATGATGATATATGCACGTTTAAAGCAACAGCACGCTTCCGAATCGAAAGGTCCGGGTTGTCACGAACAGACTGAGTAACACTGTCTACGTTTTCGAACGTTCTCGAAGACCTTGGACGCACGGATTTTGATTTTTCCAGCGTTGAACCGGTCTTTTCAAACTTCTCGACCCATGTTTCAAAGAGTCGAGGGCTTGGCGCTTCAATTAAATGACGAACATGTCAAATACTGCACAATTTTCTACGCGCTACAGTCGCTGAATTAACGTTTTTTGTAATACTCACGTACGCACAACGCACGGTCCACTCCTGTGAAACGTTACATAGCGACTAAATTCCCAAAAGCTAGGCTACCGATTGGCATAGCCCCCGCGCCCCTCGGAATAGTTGCGCTCACGCAATCAGCAAATCAAATGAGAACTTTCTTTTGAGACACCCTTTAGAAGATTGATAGTTGATCTATTCGAAAGAATCCACACTAATTGTGTGTGAGAGCAGTCAATTTAGAATATGTATAGAACTGTGAATATATCTACCCACTATCTGTGTTAAAAGAAGTATCTTATCTGAATTGCTTGCAAGTTATGATACTACAGTACTACATGCCGTAATATGCAGCCAATCGCTATAAGAAATGATCGCAAGTTTTAGGTTGCTCATTCCATCAAAATACCTAAATGCTGAAAGTTATAACTTACTTTTGCAGATATCTTCGATCTAGCCAAAGTACATCTAAGTCATCTATTAGACTTTATTCAGGCTGTTTGTTGGGTTTGAAGACACTTAAATATTTGCCGATCACTGTTCCGCATTTTTTATTTAGAGAAACATATAAAATACCAGAGTTGAAAACCTTAGCTCACTTTTGTTTGAATCTTGCGGAGCAATATAAATTGTTCAGATAGCCCACTTTTATAGTTTCTATATACATATAACAAAATTTAGAACCAATCTTTCATTGAAACTTTTCTGAAGTGTACAAAAATTTCGGTTAAACTGCAGTCTACGTTTTCTTTACTTATTGGTCTTATTTTAACACTTTTCTTCTTTTTTTACATCCTCTATATGTTTCACTTTTGTGGCAGCTTTCTCGGTGTCCTTGTATGCCACTTAATGGAAGCATGCAGAGCTGCATATACAATACCCACTCGAATATATACACATACCATATGAGTCTGTATGCAATCTTTTCTTGCACAAGCTGCCATTCTTTGCATTCTCATGGATTGAGTGTACTCTGTCGTCTGTTTGTGAGTGCAATATAAACTTTTGCATTCTGTATGTGTGCAATGTTTTACTTTTTGTTTCTCCATTTATTTACAGACATTTTAATGCATATAAGTAATTTCGCTATATATGTATCTATAAATTCTTTATTTTGTAAAATTATTGCATCACAGCGCGTTGTAAATTTTTAATTAAAAGCCGCACATCCATTTTAAACTAGCATATCAATTTAATTAAACTGGCGAAAACATTAAAAAAAATTACGTATTCGCATTGGATGGATGAAGTTGCTTCATTGCATATTCAGCAGCTTTGCTTGTCATGCGAGCCTTTATACTTATATCGTACCTACCCGTACATAACATACATCTAAAGCATATTGCCTATAAATCAATAATACCTTAACCTTACTTAACCCAAATGTATCTAAAAGAAAAACGTCTCAGGCTCAATGTCATGCGGCAACTTGAAGTGTGTTTGTATATGTAAGTATCTGTGTGTATAAATTCGCATTTGAAATGCGATGCGCCAGTCCAAGGATTCACAATCAGAAAAGTTTGCCAAAGGCATTGAATTTAAAACAAAAATACAAACAAACATACACAAACATAGTAGATACTAGATACTTTTAGGCTGCCATTGTCGATATATGTAAAGGGCATTTTTTCTAGAGGTATATAACTTTGAATTGATTTAAAATAAATGAGTTTACAAAATTTCAAACTGAAAATATGATTTCGGGCATGTGGGCACCTCAGCTGGGTCGGATGTGGCGCATTCTGGAAATCCAAGTTTCGATCACTTTTCCAGTCAATGGGTACTGTATCTCGGTACAAAATTACTGGTTTGTTCGCATAAACCAATAACTTCACGTAGCTTAAGAGAAAATCATCAGAAGGCGTTAAATCACACGATATCAGTGGAGAACTGACTAGTCCATTACGAGAAATAACATGTTTCCTCCAGTATGTCGATTGTTTGACACGCTGTATGGCATGTCGCGTCGTCCTGTTGCCTTCAATAAATTTTCTATTCCATTGGGTGAATCATCGATGGTCATTCGGCTTTAATTCGTGAACCATCTGGAGCTTAAAAGGTTGTAGCCCAAGTGCTTTATATAAAATCTTCCATAAAGTGATTGCACAAAGCTCTAATAGCTGCGTGCGATGGGGTATCGACTTATTATTAAGGTCTTCCTCAATACTACGCTATACTATACAGCAACAATTGTTCTTTCGATGCTCACTGTACGACGACTTTGCAGATGCGTATTATCATTTATAGTACGAAAACAATCCATGTTTAATCTAGTTTGTCGCTCGTATGGACGATTATGTCGACCGTAAAATAGTGATGCATACATACGTAAATCCGTATGCGTGGATCGGGATTCTTCAAAGATTCGTTAATGATGATACCCAAATAAGCAAACGAATCTTAATTCACGAAACCGAATCTACGAATCCGCACAAGTGAATCTAGAGTCGAATCAAATCTTAACTAGAATCCACGAATCTTGACTCGAATTTTGACTAGAATCTTGACTCGAACAGAACAATGCAATGGAAACAAACAGGGTAAGAGGGTGTGTGTGTGTGTGTGTATAAATTTATGTATGATTAGACGCGTGAGAGCGTCTCTGTTGCACTCGTTTTGAATTTATGATGTCTGGAGAGAGAGGGAGACGCTGCGCGCATGGTGGAGTAGAACAATATTGAGGTAACACGTTGTATTTTTGGAAGTAAGTATGTATGAATTTATTTTCTGATAGCAGAAAATAAAAACAAATAAGAGGTGAATATACATAATCATGAGCGAACACAATTTCTCACCACAAAATACTCACCATGCTACTGATTAAATTTAAAATTAAGAAAGTTAAATTTTACTTTTGAAGCAGAATATATTATTAAATATTTATTAAAGTGAATAAATATTCACTTTGTTGTAATTTAAGCCTCTTTTAAAACGTTAATAAAGAAACTCTAAACAAACTATAAATAAATAAAGAAAGTGAAGCATAATGGATGCGGCGCCTAATTTGGTGAAATGAATTGTCATGTATTTTTTCGGATTCGTACCTAAAATACTCGTATCCTATTAGAATCGGATCAATAGATCAGGATCTCAAAAAATGTGGTTTCGCACATCACGACCGTAAAACGGTAACATTCCCGAACTGAACCATAATTTTCGAAATAAATTTTCACAAACGTTCCTCATTGGTTTTATCTATTCATGATAAAATGGCAAACCAAACCGAACACAAATGACAACCGCGTTGCCGGATCAGACTAATTTACGATAGTTTAATCCATGTCGGAATATGGAATCTCTAAAAAAACATCCTGTATATGTAAGTAAATACCGCTCGATATATTGCAAAATCAAAAGCTAAACCAGAAAATCAGAAAAGTGAACGCAAAAGTGTAAAATCATTTTATCGCCTTCGTTATTTCACACGCGCTACAAAATCGAAAGTCTCCCACTGTGTTTTTCCCATGGAGTCATTTCTTTGAGGAAGGCCTATCGCTATGTAATTTGCTGTTGCTTTTTCATTTCATTTCATTGATAAAGGGTTGAAGTTCATACAGCTTCAATTTGGCAAAAATTGGAGAAAAAAAAAACGAATTTTCCGACCCGCATTCGAGCGTTGCTTTGCCTGCCTATCTGCTTGATTTTCCTTTTGATGAAAATCGTTAAAGCCTAAAAGCGAGAAACATTTTATTGACTTATTTATTATAAACTTTAAAAATTTTTTCATTTCGGTTGTGGCAGCTTTTTATTTGAGTTTCGCGTTACTACAGCAATCATATTGCTTCAGATACTTTTTGTTTGTTGAATTTTTTTGTCCGAACGCCTTAAAGTAGGCAATTAATAATTTTCAGAGTAGCAAAATTCTTTATTGGGGTTTTTTGTTTGCTTAGACGGGCCGCTCCTAACTTTATCTTAAAGTCTGATTGCAGCAGATTAAAAGCGTAAAGTATTAAGTAAAATTTAAACCGTTAAGATTTTAAGTACATTTCGTTTTAAGATACTGACTCATTTTAACAGCTCAAAATAGCTAAGAAGATAAAAGCTTTGCCTAATTATAGACGACAAATAATGGAAACTGCAAGACGACAATTAATGGAAAGCGCACTGGCGGGCGCTTGATAAGGTCTTTTGGTGCAAACTCTACTAAAACCAAGTGAGTATTTTTTGCAACAATATACCTATATAAAAAAAGTTAGTGTATCACAGCTGAGAGTTCAGGGTTTTTTTTTAGAATGGACCGCTACATGTAAGAAGGGAGATGATATCGTATGAAAAAGTGGAAAATTATTGATTGCCATTCTCTTAGGTATGGCCAAAAACGATTCTTTTGCAAATTGCCCAAGTAGCTCACAAACGACCTTTAGGACTCATAGCCCCTGTGGTGAGCAAATTGTGAGAATGCAACCAACTCTGATTGATGTTGGTGCGCTAGGTTTGTTTCAGCAAGCGCATAAAATACCAGCGGCTGCACTGGGCTGGTCATCTCATTCGGATAAATCCCGAAGTCTGCACTGCGAGTCTGCACTGTGTATTGGAATTAATAAGAAGATTAGAAGCCAGAAACTTATACAATATAATCAGATGGACAGACAGACATGGCTAGATCGACTCGTTCCGACGAGCTGATCAATAATACATATAGACTTTATGGGGTCTATGACTTTTCTTTTAATGTATTACTAACTTTCTGCCAAACTCTTATAATATTAATTCACAGTATAAGTATTCACGGATTTTTTTTTGTAACTTTGGAGCTTTAATCAGAGAAATTGGTACAATATATTTTATTGGAAGTACTGTTTACCGTTAGCTACGACTTTTCCTCATCTTTCATCTGCATTATGCATTGAAAAAAATTATCGTCTTTTGAGGCGAACCAAATTTTGGCTGCTCGACCAGTGTGAGTCATCGACCGGAACAATTAGTAGTCGGAAGGAGCAATGTCAGTTGGATTCGACAAAGTTTCATTGAAGACTGTTGCAACTTCCGGCCGAGCGTTATCTTGCTGAAATATCACTTTGTCCTGTCTTTTGGCATATTGGAGGCATTTGAGCTTCAATGCTCATCACAATTAAATCAATTTTTGTTGGTAACGTTTTCCAGTGATTGTTTTGTTAGGCTGAAGCAATTATTTTTTTGAAAACCACTCAAAACGTATGTACAAAATGCCGGGTTAAAGGAGACCGAACCTACAAAAATCATTCTAACTATTGCGTTTCCGGAATACTACACCATAGTCAGCATAACAAATGGATTTTGAAGCATTCTATTACACTGGATGTACTCTTCATACACTTAACATTCATTAAATTAATGTGCGCTTTCTTTCCTATTCTTATGGATTTGAATGATTAGTTTCACCGTTTTGGTTACATTTATGCTGGGATCTACTTCGTACGTCTACATGTCGTACGGGACCTTCTGAGTTTAATACAAGTGACATGCAACATCTCAGCTGACTTAAGCAGAAAATTATTATTAAAATCCAAAATAAACATTTAAGCATCACAGTATGATTTTAAAATTTGCCAAGATTTGACATACTTGTATATACTAGCAACTTGAACAAATCACAGGAAACTAAAAATTGTAACTGTGGTGCAAATAAAAGTGAATGTTACAAACATTATTGTACATATTCTAACGCAACAGGATACAAGAACTGACCGCATGGAGCTCTGCGCTATTAAGTTTACAGATTGTTCAACTACATTTTCTGCTAAGTTTAACAAATTCATAATTAGCTGTTTGGTTATGTTCAGGCGGTTAGTTTCTGGCTGCTATACTTAAGCCTCGTATAATCCCTACTTTTTAAGCTTATATAAAGCGCTAAAATGTGAAAACTAACGTTTCAATTTTGCCTATGACCATGAATTAAAGTTCTCAATTAAATACTCGATTAGAATTTTAATTGCATTTATAATGCATCTATTTTAAATTTGTCAATTTAAAATATGCAACACGCATTACCAATATATGCTCTGACCTCATGCATATTGGATAATATAATTTATGTTTTAATTATATATTTATTTTAATTAAACCTATGTAGCGATTAAGTTTAGTTGCTTTTAGTACGTGCTATTGAAACTTCGAATTAATGTTGATTTAAATGAAGTTAAATTTGAAACTTTGGTACCCTACAAAAATACAAGCAGCCATGACACAGGTGCTAAAGAATATCCCAAAAAGGGAGTTTAAATAGTGTATGGATAAATTGGTTGAGCGTTCCAAACGTTGTATTGAGTTAAATGTATCGTATTTTAAACTAGCTGTACCCTGCCACGCCTCGCTGTGGCACATTGTGCCCTTTCAGCTCTTCGCCTGAAACCCTCTAGAAAAGTATGATATATGCGCTGGAAATCAATTTTTAAGTGAAGTCGTTGAGACACAACCGTTAGCAATAGCTCGCTCGCGCGTTCTGAGCCCGCGCGACAGGCAGCTTTTGTGATATTAAATCGTTGGTGGGAGAAGTGTTTGGCACGGTGTGAATTGGATTTTTTTAAATGAAAAGTATAACGAAAAAGAGACAACTATAAATTTCTATATAGTTTCCCTATCCTTTGTCTCCTCTTTGTGATATGGTTCGTACGTCCAGACTACGCTAACGTCATATACGATCTTTTTGTTGTTGTGGTTACTGTACTCTATCATCGTCATATACGTTCTTGTTGTTGCTGTACTTGTGGCTGCTGTTGCTGTAGCTGTTGTTGTTATTGCGAATGCAGAATGCAGCTTAGTCAGTAGCAAATGTGCATGGTAGAATGTACACATAGGTGTATATATAGATTTTTTATCTATATATAGATTTATATTTATAATAAAAATGAATAGAATTTAAAAAAAAGTAGCCTAAGTTACTCCTTATTACATCAGCTATCTGCCAGTGAAAGTTCCGCCAAAACCAGCCGTTTCAGAGATTAGCCCAAACAAAAAGACAGACAGACAGACATTCAAAAATTGTAAAAAAATGTTATACTTGATTGAAAAAATGTTACTTATTAATCTGCATATTAAATTACATAACAAATACTTAATAAACTATTCGCTAAGAATCATTATTTCACTAGGAGATCAACCGGTTCATCCAATTACATTCTTACATGTATATTCCACATTATCCTTCCCAGGATTGATCAAGCGATATATTTTCACTAAAATTCTTTGGGACTAATTCCGTGCTACAGGAAACCGCAATCAGTTACTGAAATATCTTTTTTTTGGTAACTTTTTGTAGGATTGGCTAGAACTGCTACAAGAAACAATTGCAGAGAATCTGTGATAACTCCATCATGGAGCTCCCGTAACAGAAAAATTTTTGTTTACAAAAATCTTCATAGCGGCCCGAAGATGGTATTCCAGGTTGTCATCAGTTTTGTGTGTATTCCATCTTCCATTTCAAAAATCCATTAAAACATATATTACAATGTCCTTCCCAGGATTGAGAAATTCACACCTATTTACGAAGAATCTGTGGGACTTAAGCAATACTGGAGGAAACCTCAACGCATTGCTGAAAGAGTTGTGTTAAGATGTAATTTTCTAGACAGGATTGGCTATAATCATAAAGAAGTTTCAATGAAGTAAGTCCATGCAGAATTTTAACTAATATTAATAAAGGTTTTGTCTAGCATGCTTGCTAATATCTCCGAGGTATACAGGTTATTTTCATTTTCCTAAATTAATTACATATTTTATGTCTAATGTTTGCCTACCCAACAAAATAGTACCCAAACCAATATTCCATCCATAATCGCCAAAAAGGAAAAACTCATGCCAAAAAAACTTATGTATATTTATGAATTATGCAATTAAAACAAATATTTTTTATCAGCAGTGTTTTTATTCCTTTCAAAATATTCTTCATTAAGATTTGCATCCGCTTGAACCAATTTTCGTAGGTCTTTCGCATATTTTCATCATTTTAAATAAATTTCCAGAGTAATTATCAATGTATTTGGGATATAGCGTGAATAAACCTTTTTAATGGCCAAATGTTTAAGCAATATTTTGTTGATGCTTGTCATACAAGCGCCCAAGGATGCCCAAATCTCACGTATTGTCCCAAGGTGCGTCAAAAATAGAGGAATAAAGAGTACATATACTACTTCAATGCGTCGAAGTCGTGTCAACGTAATTGTAAGAGAAAAAAGAAGAATATAATTATCACCAAAGATATTTACTTAGAGAAGGGAGAAACTGCAAAATAGGAATTATTATCATCTACTTAGAATTTTGTCCTTGAACAGTATTAAGTAGTTAGAAAAACTCTCTTCCCACACATTTGATTTCAATATATCAATCAGCATGAAAGTGTTCACTGGTATAATAAAATCTTGCAAACACAACTACGATGTATACACTCGTTCTTGAATTTTTCTCAACGGTTTGCTGCCCACAACATCTTTCACCAACATTCTTACAATGTACTCGATGAGCCAAAAAATCGCTTAACAAAAACCCATAAAATTGGAACGCGCAAAAGCTGCTAATCGCCTGCAATCGCGCATAAAAGCATTCAGTGCACGCTCGCAGACTTCCATTCACTTCATCATTTGCGGAAAATGTGGCACAATGAAATTAAAAAGGCCACAGAAACGAAAAGTTTCCCTCTTTTTTGCTTGTTGTTGTAAATTTCAAAGCAATTCTACATTGACTGCTTTTATGGCAGCGGAGAATGTTTTATTGCTATAGAAAGAAAAACCAACAAGGAAACAAACATTTGGTATACTCGTAGTTTAGTTGCATTCGCATCGATTTTATTTTTATGATTTCTACACGCAATGGATTATGACCAACCGACAGGCAGACAGAAGGATGCTGTGTGACAGAAAGCTGCTGTAGACAAAGTTGCAACATTAATATTGCAGTTTTATTGTACTATACTAGTATACTATACTACAAGATACTACAATATACATATATTGTACAAGTATACTATTGTACTATTTCTGTTGTTAGTAGTTAGTAGTTAGTAGTAGTTGATGTTGTTGTTGCCAAATGTAAGAGGCGTGACCCTGACATAAACCGAACTACTAAAGTAAACCCAAATGACTTTACTTGAGTTTGTGGCAAGTGCTCATTGTTTTATGACTTTTTCAATAGTTTACAAATGTTGCACAATGACAACAATAGCAAAAACAACGTCTAAGACTTCGACTATGACAAAATGTTGCACTACGTAGAAAAGTTTGTTTAGAGATTGAAAGAGTATCAGCGGAGTTGAAGCTTTGTTGTGCGTGATATTTTCCAGAAAAATGCAAATTCTTCGAGTTGGTAAACAGAAAAAGCACAAATCATCCGAACAATCTGGAAATAAAGAGATAATAATAAATAGAATTTACTTCGGTCGAAACGAAGCTTTAATTCCCTAAACGCAAAGTATAATATTTGAAGGAATAAAAAATTGTATTGTCTATGTAGGGTTCATATACTTTTAAGACATAAAGTGTACCGATATTGACTGTATTTGTAATATCCGTACTTAAATAAAGTTACCCATACCGGAATACCTACCTGAAAACAGGTTTGTATGTAGCTATGGAGAATATATTATGGCAATTGATATAAATAATATTTGTATCATATATGGCACCTAAGCCGTAATACTCTTAAAAGCTGTATTGGTTTAAACAAAATGATTGGTGAAATTGGTTTTTTGTTTTAATTGTTTTGCATTGGTTTTATTTGCACTATGGGTCCTAAATTGGTAAATGGTAACTATTTTATTGGAATTTAAATTAATTGTACATATAATAAGAAAAAACGTTAACTTCGGTTGAACCGAAGCTCTCATACCATTCACACGAAACTTTAAAAAGTATTGTAATACATAAAAGTGGGGGTTTAAATAGGGGGTGGTACACGCTCACTAGTACATGTGTATGAAGCGATGTAGTAGATGTGTAAGATGCCGCCATATCGAATTTCAAGTTGATATTGACGTTTTCCATACAAATGCATAAAAGTGAACTGTGGGTTTAAAAGTGGACGGGACACGCCCCTTTGTATATGTATATGAAGCTGTTGTCCATTAAAATCCACAAAATAAAATTGCAAGCTAATATTGATCTAAATGAAGGATTTTTTCATAAAAAACACAAAATTGTATGGGAGCTACCTCAAAAAGTGGGCGGGGCACACCCAATTGTCTATGTATGTTTAGCGGCTGTGTCTTAAAAGGCACCATATCGCATTTCAATCTAATATTGACTTTAATAAAAAAGTTTTTCTTACAAAAAGTCAAAAGTGGACCATAGGTTTGTATGGGAGCTACCCCAAATAGTGGGCGGGCCACGCCCGTTAGTCTATGTATGTTAAGCGGCTGACCATAAAAAGGCACCACATTGCATTTCAACCTAATATAGACTTTAATAAAGAAGTTTTCTTACAAAAAATCAAAAGTGGGCAGTAGGTTTGTATGGGAGCTACCCCAAATAGTGGGCGTGGCAGGTCAATCTTGATACTCTATTAAACTACAATAAAAAGAAGTATATGTGAAAAATTTAAACTGGATAGCATAAAAATTGGTCCCCAAAAAATGCGCAGCAACATACAGGCGGGCAGACAGACGGACAGACGGGCGGACGGACAGGCAGACATACGGACATGGCTAGATCGATTCGTCTCATCGATCAAGAATATATATACTTTATGGGGCCCCGATGGCTCCTTTGATGCGTTACAAACTTTCAGACAAACTGATAATACCATTTCACACTATGTTTGAATGGTATAAAAACATAAGCTCCCTATGAAATGAATACCTTGATGTATAAAGAATTTAATTTTCTAGGTTTTCTATCTTAGAATTATAATTTCGTGCGGTTTGTTATAAAAACCGCATCTGCATCGTATTTGTTGTGGTCTGAAGGAAAAAAAAACTATTAACATAAAAATTCGAAAATAGGCGGAATATTTGTGAAGACTATGTGTGGAGTGTAATTGATGGACCCACAAATTGGTTAAGTTTTAACAAAAGAGCTTTCATTGAAATTTTGATCTGAATAATTTGATCGAAATCGATTTCATCAAAATGGTTAATTTTGTCACTTTCAGAAGAATTTTTGCGATTTGATTTCACTTCAAGTTGATAACATGATTTTTCAAAGTACAAATTTTCGTGTAAAAACTGAGTTTCTTCTTCGTCGCATGTTAAAATACGGTTGGAATCTTTCATAAATATAACTCTTTAAATTTGGAGCGTCTTTAATGACGAAAAATTCCGTTGCTGATTGATAGAGAAGGTCATACAACACAAAATACAAGCCCCCTCGATCAAAGGCGGTGTTCAAAGAAGTAGTATTAAAGCTTGAAGAATCGACTTTTTCAGATATTTTCCATTTTAGAATATTATGAAGAACTTAAATAATGTTTTTGCCGGTGTCAAATTCAATTTTGGGAGCGCAAAAAGTTGTGTAAGTTGTAGCTCATCAGAACTGCTATACGATTCACATGGGATCTGCCGACAAAATCTGCCATAAATTTAAGTCCCAGTGAACCACCTAAGATTCGTTCGTACTTAACTTGGAAAAAAAGCAAAAATAGCTTTAATATATAATGTACCCGTACATATAGGAGTAATACAGACGCATACCTTGTCGATGAACTCAGATTTTGCTTTGGCCAATTGATGGTGTCGACTATTTTCACGAAATTTCTGCAGAAAAGTGCGACCTAGGACAATACTATTTTTAAGGAATTTCTAAAGTCTCTACGGTGGCCATCAAAATATGCATCGCCATTCTGTACGCCACCTGATCAGAAAAATAAAAGAAAGGTTTGAAATGATCTCAATTTTTCTATTTCATTGTTTATACCTTGGCTTTATCGACCCAACCCTTTATTTCTTCGAATTGGAATGGTGTACTTGGTGTGAGCAATGTGAGTACCGCAAAGATCGTCGAAATCATCACTATCTATTTCCATAGACTCAGTTTCGATATCGGTTTCAGTTTCGTAGCAAACTTGTGGGTCCATTAATTATTCTCAGATCAACTTCCCCAAATTTTCAGGTATTTATAAATGGTAAGAATAAGAAACTTTTTCATCTTGGCGCTCATTGATATCATCTGTCTAATATACAAAAATCCCATCTCTATGTTTAGCTCAATATCTCCAAAACTGAATAAGTGCCAAATATAGAATCAAACAGAGCTGATCAAGTATCTAAGTATACATCGTAGTTTGCCGTTGCGTTTCAAACTGTTCGATAAACTAAATATTGCAGTTCTCAAATTGTTGCTGTAGGGTATAAAAAACTTTGCGTATTTCTACACTTCTGCGTACAGTTTGTGCAATTTACGCTTACTTTTCGCATTTTGGCGTCATTCGCAATGCAAACAAAGTGATTGTTCACTGATTTCGGCGGGCGTCAAATGTCAAGAAAAAAGTCAGACAGCCAATCGCAGATACGAATAATTTTATAAGTCACTAGTAGCGCGTGCCATATCTAAATACTGTGCGCGCAATGTCCTTGACGTGCGTGATGGCAGTGAAGACACTTAGAGTGTCGAAACAAAAACAAAAACAAAAAGAAAAAACTTTAACCTAAAGAAAAAATGAACAGCCAAGTAACACACACAACGGCAATGCCGTAAAGAAATATTAAATGCGCCAAATCTCAGCAGCAGTGTGCGAATATGTCCCTTGTGGCATTTTCTGTGAAATCGATCTGAGAGCAGAGCAAAAGTTAGTTCCTTTGGAAGTCACAGTCACAGTAGGTGGCTTTGTGAAAATTACGAGGGTGGAGTGACAAGTAATTTCAAAGCACATATTTCAATTGTGATAATGACTGTGCTTCAGTCACTGATATGTATAGATCCCGTACAACAGCCAGTCTTTCATGTTTACATAGTACACCATATTGGAAGTTGTCCCTGATTGAAATTTTCAATTCGGAATCATAGTCGAAAGAATTAAAAACTCCGAAAACCTCCTTGTGAAGATTTTTACAAAAACTAAATAGGTTTTTTTGCCTTGCCATTGATATACATTTTATTGACCATTTCTTGTAATACGAATGTCGAAATTCGTTAAATTTTTTCTTACATGCATATAATCACAGCACGATAATCGATTATATGTACAATGGGTATTCCTCTGAAATCGTAACTGCCTCGTAAACTATGTAAGCATCGTGAATGTACGAGGCTCGTGAAAGAACTGTCAATTTGTCAAGAGTATTTTTCGAATCGGCGCTTCAATCAACAACAGTAGAAACTAGAATACCTATGTATATATAAAACGAATGATTACGTGAAATACCATCGGGGAGATGGTATTTCACGTAATCGGTTTCCAATATACTTTTTCTGATACGTGAGCCCAATGATTGAGACTCTATTCCACTTTCTCCTATTGTTTTTTATACTATTTTCAGTTAATCCTTTCCAGAAAATAGCATTAGAAAGACAACAATTGTCAGTGAGAACTAATAAAGCATTTAAAGGAACACATGGGGTTGTCAAAAATTTGCTTTATAGTGCCATTTTCTGGAGAGGATTGGCTACAAGAAACAATCGAACAGATTCGGCGATAGTTAATGCGCTTTCGTAACAGAAGAAGTATTCGTTTCAAACATCTTGGGAATTGAGGCGGGGAGGTGGTATTTCCGATTCCAGAAAATGACTGGATCATGTTTTTTTTTTACAAAGTTCACAAAGTTTTCGAGTTTCGTATTTCAATAAAATACCGATACTTTTTTTAAACGATTTTTATTAGCTTAACTTCATCTATTTATTTATTTATTTATTTATTTATTTTAAATGCTTTTATATGCTTGTAATTCACAAATAGTTTTTGCATACTCTTTGTTATGTGATGTTTTCTACGTATGGTCAATAAGAAGCTAAATGTCCAAATTTGAAGTATGTAGCTCTTGAGATCTGTTGTATCATACACCGGACGGACGGACGTAGCTAAATCTTTATGGACCTCTTCTGCCTGTGGCATACATACGCACAAACTTACCCTTGATCCTTTGTGTTCACGGTATAACAAATTATCCAATAAATATTTTATTTGCTACTGGTGCATCCATTTATTGGCAATGGCCAATTAGTTATTAGCCCTCCTCTTTTTGTACATTTCGGTCTAAGTAGACACAGTCGCAGTTGTATGCTAAGTTTGCAGTTGTCATACACAGCGTATGCACGAAATTTGCCCAAACATACTAACCGAATTCGAGTTCAGATACTGACTTCTGAAACAAGCGTATTCAATGCTGTACAAAAGATAACGTGTTTCAAGAAAAAAAAAATAAGAACCCACAAAATCTTTAAAAAACATATTTCAAAGTTTCAGTCGAAAGTTTTGTTTCGTTTTTCCCCTACTCAATTTTCTTTTCATTTGAGAATTTTTTATGTGTGTTGAATTAAATGCGCTGCGTGAAAAAACTTTGCCACAAAGTTATTTGATTTAAACTTTTTTTTTTCCATCTTTTGTACTTAGATTCTATTCTTTGCACTAAATTAGTGATAACCAAAAAAAGTTTAACACAAAATTAAATTGTTATAAATGTGTGAAATTTTTTTTGTAATAAAATTTAAGTTGTGGGGAAAAGTTTCTGGAACTTATTTTATTATTCATAATTCACACGTAAAAAATTTAGCTTTAAAAATTAACGACATTTAGTTGAAGGAGATATGAATATTTCATTTCGCTTTAATACTTTAAAATCATTTTAACTACTTCGTAGGCAATATAAAAGTTTATCTTACTTAGCCATTCAAAGCAAATTTGTGCACATTGTCTTGCAAACTCAATTTGTTATTTGATTTGTCTGCATCGCTTTGGATAAACTCTTTTTTTTCTTTTTTATTTTTTGTGGATCCATCTTCTACTCATGCTTTTCCTGTAAAATATGAAAAGAAAAAGTTTGTTTGTGAAAGTGTTTATAGCTACATTTTAGCAATTTGTCAAATATTTTGAAACATTGCAGATGTTTTTTCCTTTTTCGGCGCTATCTATGAATTTTTTATGGCGTAGCTATTTACGTGTGCCTTGAGCAGTAAACATTTCGTTATCAAATGAAAGTTTAGTAATAACTTAGTGAAATTCTGAAATGTAAAAACTATTTGTGAATTATAAGTGCCATTAAGTTTTAAATGAAAGTTTGTTATGGTTTATTATTATGGAGAGAAAGGAAAGCATATACGTATACACTAGTATGGTATGATCGATGGTGAGGAGAGAAAGGGCATGAGAGGGCAGCAGCATGAATTGCTGCTTGATTAGTACGATTAGTTCGTTGTATGTATGGAGATTAGATTAAGACGGCTTATATGCTTTGAAGATGTGCGCAATCTATATCGGTTGAATAATTTGGGCGTAAGCAATCATCTTACTTACTTAGGTGGCTCTACAATCGCATGTAGATAAGAGCACCATTCGTTGTAGTTTAGTACGCGTCGGCGCTAGTCGCTGGCATTCCGGAGCTTCTTCAGGTCATAATAGACCTAATCTTGACATCTTAAGCTCGGACGTCCTCTCTGACGAAGACCACCAATCAAGTTCAGGTTTAGCGCTGGAGCTTCGGGGTTCATCCGGATGAGGTGACCAGCCCAGAGCAGCCGTTGAAATTTAATGCGCCGGACTATGTCAACCTCATCATACAGCTCATACAGCTTGTGGTTCATACGGCTCGACGCCAACTCTAAGGGGACCAAAAATCCTACGAAGAATCTTTCTCTGGAACATTCCTAAAGACGCTGTATCCGTTGACGTCAGGGTCCATGCTTCTTCGCCATTCAGCAGAACAGGGATAATCAGTGTCTTATAGTTTTTTATCTTCGAAGTTCGAGAGAGGGCTCTACTTTTAATTTGCTTGCTGAGCCCAAAGTAGCAGCGATTAGCAAGCGTGATTCCTCGTCTGATCTTTCGGCTACTGTTGTTGTCGCTGGTAATTTCTGTTCCCAGATAGACGAAGTTTTCTACAACATTGAAATTGAAATTCTCCATACTCACTGACCGTCCAAGACGCGCTTAGGGTCTACGAGTGGACACCAAGTACTTCGTCTTGTCCTCGTTCACCGTGACGTTCAGACGTGACAGTTTCTCAATCTCCGAGAACGCCCTGCTTACTCGTCGTTCGAGTAGCATTCTTCCTTATGGTAGATCGTGCCCGACCGTTCTACGTATGGGCATTGACGTAGGGATGTACTCCATCAAAAGATTGCAAAAGTCGCACGATAAAGCATCTCCCTGCCTGAAACCTCGCTTGGTATCAAAGCGTTCGGAGCGGTTCTTTCATACTCTGACGACGCTTTGGATGTGTGATAGCGTCATCATGCAAAGACGAACGATCTTTGCTGGGAGACAAAGTTCAGATAGGGCGTTGAAAATCTTTGTTCTTATCGGCATGTCGAATGCGGCCTAATAATCGACAAATAGGTGGTGTGTGTGTCTTTATTGTACTCGTGGGTCTTTTGCAGGATTTGGCGTAAAGTGAAAATTTGGTCACTGGTCGACCTCTTTGGTCTGAAGGCACACTGATACTGGCCTATCAGAGCATTCGTGTATGGCTCCAACCGTTTACAAAGTACGTGGGACTGAATTTTGTATCCTACTGAAAGGAGCCTTATTCTCCGATAGTTCGCGCACACAGCGGGGGTCTCCGTTCTTGAAGATATGACAAAGAGCATTGAGATTCCAATCGCTGGGCATACATTCATCGGACCATATTTTGCATAAGAGTTCGTGCATACGCTTTACTAAGTCTTCGCCACCGGTCTTGAATAACTCAGAGCCTGCCGCTTTTTTATTCTACAGCTTTTTAACTACTGAGTCGACGTCGTTATAAACCGGTGGCTCTACAAGAGAGCCATCATTAATTGGTGGTTCTAGCTATGCTTCTCCATCGCCGGTATTATTGTCTTCATCGCACCCAAATAGGTTAGTGAAGTGACTTCTCCATAGTCTCAGGGATTCCTGTGCATCTATAAGCAGTCTTCACTCACACAATAAATCAAACACGCATATGCTTTATACATGAAATAGAAATGCATGAATAGAAATATTAAACGATAGCATGCGAGCAGCCAGTTACAAGTTGTTAAGACTCTGTGAGCGCGAAAGAGTTAGGTTATTGCATGTTTTACTTTGATTTTCGAACGCAGTAATATACAAAATTATTTCTATATTACGCCCCATTGAGTCAGCCTCTGTCCATACATACTTGAGGGAATTAGTAATAATTACAATAATTTATGTAAAGAGATTTGCTATATTTTGCAAATAGGTCATCTGAAATTTAAATCATTCAATTAAAAATCCGTAAATTGCGCTACGATATTTCCGGGTGCCCGTGACAACGCAAGTTTTTATGGCTAATTAACTATAAAATGTACATAGTATATCTTTCGCTTTCAGTTTTATATTCTTATTTGCAGCTTGTAGTTCAATTTCAAGTGATTTTCATCGTTTAATTTCAAATTGTAAAACATGTCTGCTTTAAATTGTTCGCAACAACATTGTTTACAGAATGCATTTGGCAGCGAAATGATTTCGATGTAAATATTTAGTAAAATTTAATAGAGCATATTAATAGTTCTTTGAATAAACATATTTTGATACATTTTTTTTTCTATTTCAAATTCAATGGTACTTGGATTTATATTTGAATTATTTCAGTATTAGCTAGTGACGTACAGAGTTGTTACTGATGGCTGTACTTTAAGCCAATTTAAAAACTACTTGATTGAAAACAACTGAGTTGATTTTTATTTAGAGATTAGACTGTTTGATTTTTTATGGTTCAAAGAGAACATTCAGAAGAGCAATTGAATTGGGTCATGAGGACATATTAATGTGAAGCTTCATCATAAATAAATGGAAACTTGGCGCCGTTATATGGACTTTTCACATTATTAAAACTGAAAAACAGGAACACAATCTTGAGGGCTATTATAAAATTTTGCTGCAAGACTACTTTTAAAAAAGACAGAAATATCTCTGACAACATCGTCTAAGAGTCACATTTGCTCAGTTTTCCATTGGCGGTGCGAGCGCTGGCAACGCGGTTTGGTGCGCCATCGAACCCCGGCTTAGAGGCATCTAAAATTTGAGTTTTTTTTTTGTTTTTTTTTCTTATGAATATATAATTGTTCGACGTTTGTGGGTTTTTTCTTCTTCTAACTTTGGCCTTCGGGACACCCGGAAGTATTACTTTCCTTTGAAATACTTCTAATGTTTGGTCCTCCCTTCCTTTGGCTAGTGGTCTCCAGAACTAGTTCTTTCTTTTCTTAGAAATTGTTCTACTTCTTTTTTTTTAGTCTGCATGAGTTTCTTATCATTAAAATCTTCAACAAGTGAGTAGTGGGTTTGTATGGGTGCTAAGTACCTCTTCAAATGGCCGCCACATGCTCAGTATATATCATATATGAAGTCTCTGTTCATAAGAAGCAACCATACAGACAAACTGTCGGATATGGCTACAACTCTTTTTGATCAAGAATATATTAAATTAATATATTCTGTCTGATTAAAAAGTATGCAGAATATGTATCAGGAATGAAATGGTTCAATTAGTCTTTTATATTTATTTTATATACTTTAATGTTAAATGAAATGATATGGTGAAATTATTAATACCCTTTGGATAGAATACACATATTCCAACGTTTCTTCAAATCTTCCTAACACCCATTTTGGAATCTCTCGCTACCACTGCGAACTCTCTGCTATCATCTCTATCGTTTCAAAACGTTTTCCGGTGAGTGACAATTTGAATCGTGGTAAGAGAAAAAAGTCATACGTGGGGCGTGTCAGGTGAATGCGCAGCTTGCGGAATGACATTAACATTGATCTTGGCGAAATAGTCGCACGTGAGATAAGAATTTTTGCAAGAAATTCAGCAATCTCGGCACAAGTCGTGCTTCAGCATGTCTCATTTCCAAAATATCTTACTTAATGCGCTACACTTAATAATATCTGAACGATATCCAAATATATACTTGAAGAAATGAATGAACCACCAGATAGCGGCAAGTTTTTAATCACACCACGGATTGCTTTGTATTGTATTTGTATGTAAAACTTGCATGAATGTGTTTTCGACATTTGTGAAACATTTTTAATGCTTCAGTATATGAAATTTCGTTGCAAACATAAACACACACCAAGCACTGTTGCCTACGTTATGGATTACAGTTGTACCAATATCGAAAAAAAAGAAATATTTTGACAATACCTCAAGCGAGGTTTAAATTGGAAATTGTGGTTACTTTTTAAAAAGAAGGTGTTCTTTATGACTTCTTGGACGCCTTTTTCTGGGCGTTACAAGTTTTGTGTTTTAAAGTTTTGTGTATTAAAGTGTAATACCAATTTGCAATTAATAAATAATTATTTGGAAATATAGACATACATAATTATACATTCAGTTGCATACGTCAATATGACTTTATAAAACTTTTCACTCTACCCTAGTACAACACCAGTTTTTATACCATTCACACAAGGTAGTGTGAAATGGTATTATCAGCTTGTCTGAAAGTTTGTAACGCATTAAAGGAGACATCGTAGACACCATCAATTATATATATTCTTGATCAGCACGACGAGACGAGTCGATCTAGCCATGTCCGTCTGTCTGTATGTCCGTCTTTATGTCTGTCTGTCTGTATGTTGTTGCGCATTTTTTGGGGACCAATTGTAATGCTATCCAGTTGAAATTTAGCACACGCACTTCTTTTTACTGCAGTTTTTTAGATTATCAAGATTGACCTGCCCACTTTTTGGGGTAGCCCCCATACAAACACACCGCCCACTTTTGACTTTTTGTATGAAAAACTTATTTATTGTAGTCAATATCAACTTAATAATTGATATGGTAAATTTTATGAGACGGATGGGTGGGACCACCCTTTTATTGGGTTAGCCCCATACAAACATACTGCCAACTTTTGACTTTTTGTATTGAAAACTTCTCTATTAAAGTCAATATAAGGTTGAAATGCAATGTGGTGCCTTTTGATGGTCAGCCGCTTAACATACATAGCTTAATGGACGTGGTCCGCCTTTTTTTTTGGGTAGCCCTATACAAATCCATCGTGCAATTTTGTGTTTTTTATGAAAAACTTCTTCATTTAAATCAATATTAGCTTGATATTTGATTTGGTAGATTTTAGGGGACAATCGCTTTATATACATATACAAATGGGCGTGTCCCGCCCACTTTGAAGTAGTCCCATATAAACCCACAGTTCACTTTTATGCATTTGTATGGAAAACGTCAATATCAACTTGAAATTCAATGTAGCGGCATCTTATACATCTACTACATTGCTTCATTTACATTTTTGGGGTAGCCCCTATTTAAACCTCCACTTTTATGTCTTACAATACTATTTAAAATTTCGTGAGAATGCTATTAGAGCGTCGATTCAACCGAAGTTAACGTTTTTTCTTATTTTTTCTTGTAGAAGGTGGGGAAGGGGTAAGGAGTGCCAAGGGAAAGGGGAGGGCCGCTTACAACGTTGTGGGGACCTACAAGTCATAAATATATTTTTGCAAATATATTTTATTTGTATTATATGTACATACATTTGCAAAAAAATAATATAGATTCCAATTAATATGTCCTTAATATTTATGAACGTATAACACAACGACCATGCCCACTTTATGGGGTAGGCCACATACAAACCCAACTTTCACTTTTCGGATTTTGTGTGAAAAACTTGTTCATTACAGTTAATATTAGCTTGAAATTCGATATGGTGGCCTCTACTCGACGGAAGATTCGTATAGGTGGCAGACCCTATAAAGTATATATGTACATATATTTTTGATAAGCAACAAAAGTCGAATCGAATCGAATTAGGTGGAAAATCAGTGCTGTACGGCGGATGACCCATCAGTTCGATGTTTTGAGTGCTTAAAAACTCGCTGGTGTGACGCGATGTGTAAGTGCTCGCTTTGTCATGATGCAACATTTTTCCAACATTTTCTTGGACCAATCGAAACGGATAGTTTTTTGTGCATTTGCTAGATTTTTTCACGGCCAAATGATCATGCAAAATCTTATTGATGCTTGTCATACTTATGTCCAAGGAAGCCTCTGACTCACGTTATGTCACTTAACGATCTTGCTTTATCAGTTCGCTCACAACATCGATGTTCTCTGGCACAATAACCGATTTTGGATGACCTTCCCGGACTTCGACTTGGAGAGAGCGTCGACCACGACTGAACGGTTTATACCAGTTTTTGATACTGCTTAAGGATGATGCTTAATCGCACTAAAAATATTTTACTTCATTGAAGCATTTCTGCCTTGATAGGATGCCTTGATGATGATTTTTTCATTATACACTAAACAACGTTGTCAAAAAGCCTAACAAAACTTAGTATTGCCGAGGCCAGGTATATAATTACCGCCTCTACTACAAATAAAATCTCCTACAGCGTATCTCTCCGCTCAACTGTACCGTTCTTTCTTGTTGTTCTTTTTCTATAGACCAAAACAATTTTTTATAGTTTTCCGTTTGTGTTCATTGTCCAAAAATGTCATCACAATTTTGCGTCTTCTTAGATTTGAAAATATTTCCATTCTGAATCGCTGATTCGTTCTATAATTCAATTTATTTTCAATTTAAATATTGCTAATAGCATTTATCATTTTTGTGTGCTCCTGCTATTGATAAAAAAATCAGATCACAAAGCAGTAGCCAGGCAACACAGTTAACGTTTTATGCTCCTGCTACTGCTCTGTACAAATTGGAGTCATGGCAAGAGCAAAAATGAAAAGCTGTGTTAGAGCATAGCATTTGCCATAGCTGGTATGCACTTCCAACTTTTGGGTTCCCCTGACATATAAGTTTTCAACTCAAAATTTAAGATAGGCTTTTAATATCTACAATGTAGATTGCACTTACATTAAAGAATATAGAAAATATGCTGTTCTTTCTTAGTGAGTTTTATTTTCTTTTATCGTTGACAGTTGCCAATGATAACCAAAAAAAATTGTACACACACGCTGCTTCAGGCTTTATCTACATGTTGTTTGTTTTTTTCAAAAATCTACACACGAAAATGCGATATGAAAAATTACCTGAAAAACATTTTCTTAGCGCACTTCCGCAGTGCTCATAAAATGAACCTATAAACCTATAGAATATAATAAACAAAGAAATAAACTTTCACGGTTCGAGTCAATAAAACTGCTTGATAAAAAGTGTACTAGAAATTAGCCAATTATATTTTAAATAAACAATAATAAAATCATATGATACGAGTATGCTGTTTTTATCATTTTACGCGTCTTAAGTCAGATACCTATCGCACTCTTCCAATTTATTGCTATATCTTTAGATAAGTATCTACTACAATACTATATACGCTACACACAAGCTATTTTTCGCTTCATTGAATTTTCAGCAACATTGATAAATATTTCCAAAGTGTAGAAAAGATGAAATAAAAAAAAAGAGAAAAGAATCACTTGAAAAATAAGGAAAAATCAAAAGAAATAAAGTGCAGCAATAAATATTTGGCGTTGATAAAACGCTTGAGGAGATTTTGCGGATAGCTAAAACAAATAAGTACATAATACTACATACACTCAGCAATACTTTGAAATGAACGAGCTATGGATTGAACGGCATTCCCTTGCCCTCATCCGTTTTCAATCACTTTAAATAAACAAATAATTTTCTTTTTTGTACTTTTTCGATTTTGAAGCAAGTAAAACTGAGATACTATATACACTTACGTGTACATATGAGTATATGTAAGACTATTTTGAAGTCTATTTCATTGTGCGCTTCACATATACTGTGTGTGAATAGTATTTCAATTTGTTTGCAATAACTAAAAAGAACATTCCATAAAGTGTACGTATGGTATGCAGCTTCTTGATCAGTTCGGCGAGACGAGT
Source organism: Leucophenga montana (assembly GCA_035044765.1). Taxonomy (NCBI): domain Eukaryota; kingdom Metazoa; phylum Arthropoda; class Insecta; order Diptera; family Drosophilidae; genus Leucophenga; species Leucophenga montana. The sequence goes on along the minus strand of JAWNNQ010001780.1, from coordinate 868,927 downwards.
TATTCTAGTTATCTCTGTCTCGTATATGTGGCGATACAAATTGAGTGACTGTTTATAAGAAATTGTTGTGAAACTGGGTATGGAGGCTTTCTGAAAGCTTCGGCTGGTTGTATATAAAACAAGAAAGAAAACTGCAGTCTAGTGTGTTCGACTTGTTTTTGTACCTTGTTTAAGGCTAATTTCAGTTCAGTTGTACCATGGATTCGTATGGGCTATCTTTTTTGCTGGTCCAATGTGGAATATGCAGGATATTTTAATTGGCCGAAAATTAAAATTAATAACCAACAAAAACAAAACACTTTCAGACAAAACATTAAAAATGGGGAAATTTTGTGTGGATGCCACCCCTTATAGTGATCCGATCTGTACCTATGAGGTATATTTTATATTTGAATTTTCATAGTTTCATATGAGGTATATTTTATATATATAAAACTGAAAGCACATTATTACAAAAACTTTAAAATGGTGGACAGGTTACTATGGGACTACCCCTTATAGTGGGGTGGGCATTTTCTTATAAAATTAGTATTATGAAGAGGGAAAAGAAGATTCTATATGTATAAATATAAATTTGAAGTCACTAAATTTTTTTAGTCTCCGAGATATCTTCGTTCAGACAGACGGTCGGACTGACGGACGGACACATTCATAGGCTCAGCCAAGCCTCAAACAAACTTAACTTTTAGTTTCGGGAACAAAAAAAGAGTCATAGCAGCCAAATCATCTAATCGATGGTATTTGTCGCATTGTAGACCTTAAATTCGGTCACAATTGCTGCTCTAGGATTTTAACGGGTTTTTTAACCTAAACGTTTCAATGCTGCTTAATAGTATTCTCTATTTACCATCTGTTCTTTTGAAATGAATTCATAATGCACCGCACCAAGAATAGCTATGAGAACAATGAACATTAGTTTGTGATTTTTCACGTTGTTTTTTCGGTTTGCTCATTTTTTATCCTTCATTTTTATGCCGTTTGACTTGTTTGCATGCCAAACTTATAGTTCCATGTCTCATCACCAGTTATGATGCATTCCAGCAATGTGAGAGCAGAATCGCATACTCACCTTATCTGTCAAAATCGAAAGAACGGACCACTGAGAACAGTTTGTCGTGCAATTCTCTTAAGCTGGAATGGCAATATCGAGCACAATTTCTTTTACTTTTTTATGTTTTCGTCTGTTCAAGAGGTCGAAGGTCGTCTGGAACAAGACTTGTCATTGACGGTCTTTCAGGCTTTGAACGCTTTGTACCACTCCATAGCACTTTTTTGACATTCGCCACATGAAACTTCAAACTCGAGCTGAATTTCTTCTAAAATTATACGTTTTAATCACTCAGTTTTTGGTTTTTCCCAGCCGACAGAGAAACGAACGTTCGCAAAAGCAACAACTTAGCGAATAATTTTCGAATCGTTGTAATTCGCAAAAAGTTCTTAAATTGTTTCCATTGCCCAAATGCTTAAGTCACAATTAATGCTATTCAACATTATTTACCTTATGAAAAGCTAATTTAGAATTAGGTGGATAAAAATCAATTTCTATGCGTGGGAAATGCTATTCGAATAAGATTCGTGATCAACTGCCATTGTCGATAGTTTTGTCTGCAAAATACCAGCGAGAACTTTCGTTCCCGATACTATTTTCGAAGCTTTGTTAAGATATTTACTTAAAATTCGGAGTGAAGAGCCCAAATGACTATATGCCTTATATTTGTCGGAATAAGCATGCCACACCCACTTGATGTGCATAAAATCTTTTCACAATCAAAGCAAATCTGGTAAGATACCTTTAAAAAAAACTGGGTTTTGGAAACTATATATACACTTGCTCGAAAAATTCTGCGTGCACCACAAAAAAAATTTGAAATTTTAACCTAAATCGCAAATATCTCAGCTAATGTCTTATGTATTGAATCAAACTTTGTTTTATAATATAGTTTATTAATTTCTCTTAACTAATAATATTTTGGCTGCATTTTAATACTTAAAATTATAGTTTTAATTCATTTTATGCTACAACATATCAGAAAAGTACTACCGCAAAAGTTTGCGTACAGGTTTCTTTAATCGAAGAAAATGATGTGTTAATAACTGGTAGGATAACACTTTCTCGTTAGTACGTCTGTAAGACATCTTGGCATGGAGTCCACAAATTTTTTATCTTCAGTTGTAATTTTTACCCATTCCTCCATTATTATATATTTTTTTATATTTTAGGAGGTAATGGTGTGTTCGCAGATTCTGCCTTCGAGTAAGTCTCACAAATACTCTATGGTAATCGGGTCCGGTAATTGAGGATGTGTCCTCAACTGATTTTTTATATTATAAAGGAGCCAGAGCTTTACTTTGTGCGCCCTGTGCTTGAGGTCGTTGCCTTGCTGAAAACAAAACTGTTCTGCAGCCTCAACTTCTGGTATTTTTGCAGCAAATTATCCTAACTAGTTTGGTCCATTACTGATTCAATAAATGTTGATATACACCAACTCAAAACACGACTCCTTCTCCACCATGTTTTATGGTTGGAAACAAATTTTCCTTTTCAAAGGTCGTACTGCTCTTTCTTCATACAAGATTTGTTATCACAAAATTGGTTCTCAGTCCAAAAAAAAAAACCTTGTTCCAAAACTCTGGGGTCTTGGAAACGTACTCATTTGCAAACTCCATGCGCTTCTGCTTATTTACAGCTGAAGTATGCGGCTTCTTACGTGAAACTCGATCATAATACCCAGTGTTTTTTCAGCGCTTTTACATCGGAAATTATTTTTGAATATCTTTCTTCTACATCCAGTTTCAGTTGGTGAGTAGTCAACCTGGGATGAGAGATGGACGGCCTGAGCGGGGTTTTGGCAGGATGGAATCCGTTGAAGTGTAGTTAGTTACAAGGCTTTGTATTGATGAGTGAGCTCTGCCCACTACTTTTCCAATCTATAAGATTTCACCTCAAAACATAGCATCAAAATAATTTTCACCCGTCCGCACAAATTTTTGTTGTAGTCTATGGCGCTATTAACATATTTTTGACACTCCAATTGAATGAAAAAGGATGAACTGAAACTACAAAGTGAGATAAACATTTCTTAGAATATTTTTAGGCAGCGGTAATCGCATATTCGCTCATTCCATGCTTCTCGTATGCAGCTGTACGTAGAATTTTGGGCTAGTGCTTTTCGGACGTGCTGTATAATAAAATTAATTAAAACTATAATTTTAATTATTAAAATATAGTAAAAATATTATTAGTTAACTATATAATAAAACAAAGTTTGATTGAATGCATAAAACATTAGCTGAGATATTTGCGATTAAAGTTAAAATTTGAAATTTTTTTTTTTGTGGTGTACGCAGACTTTTTCGTGCAAGTGTATATATAAAATTAGTGTTGTCAATTATTAGGTGCATGTGAAGAGTATTAAAGCTTCGGTTGTGCCTCACGTAATGTTTTATCTTGTTTATTTTTTGTGAGTTTGCCACTGACCCGAAAGCATGATTTCTTTCGCTAGTTTGGTGTTCCATTGCATTTTCTTTCGTCTGTTTATAACTCAATAAAGCATTTTCTCGCAAATAAATGATTTGCTCTATGGTCTGATCTATTTTTTGTGTTTAGATTTTTATTGGCTTTCCATTTTTTTTAATGTATTTCGTCTGAATTTTAACCGAGTCTTTTAAACGCATGGTTTATTGCACTGATTTGCAATATGTTTCCTTACAAAGTTTTAGCTTTGATAGTTTTATTACGCTATTGAGTTGTGGTTTTTTATTTACTCGAATGTACATATTTATTAGCAATTTAATTTTGCTGCTTTTTTGCAATATACACGTATGTACATTGGTTTATCAAGAGTAGTAATGCTAATTATCGGACCTGTTCCCTTTTTTCATTTTCGTCTCCTTCCAAATTGCAAGATCCTTTCAAACGTGAAAAATGTATCATTTTATCAAGTTCACTTTTGCAAAATGTGTCTGAAATTGAGAACTGGAACAGACCTGTATATTAACTAGTTCTACCCTATACCCAAACAAAAAATGTATATTAGGTTGATGCAAATGTATGTAACAGCGAATAGAAGGCGTAGTAGACGTAATAATAAGGTATATATTGAATATTTTCTGGCAGCGTCAGAATTCAAATCGATGGCGTCATGCCCGATTCTCCGCTTATATAAATAACGAAATCTCAGAAAGTAAGCATCTAAGATAGAGTCACTAAACTTGAACATTTTTACAAAATTTAATTGATTTCACTTTGTCAATTTGTTTAATTCTTTATTTCAAATGCTGTGAGTAGCAGACTTTCACTTAAAACTTGTCAATAATTAATAATTCACAAATAGTTTTTGCAGATTATTCGTAAAGTGAGTGGCATACTATATTAAGTTATTTTTATACCATTCACACATAGTGTGAAATGGTATTATCAGTTTGTATGAAAGTTTGTAACGCATTAAAGGAGACATCGTAGACACCATCAATTATATATATTCTTGATCAGCTCGACGAGACGAATCGATCTGGCCATGTCCGCCTGTCTGTCTGTCCGTCTGCCCATCTGTATGTTGCTGCGCGTTTTTTGGGGACCAATTTTTATGCTATCCAGTTGAAATTTTGCACATACGTTTATTTTTATTGCATACATAGACTAACGGGCGTGGCCCGCCCACTATTTGGGGTAGCTCCCATACAAACCTATGGTCCACTTTTGACTTTTTGTAAGAAAAACTTTTTTATTAAAGTCAATATAAGGCTGAAATTCGATATGGTACCTTTTAAGAGACAGCCGCTAAACATACATAGACAATTAGGCGTGGCCCTCCCACTTTTTGGGGTAGCCCCCATACAAACCCAACGTACAATTTTCTGTTTTTTATGAAAAAATCCTTCATTTAGATCAATATTAGCTTGCAATTTGATTTTGTGGATTTTAATGGACAACCGCTTCATATACATATACAAAGGGGCGTGTCCCGCCCACTATTTGAGGTAGTCCCATATAAACCCACAGTTCACTTTTATGCATTTGTATGGAAAACGTCAATATCAACTAGAAATTCGATATGGCGTCATCTTTTACATCTACTACATCGCTTCATACACATCTACAAGTGAGCGTGTACCACCCCCTATTTCAACCCCCACTTTATGTATTACAATACTATTTAAAGTTTCGTGTGAATGGTATTAGAGCTTCGGTTCAACGGAAGTTACCGCTTTTTCTTGTTTTCTTTCTTTTTATCTTTTTATTCATTGTAAAATCTTGTCTTTGGCAGATTGTATATTCACTAAGTTATGATTTTGTAATAATATTTCGAAATTCTCCTTCAATTCTAGTGCATATGTAATCAAATATTCTTCATGTTTACCGAGGAGTTCCACTTGTCTTTTTACCTACATACATGTATTAAATCATAGAATCATTTTGAGAATGAAACCCGAATATTCTTTGAGGAAAACTTCCGGTTACGATGGTCAGCGCGATATCGCAAGCGAATGATTTGCTGCCACAAATTGAGCGATAATGTATGATCCTGAAAAACGTTCGTCTGCGATATCATTTGCGGATTTTTGGGCATCTGGATCTCTATGTGTGTAGCCTGCTATACAAATATGTGAATGAGGTGGTTCCACGTAATTTTTGTTTGCTGTTCGTGACCAAAAAGAAGTCATTAGGTGGAAAGTCAGGACTGTACGGCGAATGACCCAACAGTTTGATATTTTGACTGCTTAAAAACTCGCTGGTGTGACGCGATGCTAAATTTTTTTCAACATTTTCTTGCACCAATCGGCATAAACACTTTTTTGAGCGTCTGCCATATTATGCAGGATCCAACGCGAACATATCTTCTTCACGGCCAAATGGTCATGCAAAATCTTATAGATGCTTTTCGTACTAATGCCCAAGGAAGCCTCTGACTCTGATCACACTTGACGGTCTTACTATATCAGTTCGCGCATTTTGGACGATCTTCCCTGAATTCGTCTTGGATAGAACGTCGACTTCGATTGAACTCGTTATACCAATTTTTGATACTGCTTAAGGATGACGCTTAATCGCCGTAAAAATAGTTTACTTCATTGAAGCAATCCTGCGTTGATAGTCCGCTTTGATGATTTTTTCATAATACACTAAACAACGTTGCTCGCATACATCTAAACGTTCAGCTGGCAGCTAACAATACTTAGTATTGCCGAGGTCAGGTATATAATTAGCGCCTTTCGTAGAAATAAAATCTCCTAAAGCGTATCTCGTAGTCAAGCACGCTCAACTGCAGCTTTCTTTCTTGTTGTTTTTTTTTTGTCTATAGACCAAAACAATTTTTTATAGTTTTCCGTTTGTGTTTATTGTCCAAAAATGTCATCACAATTTTGCCTCTTCTTAGATTTGAAAATATTTCCATTCTGAATCGCTGCATCGTTCTATAATTCAATTTATTTTCCGGATGCATAGAATTGTCGATGCTCACTTTTCAATTCAATTTAATTGTTTACTTTTGTGGAATATTGAAACGAGATTTGTAGTCTTCCGTTTCGTTTTAAATTCACTTTCCAAAAGACTTCAAGTATATATGAATCTATTTTATGATTTTTGAATTACTTGTGTGCACTTTAAGCTAAATTCTCTTCAATAGTTGCATTATTTCTTCATTCATTAACTGCCTTATTAGCATTGGCTTTCTATTTATTAAAACCAATAAGATATATTTTCAATTTCTCAATTCTTTCGATGGTCCCAGCTCGACGAGACGAATCGAACAAGCAATGTATGTCTGTCTGTCCGTCTGTTAGTGTGTCTGTCTCCAGTCTGTATGAATTAAAACTAGTCGCTCAGTTTTCAAGATATCGATCTGAAATCGGGTATGGAGACTTTCTATGATCCTATGTTGAACGTGTATCACAACTACCATGCCACTCTTCTTTGAGGGGTAACCCACCTATAGGCCCAGCTTGAACTTTTAAGATTTTATGTGATATTGTGGAAGTTTCACATCGTTATGAGCTCACCAGCTTAGAATAGGAATGAAGACGTGTGAAGAGTATTGAAGGTTTGAAGCTTTTTTAAATGAGATCTGTATCTATCATCTTTATACATAAGATTTCATGTCCTGATGATTATTTTATCATCAACTCACTGCCCATACCTACAGCGCTATAAAGCTTTTTGGAGAACCGGAGTTTATTTTTATGTTGACAAAGAGATTTTTTTTAAATTTACACTGCTATGGGGGAAGCTGAGGGGCAAAGTTAATATCTGATCATCCTCAAATGCTGAACACCGCATCATGTCAATGGTTACTCGGGGTTTATTGCAACAAGCGATTCTTTTAAGTTAATTATCGACTTCTTTTTGCAAATTTTGGGCAAGCCATAATATACAACACTTTTTTTATTATGGCCGCCCAGTTAATATAGGTCCACGGTAGCGCTGAACACTCTACCCTCATGAAAGCAGGATAGAACCCTAGAAAATGTAAGTTGGATAATTCTTCTGAAGATGAGCCAGATTGTTCACATTGGCTACTTTTAAGTAGCATTTCCACTATTTATGCCAGCGAAACAAATTGTATGGCTTGTTTGAGGCTTGTTTCGGTATGCAGACTTTTATATTAAAGTCTCGTTTCCGATTTGTCTCCTATATACAAGCTGCATATCTGTGAATGGCAGTGAACATCATTTGGATCTCAACATATAACCAATTGTTGATGTCTTCATAGCGAGCTGACTGAGATCTAAGGCTTTTAAAAACGTGTATCACCTACAAATCATACACAGATGTCCCTAATGTCTTTCAATTTTGAGCACTCCAAACTTCGAATTGTTGGGTCCTACGCCTTACAACCTTGACTTGATACTTGACATGACATCTTTTTACTGCCGCATAACAAAAATGAATTTCGATGTAAACGTTTTCCAACGCATGAAGAAGCCGTTTAAGTTCGAAAATAGCTCTTTTTATAGGTTCCAAATTCTGAGTGGCAAAACTATTCGTACATCAAAGCGTTGTGCGTACGTCTATGCTAAAAAATGTCAAACTTTCTGCCACCTAAGGCTGCTAGGGCTTAAAAGATAAATACAAGGCGACCCTAGTACATGCTCTACAGATTATCTGTTGTATATCTTATTTTGTATAGAACAACTTTGAACCAAACTTGTTAATAGAGGTCAGCATACATTCGTGTTCGATTTATAAGCTTACGAACAATGTGAATGTGCATTGAGAGGTCTTTAGTTTTGTTACATGTACTGAAAACATCAAGTTCTTTTTTGTGTAATATCAATGGTAGACTGCGGAGCTTATAATACGTTTATAAAATTCGTATTTCTTTGTAATAGAGCAGAAATATACGATTTTACCTCTTACTAGCACAAACATTAAGCATCAATTTCTTGTTATTTCCTAACAAAATATTTATGCAACTAATTTAAAAAACATTCAACCAAAACACTTGTTGAGCTTTTCATATATTTGTTTAACCAATAGCTGCAAATATTTAATACTACAATACAATATATTAATTTGATTAAATATTTGCGCGTCTATAATTGATTGCTGTCAAAAACGAAAGCAAAACTACAATCCGAAGGATACAAAAAAAGAAAATAACTAACAAGAAGTAAATAATATCAGCGAAATAGGCTGCAGAGTGAAAGTCCTATGAGCAACCTATACCAACTTCAATACAATACATGGATGCCTTAGGTTAGCTATGTATGTACTTGTATAGAATTGAAAAATATGAACAACATGAACTCTGACATATGATGTGGAAGTTGAGAATGATGAATGCGGTACACGCATGTTAAAACTTTGCGAGGATATGCCGCATAAAAAGTACTAAAGCGTTGAGCACCAAGGATGCGAGCATAGTCATGCATAAATGTCATGTTTATGTAAAATTGAAACCAGTCAACGAGTAAAATAAACTCAAATAGCTTTTAGAGACAATGAGAATACTAGGCACGCTGGTCCATATACATATGTATATAACTGTTGACGGTAGTTCATGCAAGTGACGAAAGACCATCTCAGTGTGACTGCGCAATAATGAAGTTTTCATATAGTATCATTAAAAACGGGTCTTGAAACGTACATTCGGAAAATCATAAAACATACAAATTCTGTCCGGAACATTGGAGATAGATAATACAGAACCCAATGGGTTTTAGGACTTGTGGGAGACCTATTTTCCCAAATCTATTTTTAGATTTTGCCAGACGAGTCAAACGAGTCCAAATGTTAAAATTTTTTGAAATTTTTGATGAATTTGTGAAACAGTTTGATTGAATCCTTTCACAAACCCTAAATGTTAATGATGTAGATTTTACACAAAATTTTACTAAATAAAAATACTACACGTTTTTGTGGAAATACTATGAGCTGAGATATAGATATAGACAAAAAAGATAATTAGTAAAACCGGCCTACCTGGCCCGCATAATATTCCCAGTTGCATACTAAAACATTGTTCTAGCTTCATTTGTTTTCCTTTATCAATTCTTTTCAACCTATCCACAAAGCTATGTAAATTTCCATCTCTTTGGAAAGAATCTTTTATTATCCCTTTACATAAAAAGGGTAGCAAGTCTGATATATCGAATTATGGAGGTATTGCTAAGCTGAGTTCTATTCCAAGGCTCTTTGAAAGAATCATTTGTGACCAATTGCAACCGTCATCAAAGTCTGTTGTCAGTTCTTCCCAACATGGTTTTGTTAATGGAAAATCTGTTACAACTAATCTTTTAGAATTTTCCACTTTGGTAAATAATGGTTTTGCGTCAGGTTGCCAAACTGAGGTCATTTATACAGACTTCAGTAAAGCTTTTGATAGTGTGTGTCATAAGCGGCTTTTATTCAAATTAAAAGCAATAAGGTTTCCTCCGTCTCTTGTTACTTGGATTGAGTCATACTTATCCGATAGAACACAAAACGTTTTATTTAACAATTGTTTGTCTAAAACTATTTTTGTTTCTTCTGGTGTTCCCCAAGGGAGTCACATAGGTCCAATATTGTTCAACATTTTTATTAATGAACTTCCTTTCTCTATTAATCATGCCCATACTTTAATGTATGCAGATGATGTTAAATTATACTCTGCGTCATATTCTGATGTTTCATATTCACAGTTTATTGCATTCTGACTTAAACTCACTACATACATGGTGTCGTCTAAATTTTCGAAAACTAAATTTGTCAAAATGCAAATGTATGTCGTTTCATCGCAGAAAACCAGTTATAGTAACATATTCTTTAAATAACATTACCATTGGTAGAGAGTTTTGTTTTAATGACCTAGATATCCTTATGGAACCTAAACTTATTTATAATAATCACATTTGTTCAATAGTAAATAAAGCAAAAGGTGTCCTTGGCTTTGTTAAGCGTTGGTCTAAGGAATTTAATGACCCTTATACCACTAAACTCCTATATACTTACTCTTGTTCGTCCGATTTTAGAATTTGGCTCTTGTATTTGTTTCCCATAACTCTATTCACTAGGATCATATTGAGTCAGTCCAAAAACAGTTTCTTCTGTTTGCTCTTAGGAGTCTCAATTGGGATCCCGTTATAAATCTTCCACCCTATCATGATAGGTTAAAATTAATTGAACTTCCAACCCTCTTGTCACGCCGTTCTATGCTCTCAGTTGCTTTTCTTCATAAAAATCTTATTGGGGAGATTGATTCTCCCTACTTACATCAGTCCATAGTACTAAATGTCCCCATTCGGCCAACTCGCCACTTCGTGCCAATAAAATTGCCTTTTTGTACGACAAGTAACGCGCTCAATAATTCACTCCGAGCTCTTTGTTCTATCTACAATAAGTTTTCGCTTTATTTATCTTATAACTCTTCCTTACACTATGTAAAATATTAACTCTAATAAACGAGATTTTTATGCTAAATTCCAAAATTGAGTTGAGGGTTTGTATGAAGGTAACCCCTAAAAGTGGGCGTAGCATGTTATTTATGCTTTACAGGGTTAAGGATATAATATGTTTCTACTATCGGGTTTCATCTACATTTCATACATTCCATACAGACAGACGAAAAGTCTAGACCCCATCGTCTCGTCCAGCTGATCAAAATTATATTTACTTTGAAGGGTCATCGATGTCTCTTACAAAGTGTTACACACTTTTAGAGAGTCTGATAATACTACGCTTTGTGTAAAGTATCTAAGGATGATATTTGCCTTACAATAGTCTTCTAACATTTCGTTCTCGTTCGCCGATTACATTTAACTGTCAAATGTGACTGCGATATAGTTGAGAAATGGTAAAACTGCGCGCAATATAAAATTAACCCCCTAAATGGAAAACCATGTACACGCGTCGTCATATACTCCTTTACATATCACTTATCTGCTCTAACTGATATCTAAGAATGTCTAACTAATACTGAATACAAAAACCTTTTAACGATGTAAACGCAAAGTGACGAAAGATTACTGCACCTCGCAAAACTTCGCAAAACTTGTGGTGACAAGAAATCTCCTTCACCGCAAAACATCCGAATTTCATTCATAAAACTAAATGAATTTTAGTGTGTTAACCTAATAAATCTTTCGCTAAATATTGATATCAGAAGTTTTGTGAGTTGCAAGTAGGCTTCCCTCACTTGGTTTTTACCTCGTTAGCAGGTTTTTTTATTTATTTGATTCTGTATATTGTACAATAGTATACAGTTAGGAAGCGAAAGCAGGCACTACAGGAAGCTATGTAGCCTGATCCTTGACAGTGCTGTTCTACAGCAGCATTTGTTGTTGCAACATTTGACTTTTGATTGATTGTCGCCTGCCATACAACATATAGACGGTCTATGTAATATAATACATTACAAATATACAGCAAGCGTGATTGTAATATTTTCTTTTTCCTGCCAAAACTTTACACTTTCTCATTTGCCCCTCGACCGCAATTGAATAATTTTCAATTGAAAAATGTGCAGCTTCATCGTCCACGTCAGCACCATCACCATCGCCATAATCATCATCATCATCACCATCATCATCATCATCCAGTGTTGCCAATTAATTTGCATCTTTTTACAACAAATCACCACTTTTGTGTGCGCTCGTTGGCTTGCTAGTATTGCATAGTACACGTAGTACAATGCAGTTGTCCTTCATCCAATTTCATTCTCGCTAAATATATATATTTTTTTTCCTGCACGTTTTAGTTACACGTTGACATTTATTTTATACTTAGTAGTTTTCTTTCGTTGCGCTTGCATCTGAATGCCACTTTGTGTACGGCCGTTTAGTCTTAGCAACCTTAGTAGCATGCACACATATATCCTTTTCACTTATCCGCCGATTCACCCTCTATGTGATTTCGTTTCTTCTAGTTCTAGTAAATTTGACTTGGTCGTGACTTGTGCCGCCATTTCATACAACTTTCGTTTTTTCGAAGCCACCTAATGAATGACATTTCTCTTTGATGCGCTGCAGTGATGTTTTGCTTCTTAGCTAACTTTTATACTCTGCACAGGCAGTGTGAAAAAATATTATTTTTTTATTAGAGAGTTTGTAACGCATTTAAGGAGACATCGAAGAACGTATAAGGTGTACTTGATAAGCTCGAGGAGTTAAATTGTTCGAGCAATATCCGTCTGGCTATCAGTCTGTATGTACGGTAGTTCGGGAACTACTTAGTTCCTCAGTTTTAATTGACTCGTTAAAAAATAAGTATGTATACACTCTGACACCGGTACTCGTTCAAGATTCCAGGTCGTTACGCCACACATATTTTTACAGGTAGCGCGTTTATACCTCATTTGGCTCCATGAGTTTGGTGAGCCTATCAATCTGGGAAGCGCTACCCCACATATGAAAAACCATTTACCATTACAACCAAAATTAGTTTAAAATTCGACATGTTAGTTTCTTAAAGTAAAATCAAAATCCGGGCGTCCAAGGTCTTCGAGAACGTTCGAAAACGAAAACAGTGTTACTCAGTCTGTTCATGACAACCCGGACCTTTCTATTCGGAAGCGTGCTGTTGCTTTAAACGTGCATAGATCATCATTGTTCCGCATTTTACCCAAACGGAGCAACTTCACACACGTCCAACAGGTCTCTACCACGAGTTCATGAAATTTTTCCTGGCAAATTGGTCTCCAGGAGAGGTGACATAAATTGGCCTCCACGAAGTCCCGATTTAACCCCTATGGACTTTTTCCTGTGAGCTTACGTCAAATCTAAAGTTTACGGCAATAAACCGACTTCCCTGGCACAATTAAAAGAAAATATCGGTCGCGAAATGGCAGCCATCACGGAGAATACCTGGCCAGCCGTCATAGGAAATTTTAGTGCTCGATTAAATAACATTTGGACAATATCAATTTTAAGAAATAAATTTACAAAGTGTGTATTTTAATATGTAATAAAAATTTTTTATCGATTTTTAAATATGTGAACTATCCTTTGAGACACCCTGTATATATTGTGAAGTACATACATATATGTACCTACATACTATATACTTAAACATCATTTCCAAAATTTAAAAACTGCTATAAATTCCAATATTTCCGGAGAAAGCACAAGTGTGAAGAGTATTATAGCTTCGGTTCCATCAAAGTTAACATTTTTTTCTTGTTTATTTGGCTTATTTTGCGTTGCCTTTGTTCCTGTTTAATTTTTTTCTTCTCAATGTACTGTGTCGTCACAATGTTGACTCAAGTGTCATAATTATGGCACAGCTACCAAGTTTACAATATAAACAGACCCCGTTTAGATCTCGCCTGCAATTGCAGTCACTGTTTACAGTCAGTTTCATCTCTTTTTGTTTTTGCTGTGCGTATATTATGATGCTTAAGGCTCAAGGACATTTATAGCGCATTGTTTGTTGTTAGTAAATTTGTTGTTGCATTTGGAGTAGCTGCCTGCTTTTCTTGCAACATTTTAATGAACTATTTGGAAAAGTGAAACAAATGCAAAATATTTTGCAAATACTCGTATAATATGTCTAACATTTTAACATTCTTAGTACACGACACGACTGCATTCAGCTCTTTATCTAAAATAATAATAATGTTTGCTGAATATCTTAAGGCACCTGCTCATTATTAGAGCTAACTAGCATGTTTTGAATAATTTCACAGATGTGTATATACTCATTGTATGCATTTTGTGTGCAAACGATTATTCAGAAGACTAGAAGTTGGCAATGCAAAGTATTCCAGGTGGAATTCCACGTTGTACTCCACGTAAAAGACACGTACTGCTCTATAGAACCGGCAAATTCCTACAAGTTTGTTTCTAATTTTGTCAGACAACTGGGCTTCTATCAATAAACTAGATACATATGAAACCTGCTTGAGAACTGTAAAAATCTACTGATCATAAACTCCTGCCAAAATATTCCACGACTATACTGACCGGATAAACTGGCTATGATTGGTGATGGAAACCAACTCTGTTCAAGTTTTCGAAGAGTGTTAAGGTGCTAAGGTCCTTTGTAAATACTTCATATACAAGGTGGGGCAAAAGTAATCACCCGATGTTTAATTTGCAATAATTTTTTTTTTTATAATTTTTACTTTGGTTCTGCTTGTGAAATTTGTTTATTTAATTCATTAGAATTTGTTTCATCAAGTTGAGAAAATGATATCGGCTAAGTGGCCGCATTTTCCATCACTCTTGCCAGAACTTTGGGCGACAGGTTCTCGCATTCGTGGCGAATATTCTCCTTAAAGGCTTCAAGAGTCTGAGGCTTGTTGACGTAAGCCCGCGACTTCAAAAACCTTATAAAAAGAAGTCTGGACCGGTCTGATCAGGCCGGCCATTGCAAATCACCAAAACGAAAGATTAAGCGACCAGGAAATGCATCCTTCACAATATCGGTTGTTCCTCGAGCAGTGTGCGCCGTTGCACCGACCTGTTGCAACCACATGTTCTCCAGACCCAAATATCAAAACCGAATTGACATTTGGCGCCATTTGCAAAAGTTATAGCGTTTTACAATAGGGTGATTACTTTTGCCGTAAAAAAAAAACATATACGTATGCAAAAATGGAGAGTTGCAGGACAGACTATAGTTGGAGGACAGTATACTGTGATTTACCTTGCCTATTAAAATACATTGTGCTGCAGCATAACGTCCTTTTTTGTATTGCGCGCCATTCATTCTGTAGCGTGGGATCGACAGGAGTGGTTTCTAAAATTTTACTTACTTCCAGGTCAGTCTACATCATGCATTTGAAAAGTGTGGAGTGTGCGTTTGTCGTCGAGCCCTCCTTTTTTTTTTGTTTTGGTTTTTTTTCCAGCGTTGAAGCGCAATTTTAATTGAATGTATGAGTTAACAAACAGAACAGGCGCTACTAGGCTGATACCAATCCCCGAGAATTGCACGAAAGGCCTAAGACCTAAAGTTATAGTGTGGTGTACAATTGCCTCAGCTAGAATTATTTTTTGCAGAAAATGAGGTCACAGCAGCTCACACTTCAACAGCATCGATGACTGTCTTGAGGGAAAATTTTCCGGCCAGCTCGCTCCCTCAATTTTGCCTCATGCGATTTTTTTTTTGTGGTATTTTTTGAAATTCCGTCTTTATGTCAACCGCCGAAGCAACATACAAGGCCTGAAGCCCAACATCCGGTTAGAAATTGACAACATAGCCGCTGATATGCTGGTATGTGTCATGATAAACGCCAGAAATCAGCTTCTTCAGTATTAGGAAAATGGGTTTTATTGCGTTTTCAAATAAGAAAGCTATGCTGCAGCATCCTGTATAATATAGATATGTATGTATTCAAAAGTGTGAAGTGGGTTGATAGGACATCAGACTTTGTAGTGTACATAAAAAAAAGTTTAGCTTGATTGTAACTCACGAGGCTTTGATGAGAAAGAAATAATTACCTACAGATTCATATTCATTTTAGCTGCAGTAATACCAACAAATTCAGGGGTGTTACTGAAACCTGTTTCACCTGAAAATCTCAAGATTTCATTCATAACACTTAGCTTCTTTAACATCTCCAACGGTGACCCATTTTATAACGTTAGCTATTCCCCAAGGGAGCCTTGGGGAATAAACGTAGAAAATCGTTAACAAATGGTGGACCAACAAAAACGATGGTTAAGAGACAAAGCAATTAAATGAGCTGTGATTTAGATACAACCATGCGCTTGTATTTCACAGCTAGTTTTAACATAGCTCATACTACGTAGAATCTGACCTGACTCTGGAAATACCGTATAATGTGAGCGAAAAAAAAAATGTTTCACATCAAAAGCATTTCTTACTTAACATGTACTGTGCACACACCGTCGGCATAGTCCAACACTTTCGCTATCAATGTGCCTAGCACTTCCTGAATTATGCATTCAAACACAAAACACACATAACAACATCAAACATGTTCGGATCAAACAACGAAACCAAGAGGAAAAACCCAGCTCAAACACCTAAAATGCTGCTGCAGGATATTATTTTTTGATATTTGAAGAACAAGCAATTTTTGCGGCTCTTTATGTGCAAACATCGTTTGAATCAAACGAGAAAACGACATGTTGACGTTTCAATTGTCAAAATATATCAAGCCGACTGTCAATGACACGTTCTGATAGTTTTTTTTTTTTTTTTTTTTTTTTTGGCATCGATTTATCTCTAACGGATTTCATATTCCTGCGGCACAGTGTTTATTATTAAATTCCAATGTCCTTGTTGCTTGGATTGTGTGAGTGTTTATGCATAACAACAGAATGCCACAGGCACGGTTAAATTTATTCACTTGTACCATAAATGAACCAAAAATTATGGCCGGCTGATTTATTTGGCACAAATGAGCGCTTATCACTACTTGACCCAAAAATTTTTAATGGGTCAGCTACTTAATTTTTAAGAACAAGTACATTAAGTGTGTTTTTTCAGAGGTGTAGAACTTTAAATTGAATTAAAATACTGAGATTATATATTTTGAAACTGAAAATTGGCTTAATTAGGAAGTTAATTTTATGTCATTAGCAATGGGGAAAGTATCTCGGCAATGGTTCGCTCAATGTTGTCTTCCAAGTCGTCTAGAGCTGCTGTTTTGTTGGTATAAACCAATGACTTCTCACGATAATAATCCATTTTGAGTTGATGGTTTCAACGAACCATTCAATTGGGGTTCGAAATAATCGCTAATCATGGTTCTTCAGAGCTCGCCGTTGACGGTAAAGTTTCTGTCGGCCCATTTTTAAGGAAGTTACGATCAATGATTCCATGGGCCCATAAAGAGAGTTTATAGATGTAACCATTTTTTGTACTAGATGTAACGGTGTTTCGTAAACCTCTCGTGAATCTTCACTTCAAATCGGGAATTGCTTTTTGAGATGCCCATTGATGTAAAAAGTCCGAACACGGCCCGTTGTGATACCACATGAATCTCCTATGAGACTCGAACCCTATCACTAAATTTTTGACCTCTTGCTTGAAAGTTTCCGATATATCGTTTAGGAAGTATTCCCCCAAGTGCCATAATCTTCTCTTGGACAGTCCTAGGCACTGACATAGAAGGTAATGAACAGTTTCGGATTCCTCACAATTAACACAGCTTCTACAGAAGTCTTGTGAGGAGGCTCCTAGTGTCATGGCGTGCTGGCATATGAGAGAGTGTCCTGTTACTAGTCTAGTTAAGATGGATATAACTGTTCTACTTATCCTAAGTAGGGATAGAGTTTTTTTTGTTGGTCATAGTTAAGCCACGCATACCTTGAAGTGCTACACGTGGTAAGTCTAGACGACCTATTGTTTGCTGTCCTAATAGTTTTGGTTTTGATTTGCAGCTTGCAAGTTGACAGCGGTATGCCAATCGACTCCTTACTGTGTCGAATATGGATCGTTGTACGTTGTATTGCAAGTTCATGTGCTAAACAGTTACCATTCTGTGCCCTGGCATTTAAACGCTACAATAATCAGGTAGTCTCAAAGATGCTTTCACACCCATATCTGGGATGTATGCTATGATTTTTCTATTTCCTGTTCCTTTCCCTATCAGTCTTGTCGGGCAAAGATGCGAACATCAAAATTCTTACTAAATTGCAGCATAGGGAACCTATAATTTGTATTTCCGCTCTCTTACTTTTTTCAGAATTGTTAAGGTCCCTTAGGGGGTGCCCCATTTGACATATCTACGTGCGAATAACTCTCCCAGTTCAGCATTCATAGCTCTGCAGCATACCAGTTGCCTGACTAAGCCTAGCATTTGTTATAGACTTCGAGCTTACGTTGTTGAAAGCTCCTTCTATATCCAGGAAGGTTACTAACGTATATTCCTTCTTATGCAGGGAGTCTTCTATATGTTTTACATGGGTTATGCAAGGTTGTCTCTGTTGACCTGCCCTTGCACTATGCGTGTTGTGAGTTTGAGAGTGCTTGTTGGCTTATCTTATTTCAAATATGGATATCTAGGAGTATTTCTTGCACTTTTAGGAGGAATCATGAGAGACTTATGGGTCTGTAATATAATATACATAGCGCATGATAATTTTCTCGAACTAAACCATGATTTGCGAAATAAATTTGCACAATTTGCAAGCGTTGTTCTGGCGTTAGTCTATTCATATTAAAATGGCAAATCAAACATAGCACAAATGACTATAGCGCTCTAAAATCTGACCAATTTATGACAGTTTAATCTCTGTCATAAAAGAGCACTTCCAAAAACTCACCCTGTACATACAAGCAGCATATTTTCATTGAGGTGTGAAAGGGATGTGCGTGAAAAATTTAAGTTGTCTAAAGTGGTCAACTTAAAGTATCTGCTTGAACTTTAACCTTAATTGTGCTGGTGCGGCTGCCGTTGGTGCTGCTGATTTAACAAGGTTTTCACATTGTGGCTATTAAGTGTAGCAATAAGACTAGTCAGCTCGTTCGCAGGATGTAGCGCACAGTAGCAGCATTAGTAGATATGAAATGTGTAAGATACTTTCGTTCATTTCACTGTTTCTCTGACTGCTTGAAGTTTCTCAGACTGCCGCCTATAAAATATGAACAAATTGACGTGAAATTGATTGTTCGTCGTTCCTTTGCCTGAGTGCTGTGACAGAGCTTTGCGGTTTTCCGCATTCGCTTTATTAACTACAAACAACACAAGGCGTAAATTCAAAGGAATCCAACCAGTTGGGGTGTATATATTCTGTAGAAGGTGTGAGGACGCAAGTCGTTATGTTGATGAAGAAGAAGAAGCTGCTGTGGCTGCTGACAGGCAATAATGCAAGGCGCTGCTCCTGCTGCTCCTGATGCCGCTGTTAAGTCGATTGCTGCTGACTGCTGAAACGCGTTCAGTTGAAATTGTGCTCGAATAGAGGAAGTCAAGCGCTTATCGCTCATTTTACACGCTGCCAGCGATGCCACAAATTCCAGTTCGCATATTTTACGGGTGCTGAGTACGTGTTGTAATGGCGCACTATACACGTACAGTGTATGTATTGATGAGACGGAAGTGTGCAACTCAGTCAGGTCTTGCGTACTGCTACGTACTATATACGAATATTTGAGGCAACGAAGTGAAGATGTGCTTATGGATTAAAATTGCTGCTCTATACTCACGTTGGAAATTTAATCGAACTATTTGGCCTGCTTCTGTTTTACTGTTTTTTTTCTTCTCTTAACCAATTGCGCAATTTGTGCATTCACACGAAACATATATATTGAATTGTTAATGATGATTTAGGGTTGTCAGGTATGTTTTTAATACAATTCTATGAAATAGTTTGAAATGCGCTATTAAATGGCGTACTTAACCTGAATTTGAAAATTGTAAATTGTGCAAAATTTTGAAAAAAAAAATATATAGAAAATGAATAATTTCATATTTTTGTTGAAAGACACTCACTCAATATGAGGGTAAACTAGTACAAAAGTTTAAAGTATTTTTAAATAAAATAAACTGTGGCAAAATACCCCAAACAAATTTTTTTCTGGCATTTTTCGATGATCCAGAGTTGCTGAGCTGCACAAATCCCATGTAAAAACTAAAGCTAGAAAAGGCTTCTACCCTTAAGCAAATGCATAAGGTGCAAAGGAGTGCTGAACTTTGTATCAGTGGAGCGCTATGTACCACACCGACGGACGCATTAAATATACTGCTCCATCTGATCCCACTTGATCTTCTTGCGAGAGAGAGGGCAATAGTCACAGCCCTCAGACTAAGGGAATCTTCAGCTTGGTACGGTAGTTCCTTCGGACACTCGGAAACATACCATCAAAAACGGATAAACATTAACTTCGTTAAAGAGTATGACGTTATAATACCCACAAGACTACAATGGGTCAACCTTACTCACTGTAGAGAAAACGCTATCAATATCTTTACAGGCGGGTCTAAGCTTGATTAGAGAATCCTTTAGACTGCCCGATCATTGTAGTTTCTTTCAGGCGGAGATGCTAGTCATTCAGGAAGGTACGCATCTCCTACAGTCATACTCAAATACTCAAGAACATGTGTTTATCTTCTCGGACAGTCAGGCTACCCTGAAAGCGCTGAACTCTTTCAGCTCCAACACTAAAACCACAACAGAGTGCCGGAAATCTCTTAACGAGATTGCAGAGCACTATGTTATACATCTCATCTGGGTGCCTGGTCACAAAAATATAGAGGGAAATGATGAAGCGGATAAATTAGCCAGGTACCCTACCACTGCTGATATCCTTCCAGGAAAGGCCACAGTAGGTATACCCATGGCTACAGAGATGATTGGTATAGCAACCAATAGATGGTGCTCACCTGGCTAAAATATAATCTTAAAAGAACAATAACACTACTGCAGCACAAGAGAGATAAGTTAGCTGTTATTGTGGAGCCCTCACAGGCCACTGTACACTAGGGAGACATGCCACAAGGCTAGGCTTAGACTCCTGGAACTTCTGCAGAAGCTGCGGAAACGCCGAAGAGTAGGAGACGTTCGAGCACTTGCTATGTCATTGTCCGGCTCACAGTAGGAAGAGACTGACATTATTAGGGCGCCCCTTCCCGGACAACTTAATTGAATAAATTTGACTTATAGTCACTGCGTGGTTTTTTACGTCTTACAATAACTCTTTGACTGAAAATATGCTAATTTTAATTTTAAACTCGAAAATCCTACATTACGCAATGTGCGCACCTCACGCACAGTGGTTGAGTTTACCAACAAAGACGAAGACTGATCATATCTCGTCTATGCTGTCTATGTATCTTGTAAGCAGCCTCCATTGCATCGCATTTAAAATTCAGTTGTTCATTCAAATCATTCTGCGCTCGACGGAAGACAATCAGTCATTTTTCAACTGGCTGCGTTCGCGTCTGCTCAGTTGTCCGTCCGTCCGTCCATCCGTATCTCTGTATGTCTTGCTTACTAACTCATTCGTTCTTTTATCCGTTCGTTCGTTCATTCATTTATTCATTTCATTTGTAAACCATTTTTCAACTACATCAGCACTACAACAACAACAACAACATTTCACACACACGCACATTATGCCGCATGGCTGCGTTTACCTTGCAGCATCCATAGTCGTCGTCGTCGTCGTCGTCGTAGTCCTCATCATCATCATTATTGTAACTACAGCAATATGTTCCTGCGCATCCCAATACAACTATGCATCCTCATTGTTGGCGACAACCTTTTACGTAGATGATTTGCAAAATAAAGCAAATTCGGTTCAATAGGAAAATCTGTCCAGGGAAAAGCTGTTTGCTTTAATGACATGCATCCAGCCTAATGTGGCTAAACCAAAGATTTTTCAAGTGGTTTCGCTCTCTCATCTCTCGAGACTTGTGACTAATTGCGTTGGAAGTTTTTCTGGCAGCATTTTGGTGCGCAAAACAGTAGTTTGTGAAATTTTGAAAAATGCTGTGAGCAATTGTTAAATCTGTATTGATTTTAGATACTAGTATTGCAGGCTAATATAATTCATAGATACATATGCTGAGTTATAATTTATAGTAACAAAATATATAATTCGAAATAAAATTTGAATAAAAACACTCGATACGA
This sequence comes from Leucophenga montana, assembly GCA_035044765.1. Lineage (NCBI taxonomy): Eukaryota > Metazoa > Arthropoda > Insecta > Diptera > Drosophilidae > Leucophenga > Leucophenga montana. The sequence goes on along the minus strand of JAWNNQ010001780.1, from coordinate 846,967 downwards.
TATGTCAGCATACTAATTAATGTCTAGACTCAGTATTTTACCAGTTTAAGAGAGTTTAGCATAAACAATATGCTTCTTCTTCCCCCAATATATCTAGTTTGGAAAGAAACCGCCTTTGTTGCCGATAGAAAGCTTAGATAAAACAAGTCTTTGTCGAGTAATGCTTCGAATTCTTTATCTTCAAACTTTTTGGGCTGGCCCGGACGTTCTTTGTCCTCCGTATCAAAATCACCACGTTTAAACCGACTAAACCAGTACTCACAAGTTGAAATCGATGGAGCATAGTCCACGTAAGCCTCACAAAGCTTACGGAGATGGGCTTCAGTTGCTTTTTTCTTCAAATGAATGCACAAAAGCAAACCTTCATGCAAATTGCGTTTAGTTGGAACAAAAGTCGACATGTTCACAGAGCAAAAACACTTTCATGAAGTAGGCTCTCACATGAATACCAGGTTTATCCGATGTGATTTAGTGCTAGTTACGCCATATATTATGAATCCTTTAAAATTAATTAATGGAGCAGTCGTTTCTTTACGACTACGAAATAGCCTGCTCCATTGTCCATTTTTGAAGTCTCTAGCTCTTCTAATTCATGACATCTGTTGTCTCATACATACAGACGGACGGATATATACCCTAAATGCCACGCCTCTTTCTGCCTGTTACATACATTTGCAGAAACTTATTATACGCTTGTCCCTTTGAGTATAAAAATGCATAGCAACATACAGACAGACAGACAGACAGACAGACGGAGATGTCTAGATCGACTAGTATCATCGAGCTTATCCTGATTATGAATACTTATTGGGGTCTACGATGTCTTCTTTAATGCGTTACAAACTTTCTGACAAACTATGTGTTAATGGTATTGGGTGTTCAAATTAGTTCGGCCGTTTCAAAAGATGGCTGTAACTGCTGTGAATGTTTCATAGTAACAGCTGATTTCGGTAGTTTCAGAGAGGTTAGACATTTATCAATAATATACAGTTGATATACTGCCTTGAGTTTAAGAAATAAACCTGGTTTTTTATTGTATTGAATATGTCAAATTTAGCATATGCGGGAGGTTTTAGTTTTCTGCTTTAATTGAAGAAAAGTGCATAAGTATGGTGATAATGCTTCAACTGATAAATCATGTGCGAAAATGTTTCGATGTTTCGCGAATGGTGATTTCAGCGTTGCAGACAAGAATACTAGCTCTAGACTACCAAAACATTTTAAGACAAAGAATTTGAGGCTTTGCTCTATGAAGATCCGAATCAATCGCAAGAGTAGCTTGCAGAATCAATAGGAGTAACTCAACAAGCAGTTTCTGTGCGATTGAAATCCATGGAAATGATTTAAAAGCAAGGCTTATGAACTGAAACCAAGCTACGTGGAAAGCCGATTTTTCATTTACGAGCAGCTGATTCAAAGTAAACAAAAAAAAAGAAAGCGTTTTTGCATCAAATTGTGACTAGGGATAAGTAACAAGGTACTACAATGACAACAAGAAGAAAAAATTGTTGCCATCGTTCTCAACATCAACACCAAAGCCGGTTGTTAATGGTTCGGAGATCATTTTTGTATCTGGTGGCGCCAAAAGGGTATTGTGTACTAGGAGCTGCTACAACCTGGCTATTAAATTACGGGCAGTCAGTATAGGCTATTATTGATTCGTTTGAACAGTGCATTAAAAGAAAAATAGCCAGAATACGAGCAAAAACATGACAAAGTTATTCTTGTTCATGACGAAGCTCGCCATCATGTCGTAAAGTCAAAAAAAAATATTTCGAAACGCTGAACTGGGATATTTTTAAGCACCCATCTCTATTCTCTGGCCATTGCGTTTTCTTCATTCATTTACTGCTTGTTCCAATTTGGCAGGGTAATCGTTCGTTTCATAACTTGGATAGCCTCTAAACTTGCTTCGGCAACTTCCTTCATAGGACCGGAGCCTTTTTGCGGACTTAGCTGGGCTAAGTCAAAATCTTTCATAGTAGATCCATTTAAAAGCACTGCCTCCCGGTACTAGCTACTAACCCATCCTATATACCCAAAAACTAACGCACATCTAAGTAGAACTGACGTGAGGTTGCTTTTGGGCTACCACACCGGCCATCATCCACTGAGATATCCCTAAAATAAACAGGTCTTTTCTCAGAAACAGAGTGCAGACTCTGTCTAGAGGATAACGAAACTAGTTTATAACTGCTTTGCGATTACCCGGCCATTCCAAGAATATCCATTTTTCTAATTTAAATCAATTCATTTTTTCATTTTAAATCAATTCAATTTCTTCTTGAAGTAAGCCTATTTTAGACTTTCTCGAGCTTAAAGATATGATTCTTAGTATTATTTTATGATTTTCAAGTAATCCAAATTCAAACTAAATTCAAAACACAACATTCCAAATACCAAACTGCAACATGTTTGACTAAATTCATGTTGCATGCAACAAATTCGAAACGAACCAGCGCAAACATAATCGAACATCGGACAAAGCAACATGCTTGCTTGCAACAGCAACAGCAACAGAAGCAGAAGCAGAAGCAGAAGAAAATGAAATTTTCAAAATAAAAATTTCATTTCGTCTGTTGTATTCAAGCGTTCGAACGTGAAGGTACACAGTACGCAAAAGGCGGTGCTGGCTGTGTATAAAACATAAAATATATAAAATTCTACCAGTATTATTATTGTTATTATTTGAATTCAACATATTTATGAAACGGCAATTTTCATAGTTAAACTTTTAGCTGTATTTGCGAGATATACTTTCTAAACGTGTGTAAGGACTTCGTATCTTGAAGTAACACCACAGTTCTAAATCAAAGATGCTGTAGCCGCAGCGGTGTTCCCACGGTTTTTGATTATACAAGTGCGATATTTGCATAACGGATGCGCGTATTTTCCCGCCGGAGACACAGTTTTTCCAATGCGATGGCAAACGTGGCCATTTAGCTGCGCGCGAAACAATAAATTCTTAATAATAATAAAAACAAAATGAAAATGTGCAAGAAAAAGAAAATGCTGAGAAATAGAAAAATGAAAAAATTGAAATAAATGTTTTTCCGAACAATGAAAGAAATACAGAAATAAAAAAATTTTCAATAATGTTGCAACACTTCCGCTTTTAAGTGTGTCGCGGATTTTTCTTTGTGTTGGAAAATTTCAAGCAAAATTTAATAGAAAAGCTGGAACTTTGCTGGAATTAAAATTTAAAAACCCTTCACTCGAACTACTGTCAAACTGTTGATATTTCAATAAAAACATGTTTTTTTTTTTTTTTTTTTTTTTTTGTAAATGATAACATGAAATAATGAATTTAGAATAGAATAGTCTATTTATGTATAGTAAAACTTGTATAACAGCAATATAATATAACTCTTTAACTGATAATGAGAGACTGATAATGAGAGAAAGATATGTAGGGCCTATATCAGGTGTGCTCAAAAGTTTTAAATGGAAGTGCTGGTTAATAGAAAGAGCTGCGTGTGTGCGTATTCTATCAATAGGCAAAAAACAAGAACAAAACCACTTAGCATGCGAAACGTTTCTTATATTACACTTTGGTTTATGTGCTTTGGTATATACATAGCAAGACAACGATGAAATTGTTTGAGCAATGCATATGCTTGATGCAAAGGTCTGCGTTTGTGTGGGACAATGCTCAGCCTATGTTGAAGACTATTACAAATGAGAGTATGCGGACTGGGCACCTTTGGTCTATATGCTAGAGTAGCCTACTATGAACCAATGTTTGTTATTGTATTTTATAGGTTGTCATATTGGTAACATGCAGTGAAAATGTGTAGCTAGGTTAAAAAAAAAATTATTTATACCCGAAATTTCAATCAGCATAATAGCTATGGGAAGTCTTATAAGAATCTGATATGAGCTTATGCTGTATATATTATATTTACATACAAAAGAACTTAATCAAATAAGTTGTTATAAAGTAAGGAACTGTAAAGAGGTTATATTTTTTAGTGGGCAATAAAATAATTGTTCAATTGATAGAATTATTTGCAATTGAAAAAAGTTTTCATACCGAGTATCAACAATACGCATGCAGACGGACATAATTGATATCAGTGTCTTTTTGATTTATATTAATTTATATTTATTTAAGGATAGTCCTTGTAGTATTCAAGCTACATCATTAAGTTTATGTTTGACAGCCATAGAAAGCCGACATGAAAGGAAGACAGAAAAAAAAAAATTTAATTCAAAAGTGCAATAAAGCCAATGAAAATATAAATTATAATCTATACACTTTCACTTGCAAAACGTCGACATTTAACAACATTTTAAAAGTGAAGTGAACCATTGAACACGCTGCTGCAGTTAGAAGCCGCTAACGAAACATAATTTGCCCTTGACTAGTCGTTCTATTTTTAAGCGCGTGTACATATAAATACAACATGCATACAACTACTCGATATATATATACTACTATATATATATATATATATCTATATTGAAAAAGGTTAAAACCCATTGCCTATACTACGGCATTTGTGCTAGATACACGTTGTTAGTTAGCTAGCTATCTTGTGATAGTATCTATACATTGACAGTGTCTGCATTCGTGACCGGCTTTGTATAATATATATTGTACGTATACTTATACGTAAATACTGACATTGTTTGTGCCGTGCTACTATTGTTTCGTGTGTTTCTCAATTATGAAATAAATTATTCACTAATAAATTTTAATTGAATTTTCTATATCCATTGTCCTTTAACATTTTGTTGCAGGCGTTCATTGCGATCATTGTCATTGATTTGACTGAAGAGTAACTGAGTGAGAAATCGATAAAGAAAGAGAGAGGGTTAGATAGATAGATCAATTCTGTAATAATATGTACTTATTTTATTGGCAATCGATTTACAAATTCCTCAATGGGTTTTTTAGTTTTGATTTTGTACTATTTACATCCACAGAAATAGTTATAACAATTTGTTTTAACCGTGAAATTATTTATGAAATCGCTCTGGCAGGCATGACGTATGCGCAATATTTGGAATAGCTGCTACACGTAAGCATTTCGTATTATATTGTATACCCGTATATATCTACTTAAATTTTAATGTGTAATGCTGAAGTAACGAATGCAATTTTTAGTGTATTTTGGTCTTTAAATTGAGCAACGTCAATTTTTGCAATGAATTGGAAGTCACTGATATACTACTAAGGATACATATATAAGATACATATATAAGGTACTATTCTTATATAATTCACTGATATATAAGGTACCTATATAATATGAGTTTTTCAATAATTTCCTATATTTCATTTTACCGTTTAATTACAAAGTTAGGAAACTTCTAAATAGTATGTTACTTTGGTAATGCATCGTTGTTTTCCTTATGAAACTGTGATTTGACCTACTCACTTGATTCAGTCATCTAAAAGAAAGTCATATGTCTACCCATTATATTCATTATGCTCATTACACGCTTCACAAATGGCGTGTACAGTATAAACATTTTATTTAATATTTGCATTACAAGCAATGAGTCATCGGGGACGCCATAAAGTACTTATATACAAAATATATACTTAAATATTTGACATATGCATGTCCGTCTGTCTGTGTATCAGCTAATGACGTTATTACACTGATAAACAAATTTAGTATTTCGTAATTGAATTGATCCGTAGCGGTGGCAAAATTATTGTCAGTACGGGTTTTCTTAAATCTAGTACAAAATGCTTCAGTTAAGAGCGATTTTAGCAATCTCGAAATACTTAGTTTGAACACTCTTTAAGCCCGAGTGAGCTTGATTTTAAGATAAAAATGGGTTTACACTCTGAAGAAACGGAATTGATTTAAATTGAAAATGAAATGGACTTGAGTACAAAATGTGGTTTTCTGGTTTTATTTTTAATTAATTTTTTGTTTCTTACTTTTTTTTTGTTGTGTTTGATTTTGATTTTGATTTTTATTTATTTATTTTTTTTTGTGTTTGAAGTTCTATTTTTCGAAATTTCTATTTTAAGTTTGTTGATGTCTTTAACACTGTTTATAAAAAGTTTCTTTGCTGGAGAAACCTAATATTCGAATCATGAACAACGACGCTGAGTGCAAAGTTTCACCATCTTAGCTACTTCGGCTAACAGGCACCATCTTTCTGACAATCTTCGGATACCTGCTCGGAAGAATGACTCGTGTTTTGGGGCAATCCAATCATCGACCAATTTTTTGCATTGTTCATATGATGTGAACTTCTGCTGGGACAGGCCACGTGTCATCGACCGGAACAAGTTGCAGTTGGAAGGAGCGATATCTGAAGAATACGGCGGGTGGGTGAAGGACTTGCCAATTCAGCGTTTGCAAGTAGGTCTAGACCGGTTTTGCAACATGTGACCGAGCGTTGTCATGCTGCAAAATCACTTTATCGTGCCTTTATTCGTATTCCGGGTGTTTTTGCTTCAGTTCGCGTCTCAAACGCATAAGTTGAGTCTGATAGCGTTCCGTTTCATTCGATCGTTTCATTCGATTTGAGCAACTTATAGTAGATCACGCCGCGCTGGTCCCATCAAAAACAGAGCATAAGCTTCATCTCATAAATATTCGGCTTAGAATATTGATGCGTGGAATATTGATGACTGTCCTGGCAAAACTCATGACTTTTTGCGCTTGGGCTTGTCGTAATGGATCCACTTATTATCGCCAGTAACAATGAGATGCAAAAAACCCTTTCTATTTTGTCGTTCGAGAAGCTGTTCCCAAGCGAAAAGTCGCCTTTCAACGTCGCGCGGCTTAAACTCGTATGGCGCCCAGTGTTCTTGCTTTTGAATCAATGCCATGGCTTTTAGACGTTTGCTGACGATTCATGCACTTCCAATGATTCTGATAATTCCTGAAGCGTTTGGCATTGTTGCACGTAGAGAAATGATTCCAATTTTTCGTATTTGTGTTGACCCGGCCGTTCCTTAACTTCGAGCTCAAAATCACCACTTTTAAAGCGACCAAACCACCTCCGACACGATTGTTCAGATAGAGCATGATCGCCGTAAACTTCCACTAAGATTCGATGACCCTCAGCCGCACTTTTCTTCATATTAAAGTAATGAAGAAGAACTCCCCGCAAAAAAAACTTTATCTGTTACGAAATTCGACATGTTCGAGGCAATATTTAGTATTGTTTTTTACGTTTCAAACAAATGACACAAGCTGGCAAAGACGCTCATTTACAAAAGGTTTTAGCGGAAAGAAATTGGAAACTCGAATTTTAGTTCATATACTAGTGGCGGCCTCTTGTGTTAAACGCTCATTATTAATTCAAGTTCCCAATAGGTTAGCATACAGCACTGGTAATGAATGGGCAGAGTAAAATAATTTAGTGACAAAGTCTATAACAACGAAATAGGAACTTCGGAGACCACATAAAGTATACTATAAGTGAGTGTGAATCATTTAGTAGCACAGCAAAACAAGTCGAACTAGTCTTTTCTCTCTGTCAAATTAGCTACTAATTAGTCTATGATTTATTTACGATACATTTTAAATGTTTGGAAGGTCTAGCAACTGTTCAGTTTAAACAAAACTTTTGCCATGTTCAGTTTATTGGATAAATTTTAGGCTATGTAGGAAACAGTTCTACTTTATAATCTGCCAAATTATAACTGCCTAGAACTCGCTAAATGAAGATTTGCCTCGATAAATTAGATATGAATTTTAGCTTGTTGAAGGCAATGTTAAGCCACGATTACAATTGTTTCTGAAACATAGGTCTTCACCGCTAAAACATGCTTTGTAACAAAAAGTTGTTATTGTACTCTCTTCACATTGGGAAAAAATGAAAAAGTAACTGAGAATTCAATTGCTGAATGCAGCACATTTTTAAATGTTAACAGTTATTTTATACAATAAAAAATGAGTCACATTCACTTTGAATAAATTAATGAAATATTTATTTAATTCACTTTGAATGTTTGAACATTGGAAATACTCATGTATTCATTCGAATGTTTAGTTGATTCGAATGAATTTAGCTGCCTACAACAACAACAACAACAAAGACTTGCCGCAGCCGAACGTATTGATTGCCAATTTTTCACTGTTTTCAAAAACAGTCTTGATTCTCTTCACACTACTCAGTTCTTCTATTAACTTGACACTGTTCCAAGTTTGTATTTTATAGCTATTAAAATAATTTATGCTCAAGATTCATTAAAAATGCACTGCAACTATCGAGAAAGTAACTCACTAACACATTTTGAATGTATTCATTAACTAAAAAACGCCACATGTATCTAATAATTTTGGATACTTGTATTTTACTAAGTATACTCGTATAAATAATACTTAGCTATACTTTACATGCAATTTCCTTCAATATATTTCAAACATTAATCAAATATTTACAGCGCTTCTAATAATATATGATTATATAAAATTAATTGAGGTATTACAATTTGCCACAATAGTATCTAACTATTTAGTGAAACACATTCAGAGAACACTTACACCGAAGTTGCAGTAAGTTTGTACACATGCTTAATTAATGAAATAAATCAAACGAGTACATTAGTGCAAAATCCTTTTTACCACTTAGAAGTGCTCATTAAAATTTCTTTATTACAAGAATTTTCAACTCGTGTTTAGAGAAATCCAAGAAAAAAAAAACATTACACGTGGTGGCTCTAAATCGATGTTATTAATTGCATGTTGTATCTGAAACTGAATGCTACTATATATATATATATATATATATATATATATATATATATATATATATATATATATATATATATATATATATATATATATATATATATATATATATATCTCTCTCTCTCTCTCTCTCTCTCTCTCTCTATATATATATATATATATATATATATCTCTCTATATATATCTATATATATATATATATATATATATATATATATATATATATATATATATATATATATATATATATATATATATATATATATATATATATATATATATATATATGTACACATAGTACGAGTATGTAACAAAACATGCAGACTACTTGTACGAGAGCAGTTTGATAAGTTAGTGACTTTATGAATTTGCGAATTGTATTGAATTCAGGGTAGTCCCTTAAGTACCTAATCTGCAGCATTAAGTTTGTGTTTGACAGCCATTGAAAGTAGACATGAAAGCCAGACAGACGGACAGCAAACAGGTCAGTGCCGAAATTAGCCTCAAACGTAAATGTGTAATAACTTCAAAGTAGTGTTTTAGCTTGGTTAAACGTGAAGGTGAATAAATGATGACCCTACTGCAGCACATCAGCGTCCAAACCGTAGTTGAAACAGTGGTTATCTTTGAATGGATTGACGCGGCAACATACTGATTTCTGTCCGTCTGTCTGCCTTTCAAAACTGATTTCAATGACTGTCAAACAAATACTTAATGATGCAGATTGCTTAAAAGTTGCACGTGTGTTAATACATTACAGGTACAGTTAATAGACTACGCAGAAAATTCAAAAACTCACTGACTTTTTCAATTGCCCTCGTAGTTATACTATCAAGTGCTGCTAGTGCTGCATTACGTATACGCCTAATATACCTTTAGACTATGGCAGGTATAGAGGAACTTACATATGACCAAGCAAACGTGCTCAATAATTCTTCATCAAGTTGACATGTATGCTTCATTGACTATGCAAGTGTGAATGTGTTGAACTCGGTGCTACTTCATGGATGCATGCATGTGTGTGCTTAGATTCATTATATATGGAATTTTATGCCATGCAGTATAGAATATCAGGCAAACTTAGCTGACGTCTGTAGTGGATGACGAGGACAACGATAAAACTAAAGGCAATGCCTTCTTGAATTCCAATTTAATTAATTTATGCAATTATTTCAATTTGCTGACGTAACTAGTATGCATTTTATATTTTATACTGAAGCAGTACCTATAAAAAAATAACAGAAATTTTTGAAATAAATTTCTCTGTTTTTATTTTTATAGGTAGTGCATTTGAAATATAAAATTGACAGCATGAAAAGTTGCGCGGAAATAGTCAGCAGTTCAGATTCATCATCGAAGAAGAGCAGTCAAATTAGTCTCTTCTCACATTCGTCATTCCAAACTGTGACTCGTTAGTCGTGGAGGTTTTTCGTGCATTTTTTTAGAGTTTTGAGTGGGGTGTTTGCTTACATCTTTCTTTTTTCTCAAGGTATTTTCTTTTTTAATTGATGAAACCGATCATCATTGATGATTGTACATAAGGACGTGTACTTTTGGAACAGTCTTCGGCAGTGCTACAATACATATATAAAACAATTACTAATTTCATATACCTATTTACCTCATGGACATGGTTTTTAAGTACTGACTGGAATCACAAATATCTTTTTTGCGATATGAGATTTTAGAAACTAAAAAATAAAATACATATGATCCATTACAATGCATACTACAACGCATTACAGATGATCTTTCGATATTCTGCTTATCTTTGAACAGTTCATAATGTATCCGTTTGTCTTCATTGTAGACCTTTCCTATGTCCTCATCCAGCCATGGATCATGTTGTTCGCTTGGTTTGCTTGGTGTTTCATGGTTTTCTATATCAAAATTATCTCATTTGAGCACATTTAGCATATTTAGTTTAAACTTAGATATATTTTATACAGAAAAACAGTTCATTGTGCCCAGACTATGAGATTCCGCTTATTGAATAGACTGCTGCATATACTAATTCATTCAAACTGCTTTATGAATATTCATTCATACACTTTCAAGTCATGAATGCAACACATGCTAAAATGTTAACATTCATTTCATTCAATCCAGAATGCATTGAATGAAATGAATGCATTCATTTTGAATGTATGAATGATTGAAATGTTAATCCATTTCACTGTGAATACTAATCGGCTAATCGAAACATTCACTCGAATAATTTGAAGGTTGAAATAAATTCAGTTGTCGGTTGCCTGCGGCAGCAACACGAAGACTTTCTGCAGCCGAACTGATTTTCAGATGGTATTGTGAAGCTGCAGGTATATTATATATAAAAAACCGCTGACTTCGATTGAATTCGCATGAATGTGAATATCTCATAAATCATTCATTCAATTCACATTCATTCAAATGCATTTTAATGTGAATGACTTTTTGCCTACATTCATGCAGGGCTCTCTTATTTAAACATGTTGTCAGATATCTAGTCTGTAATTTATGCTGCTATAATGATTTTCTTAATTTAGCCAGTGGTAAAAAAGAGCGCAAACTTACTTGAACGCACTATAGTTTAGTAGTAAATAAAAATGTTAGTTCTTGTTGCGTGCCAAGCAATAAAAGCACAATCTAGAGCACGCTCGCACTAAACTAAACTCACTAAGGATACTAGAGACAATTGACTCATTATTATTGCGAGTAGGAGTTTAGTTTACTGCCAGCGTCATCATTTCAATGCTATGTACTAAAGTTTATAAAAAATATATGAATATATATAAATTTCTTCGCTGTGCCATTTCAACTTCCGCTCCGGTTCCCTTTTCAATTTTGCGTATGACAAATTACAGCAGGCGTTGCTAAATTGTGCCTTGATAAACTTGAATGAGTTGTGTTGAGTTGAGTTGAGCGCTGAATGTAGAGTGAAGGGCTCATAAAAACCCAGCAACCCGAATCGGAAGACCGGTCATTAGGTTAACAGACTCTGTGGATTGTTGCCCACCATCCAATCATTGGCGGAAGTTGTGTTTTAGACTCAGCATTTGTGTGTATGTTTGTTTATCCGTCTGTCTGCCTGTCTTGTATGGTTAGGCACCCGTACTCTTGGGTCGTATATGGCGGAAATAATACTTCTGCTTGAACACTTAAAATCGACACATTGTCCAATGATTGGCACAAGCAGCGCTATCTTTGCTTGCTCTCACGTTGACTGTCTGTTGGTCATTTCAAGTATCTATTTCAACAATTGCTCAGCTCGTTTGACATGAAAATGTCGATTAGACACGCAAACATGCGAACATTGAAAGGATTCATACTGATGAGTACGTCATTGATTGTTATCTTTTGAATTTTTATGAATTTTTTTTGCTTGTTATTCAATTGATTTTTTGTGTTTGCCATTTGCTGCTCCTGCTGCTTCTTTTGCTATTGATATTGCTACGACTGTCCTTTTGTCACATTAAATGTCAAGTGCACGTGCTGTCCTACTGGCGCAGTCATTCACGAAAAGATACATTTGAAATTTAATACAAGTAAGCGCGCTGAAGTTGAATGTGCGCGACTATGAAATACGCTGTATTCAGTTTAAGAATATTGATTTAGTATGTTTGTCCAATATAATAGTGTCTGCGTTGTGGACTATTGTGGTATAGTTTAAAAGGATTAACATAAGAACAACCACATCAAGGTTAGTTTTTTTTAGCTTGAAGCAATATTCAGACGTTCTTATATATCTGACAATGAAAGTTTTTTTTATCTGCGCCGTTTAAGCCAGCCTTAGGTACAAACTTCAACAGTATTTCATACACAGTTCGAAATGTGATTTTGATTTGTTTATTTTATATATGGTACAATATTTTATCTGACTAGATTTTAGAAAAGTGAAAATGTAAAATTTTAGTGGTTTTAACTTTTATAGAAGTTTACCGATATATTTTGAGAGTTAGACAGCTGGAGGATCTTCTGAATGAATGTACGAGCAGACGAACATAGCTGATTTCAGTTATCTTTTTAGCTATACGCAGCTAATTTTTGAACAAACTTGTTTGCAAATATGCTTACTACAATCTTACATAAGTTTATAAGCGGAAGAGCAATGAGAAGACAATGCGAAAACATTTTTCAAAATATTGTGGTAATTGTGGAAGTAATTGTTAACTAAGTAAAGTACTTTTTATATTTTAAATCAGGCCAATGCATTCTACATACTTTTTCAAAAAGAAAGTAGAGTGGGCGCTAGTATTTCTTAAGAAGTTCGTTGTTTGGTTACTTATACTTTCTGAATTAAAGAACACCATTATTATATTACAATGTCAGATTTGGTTCATTAGTACGTATACCTAGAATCGCTTGTTGAGTGGACCAGGCGCAGAATCTGGCAAAATCAGTAAACCATATCTCGGTATCATTGTTACCAGGAAACTGACTCTAGCCTGTCTCATAAAGAGCCGTAGCCAGTTTCCACTTTATTATAAGCAATCTACCAGGTGTGTAGCAAAAGAAACAGGACTGTTCGAAAAAAAACAACAAAAATTTCATATTTTGCAAAAGTGATTTCTTTTTTATTCAAAAATTCAAAAAAGTTTCCTTGTGCTTCGATACAGCGTTTTGTACGGTCAATAAACATTTCAAATGACTATTTTAGGTCAATTTTCGGAATGTCCTTGAGAATGCCGGTCGACGCCTTTTGGATTTCTTCAATGTACTCTTAGCGGTATCCTTTCATCGGCAAATGAAGTTTTCCAAATAGATAAAAGTCACACGGAGCCAAATCAGGCGAGTACGGTGAAGGATGTACCTTTCCAACGCATGTACCTACCAATAGGTGGCTTCACCAGAAACAGCTATTTCAGTTCAGTTTCCTTTGCGACACACCGCTATATAGCTGCATGTCGTTGCTCCCATGTGTCGATATGGCATACAAAAATGGGATTTGGCCTCATACACAAACTGTTAAAGTGTGCAAGTTATGCAAAACTAAACTTTAAGACGAATTTCGGATGTATCCGTGTAGTCCGAATTTCAGTACTTCATAGAGATCTGCGTCAAGTGGAGTTGAGGAGCAGATCTGACGACATATCGTCACACTCCGCGCCGACGGCACTAGCACACAATAAAGTTTAACATAATTTAAACTAAGTTTGTTGCAAACTTCTGCAAAATACAAACTCAGCGATCTTAAACATAGACACAAAGACGTAAGATAACTGTGATCGTTTATTTTCTTTGGTGGTTTCAATATTTATTTCTATACTACATCCGATCGAAGGTAGAGAAGATAGGATATACTAAAGATAGATTTGGCAGTTAAAACCGTATTCTGCTCGCTACATTTAATAAATAACTAATTTCCTCTCTGATTACAACGTTGTATAGAACAGACTCGGAGTTTTCAACAGTACCGACTTTTTCACCATCCTAACTAGCAACAGTTTCGTCGCATTCCAGTTTATAATTTCATCAATGGATAAAACACAATTGCTTGTGAGTTTTAATAATAACTGTAGTGTTTCCTTTTATACGTAATTCGGGAATAGATTTCAATTCTGTTATTGTCATTATCATCGCCATCTCAATTCAAAATCGTGGCCCACTACTAGACAAATCATTCCATGAGTATTTCATTGCATTTTTGAAGATCATATTTTTGAAGAGCATCTTGAACCAAAACTGTGAATTGGTGGTAAATGCTTGATTGGGTTTTGATTCATGGCTGCCAAATTTGATGAAAGCATCATCGTCTTAATGTTCCCGTATTCGTCGGCATTATAAAGTTGACCACGCAGTTTACCTTTGATACTCGGGAACAAGAAGAATTCATTGGGTGCCAAATCAGGACTGTACGGAGGATGAGTCATTAATTCGATGTTTTGAGTGCTCAAAAATGCACTTGTTTGACGTTTGAGATGTGTGAGAGCTCGCATTGTTATGATGGAGAATGATTCGTCTTTGGCGGTTAGTTTTACGAATTTCTCCGAAGATTTCCGGCAAACAAATGGTCGTGTACCAATCAGAATTAACCGTCCCACATTACTCAAGCGGAACAGTGGCCACATGACCCATTCGGCCGAAGAAACAGGCGATCATTTGCTTCGCTGTGCTTCTTCCACGAACAACTTTTGTTGGATTTGGCTGGGCTTGGAAAAGCCACACGGTCGATTGCTGTTTTGTTTCCGGCTCATACGCATATATCCATGATTCGTCACCTGTCACGATTTTATACACGTCTTTTGAAGCACCACGGTCGAACTTTTTAATCATTTCCTTATACCAATCGACGCGAACCATTTTTTGAGCGATTGATAAATTATGGGGTATCCAACGAGAGCAATTTTTTTTTACAGCTAAGTGTCCATTCAAAAGCGAATGTATTGAAGTGGAATTAATGTGCAAGGGTGCCTCTATCTCACGATATGCCACATGATGATCTTGCATTATCATTTCACGCACTGCATCGATGTTTTTGGGCACAACAAGCGATTTTGGACGACCTTCACGGAATTCATCGGCGACCGAACTACGACCACGAATGAATTCACTATACCAGCGCTATACTGTGGTTTTTGAACTGAGTTCATTGACACATTCTTGTTGAGATCTATGTCGAAAGATGTGAAAAATAATCCAACGAAAACCTTCTCTTGAAATTTCCATTTTTTGGCCGAATTGCTTTTCTTAACTCACTGTAAACAAAACAAATAGCAATTGTACATCAAAAGCTTTGTAAGCTTTGGATATTAGTGTTGCCATTTCCCGAAATATAAATAGCAGCCCTCCTAGATTGTAACTAATAAAATTAACTTTCTCCATCACCTATAGATTCCAAGATACAGCAGTCTGAAGTTGGTTGCAGTTCTTTCGTGCCACTTTGTATTTAAGTTAAAGCGAAAAGAATAATACGAAAAATATTATACAGCTCTTCAAAAAACGTATGCCATATCTTAAAATTTTAAGAGGCTAGAAGCCAAAGTTTTTTAAGTTTTCTAGACGACTAAAATTTGCGCATCTTAAGAACTGCGAGTGTCCACTGTATACCCGTATACAAAATATAAAATTCGAACACTCAAGTGTTTTATCACTCAAGTATTTCTGTTTTATTTTACTTTTTTCCCTAAACTCTCGATTTTTGTTAAGTATAACGACTTTTATTAAAAAAAAAAACAAAAAACTATTATCAAAGTTAAATTTATTGATATTTGACGTTAAATACCAGCCCACTGTGCAGAGGGACAGTTGGAGTTTGCCAGAGCGACTGCGCTGAACGTGCTGATCAAGTATATATATAGCTCATATAGTCGTTGTAGATGCCATATAGAGTCTAATATACCTCTCTATATACGTTAGAATGTGTGTAGGGTATAGAAACAATCAACGTACGAAATGCGCACACAACGTTACGTATGAGTGATATTGTATCTAATACTTGTATTTTTATTAAATATTACGCATACGACACATGTGATACCGAGGCCGGCGTGTAAGTTATACTCGTAGTACAGATGCTTCTATGTTCGATGCTTTAATATCTTTGATTCCTTCTCTCTCACTCTGTCTCTCTCTGTCTGTCTGTTCCTTTCTCTCTCTCTCTCTCTCTCTCTCTCTCTCTCTCTTTCTATCTATCTATCAGTCTATCTATCTATCTCACGCTTTGTATCTAGAACACACGATTTGTTCAGTGCAAAATAATTCGGTTCGTTTCGAAACATTCGAATTTTATGGCATATGCAAACAAATCGAAAAATAAAGAAAATAAATGATTTTCTCAGACTCCTGTTTGTTTTTTGTTGATAAAATCAAATATTGATTTGTATTTACATACACATCTGTACAAAATAAAAAAAAGAAGGGTTCGAATAATAGTCAAAAAAATAAAAAAAAAAAAAAAACAAGAAAAAGCAGAAGAAGGACAAGTGAACTGCAATTGATAAATAAATATAACCAGAATCAGTCTGTTTCGGGAAGAAAAAAAATTCTACATTAAATGTCGAAAATAAATAAAAAATAAATTTCTTAACAAAGCAAATTAAAACATTTGTAAAAACAATTTTCAGTTTAAACAATAAATAAAGCACCCAATGCGGGTTGCATTCAATACAAATTGATAAATTTATTGCATTCGAATTTGTGTTTTCATTTGAATTTACGCTTTTTTTTTTGTCTATCAAAAAACATTTGAAATATTTTCTCGCAATAAATGCGTATTTGTTTTATAGCTTTATTTGCGTTTCAGTTGTGTTTCGTTATTGAATGTTTAACCTAAAGCAATAAAGTATACAATAAATTATAAAATTTAATAACAAATAAATAAACTTATAATTCTCATGCGTTTAAAAATAAATTTATATGAATACATTTGGATTGAAGCAACAGCTCAAAAGGAGTAGCACCAAGTTGCTATTTAACGAAGTAATTGAATTGATAAAGGTAAGTTGCTTTAAATATGTCATAGCTTAATTTATTGTGTATGCCTATAAGTGTAAAATGTTGTCAATTTGAATGACATATTCACAGATATTCATATTCTGTATATCACAAGAATCCTTGTGCTGATTTTCTCACTCTTCAACTCACCACTGAGAAATCACTTAAATAAACTAGGTCTCTCCTCAGAAACAGAGTGCAGACCCTATCTAGAGAATGACGAAACTAGTTTACATCTGCTTTACGATTGCCCGGCCTTGGCCAGGCTCAGAATTGAGCATATTTCATTACTTCTGATGAGATCAGAAACACCTCGTCTAAGGATATTCTACGTTTGATTAAAGAGACGGAGAAGAGTCTAGATAAAGACATCATTTTCTGTCGCAGTGCCCGTTTCCTTTAGGATGGCCCTCATACGTTCTAGCTCTGACACTGAGTCTTGGTTAGCGTTAAAGGCTGATTGAGTCTGATTCGCAGTGACCACTTGCTTGCCATGCGGCTTTGGCTCAGACACTACGGCACGCACTGGTTATGGTTATGGTTCGCACACCACTGCCGAAACCTCTGATGCTAGAGAAGTTATTACTGAACAGTAGTTCTGCTTTTATGGCAAAAATACTCATTAAAAAGAAGTTTTGCGAAATTTTCGAATAAGGGGGGAAAACGTAGTATCAAAAGTTACATGGCTGAAACTTTTAACAGTGAATATAAAAAATCGTAATCAGTTATAAATTAGTGCAAAAATATTTAAATGTGTAAATTTTATTTGGATACAAAATTCTGTCCCGCTTACTATGTAAACGGCTGGACCCACACACGAATGCACTGATAGGCCAGTATCAGTGCGGCTTCAGACCAAAGAGCCAGTCGACCAGTGACCAAATTTTCACTTTACGCCAAATCCTGGAGAAGACCCACGAGTACAATAAAAACATACACCACCTATTTGTCGATTTTAAGTACTCTTTCGACACTCCGCTAAGAACAAAGTTTTCCAACGTCCTATGTGAACTTGGTATCCTAGCAAAGATCGTTCGGCTTTGCCTGATGAGGCTATCACACACCCAAAGCGTCGTCAGAGTAGGAAAGAACCTCTCCGAACCCTTTGATACCAAGAGAGGTTTCAGGCAGCGTGATGTTTTATCGTACGTTTTTTTTAATCTCCTAATGGAGTATATTCTACGCCAATGCCCATACGTAGAACAATCGGGCACGATCTTCCATAAGGAAGTGATGCTACAGTGATGGACATTGAGAAACAGTCACGTCTCAGGGGCCTAGCTTTGAACGAGGACAAGACGAAGTACTTGGTGTCCACTGTCAGACCCTCAGCGCGTCTTGAGCGGTCTGTGAGAACGGAGAATTTCAATTTAAATGTTGTAGAAAACTTCGTCTATCTGGGTACAGAAATTACCAGCGACAACAACGGCAAATTAAAAGTAGAGCCCTCTCTCGAACTACGAAGATAAACAACTATAAAACACTGATTATCCCTTTTGTATGGCGCAGAACCATGGACCCTGACATCAACGGATACAGCGTCTTTAGGAGTGTTCGAGAGAAAGATTCTTAGTAAGATTTTTGGTCCACTTAGAGTTGGCGTCGAGTTTAGGACCCATATGAACCACTAGCTGTAGGAGCTGTATGATGAGGTTGACATAGTCTAGCGCATTAAATTCCAGCGGCTGCACTGGGCTGCTCACCTCATCCGGATGAAACCTGAACTTGATTGGTGGACGGCATCAGAGATAGAGAATCTTTATCCCCTGAAAGCAAAGAAACGGAAAGAAACAAACAAGATAGCAGCTTGGCGGAATACGCTACATTATTAAATTATTCGATGAAAATAGAAAAATGGACAAACCAGATTCCTGTTTTTCATTGTGTGTATACAGCGACGTTTTTGGTGTTATTTTTAGCAAATTAAATGAACTGAGAGGACGGTTAGTGAGTCTTTGTGATTGTTCGTCCCTGCTCTTTTTTTTCATTCTTCTTAGGAGTGTTAAAAAGGGTGTGAATGGTTTGCACTTGCCTATTTATGTATAAATTTCTTCAACAACATTCACTCATAAACATACATATATGTGTGCACTAAGAAGATGAGTGTTCTTGTCGCTGTGAACAACAGAACTGTCCACTCATTCCCAAAGCATGATCGCAAACATACTTTTTTTATTATTGTCTAACTCTTATTGCTGATACTTTTGCATTCCCAGTAACAGAATTTTAGCTAGTTTCAATGAAGACGCACACTTAAAATGATCAATATCTCGACTTATTTTTGGTTAACCCATAAATCGATAAAAATCGATTTATATATTTTAAATTATACTATACTTGTATTAAAACTAAACAGCGTAGGAAACACAAAAACAAATGCTTTTTTAAAACACTTATTATATTCTTCAACACAATCTTCCTTTTACGCGTTATAGTTACTTCCAAAGATGACCTACGAATAATACGATTGTTGAAGCAATGAACTTCTCAAATATTTTCAACACCGATTCATTTCGTCAAGTCTAAAAAGAGCAAGTAGTCATAGATGGCCAAATTAGGAGAAAATGAACTCGAAGCGCAGTTCATCAAATTTGCTCACCCAGATTCTCATTGTCAAAAATGGCTGAACTATTTCGTTTAAATTCAGCTGTCTTCTATTTTATAGTTGTTATCGAGGAAGCAGAGTATCCATGAACTCCTTTAATTTAGTGTCGGTTACTTTAAAAAAGTTAAATAAACGCACGATATTCGTTTCTATCCATATTTGTGAAAGTGCAGAAGTGGTTTGCCTTCAATGGCTGCCAAATTGAAACTAAATGACAAAGCTGGTTGACAATTTGATAGGCACCATTTGAAATGTGACATTCACGATAAACATTATGGATTTGACATTGGTAGAGAAGACATGTTAGTAACGCCGATTTATTTTCAAGCAGCCAGTGTATAGTTGATTGTTGGATTCTGTTATACAATGTTATAAGTAAGTTTTTTAAATGTCTTATACACTGTAGATATTCACAATCAAGTCTTCTGCAAAAACTCACTATGAGACGAAAGCGTTTCTACAGAATACCTCCATAATCAGAATAATACACTATTACAAAAATATTGGCCGGTGACGGTAACGAAAAATGTAAAAGGAAAACTTTGGGTGATACAAATACATGATATAGAAGTATGTATCTATATTATTTGTGTGTACATATTACAAACTAATTGTCAAAATTAATATACGATGCTATGAGTGAACGATTCACCAAATTTTAAATACAAAAGAGACTTAAACTCTATTAATTTATTCATTCTTCATCATACTTGTGTCATTGTTTGGCCCAAATTGTTTTTCTTTTCTTTATAATTGCACTTGGCCGCCATGCAGTCCAGAGCCTTGAACCATGACGTATGAGTAATATTGCTATTATCTTTGGTAGTTACGACATTCTACTGAGTTAGCTGCTGAATGCCATTAGTATTAGCTGCTAAATATGCAATGGGGTCTGCTATGATGTCTACTGCAAGTTTTCACACTACAGCAAAAAGCACAAAAATTGCAATAAGCCAAACAGTAGCAGCGAATGACTATGTGCATTTGCAATACACAATAAAAGCGGCATGAAAAGAAAATGAGCCAAAATAGACAAGCAAAGACATATGCTTTAGTAGGACCGACGCTTAAATACGCTTCACGTAAATTGAAAAATAGAATATGTGTTTATACTAGCTACGAGTGCTACGAGTATGTAATAAAATTAACACAAATTTAATTTGTAATCAGTTGCTCTAATCCCTAGTGTATGTTGTCAATCCTGAATATTGTATTACTTCACATTTCCAAAGTGCTATTTTACAAGAATAATATAGCTATTTTTGAAATATTGGATCTTTTAAAAATGGTAAGGTGAGGTGGTTCATCCAATTCTGGATTTCAATATCAAGAACATATTTAAAAAACCATGCTTCATCACCAGCTATGATCGAATCAAGAAAATCTGGATCGTTTTCAGCTGTTTAAATGATGTCTTTGTAATGTTTTACACGAACGAATTTTTGATGATCATTCAACTGATGTGCAACAAAACTTCCTTTTACCCAAATCTTCAGTTAATAATTTATACATTGTACAGTAAGATGAATTAAATTCTTCTGACAGCATTCTAACAGTGAAATTTGCATCGATAACAATTATTTCATTTACTTTTTCCACTAACTCACTAAATTAAAAGTTCGGTTATTCTTAGATTATACCTTGTATGTACTGCTTTGTTTCGGTTCTATTTTTTACAAATTGAAAAAGCAAGACTTCACCGAATTCCAATTCAAATTTTTATGTTTTTCTTCCAAATTCATATTCTGAAGTGTTATTTCGAAAAGTGTTTCTTGCGAGTATGCAATAGAGTACAGCATGAATGCGGCCAGAAAAGGCAAATGAAACATTCACATTAAAAACAAAGTGAATGAAATGCAAACAATGCATGTGTATTGAATGTATGATTGTAAGCAATTCACATTCATTCTAATTCATTCGAAGCCAATGAATTTTCAATGTTCGAACGCTTATAAATTCGAATATTACTAATGAATGAATGAATGAATGAACGAATGAGATACATTTGAATGCACAGACTGCACTTCATGTGCGTGTGTCAATTGTGTTTTGCAGAGTATTGCTAATTTCATTATTACAATTGCTTTCAAATCAAGTAATTAGTAAAAGTATTTATTAACAGCATAGTTGAAAAGTATTTATTGCTTTATTTTGTTATGTATATGTATACATATAAATCAAATTGTTAATGGCCTTGTTTTAACAAATAGCTACCAGCTGCCTCATTTCAGCTTCTATTTCCATCACTTTCGTTCTGCTTATAATGGTTTCGCTAGCAACTACAATAGCTTCCTCTTGCCTTATATCAGTGCATCTTTTCGTCTCTCTCTCACTCAGGTAACCTGTCGCTAGTTAGCATCCGAACATCAATTCAACTGCATAAACTCTTCGTGTTGATGTCGCAAGCGAACGATAACTGAATTTATGCGAACCTTCGAATCATTCGAGTGAATTAATGAATGTTTCGATTGTCCGTGTGGAATGAATTAATAATTCTTTCATACATTCAAAGTAAATTCGAGAGAAGGCTGCATTGAATGAAATGAAAGTCAAAATTTAAGAATGTCTTGCATTCATGAAATGAATATGAACGAATGAATATTCATAAAGCAGCTTGATTGATTTAATTCATACAGCACTGTAGTATGCATAAGTGGGGTTGTATGCAAATTCCAAATGGCAAACTTGTTCCGCATATTTGCATGTACCCGAACATATCTAGCTAAATGGTAGCATTAGGAATGACGTCTTTATTCATAAATAAAATTAAATATAATTAATATCACGAAAGATAAAATGTTGTTATACACACGAAGCAATTTAACACGAAAATTAACGCATTTTTAAACGACTGCTGCAGGGTGTGTTATGTTTTTCGAGTAGATCTATATGTCTTTCTATTTCGTTGGCGTGCATTCTGGTCTAAACAGCTTGTTGTAATTAGTTTAATAACTGTTGTTAGATTTGTCTTATTTGTGGGTGTACTCTATAGAGTAGATTATATTATATATGTATGTCCACTGCGAAAAAAGTGTTTTTAATAAAAATGCTCTCAAGCTGAAAGTATGCTACAAAATTTAAGCTTGCAAAATAAAATCGTAGCACAGTTTTAGGCTGTGCATTTGTTAATATTATATAATTATTTAACAATTACTTGTTTACATTTACTTTCAATTCACATGCTCAATGTCAAATAAATAAAAATTAAAAGGTCCTGCCGAAAGTGAGATCCAGGAACAGCATTGTTGTACTTCATGCATTTGATAATGCCTTCTTCTGTTACTTGTTACAAAATTTGCTCTATAATTAATATGCTATACAAACTAGTTGTAAAGAGCATAAAAGCCGATAGTCATGCAAAAGACATACATGAAAGGTCAGAGTGAAGGGTTGCAACTCATCGCGCAAAATGTGCTAGCTCAACTGCTTTCCTTTGGTTTTTTATTTTTGTAATTGCATTTTATAATTTTTTTGTATCTTTTTTGTGTTTTTCTTTTTGTTTTTTTTTTTTATATAATTTTTTTGTAACTTTTTTTATATCTTTTTGTTTTTTTGGCGCACAACAATTTTTCTCTTTGATTTGTTTTAACTGAATTGCTAAATAAGCAAAGTGTATGGTACTTTTTTCTTTATTTATTTCGTATTATTTCAATTATAAATACTAGTTTGAATTTCCATGGAAAAAACTTTTGGCGCTACCTATTCTTTTATAATTATTTTTGTATGTATTCTAAAACTCATTAATTGCTCATATTTTTTTCATAGTGCAGAGTACTGCACTGTGCTTTACTGCGTTGCCAAGGCAAAAGTTATTTTCTGTAATAAAAATAATTATTAAAAATTAATTAGTAGCCAGCAAGCGAATGGAAGAATTCGTTCGCATTTCATGAATCAGACTCAAACAGTCTCGCCGAAAGCAAGTTGCTTTTTCCCTTTTGCGCATTGTGCTAGTTATGCTCTTCGGATTTAGTATAACTAGTATATTGGTTGTGTTACAGAGTATGTCACACTTGCTCAATCTGGAACTTAAACTATCTCTACTTTAAAAGGTTTCCAAGGCGCAAAGTAGCTGAAATCTATGAAACACTTGGTTGCCCAAATTTCTTAGAACTAATAACATCTTACATCTGCTACTGTATTCAGTTGCGTGCAACAAGACCTTGTGAAAAGCTGGGACAAATCTTTTATATAGAGTATTAAAAAATCGTTTCCATAAAATTATACATTTCCTTTTGTTTTTATAAGTGCATTCATTTTATAGTTTTTCATTTCTGTGTTGTGTTTGCATTGATTTTGCACATCATTTTTCACACTCGACGTCGACGTTGCATCGGTTTCGTATCGTATCACTATAGTTTTCATAGCAAATGATATTGCTTACAGCTGCCGTTGTTCCGATTTAATTTAGCTACTCATTACGCTGTTCTTCACTGTGGCATACTCGTATAATGAATGTGCTTTCGAAATTAATTGCAAGTGGAAAATCATAAATTGGAGATGAATAAAATGAATGGTGAGCGAAAGTCAAAAGACAGATTATAATAATGAAATTAAAAGATGCTCTCCAGCAAAGTAGTTTAAATTGCGTGCCATAAAGCGAAGAAATTTCATATATTTGCTTTGTAAGCTTTTACGAGAAAATGCGTATTTGTCAGTAAGTTTAAAAGGAGGAAAACTCATCGGATGCATCATAAAGTTGTGTTACATAATTAAAATTAAAAAAAGAAATTCATATGAAGTACAAGGTTACGTTAGGTTGAGTAGATAAATGCCTTAGGAACACACATAACAGCTTATTTTGATATTAAAAAGTTTTCTTTTGAAAATTCCTCCATCTAAAACCATTTTTAATATTTCCATCAGTTCGATGTACTACTAGCTTCAATTGTAGACATTTCTGACAAATGATTAATTAATAATTTAAAATGTAAATGAAAATCCAACTCCAAAAACCGGCGGTCAAAGCAACCGACGTTCGCGAATAATTATGGTTAAAAAATGGTTTTTAAGGCACTACACCTAATACGAATAGTATTTCACGCATCCTATATCATGACTGAGCCTCCAACAAAATATCGATTTGAGAAATAGCGAGGTTTCTTTCGAACCAGTAGCTTCGAAAACCATCTGGGCCATCTAAATTCAACTTTTTTTTTTTTTTTTTTTGTCTGATAATATTACCTATTTAGAAGGAAACCGGCTTAAGCATAATTATAAAGCAAGCAAGTTGTCAGTGAATTTTTGCTTAACAGGTCTCAGCGCAAAATCACGGTTTTTAGTAGCAAATTCGAGCTGGGCTAACTTATGGTAACTATACCGCTACTAACTTAAATTGATTCTGCTTAGAGAAAGCCTCCATTACCAACAAACAGACTAAAAGACATGTCTAGAGCGCGATTCACCTCGTGGAGCTTAAAAGAATGTATATATACTAGACTAGCTTATACCCGGCGCGTTTCTGCCGTTCCAGATGCCTTTCCTTCCCACTGCCACTACTGCCCCCTGCTACTACTTCCACCCCCTTCTGGCAATATTACCGGGTTAAAAATGATTGAATAAATTACGTTTATTTTATTTGTTCAAAACTTCTCTATATACTATATTAGATGTAATATTATTATTTGCTACCAAAATATATTGTCATTCACATTACCATACGAGTTCCAATCCGAGATAAGCCAACATATAACTGCCCATGGGAAAAACACTGCTTTCTCAGGTCAATGCCCACCACAGAGAATGTTTGACCCTGAATGTTTGTGAGGGCAAAAGAGATCTTGACGGGATACTGCAGCCTTTTAAATGGTATGCAGCAGATTGCAGAAAATATATATTCGCTCAATCTAACCAAGGTAAACTTATATTTATAAATCCACCATGGCTCATAACATTTAAGAAATTCACCACAGTTAAAGTTTGTGATCTGCTGTCCCTAGGATTTAACATATGACGATATCCACATAAATGTAATGAATAAATGTAAACAGAAATGAAAAGTAAAATAGTTAGTATGAAAGAAAGAAATAAATAAATGTTTAACAGCAAATTATTAATGAATAGTTTTTTATTTATTCACAACTATAAACTGATTGCAAATTATAAATTTATATTTCAATGAAATTTAAAACTTATAATTCGCAAGAAGTCTTTATTTCAAATTACTTAAAGTAAAAACAGGTTTTACATTGCAGTTATGTATTTTCTTTTGGTTTTAAATATTTAAAAGCTGCAGCGTTGTGCAGCAAAAAAATGCAAGTGTGTCAAAGTTTCGGTTGCAACAAAGTTTCTATAAATCGTTTTCAGTTAACGAATATCCAACTTAACGATTTGAGGAGTTACAGGCAGTACCTTTTTCTCCTTGACTACCGCTGCAAAGACAAAACTATTATTTTTATTTTAATCTTTAACCTAGCGAGAGTTTAACGACCAGTAGTTAGCCAAATCGTTGAGAGTCACAGCTAGAACTTGGCGAATATTTAGTGCATTTATGCGGATTCCAAAATTTGTCACTTAAAAACAGAAAGCTGAAACTAAATGCAGTCATCTCTCACCTTCAGGGATGCATGGTGTATTCCTTTTTTTTTAATTTTCAGGGTGGGGGTTTAGCTGTAGCATTTCGACTTATGCCTTGATATTGCAGATATTTCGTAGGTGTTTCTTTTAATATGTGACTTAAAGGTTTGTAAGAGTTTCGCGTTTCACTTTGTAATTAGCTTCTTGATCCTTTCGTATGGTGTGCATCCCAAAGTTTTTGCGTTGTAACATAACATTTATATAATAAAACCTTATAAACACTGCAGTAAGTTAGAGTTAGTATAGCCTAAAATTAAGAAAATTTAAGTGCTTATGCTTTAGTTTCATACTTATTTTAGTAAAATCTAAATTATATATACGAGTACGGGTGTGCGAGTGTATAAATATCAAATGCCACATTCCTTTTACTCTACACACTTACTAAATGCAAAAAAAAAATATATATATATATAAATATTTGGTATTGTCCTTTACACAAAAGGCACATGTAATTAGAAATACCGAAAATTCACAATCACCCACAGAGACAAATAAACATCAACGAAATAGTTGAAAGTGCATAAATTATGTTTATTACTATGCGCAAGTATTTCACTACAATAGTATGTACATATGCGAGTATATAGCAACCGACCAAATCGACGACGCAGAACAAATTGCATATGGAGATACTATGGTGCTGGGAACGTCCCCCAAAATGCTTAAATAAAATTGATAGCAATCTTTGGGCTTGTTCGCAACTGTGTACGTGAGACACTTAAGTAATATGACAAAGGCACAATGATGAGAACAAGGAACAAGACACGAATCAATGGCTTCATGTCTTAAGCTTCAGCCTACAAACATAGTTTGGCATTTTTGTACGCTTCCTTGTTCCTTGTTGCACGTACAAATATTTTACTTACACACACACACATCCACTTCTTTGGAACATGCCACACTCTCATTTTAATGAGCCTTTCTATATGCACAATACAAGGCGTAAATGTGTAATTACCGTCCGGGGTCAGACCGTCAGACAGAATATGCTGCAGGATTTATAAAAAAAAAGAGGAGTCAAAAAATGCTGCCTGCTTTTAGGCGTTGGCGCACTTGCTCATGTCAGCCACTATTATATTGTTTGAGCAGGCCTAAAGGACGACAGTTGCCGTAAGCAATCAGTCGCGGGGTATTATGTTTTTAATGATTATTGCGTGAAAGACAAGGCTTAAACTGCCATTTCGCGAACAGTGTCATTCTGTGCTAAGAGCCTTGTGCCTCAGTTAATGAGTTGTAATGGAATTTGTTACCAAGGAACTTGAATATGTAAATATATTTTTTTGAAAATAATGACGTTGAAATAATTTCGGTAGTCATGCAATTGATTTTCAGACAAATGCTGTTTCTTTTAAAACAGCTAGATTTCGAATTTCATATTTAAAATGAAAGCATCAGATAAAAAAAGAATTGATGCTTTCATCAGCGATTTACAGGTTTCTATCTTCATACTTCGGGAGCCCAACTTCTAATTTGCATGTTGTAAGCACCAAATACTTCGTTTTGTCCTCATTCACTGCTAGACCCATGACTGTTTTTCAGTCTCCGAGAACGTACTTCTAACTCGCATTTCGTTCGTGCCGTTGAGGGCAATATCATCAGCATACGCGAATAGCATCACTTCCTTATTGAAGATCGTGCCCGACCGTTCGACATATTTTCATCGGTTAACGATGTACTCCATCAGTAGATTACGCAATTTGCACGACAGTTCGTCACCATGCCTCAAACATTTCTTGGTATCGAAGGAGCTTGGAAAGATTTTTTGCTTCTCTGATGATGTATTGTGTGTACGATAGCGCCAACATGTTGAACCATATGAGAGTTGGTGCCACTCTTCGACACAAACTTTTTCTTCGACAACAACTCGGCTGGCATCTCGGAGCCTGCCCAATTGATATGCTGCAGCTTTCTAATTACTGAGTCGTCTTCGTAATAGTCCGATTAAGAAAGCAAACATCAACTGGTGGTTCTAGAAATAATTCTCTATCGGTAGCATTATACTTTTCAGCGCCCACCAACTAGGTTAGAGACGTGACCAACTCACCACGGACTCAGTTATTCCTGTATATCTGTAACCATCCTCCCGTCTTAGTTTTTGCAGAAAGAAACTTTGGGTTTAAAACATTTTGTCAGACGCTGGACCTTTTGATAAATCTTTGGAGCTTCATTTCTGTCACATAACACGTGAAAATCCTCAAGCTAATGCGTTTCAGGCTCTTTTAGTCTCTCTTCTCTTCTCTTCTCTTCAGTATACGCGGGGTTTTTTCCTAGAGTTGCTTGTCGATACTCCTTTCGTACCAAGACTAGTGGAACCAATGCCATCCTTG
Source organism: Leucophenga montana (assembly GCA_035044765.1). Lineage (NCBI taxonomy): Eukaryota > Metazoa > Arthropoda > Insecta > Diptera > Drosophilidae > Leucophenga > Leucophenga montana. Next base: position 818,378 of record JAWNNQ010001780.1, on the reverse strand, counting down.
GCAGTTGTATTCATGTAGTGGAAGTTAAGTCTATATTGCTCATATCTTCAAAAGCTGGATAAGATTCCCGGAACAGTTGCGAGACTCTTTTGTAGTTGCAGTTTCCAACATCTGGGACATGTGGCTTCTACCATTCTGAGCCTATTGTGTCTCTTAGCTACGACAATATAGTGCTTTGAGTCTATGTAGGGACCTCCTACCGTTTGCGGATACAACATGCATGATGCTTTCCCTCCGTCAATGAGAACATGATTAATTTGAGTATGTGTGTTTTGATCGGGCCTAAGCAAATTAGACTTAGAGCAATCATGTCCTATACATCACATTTCCCGTATTTTAGTGATGTCAGTCTTGTATATGTCGACCACATCATGTAGCTTGATAGTTGCGCCTAACCTAATAGAGCGTCCGGACGTATCAGGTGCATATCCGTACATCGATGCTTTCTCTGAGTCTTCAGTTATGATGAATAATATGCACCATTCTAGTGGCTGCCTTCTCACAATTTGCTCACTCCGAAACGGATGTTTAAATACTACTCAATGGATACTTTAATAACGAACGTTTATGAGCTGCTTGGGGTATTTACAAAAAAAATCCGATTTTAGGCATTTCCAAGTGAATGGCAATCCAACACTTTCTACACTAATTTTGACTTCTAGAAATGTTCCCATTCTTTCACTTCTTACTACTTATAAACTGTGAAGTTAAGAGCGAAACAAAACAGTTTCAATATTTTCATAATAGAATAATTTGATTAATATAATCTATTTGAAAATCAATTGCGTGAGTACCCCTAATATTTTTTCTTCTCTCAAAGTTTTTCTTTTTAAATTATTCCAATTACTTATTCACTTATTTACTTGAATACCATGCACGCATACTTGACTACTCAAAATTGATTTGCAATCACAGAAAATTTTATTTCATTCAGCATAGATTGAAAAAAGTAAAGCAGTTCAATAGAACTGTCAGTTACAAAACTAACAAACTAAAAAAATTTACAACAAAAATAAGAGAAATATTTGCAATAAACTTAAATATCCTCTTCTCCACAACTATGCACTACTACCCAATACATCAGACTGCCTTATTGAGGACAATTTCCATTAGTCCCTGAAGTATACATATATGAGCACTAACTGTCAAAAGTTTTATGCTGCATCGGCAGCCTCAATTCGGCTTTGGTAATGGTATTTAAAATGAGTTTCATTCTTTGCATAGTTTTGAAGGTTAGCGCCGTACTCACCCTCAACCTCAAATTCAACACCCGTCTTCCGTCATTTGCACATACTGCTGTATACGTTTTCTCATTCAAATTTCAATACAATTCAATTCAATGCGCTTCGCTCATTCGTTGGTTGGTTGGTTGGTTCGATAGGAACCATCATAAAATGGACACAATGCAAGATCAAAAGTTTTTACTCTATGCTCCATTGTTAATAAATCAAAAGGCGTTGTTAAAATCTTTCCTTTTTTATTTTTTGCTTTTATTGTCTCTAGACTGGTTCTGGTTTTCATTGTTGTAGTAATAAAGAAATTTTGTTATAAGCAAAAAATAATTTTCATATGCTTTTTTAATGGTAGTTTTGCTGTGTGTGCTTGGAAAAGTTTACAGAGTTTGTGAAGAACTTGTGCACATAAGTGTAGTCATGGAGTGTTTTGGTTTGAGGTATGCCATGAGCAGAGGTTATGTTGCTTTTAAGTATAGTTGAGGAAAAAAAAAAAACAGAATTCTGCGGGTGATATTTGTTCAGAGTAAATTTCTCTAGATAAAAATGTGTGCTATTCAAATGCTTTATTTGTTGTTGTTATTGAATGTCGTTAGTATCTATAAAATGATTAAAATACTATAAACGATTTCAAGTTTACTGAATTTTTAAATTATTTTGAATTGACGTTCACATTTACTAAGTAGTATAACTAGAGATTAAAGATTAAAGTAGTTTTTTTTTTTAAAATTGTACTTACATAGGGTGTCCAAAAAATTCTAAATTTTTGTTGCACTGTCAGTTTGTCTAAATGCTTTTAATGCATTGAAGTAAATTAAAAAGACATGTTAATATTCTTGAAGTTACAAGTTGAAAAGACTCTGCGAACGCGAAAGTGATAGAAGATTGTTTATTTTACTTTGTATGCGCTTCGCCATTTTTTTGGTGACCCTCTGTCTTTAGTTGTTGACATGATTGGCGCGCTGTGAAATACAACAACAAATGCATAGACGAAATAGTATACAAAATTATACCTAGAGAGCGATCCATAGACTCGACCGCTGGACATGTATTGATATTGATTGATCAAGCGCTTTTTGGTTCGCCTATATACATAGTAGAGGAAAAGTTTAGTTGAACAAAATTTTATAGATGCATACGTCACCTTTATGCCGGGTAAAATCAAAGAAACAAAATACATATTTTCTCCATATAAAACATTCCTATGAACAAAAAGAGAAAAGAGAAAAAGACACGCCGATACTGAACTGTGTTCGCGTCCACTGTGCTCGGTGTATTTTATTCTGTTTATACTCTAATTTAGTTACGCGTTTAAAGTGCATTTTTCTATTGGCTGATATTTGGCGCGCATTTCATTCCTTTGTGAATATGTGGAATGATTTGATCGTTGCACAGTGGAATTGATGAGCTGTTTTCGTTTGAAAACATATCGGTTAGCAGATATATAGCCAAATCTTGGAATATAAAAATATTTTAACATTTTATTGGGTTATTACTAAAAGTGCCTGCGGCACTCCCCTTTATATACGAGTAAATGTGAAGTATCCGAAATTGATTAATTGATTGCTTCAACATTCACTCTGACGAACAGACGAACATAGCTATAACTATTCGGCTTGCAGAACTAATCAGCAATATATACTTTATACCAACTGACAAACTGATAATAGTACTTTACACTATATGTGAGTGCTTGTAGGTGTTCGCTTCGTTTGTGTGATTGGCATTACATATTTGTATATTTGAATCAGCTTTCTGGCAATACAAAAAAGTTGTCCTTATTTTAGCAGTCATACGAACGTTGTTTATAAAATAATATAATGTGCTGTAAATATATTTTCTAGTTAATCTTAATCAAGAACAAAGCAACTAACAGATTGTACATATGTTTGTAGACCCTCCAAAAGCATCTATCGGCAAAATAGAAAAAAAAGTACTGGAAGAGAAATAAGTACGAATGGAATTTTTTTTCTACATTACAGCGTCTAAGTTAGGTAAAAACTAGGTAACGCCCTCGGCTAATCACAAAAATCTGAGCTTTCTTCTTCTCTCAGTTCACTCAATTTGTTAAAAAAAGACAACAAAACATGTTGGCGGGCATCCATTAAAAGTGTGGCTTCGTAGTGTTGTTGGTAAAATTTTAACAGATGAATTAATATTTCTTCGAGCCTGTTGTCGACCGAAACATATTGAGCCCAGAATGTTGGTCATACTTAACGCTCTCAGCATGAAAGGTACAGACAAGAGAGCGAATACGCTTATACGAGCCAACCTTATGATGAGGCCAACATGTTGGTCATACTTAAAGTTCTGAGCATTATCAAATGGTACTGAACTGTTTTGTATTGTCGCTATAAGATTATATATTATTAAGAACTCTTTTTTCACACAATCTTACATATGGACGCGCAGACGGATATGGCTATATTGACTTGGCTCCCGATGCTGATCAAGAATGTATACGCTTTATATTATTTTACATTTTTTGAAGTTTGGCTTCCATTTAGTGCAAATTTTGCTTAAATATTTAAAAAGAGCAATCAATTTGAAATAAAATAGCATTTGAGCCTTCAAAATCGATGAAAAATTAACGAAGTTTTTAAGTTAAAATTAAGTTAATCGCAAAGAAGAACATTTTTGTTTGGAATTTAAATTTTTTGGTCTAGCATACTTAACAAGAACAGCAGCTTACTGTTTGTATAAAGAAGTTTGTACATTTCTGTATACAATTCAAAGCGTTAAAAAACAGATAAGACTTTAAAAAGCATGTTTTGGTAATTCATGGTTCACCGATGTATGTTGATTTTTGGTCTCTATAGACAATTATGAGATAGTTTTTAGAGAATATGGATTCGAATTTTTTGCGTGTTTGAACTTAGCTTAATAATTTTTATATTGATTCTCTGCCCAAAGAAATGTACTGATTCGCCTAATGGTCAATTAATGATGTGTTGTGATGGAGTTATTATCCACAAGTATGAATGACCTAGAAACTGATTCGGTTTGCGGTTGATTAACGGTAAGCAGTTTTTCGAAGTTGGCATAAGCGACAGTGTTTGTGGTCAATTTCGGCACATAGAAACTTTTTCTTGCCCATTTCAATGTATGACACACTGTTTCAATGTCTGCCAAACATAAACTTAATGATGCAGATTGCTTAAAAATTCTTTATTTGTTTTAACTAACAGAAGTTTTATTACTCACTGCATGCTTTCTGCTTCTATTTTAGAATATAAATTCAAAGAATTTTCTTTTTTCCATCCGCTTATATCGCAAATATCATTTCATCGGCTTATTCAGAAAAAAAGCAAATTAAGTTCATTCTTTTCTTTTGTGTATTGAAAACAATGCTAAGCTCAAAATAACTCATTGTTAAACGTATATTTTTTAGAATTATTGCCGAAGTATCTTTTTGCCAACCTTTTCAAAAAATATTTATATAAATCGTTTTCATAACGCCTTACGCCTGTCTGCAGCGATTAATGTTTATTATTTTTAGCTTGCTTCTTCGCACGTTCCAAGGCGTTAAGTTTGCCCCGTATTTAGGGATCCGTATTCACATTGACGCTGTGGTGTATGTATTGGTATTTGTGTACTTAAGTACCACTGCAACTAAAACCGCAAAAACAAGCGTCAAGTGCCAGGCAGCCAAGGCGCAAGATACTCGTAAAGCTAGCCACATGTCGCAAATATATATTCGTATAAAATATTGCCGTACCTTATCGTGTCGTGTAAAGGATGTTCTCCATCGAGTAAACACTCATCTTCGTCATCTTGTGGTGCTGCTGGTGCGTTGTGTGTGTGTGTGTGTGTGTGTGTGTGTGTGTGTAAGTCTCATCACTTAAATATTTATTTTTAGCGTCAGGTGATTAAATTGCAACCTCAGGCAACATTTTCTGATTATTATTTCTTTTTCGTTGTTCTTCAAGCAGTTTTTGGCAACCTATCAAGAGACTAACCGGCGCCAAAATAGGCAGGCAGCAAGCATAATGAAACTGTTGACGGGCTTGTTAATGTCGATGGGCAGGGTGGCAGGCTCAAATGCCTGGCATCCGGTTGTTATATGAAATTATTTCCGTATGCGGCATTTCAAAATCTCAACTTCTCGATTACTTTCCATACGTATACGCAATTTCCACACTCATACGTCAAGTGTGCAATTATATGAGTCGCTAATTTCTTTTTAAGTGTGCACGGAATATTAATACGGCATAGCACACGTGTATATCACGCCAAGGAATGCTCATACCACACGGAATTATTTCACTTCACTCTTAGGAAATGCGAAGTTTAAATTTTTTCATTTTGCTCGTTTTTATACCCTACATATATTATATACAAAGTGTTTATGTAGTGCGTATATTTTTAATCAGCTCGATGAGATAAGGCACTCACAGAAGTGAATTGAAGTTAATGATGATTATGTAGAGACATAAAAAGTAATGAAATACAAGCTGGTACCCGGCGCGTTTCTGGCCTGTTCTTCCCTCTGCCACTCCTTCTCCCTGACCCTCCTTCCTCATGCCCCTTACCCTAAATGTAGAGACATAAAAAGTAATGAAAGTGAAAATCTATAAAATACTAGCTGGTACCCGGCGCGTTTCTGGCCTGTTCTTCCCTCTGCCACTCCTTCTCCCTGACCCTCCTTCCTCATGCCCCTTACCCTAAATGTAGAGACATAAAAAGTAATGAAAGTGAAAATCTATAAAATACTAGCTGGTACCCGGCGCGTTTCTGGCCTGTTCTTCCCTCTGCCACTCCTTCTCCCTGACCCTCCTTCCTCATGCCCCTTACCCTAAATGTAGAGACATAAAAAGTAATGAAAGTGAAAATCTATAAAATACTAGCTGGTACCCGGCGCGTTTCTGGCCTGTTCTTCCCTCTGCCACTCTTTCTCCCTGACCCTCCTTCCTCATGCCCCTTACCCTAAATGTAGAGACATAAAAAGTAATGAAAGTGAAAATCTATAAAATACTAGCTGGTACCCGGCGCGTTTCTGGCCTGTCCTTCCCTCTGCCACTCCTTCTCCCTGTCCCTCCTTCCTCATGCCCCCTTACCCAACCACCCATTCCCCCTTCCCTTATTTCTCTGGCCCTTTTCACTGCACATCTTCCCCTGACCCTCATCCAGCTCTTTCTGTTCCGGCTCTTCCCTTCCACCTCTTACACAACACTCCCCTCTTCCCTCTTCGATCCCATATACCATACAACATTTCATCCCTCTATCTTAAACATTTTAGGTCAGGAACACTCACAGTCATTCACAGTGGATCGAATTGTGAATCTAAACTATTCTTGAATCCCCATGAACACACACAAAAAATTTCATCAAAATTGGTCCAGCCGTTTAGAAGGAGTTCAGTCACTTACACAGCAGATTTTTATATATAAAGATATTAGTCGTTAAGTTTTCTCAAATTTTCCAATTTTCTGCGCAATTTTCTTAATTCTTCGTTCCGGAAGAACCTTATACAAATTATTAGACAACATAAAAAAAGATGAGTGAAGTCGGTTAAGTCGTTGTGAAGTTATGGCGTGACCAAGGGAAATAGGGACTAATTTTTATATATTGATATTATTGTTTTGTTTATTTTTTTTTAAGCTAATCTACGGACTTTTGTAACACCTCTCGTATATTCATATAAGTACATGTACTCGTATATTTGCCTATATAAAATCTCTTAACAATGTTTATTAGAGTGCGTTCATAAAACACGTCAACCTTTCTTTTACACTTTCCCTATAATGACTTTATAATGACTCCCCACAATATTAAAAATAAAAAAAGCTATTTGGTTTTCTATTAATATGAAAACGAATTTGTAAATGCACTTATGTACTCTCTCCACTTGAATAGGACACACTTAAGTCTGATTTCTATCATCCACTGCTCCCAAACCAATCATGCTAGCGACTTAATTTTTTCGAACTTTAGTTTTGTTAATTTCCACTATTTAAGTACCAAAAAAAAAAAAAAAAAATATGGGTCGAGGAAAAGCCTAAACCGAGGAAGAAAAAGGAAAAATCAAAGCTAACAAGGACGCCAGCCTATCTATAGCCAAAATAGTTAAAAAATATTGAAAAACCTTGAAAGGCCGCATACTCAGTGTGCTTACCAAACCCAAAACGGCGACTTTTATTAAGAAAAGTGTCAAATTCTTACGACTGTTTGCCAAAAATTAGGCAAAAATGTTGTATCAATGCAGGTCTCACAACTATGCGTTTTGGTATTTCGAATACTAATCATATAAAACGACTAAAATGAAGAAGAAGCCACCCATTAACCCGGTGCGAAAAGGACACCGTCTCACTTTTTGTCGCGAACATGTGACCTGGACTTCGGAGTGGCATCGTGTCTTCTTAGACGAAAAAGAAAGGCCTTGATGGCTGTTGCTACTATTTCCATCACCAAAGCAAAGAAACTCATCATTTGGCATAGCAGAGTTTGAGGTGTGATGGTGTGAGGTGCCATTATTGCCGTATTTTGGCACCTGCAATTTACAATTTTTGTCAACCACAATGAATGAGTTGTCTTACAATGGTACATTCAATGGTATAATCGCTATTCTTCTCACTATGGAAAACTTTTTTGAGTATATTTAAAACTTTAGAATACTAATTTCGTAGAAAGATATCTTACTTATTGCATATACTCCGCATACAACAAAAATGTTTACATAGTTGCTGTTCTTGTATAAGAAACGTCTTTAATACCGATTGTTACTAATACGAATCCACATAAAACGTCTAATATTGCTTTAGTTCGGACACATATGACAAGTTGAACTAACACGAATCTACGGTTCACAATTGACTCTGAATTGCAGCTAGAGGCTTTGGTATAGACATTGTTATTAACGCTGCTTGAATTTGTAAAAGATTATAGATGTGAGCTTTGTAGGTTGAACATAGTCAGAGCTTTCGCCAAATATTTTTCCTCAGACAAAATATATCTTAAATCTGAGAGTTTCAATAGATAGAAGACCAAAAACTCTACAACTTTGACCAACGAAACATTTTCAGATATATTAAAGCCGTTGCTATGTGAGCACAGCAAAAGAATATAGGGTGTTCAACCTTCAAGCGCAAAAAAGTTTCAACCGGCGAATAACCTACATTTCCCCATGTTGTTGAAAAAAATGCGTCATGCTTATGCGGTTCGTATATAAGTATACAATTTGACGATAGATCACGTGAAGTGTATTAAAACTTCGGTTCCATTGAAGTTACTCGATTTTCCTCGTTGTTTTCTGGCTAGAATATTATTTAAACTAGACGAGTGCCACTTGAAACAAAGAACATGTGGTAAATGAACGAGCCAGAAAGCATGAAGGATTTGTTTTATGTTTATGTTCCTTTTCGTTGGCATTGCACTGTGCGTAAATATAAATATTTTTCCTTTTACTACTTGGAAACAAAAAAGAGGTTAACAAGTTGTACGAGAGTTAAAAAGCGTAAAATGTTGTTTGTTTTTGGCGCGTTGATGACGGTGACGCCGACAAGTAGGCGATGAGCTGATGACGCACTTGGCATGAAATTCTATAGTAGTATGACACAGAAAAAAAAAGAACAATTAATATTTCTTTGGTAAAACCGAAGCGTTTATGTACTTCACAATGTCACTTCAACATTGTGTGAACTAAACTGTCTCCCATTATTTATGTTAGCCACCTCGTATGCGTTTATGTCCCAGTTAATCTCAATTAAGTATTGCTACCCGAGAAACGGTGTCAAATGCTCTAGGGAAAAGATTAGTCCAATAGACTGCTCTAATGTGAGTCGTAAGGTTGGGACACGATCTGCTTTTTCATTACGCTGATTGCAGTCTAGGAGGATAAGAGCCAAAACTTTACAGCTAGCGTTTAGTAGCGACTGAGCATTAGGTCACCTTTTTCAGACCGGTTCACCACAACGACGTCTTCCATGCTGTCTCGATGGTGTTCGTTTTGCCAGACAGTTGAGGAGCTAACCCTTCTGCAATCGGCTCAGAACTATATTTGATAAGCTCAGGTGGGATGTTAACAGGGTGCTTTACCGTTCTTAATAGTAACCAGACGGTTCTGAGTTTTCATTGTGAATAGAACCAGTGTTACATCTTCGAGGTAGCCATTGGAATCTTACAGCATCAGAATCAAAATCAGCGGTGGAAGCGGTGAAAATCTATCACCATCCTTTATGTATGTTGTACTTTTGATGTTGTTTCCACGAAGCAAGTTTGTGAACTTTTATACAATATGCAGATCGCCAGAATATGCTTGAAAAATTCCAAATAGGAGGTGATTATCGCTATCGATATGGGCTCGTCTTCTTGATCTTAAAGTGATAATGTTTCCAGTGAAAACGTTTCCTGTGGTAAGCTGTTGCGATCCGTTGCTAAGCCAACTGAACTCTTTTAATCATAGTGATAAGAAAGAATTTCTCTACAAACCTGTTCAATTTTGGCAGCCTCAGAAAGAGTATCGACATTCCATGAGGCAATGTTGTTATTTAAATGGTTTCTGCGTTTCTGTTGTATAATAAAAATTCTTTTATGAGAGTAATTATCCCTGCTTCACAATGGCAAGTTGTTGAAGAATAGGAAGATAGATGAATAGACAAACTTGTCATATTCAGTTGCTCAGGTTTCTACGTTTGCATTTCATAAAGGTTGCGATGTCTCTCATAGCGCCAACATTCTTCACATTGCCAATATTCTCGGTGAATGTTGAGAATGTAAAGATTGTTGTCTGCAGATTTTCCCATAGGAGTCAACTTTCTCGAAGAATGCTGCCATTCGCAGATATAAATATCATATCATATCATATCATATCATATCATATCATATCATATCATATCATATCATATCATATCATATCATATCATATCATATCATATCATATCATATATCATATCATATCATATATATTATTATCAATACCAACAGTTGATATTTATATAAAGCGAAAGTAAATTTGCCACTCACATGTTAACGTCAACGAACAATTGCCAATGTAAAACGCCATTAGGCTCAAAGGAAATATCCTATTAGATAACGTTACAAACTTATTAAGAAATTAGTAATACTCTCTTCAACAAAATGTGTAAAGCGTAGAATGGGATTTGACTGCGTACAAAAGTTTGCAGCATTTAGCGCTGTCAACGCTTTAATAGCGAATTATGCGCTTCGTTTTTATTGTTGTATATCTTTTTTGTCTGTCAGTATCTGTCCCTGTGTCAGTGTATCTAAACCTTTTCAGCTTTTGAAATGGTGCCAGTTTTTTTTTCTATACTTTCCGCATTTGCACTTTTCATCCTTTCTCTACTACTCATCCTTTTGCTCATAATAAAAAAAAAAATGTTTAAAGTGTGCTACTTTTCATATTTTATGTGTTGGGCTTTTGAATACAACTTAAATAGAATCTCACAGATACGCACACTCATACACTTGCATTTACAGCAATTTAACCTTGCATTGCCTGCTGCCTCCCTTTTTGAATAACCCTTTATCTATATGCATATATTTGCATTCTGTGTGTTTTTATATCTGGTTGCTGCTACTGTCGCATCGCCACACTAAACTCTTGGCTAATATTTCACTTTATTTGTAATGCGGAGCTGCTTTTTGTGTTTTGTGAGTGCTAAAAAGTTAAATACTTTTACTTTTATTGCCTCTGCGGTAGCTGAAATTGCCTGCTACCAGTCAAAAGATACTTTTTAGTACTATGCATACAAATATATATTTAAGCTATGAAATACTCTAGGATTTTAAACACGACAGAGACCTTGCCAAAGGGATAGCTATATACATACAGCAACATTTTTCAGATTGAGTCGTATAGGTTATGTTTCTATTAAAATATACAGAATCAATCGAGGAAAGCATTTTAAAAATGCATGCATTTAGTATATTCACCATTTGCGCATGACATGCCAAAGTAATTGTCTTTGCATTGTTCATTGTTGCTCGTTTTTCTAGTTTTACTGTGCACTTATTAATATTTTGTGTAAAGAGTGACCGAATGAAGAAGTAATCCAAAACACCATAAAAATATAGATAAATACACTATTTCTGCCGAACTTTTGGTACTTTGTCATTTTTTAGTCCAGAGTTGTCTCATCTTTCGCATATTTATATATATATATATATATATATATTTCGCATACTGTTTATTTTCCTGTTGGTTTTCGTTTCACTTTTTGATGCAACTATATTTCAACCTCTCGCACCTGTAGATTTTTTCTTTGTCTATATTTTGATCTGCTCTAACAGCAATGAAGGGGAAAACAATTTGCCGATTGTATTCGTGTGTCATACGGCCATTAGTTTTGCTGTTTAATGAGAAATACTATTCTAGTGGATCGATTGACTTTTGACATGCGGCTTTTTGTTTGAATTGTTTAAATCTTTTAAATTATTCACATCAACTGGATTAACAGCTTAATTAGTGAGAAAATGCGAAAATAAGTAATTTTTAAAAACAAAATGCTTTCTGAAAAAGTAAAGAAACTTATTGATCTCTACACTTGTTTACAAATATCTTTGCAGAAAATTGCTTTGAAGTGTTTTGATATACTTATACAAAAATTCGATTGGTATTTTTTTTTAGGGCGAAACAATGTAAGCGAAACTAAAGCCGCAGCAGACTTTAAAAATTTAACGTGTTACCTTCAATTGGTTGTGCGAGCTTCAAAACTTCCAAAATTTTGCGTAGTTTGTAGCAGTTACATAAGCTTTCGAGGTGAAAGAAGAGTCTGGCTTACGATATCCATCAATGTCAAAATTTTACAATTCATATTTCAATTACCAGTTGTTAAAGTGCTGAAAAAAATGCAGTACAAAAGAGAAACCAATTGAAATATTTGCGCCAACTTAAGTAGTTTACCATAACATCATGTCGAACTATATTTCTACTAGAAGCCAATTTTTAGCCAAAATATGACATACTAGGAGTAATCGAATTCCAGTAGCGTCTTACATGAAGTTCCAGAAAAGATCATTCTGAGTGTTCACACAAAAAAACTTAAAATATTTTGTACCAAGAGATAATTTGAGAAATGATGGAGTAGATGGCTTCTTTCACAGATTTTCTACCATCAACACCTTTTAATTTAATGAAATCATATAGGCATCGTTGACCATTCACACAGAGGGTGAAATAGTATTATCAGTTTGTCTGAAAGTTTGTAACGCATTAAAGGAGTATATATATTCTTGATCAGCGCGACGAGACAAGTCGATCTAGCCATGACCGTCGGTCTGCCAGTCTGTCTGTCCGTCTGTCCGTCTGTCCGTCTGTCTGTATCTTGTTGCGCATTTTTTGGGGACCAATTTTAATGCTATGCAGTTGAAATTTTGCACATACACTTCTTTTTATTGCAGTCAAGATTGTCCCGCCACGCCCACTTTTTGGGGTAGCCCCCATACAAATCCACCGTACACTTTTGACTTTTTATAGGAAATCTTTTTATTGTAGTCAATATCAACTTATAATAATTGATATGGTAACTTCTAGTGGTCCATTTTTTTGGGGTAGCTCCCATACAAACCACCCTCCACTTTCTACTTTTTGGATGTAATTTTATTTTACTGCTATCAATATCACCTTAAAAATTAACATGTTGGCTTCCTACTATAATGGGATTCTTCACATATACTCGTATATCAATGGATGTGATCCGCCCACCTTTTTGTATGAAACGGATAAAAAAAGAATACGGTTCCCTCTGTAATCTTTAATGGAAATTTTTTAAATGAACATGCAATACCCTGCACTCCGAATCGTGTATGTATGTCAAAGCTCTTTTGTTTCTTAATTTAAGATTGACCATATTCAAGTACATTTGAGTCATGCCCTATCTGCTGTCTGCAGCATCGTAAACTATAGTAGCCCACTTTTTAATTGTCAGATTAAAACTTGGTATGGTGTTGTTATGCAACGAAGTGTATCATTTCTTTATAAATTACTGCTCCACTAAATTGCGAGGCTGTCATACAAAAACTATTTAAATTGATCATATGGTTTCTATGGTTCATTGCAAGTGTGAAGAGTATTTGAACTTTGACAGCTTTCTTGTTAAGCTGTGGCATAGTGATCTCTTTCCAACTAGCTGTATGATCGATAACAAGTATTCCCATATAACATGGGATCTGCACATTAAATTTGCTTTTTATGAAACATGTTGAGTAAGTTTGCTATTTTTAAGTTTTCTGATGTCTTTGGTGTTTTTAAGATAAAGCCTTTTACATATATATGGTCTCGTTTGGACTTATATCTTTCACTATAATATATTAGTCATCGGTGCTGAATAGCGATGCGCAATTCACCCAAGTTTTGTCTGTTATTATTTCATCGTATAAATTATGTTCCATTTCTGCAGAGAATTGTATGCAACTTGTTCCTATTGCTTCGGTGGCTGCTTAGTTTATTTTCTTGAACATTTAATATAGGGACATTACAAAGTCTACTTTGGTAAATTTCTATTACCAATGTATTTCTCAGAGATTGGAAAATGAATGTTTCCATTTTTATCGGTGTTGCTTTGCTAAAAAGCACTTTCTATTTATAATGCGCTAATATTTTTAAATAGAAACGCTTACGTAAACATATACCAGCTACCTTTTTTTAACCCATTAAAATAAAATTATGCAACATTAGTAAACCAATTAGAATCCATTCAGTCAAAGCGACTTACACAACTCATACATACAGATACAAATTGCAAGCCATAGTAACGATAGCAGCGCTCTAAGAGTACCCAACGCGTAAATAAATCAGCTTGCATACTCGTATAATATATACGAATATATCCTTTTATCGGCGTTAATGCGGTTACGTGGCTGCAACTTCAAGTACGAGGGCAATTTGATAAGACTGTGACTTTTTGAATTTCGAATTATATTGATTTGAGGGTAGTCCCTGAAGTAACAAACCTGCATCAGTAAATTTCTGTTTGACAACCTTTGAAAGTAGATGTGAAAGGCAGACAGACGAACAGAAAGCTGGTCGGTGCCAAAAATGAACTGAAACGTAATTGTGTGATGCACTTCAACGTATAAAATGTGAAATCATTGCAGCACTTCAGCGACCTAGCAATTTCTGTCCGTCTGTCTGGCTTTCATTTCAATTGCTCAACTCTTTTACAGTTGTCTATAGACAGATGGTAGTTCAAATAATTCAAATTGTCTTTGATTTATCAAATTGCCCTCGTACAATCCAACGAACAGGATGGCGATGACTAGGACGACGACACCAACAAACACAACAACAAGGACAAGTGTACGCGCAATCAAGTTGCAATAATTTTCCGCTCAACATTTTTACAATTTGTCATTTATCATTGCAGCAAGCGGTAAGCGGCAAAGTGGCAAGCGGTCACAGAACATACAAGTAAGCAAAAATGTACATTTAAACCAAGGAACGTGTGATGACTGGTGGGAACAATTCAACAAATGAATGAATAAATGAAACACTGACTGAATGACTGACTGAGTTGAATAAATGAATGAATGAGAGGATAAACGAGCGACGCCAAAGCCGCGGAACATGGCATTTTCATTTCCGTTTTTATGAGGTTTCTAGTATTAAACTACCGGCATGCGGCACGAAACTATTTTCCTTTTTATAGTTGCAAGGGTAACGCTTAAAGTTTTCGAAAACACATGTTCCAGTTGTAAAGTTACACCTATGCTGCACAAGCGACTCAAAGAAGTGCCAACTATTGGTGTGTTTAACAAACGCTAACAAAGTTTTCTCTTCTGTAGAACAGGGTATACAAATTTGTGACAAAGTGTTGCCAGGGGAAGGAGTTTTGTAATACTTGAACGGTACTTTACCATAAAGCTTCGTTATTCAAAATTATTTATGAAAATGTCTACGCAATTAAAAGTGTACTTACATTTTCTCCAAAGTGCAGTAGTCCTTGGAACTGTATGGGGTATACCTCAAAAAATAGTGTATCACAATCATATTAGTACTCTATAATCTGGCAACAATTACGAGTATAAGCCTTGTTGGCGCATTTCTGAAGTTTTTTTTTTTTAAATAGTTATCCAAAAAAGTATGCCGAACATTTATTGGACACACATACGGCCATAGTTTGACTTTTCTCCACAAGCTGAGCGAGCATATACATTGTATGGATGTGTGGAAATGTAGATGTGTGGATGTTTGTGGCTTTTTCACGCAAAAACTGAGTAGATTTTAATGAAACTTTACAATAATATAGCTCATATATCAGAAAAATAATTAGACTATAATTTATGAAGATATTGGTTAGTTGGAAGCTTTTTTTTGTGGTTAGATACACTTACATCAAGTTATTTCATGTTTATTTAAATTTTTATTAAATCACTTATATTTAAATAGGTAGTCATTTGATTATTTGTTAAGTGGAAAAAAATTGTGTCTTTTTAAATTAAATTTTTATTAAATTTCATTTTTGAAGTAAATTTTGAGAAAAAGCAACTATACTAATAATTATGCCGAGGAAGCGTAAGTCTAAACTTTCACAAAGTTCTTATACAGCTCGTGCTATGAGAGTTGCATTTCCACAAGCTGAACTGCGAAAGCTTGCGTGAGGCAGCACATAGAGCTGATGAGACACCAGAACAGTCCCAAGCCCGGCGTCAAGAGCATGCTGAATATCGGGCATCTCAACGGGCTGCTGAGACATTAGAACAATCCCATACTCAGCGTCAACAGAACGCGCAATATATGGCATCACAACTGCATTATCCGAAGATATCTTGCATAGATTTGAAAGGATGGATCAAGTCGACAATGTACTATGATTCAATGAAGCTCTGGGTCTTATCGAAGACAAAATAATAACGATTTCTGGAAAGAAGTTGACCAACTTCGGTATGCCTACACCACACAGCGTCGTTGAGAGATGTCCAGCGATTTGATCAAAGAACTAAGCTACGATACCACGTTGTTAGATGCTCAGATCAGCGAAACAGAGCTACGCCTTCTACCCGAGCAAAAAGACATTTATGACAAAATATTACAACGAGTTGAGCGTGGTGAAGGTGGCTTTTTTTCTTGATGCTCCAGGCGGAACAGGCTTGATTAATTTTGATTAATTTGCTTCTAGCAAAAATCCGTAGAGATCGTAATGTTGTATTAGCTGTGGCTTCATCTGGGATGGTCGCAATATTACTGACCGGTGGATGGATGGCACATTCTGTTTTTAAATTATCCCTTAATCTGGCCAGCGAAGAAACCCCAACGGGCTATGTCGTGCCCGCGGCGCCATGTTGCAACAATGTAAACTGATCGTATGGGAAGAGTGTATTATGTCACACAAACGCGCCATCTAAGCGCTCGATAGCTATCTACAAAACATACAAAGCAATAGAAAGTTAATGGGTTGTGTGGTAGTGTTACTGGCAGGGGATTTTAGACAGACATTATCTGTTATCGAGAGAGGCACTGCAGCAGACGAAACCAAAGTTTATCTCACCACTAACATGCGAGTCCAGTTATTCCGTGGAGTTCTTAAACTCTTTGGATTTATCCGGGGTGCCATCCCATAGGTTGGAATTAAATGTAGGTGTACCCGTTTTGTTAATGCGCAACTTGAACGTGCCAAGATTATGCAACGGTACACGGTTACGAGTCACCGAACTACGAAGGAATATTGTGAAGCCACAATCTTAACTGGCGAAGCCAAGGGACACAATGTGCATCCAAATCATACATAATAACTTACCATTTAATTTTAAGCGCCTGCAGTTCCCATTAAAAGTTGCATTTTCAATGACTGTCAACAAATCACAGGGTCAAACCTTAAAGTTAGCAGGCATACATTTGGGCACGCCATGTTTTATCACGGTCAGCTCTACGTAGCTTGCTCACGCGTTTCTACATCGCAAAATCTCCATGTTTACGCAGAGCAAAAAAAAAAAACATTGAACGTAGCTTATAGAAGTGTATTGCAGTAACTACCTATTTAATTATATACAATCTTTGAATAAATATTATGATTCATCATCAAAAATTATCAGTTTCAATTAACATACATTACACTTAGAACAAGGGCCTCCAGTGGATTCGAGAATGGTTTAGATTCACAATTCGATCCACTGGAAAATGATCATTTCTGGGACCAGCAACGCGGGCCGGGACAGCTAGTATGTATATACATATGTATGTATGTAGTTACTTTATGGAGTACCCGACATGCAATGCATTAGAAACTATCGAACAAACTAATACTGCCATTTTCACACTACGTACATATATGTAAATGGTATAAAAATATTGTTTTAATATTTCAAATATCAAAGAGTTTAACTCATTCTGTCATATTATTATGATATGATATCAGCATCAATCATTCTATTAGATTTTTTAGGTGTAGCCCAATTTAAATTGCAAGATTAATTTTTATTCGCAGCGATAAATTATTTTAATGAGTGTATCACGAAACGGAGAATATTATGATTACTCCCTCTGAAAATAAATAATAAAACAATCGTACACCACATCGAAAAAGCAAATCTACTGGTTGTGTGTTTCTATTTTTTTGATCGTAAGTGTGCCGGTTACATACATACATACATATGTACATACATGCATATGTATATACAAGTATGAATGAAAATATTTGCCACAAGCTTCGTACGGTGTTTTTTTTTGTCTATTTCCAAGCATTTCTTGCAAATTTTGCTCATATCTACATACATACATATATATTAATACTCTATAAGAGCGATAAAAGAGAAGAAAAGTGAAAAAAGTAAAAGAGTGTAAAGATATAGCATAAGAGAGAGAGGTAGAGAGAAAGAGAAACAGTAAATAGTAAGAAATTTTACAGTTACAAAAATCACAAGAGAAGTAAACTCTTGTGATTTTTGTAACTGTAAATTTTCTTTGTTTTTACTGTTTCGTTCATGCTTCTTTTTTTCGCTCTTATTAATCGAAGCAATTGATGCAGTTTAGCTAAAAATTGTATTAAGTTGAAGACAGTTAGTCCGTTAGTTGATCGGCTACTGCGCAGTTGGAGTGATTGTTGTGCGCATTTGAATGCATTTAATTATTATTCAATTGTGTATATTATTATTTATAATTATTAAAAATGTGTTTATTTTTCTAAATCTATGCGAGTGCGTAAGCTGTGAAATAAAATAATGTAAAATCTATTATTTAAGCAGCATTTGATGAAACAGTGTCGTAAAATAATTAATGCAAATGCGTTTTGCTTTGTTTTTTTTTTTTTTGTGGTGCTTGAATTTCTGTGAGAATGTTAAATGCGTCTTAAAAAATACGTTTTTTATTTCGAATATAGTTTTTTTTTCTCTTTTTTTTTGTGTTCATATGTTTTTTTTTTTTTTTTTTTTTGTTAAAGCATAGTAAAGAAAAATATGTTTTCAAAGAGAAAAATGTACATACGTACATAAATAAGTGCAATTCTGCTCGCGTATCGTAAGGCGCGGTGAAGTGAGGTAAGAGATGGGGTAGTGTTAACAAGAAATTTATTACAATTATTTAGTTGCACACTAAAAGATTTAAGAGGCAGTAGCATATGAGTTGTTCGGGGATGGGGTTTTGGTGCAGTATGTCGTCGACCGTCGTAGAACATGAGGGCGAAAATCGATATTTGCTGTTAAAGGAAATTTAGTGAAAGGGGTAGGTCCAGGGTATAGAACCGAAACCATATATATATATATATATATATATATATATATATATATATATATATATATATATATATATATATATATATATATATATATATATATATATATATATATATATATATATATATATATATATATATATATATATATATATATATATATATATATATATATATATATATATATTTTTTTTTTTTTTTTTGTTCTTTTACCAAAATAAAATATAATAAAAGCACCTGAACTAAAATATGTATGTGTACCGGTATAGTTTCGGTTCTCACTTTTATTATATTCTAAGAAAAATATTTACTTATCCACAGTGTGCTTATGCATAATGTTCGAACCATAATTTTCTAACCATAGATATGTACATATATGATTAGAAACTTCCACAAATTTCCAAGATCTATTAGAATTGTCAAAAGTTACTCTTAAAGTTTCAGCTAAGCAAGTGAGCGTAGACCGTTTGTTCCAGGCGTCAAGTTTATTATAAATCCACTTAGGAATCGGCTGGACGCAAAAACACTTCTTAGATAATTAAAAAAGTCTGTGTTTGTATGGTGGCTACCTCTAAAAATGGGCGTGGCATATGTTAAGCCTATCAACATAGGAAGTATTCAAACCCGATTTCAGATCGATGTATTAAAAACTGAGGGACAAAATTTGACACCCTCTGGCTACTTGATTACTAGGTTTAGCACAATCAGTTGTACCGTGGGCTTCGCAACATTTTATGCAATGAAACTGCTTACACTTCACAAAAATGCCAAGGATCGTGTGCCGCAAACATTTAGGGTATATATTATACTATTATAAGATTATAAGTTTGTGCAAATGTATGTAAACGGCAAAAGGAGCCACGGTAGACCCTATAAAGTATATATATTCTTAAGCAGTAGTGGAAGCTAAATCGATCTACCATATCCATATGTCCATCCGGTTTGTTATATGATCATACGTATATCAGAGACACCAAACTTAGATTTTTATATTATATTTGTCCATCTGCGAATGGAAGTTTATGAAGTCGATATGGCACCCAACGCCCACTTTTGCGTTTTTGTATGAAAAATTTTAATATTACTATTTAAACCGATTTAAAAATGAATATGGTGCCTTACTATGCATAGATATTGTGCTTTACATAAATGTCAATAGGGAATTTCTCGTCCGCTCTTAAAGATAGACATACCGCCTAATTTTTTGCTCTTCTATGAATCACTGTTTTATTACCGTTAATATTAACTTGAATATGAATACAGTAGCATACTACGGACAGATGCTTATCATAAACATTAATGGGCGTGTCTCGGCCCAATATTATGGGAAAAAATGTTTTTCGATTGGGCTTTACAGTTGATACGAGATATTTTCAAAAAGTAAGGTGACTTTGTATTTTTACGAAAAATTTTTTATTTATGCATCAATATTTATGTTGTCGCCTTCAAAGTAATCCCTCTCAAATACAATACACTTGTGCCAATGCTTTTTCCAATCCACGAAGCACTACACCACGGTAATCGAAGAAAACAGTGAGCAAAACTTTGACATTTGCTCGAACTTGGCGTGCTTTTTTCGAACTTGGCTCACCTGGGCTCATCCATTGGGACGATAAAGTATATATATTCTTTGGTTTCGACATCATAACCATATACCCATGTTTCGTCACCAGTTATGACCCTTTTGAGCAAATCTGAATCGTTGTTGACATCATTCAATAGCTCCTGAGCTCGATAGCAGAAAATCGCCGAGCACGCAAGACATTTCTAACCGTTATGCATCTCACAAACAAACTAAAC
Organism: Leucophenga montana; assembly: GCA_035044765.1. Taxonomy (NCBI): domain Eukaryota; kingdom Metazoa; phylum Arthropoda; class Insecta; order Diptera; family Drosophilidae; genus Leucophenga; species Leucophenga montana. The sequence goes on along the minus strand of JAWNNQ010001780.1, from coordinate 797,725 downwards.
ATGCTACATAGCTGAAACTGTAAACATAGTATGTTCGTGACGAGTAGACCAACACAACGAAACAAAAAAATCGATAATCGAATGTACGTTACCCGTGAAATTTGAAAAGTAACCTTACTTTTTGTACACATATCGTATATGTGAATGGTGTAAGAACTTCGATTTCACCGAAGTTAACTTTTTTTCTCTTTGATGTGAAACACCTTTACTTTCACTCGCATTATGGGATTTTTTTTGAGTCATGTTCGCGTTGGAAGGGACGCCCTGATGTGAAGTAGTAGTCGGGATAGTAGTCGGGTGCACATCAGCAGCATACACTCCATAGGGGGCTGAAGACGTGGCATAGCATCATCTCACGTGTATTGAGTGGGCGGTGATGTTAGCAGCGGCGGAGGAACTTTAGCGTTGGTGTTGACAGTTGGCACAATTGGCTTCTGTGGTACAACCGCCGTTCATATGTGGTGCAGTAGTAGCGTTGTCCAGCGGTGAGCTTGAAGCAATGGCTAGGGCATCAACGCGGTGAAAAGTGTTCAGCGGAGCCTATGGCGCCATCCCAACTACGCCTCACACATGTAGATGGGCGCACAATCCAATGAAACCGTCTCGTTGTCGTTAGCATTCAAAACGTGGGTAAATTCAACTGGCTCCTTCTGTTTTCTTCTTCTTCACGCTAACTTTTTAATTATCCGTGACAGTGTGCAGCCAAAATCTATAATATCCCATGTCATTAAAATATTGATGTTTTTCGAGTTTATGCGGTTATGTGCGCTATGATAAACGCTGTAAAGACTATTTACGTTACAGTTTACTAAGACTAGTTGTGAATAACAATCGTAGTCAAATATTAAAATTTACAAGTGGGTGTGTATAATTTATTGTATTTACGTATAATATTTTCTTTGGTAGAGAAGAAGCTGGTGTTCTAACTCTAACCAGCGGCGCTGAGCGCATAGTTTGAGCATCTTAGCTACATCAACTAACAGGCACTCAACTTATCGATTTGGTTTGAGTCTTTTACTTATGCGTATTTATAGTTCTATAAAATTTTTACTCTTAAACAGTGAATCGGCCCAAAGTATGGGCTAAACTAAACTGGATGAAATTTGAGATATTTTGCTACTTTTTTGAAAACATTTGGAGTTACCCACATGCTATATATTCCGTACTATGATTTTATTTTCTAGCTACTACAAGTATCTATGTAGCATATGAATTTATATATGTACATATATGTACATATGTATAAAGAAGGCAAGCAAGCGAATGTGCTGAGATGCTTTTTGTTTGATGGAATTTTTTTTTATATGCTCGTTTCGTCAGCTAACACTTAATGGCATAAGGTTGAAGGTTTTCGTTTGCAGGACGAAGTCAATAACAATAACAACAACAACAACGACGACGACGACGAACAGCGACAGAGACAACGCTGACAGTTGAGCAATTGCAAAGACAACAGCGCATTGAGCATGTGGATATGCATCATGTTGCTGACGATGTGAACGGACGGATGGTTAGATTTACATTGACGATGACTACTTGTGGCGCAGGCTTATATAACAAGGATTCAAGTGCAACTGCGAAACTTGTCACACAGCTAGAAAGTAGACGGTGACGATGAGTGTCTCGTTTTTGAAGGTAATTTTTTTTCTTTTTTATTTTTTTTTTTGTGCTACTGCTGTTAAGTCGAATGCTGCCTAGTCGAATCGAACGTCATGCACGGCAAATGTCCTTGCAGGCAGACGAAACACCGGCTAGGCAAAGGCGTGTTCTCTTGCTATCGGTTCATGATGCAAATTAAGTGTTTCCTTACTAATGTCAATTTTTATGCGATTATGGTTGCAATTGCTGTTGTTGGTCTTTTTGTACACAGATTTGCCATTTTGCATTGATTTTTCGCTTCTTTTTTTATAAATCGATTGCAGAAAAAATATAAAAATGTGTTCTATTTTATTTGCACTTTAATGTGCGTTCAATGTGTGTAGAGTAAATTCCACATGTTTCGTTGGTTATTATTATAGCACTAAAAATGAAAACAAATCAATTTATTTCCAATGGTCAGTTAATTTGACAGAAAATAGGCACTTGACATAACATTTTAAGTACATATGTATATATACTAGTATATAGGAAAATATGTTTGGCGCCTTTGGCTGCTTATAGCAAATGCGCTATAATTTTTCCATACTACATACGAGGGCTGTTTATTAAGTATGTTTTCTATCAAACTGCTTTTGCTTTTCAACGAATTATGACGTCCAATATACAATTATATATTAAAAAGTTCACTAACAGAAAGAACTACGGTAATGGCTATATGTTTTCGGCATATAGTATTGAACAAGAATACGAGGTCCGTGCCAAAAGTACCAAATACTGGGTGTCTCAAAAGAAAGTTCACATTTGATTTGCTGATTGCGTGAACGCAACTATACCGAGGGGCGCGGGGGGTATGTCAATCGGTAGCCTATCTTTTGTTAATTTAGTCGCTATGGAGCGTTTCTCGGGAGCGGACCGTGCGTTGTGCGTACGTGAGTTTTACAAAAACGGTAATTCAGCGACTGCAGCGCGTAGAAAATTCTGCAGCATTCGATATGTTCGTCATTTAAATGATGCGCCAAGCCCTCGACTCATTGGAAAATGGATCGAAAAGTTTGAAGAGACCGGTTCTACACTGGAAAAACCAAAATCCGGGCGTCCAAGGTCTTCGAGAACGTTCGAAAACGTAGACTCAAACGTGTTACTCAGTCTGTTCATGACAACCCGGACCTTTCGATTCGGAAGCGTGCTGTTGCTTTAAACGTGCATAGATCATCATTGTTCCGCATGTTACACAAAGATTTAAAGCTGCACCCCTACAAAATTCAGTTAATGCAAAAATTAAAGCCTCAGTATGCTGGGTAGAGGCTTGAATTCATAAATTTTTCCTGTCAAATTGATCTCCAGGAGAGGTAACATAAATTAGCCTCCACGTAGTCCCGATTTAACCCCTATGGACTTTTTCCTATGGGGTTACGTCAAATCTAAAGTTTACGGCAACAAACCGACTTCTCTGGCACAATTAAAAGGAAATATCCGTCACGAAGAATACCTGCCGAGCCGTCATAGGAAATTTTAGTGCTCGATGAAATAAATGCCGTGAACGCAACGGTTTACATTATAATATCATCTTTTTTAAGAAATAAATTCCCAAAGTGTTTATTTTAATATGCAATAAAAATTTTTCCAATAAACTACTTACTTTTTATACCATTCACACAGAGGGTGAAATAGTATTATCAGTTTGTCTGAAAGTTTGTAACGCATTAAAGGAGTATATATATTCTTGATCAGCTCGACGAGACGAATCGATCTAGCCATGTCTGTCTGTCTGTCTGTCTCTCCGTCTGTATGTTGTTGCGCATTTTTTGGGGACCAGTTTTAATGATATCCAGTTGAAATTTTGCACATACACTTCTGTTTATTGCAGTTTAAAAGAGTGTCTAGATTGTCCCGCCACGCCCACTTTTTGGGGTAGCCCCCATACAAATCCACCGTCCACTTTTGACTTTTTGTATGAACAACTTTTTTATTGTAGTCAATATAAACTTAATAATTGATATGGTAATAATTGATATGGTAGTGGTCGGATAGTTGACATATACATTAATGGGTGGGACCCGCCCAATATTTGTGTAGCCCCCATACAAACCTACTGCCCACCTTTGACTTTTTTTATGAAAACTTCTTTATTAAAGAAATTTTATAGACAGCCGCCTAACATATATAGACTAATGGGCGTGGCCCGCCTACTTTTTGGGGTAACCCCTATACAGACCCACCGTGCAGTTTTGTGTTTTTTGTGAAAAAAAAATCTTCATTTAAATCAATATTAGCTTGAAATTTGATTTGGTGGATTTTAGTGGACAACAGCTTCATATACATATACAGATAGGCGTGTCCCGCCCAATTTTTGAGGTAGTCCCATATAAATCCACAGCTCATTTTTATGCAATTGTATGGAAAACGTCAATATCAACTTGAAATTCGATATGGCGGCATCATACACATCTACTACAGCGCTTCATACACATCTACTAATGGGCGTGTACCCCCATTTTTGTGGGTAGCCCCTATTTAGGCCCTCACTTTTATGTTTTACAATAATATTTAAAATTTCGTGTGAATGGTATTGGAGCTTCCATTCAACCGAAGTTAACGTTTTTTCTTGTTTTTTATCGATTTTTTAAATGTGATCTTTCTTTTGACACACCTTGTATTATGTATACAAATATTTTGGCAAAATTTAGAACTTATTATCAACAGTCTCTTTTCAACATGCATTGGTTAATATTTGAACACAGAGCTTTTAAAGTGAAGACCATTTTCCAGTTTTTAAATTTTCAGATTTTGCTGAAGAAGGAAGATATGAATATCAGTTTAATAAACAAAATAAAGAAAATTCGATAGAAAAAATTAAAAGTTGACTTTTTCAATTCTGAGATTGTTTCATTTAAAATAAAACTTTTTTTTAAATTTGTTAAATGAACGGTGTTTTTCATAGTGGACCACTGACTGTTGATCGATGAACTATGATCACATTTTTAAATCTTTAAATCCACAAATTCTCCATTGTAACCTAAATAGGAAACAAAGTATCTCAAGTCCAAATGGAGCATCCTTTATATATGTAAGAGTGGTAGCTCTTTCTTCTATGTAATTATAACACATGACTCCAAAACCGCCCATCTATCATGCTTATACAAATTTAATAGTTTCATGATTTTTCTCATGTATCCGTGTATATGCTCACAACAATTGAAGAGTTCTGTTTTATCATAGATCAAATAATCAGATCTTGGCAGTATTTGTATGAGACTAACCCTAAAAATTTCTTTTCGAACGTAAATAGAATAAATGAAATTGTCGATTGTCGTGGTATTGTTGAATTGTTCGGCTAGTTGTCATGCATATGATTATGATATTTTGAGAGTTTGATGGTTTTCACATGAATCCCATCATCAGAACTTCATAAAATTCCCTAAAATCCACCCTAAAAGTAACCCCTTTCTAATAATAAAAGAATCATCGAAATCGATCCAAGTGACAAAGAATTATTGCTGAATATACAATTTGACGAATTGAGAAGCTATTTTCAAGTCTATCAAAAAAGTATTACTCTTATTTGTATTCGTATTTATGCTAAGCTATAGCTGAATGTATGCAGAAATAATTGGTCTACAAGGCTAGCACGGTGGAGTCGAATCAAAAAGCTACAGTCTTACTAAGTATGCAATTTGGTGAAGCACAGTTCTCTATTTAAAGTTAAAATTAAAAACACATTAATGCTTCGTACAAATTCAAGTCCTTAATTTTGTCTATTAACTCATCAAGTCAAAGCTTAATACGCTTTAAACTTTATTGAATTATTGGACTCTTTTTTTTCGCGTATTGAATAAGTTTTCTATTTCTAAATGTATTCCACGTTCAATTTAAAGTCCAAAATATTTCAAATTATTCAAATCAATTATCCAGTTTAGTTTCGGTTTCAAAAGTGAATATTTTAGTACCAAAGTACCTTTTTGTTAGTGCTGAAAATAGAAAACGTTTTTAAAACCCAATTGTTTATTGATTGACCTTTTAGCGAATTTGTGCAGACAATTTAAATAAAATACTTCGTTACATTGTTGCATTTTGCAGCGTGACAGCTTTAAGCCCACTGTTTACTACGTTTGTTGCCAATATTTTCCACAAATTATTTAGTGCATTTTTCATTGACTTTTTAAACTGCCCTTTTATATAAAATTCTTATATTTATTATTGGTTTGCTTCTCTGTGTGTGTCTGACTGCGTCTGTTTGCGTGTGTGTGTAATGGCGTCGTTGACCATTTTGTGTGTGTGGTCAATAGCAACCCACTCAATGGCGGCATTGACGACGATAACGACGATAGTTAAATTGACTTAATGCTATACACTCTTCTATAAGCCAGTATTTTCATAAACATACAACATCTAAACGCACTTAACTACTATTAAACACTTCATAATGAAAAAAAAAAACACATACTAACCATGACAATTTCTATATTTTTAGGCGTTTTTATTGTTATTGTTAATGCTGTGTGTCTGTGTGTCTGTTTGACATACTTTTGAGAGACTTGCATTAAGTTTTAGTTACAATTTATACCGTTCACACATAGTGTAAATTAGTATTATCAGTTTGTCTGAAAGCTTGTAACGTATTAAAGAAGGCATCTAAGACAACTTAAAGTATTTTCCATATGTTATACAGCATGGAATATTTTACATGATTCTGAATTTATTTTTGACACTGATTTCATATATGTTAACAGTTGTTATGTATCAGCTTTAGCTATCGAATTATAAGAGGTCGGGGGGGGGGGGGTGGTTTTGGGTGTTTTGAACAAAAATAATTAATTCTATTTAATTATACAAACTCTAAAATTTTCTTTTATATGATTTTGTACTATTGTTGAATGACGAAATGCAACTTTGAATACTCCAGCAAAAATTGTCCATCAAATGTGGATTTCAGCGTCCCTTGAATCGTTGAATCCATAGTCCGAATATCTTGGTGGAATCGTTCTCCCTATTCTTCACTCAAGTCACCTAGATTTTCAATAAAACGATTTAAATGTCTGTGCAGGAAGTGTAATTTAATGCTCCTTTTTCATCCAAGTTTCTGGCAGTGAGACAACATCTCTTTAACGTGCTCAACATAATTATCATTCGTTTTATTGATGCATTCTTCTCAATTTCTGACATTGAACTTTCTGAAATCAGGATCGTCCACCAGATTCGAAAACATCCTTGAGTTATACTTGAAACATTCACCGTTTTTATTTAGTGGTTTAACATATTGTTTCATTAGACCAAGTTTAATATGCAGATTTAATGGCAATGTGGTCTGATCTTGTGGCACAAGTTTTTATAACTTTAAAAATACCTGTAACTAGTGCTGCCTTGAAGGTCATTCTTCTCTTGTCCAATGTTCTGATTTAGATTTGCTATCCCATAAGCATTTAAAACAAGAATATTTGGTATAGCCACCTTGTTTTCCTAAAAGAAAATTAACCATTTTAAGCTCAACACAAATTACCCATTTATGTTCGTCATACTTTATCTTATTCATGACCAATGCTATTGTAGGGTATTCTTCCTTAACTTTGGTTGAGTGTGCGATCGGTATGGAGCTTAATTTTTTTCCGCTACACACTTCAAACTTCGTTCTTAAGAGTCGCTAAATATCTCTGTGTGCCCATAGCAGTCATCAAACCAGAAATATTTGTGGAAAATACCAATACCATCCTCTTCAGCGAAAAATGAAGTAAGCTTTGCTCTCGAGTGAAAGAGGTTCTCTTCTTAGTGGCCCATAAACCTAATTCGTCAACAAAGATTTTGCATGCAACACTGCGCACTCACTTAATTTTTGTCTTCAATCCAAATATGATCCATAATCAATATGTACGTAGTAGCTGTATCTCAAGTAGCTGCTCAAATTAGGAAACAACCGGTAAAATATTTCAGAAAAAAAGTTTGACTTTGTTGTGCTGTGTTATTGACGATGAGACGAGCCGATTTAGCTGTGTCTATCTGTCGGGATGTTGTTGCGCATTTTATTGTTTCATTAATTTTATGATCTCTGACTGAAACCTGACACACATACTTATATTTATGCATATTGATGTCACGCCCACTAGAACCATAAAAACTACTCGCCTATTTTTCGCTTTTTGTATGAGAAACCATTTTACTGCAGTTCAGAGCAACATGAAAATAGGCTTGAATGCTTCTTACCGATGGGCGTTTAAAAAATATACCAATTGGTGTGATCCCCACTTTCTGGGGTAGCCCCACCTTAACCACTCCCCACTTTTGCCTTTTTGTATGAACAACTTTTTATTGAAGTCAATATTAACAAAAAAACTGACATTTGGGCTTATTATATATGGACTCTAAACATATATATATATATATAATCGACGGATGCCTACTAGGGATAGGCGCTTATCTCCCATGTTTACCCTGTTTGATTTTATAAATATGTTTTAAAGCTAAGTACACCGCTTTAAGCTTCGTGAGAATGGTATTAAAGATTCGGTTCGAACGAAGTTAACATTTTTTCTTGTTATTTCTTTTTGTGATATGCTGTCCTTGACGCTTGTATTCAATTACCAATACAATAAAATATATATCAGTTTTCATAGTACCATACATTATTTACACTTTATTCTATTTTTTTTTTGTTTCCTTGAAGGCTATGCACAGGATAATAACTAAAACGACATTAGAAATCAGTCAATAAATCGATTGCCTATATGTATTATATATAAAATAACAGACAGACACGCATTCTCTTTTCTGTATATACTCGCACAAGTTCAATGATTCAATCACTCATTTCAGTTGCTCATTTTGGTTTTTCGTTGATTTTTATCCTTACTTGTATTTATTTAGTTAAATAAATCTGCGAGTGGAAAATTTTATGTATCATGTAATAAGTTAATTGGGTTTATCGACTTGCTGACGACGGATTCGTTGCTATGTATTTAGAAATGTGGTGTACAAAATAATTATAGCAACTTAAATGCCACCGCAGCCGCAACTGACTGGCAATAATATTTTATGTATATGTTTTCGCAGTTCTCTTTTCGGTAGCTTTAATTTATATCACTTCATTTTTTTTACTGTCCACTAATAAAAGTTTAATAGTTTTAATTGTGCACTAATTGTATGCATTTGTTAAATTTTATTTTTTTAATTATTCTGCATATTTAATTTATTTTTAGTTGATTTTAATTTGCACGAATTGTAAAATGCTGCACAGATTTGTTTTTCTCTTAAAAAGGTTAGGTTTCATTTTATTTGTTTCAGATTCGAGAATGTTTTGTTGGCTGCACTTTCAAGGTTTTACTTAGTTTAGCAAGTTTAAGCTAATGGAAAAAGTTTGTAGAGTTCAAAAGTGCAAATTTGAAAAAAATATGTTCAAGTTTATCGAAATTAAACATTGCATAAAATTGGTTGATAGATTTTAGCAAATGGAGCGAAAGTGTTGAATACTTAGCAATGAATGGCCAGATATGTATTATGCATTGGATGAAGGTCTTACTTTTCTAACAGTCGCCCAGCAGGCATGCCCATATAATTTATTACGAGTAAATAAATCTTCACTTTGTTAATATACACACCTACATACCGCGTATGTAGAAAATGTAAGAAACTATACAATATACATTTTTAAATCGTCTTGATTGCGGAAGTTCTATAGGGTGTAACATGTACATGTACACCTATAGCATCAATCGTTTAGGCTATAGTAATGTTTAAGAAACAAGAAAAAACGTTAACTTCGGTTGAACCGAAGCTCTAATACCATTCACACGAAAATGGACCATAGGTTTGTATGGGAGCTACCCCAAATAGTGGGCGTGGCAGGTCAATATTGATACTCTATTAAACTACAATAAAAAGAAGTGTATGTGCAAAATTTCAACTGGATAGCATAAAAATTGGTCCCCAAAAAATGCGCAACAACATACAGACGGACATACAGACAGACGGACATGGTTAGATCGATTCGTCTCGTCGAGCTGATCAAGAATATATATACTTTATGGGGTGTACGATGGCTCCTTTAATGCGTTACAAACTTTCAGACAAACTGATAATACCATTTCACACTATGTGTGAATGGTATATAAAAAAAAATGGATAAATACGAATATATTTGACAAAGTGATTTAAGCCGTTTAGACTTCAGTAATACTGTCATGACATTTGGAGCAATTTCCCTTCAGACATTGGGATGCCTTCAGGATTGTTGTACAAACCATTTGGATAGTTTCTATGCCCACCAAACGATTTTTTTTTCATCTGCAAATATATTTTTCTGAATAGGTATATGTCGGTTAAATGTCAAAATTGTTGAACAGGTTTGTGTGTAAAACACATGAAATTGTTAAATTGTTAAATTTTACTTTTTACAATTTACAATTTTTGGCAACGCATCATCATGACGGATGCGGCCCACTTCACGCTGTGTTCCACTCGTTAATATGCAGAATATTCGTTACTGGGGGTCTGAAAACTCCCAACTGATTCATGGTGTGGCTCTATAGTCGCCAAAAGTCACCGTTTGGTGTGGCGTACTGGTTTCAACAGGACGACACTACATGTCTCACTACACGCGTGGCACAGTGACTTTACTGCGACCAATGTTCTATGGACGTTTGATATCGAAAAGTGGTGATTATGATTAACCGCCGCGGTCTCCAGATTAAACGGCTGCTGACTTTTTTCTGTGGGTATATCTCAAGGAAAAAGTGTGTGCGAATCGGTCAGAGACCCTAGAGCAGCTTAAGCACAACATTTGCCGAGAAATTGCCGCGAAATGTTGGAAAAAGTTATGGAAAACGACGAATGAAGATTAAATCTTTGCGTGGCCATTGAGGTTGGACATTTTCCCGATGTCGTCTTCCACAAATGTCCAAACAAATTGTACAGGATCAAATAAAATTCCCCCAAAACAAAAATGAAGTTTTTCTAAGCTATTTAAAAAATATAATAGGTGATCAGGAGATCACCTATAATTGAAGAGCTCCCGATGCACACATAATAAATCCACTACGGGTTCAATATGACTGGCCCAAAATGTGCAAACAGGGGCCGAAATTAACTTAAAAAGATCGCTTGTTGCAATAAATCCCAAGGAAGTCATTGACATGATGAAGTGTTTTGCACATAATGTCAAATTCAATACTCTAAGATGAAAAACAAAATTTCAGCATTTCAAGATGATCTGATCTAAACTTTGCCCCCAGCTTCCCCCAAAAAGGTGTAAGTTTAAAAAAAAAAATCTCTTTGTCAACATAAAAATTAACTCCGGTTCTCCAAAGAGCTTTATAGCGCTATCGGTATCGGCAGTGAGTTGATAATGAAAGCATCAGTCATGAAATGAAATCTTATGTAGTATATAGCTGACGCTCTCATTTAAGAAATGAAACAGAACTTCAAGGTTTCAATACTCTTTGCACGCCTTCATTCCAGTTTTATGCGTTTTATGCTGGTGAGCTCCTAACGTAGTGAAACTTCCGTCCATTAGAGACCACAATATCACAAAAAATCCGAAAAGTGCAATCTGGCTTTGTATGTGGGCTACCCCTTAAAGTGGGCATGGCACGATGGTTGTGATACATGTTCAACCGAGGAACATAGGAAGTCTCCATAACCGACTTCAGATATATATCTTAAAAACTGAGCGACTAGTTTAATTCATACAGACTGGAGACAGGCACACAAACAAACGGACAGACAGACAGACAGACATACATGGCTAGTGCGATTGACCTCGTCGCGCTGGGAAAAACGAACGCTACAATTGAGAATTTGAATACAACGTTAACCAATTTTTAATTGGCGATTTAATGAAAGATAATTTACATATTTTAAATAGTTGGTTTTAATAAAAGGAAAGGCAATGCTAAATGTATTTATAAGGCAGTAAATGTATGAACAATTAATGCAACTATTGAAGAGAATTTTGCTTAAAGTGCACAAATTCTCAATCAATATTTAAAAATCAATTAATTCAAGTCTTTTGGCAAATCAATTTAAAACGAAACGCTCAAAATACAACTCTCCAATTCATAAATTTATGAATGACCGTAAAAGAATACAAATCTCATTTCAATATTCCACAAAAGTAAACAATTAAATTCAATTGAAAAGTAAGCATCGACAATTCTGTGCATCCGGAAAATAAATTGAATCGTAGAACGATGCAGCGATTCAGAATGGAAATATTTTCAAATCTAAGAAGACGCAAAATTGTGCTGACATTTTTGGACAATAAACACAAACGGAAAACTATAAAAAATTGTTTTGGTCTATTGAAAAAAAAAAAAAACAACAAGAAAGAAAGCTACAGTTGAGCGTACTTGACTACGAGATACGCTTTAGGAGATTCTATTTTTACGAAAGGCGCTAATTTTATAACTGGCCTCGGCCATACTAAGTATTGTTAGCTGTCAGCTGAACGTTTTGACGTACGAAGAACGTTGTTTAGAGTATCATGAAAATATCATCACTGTGGACTATCAAGGCAAGATTGCTTCAATGAAGTAAAATATTTTTACAGCGATCGAGCATCATCCTTAAGCACCATCAAAAACTGGTATAACGAGTTCAGTTGTGGTCGACGCACTCTACAAGACGAATTCCGGGAAGGTAGTCCAAAATTGGTTATTGTGCCAGAGAACATCGATGCTGTGAGCGAACTGATAAAGCAAGATCGTCAAGTTACACATCGTGAGTCAGAAGCTTCCTTGGCCTTTAGTATGACACGTATCTATGAGATTTTGCATGATCTTTTGGCCGTGAAGCAGATCTGTACTCGTCGGATGCCGCATAATCTGACAAAAGAGTGTTCATGTCGATTAGTGCAGGTAAATGTTGAAAAATTGATGCAGTACGACAATGCGAGCTCTCACACCAGCGAGTTTTTAACATGGAACTGATGGGTCTTCCGCCATACAGTCCTGATTTGCCACCCCTAATGACTGCATTTTGTGGAGCTACCTCATTCGCAGTGGAAAAAGTGCTTCGAAACATGGTTCACTCGCATGCAAAAATGTATTGATCATAGATTTCTATAGCGGGATACACACAAAGAGACCCTCTGTTGACCATAAATCCGCTAATTAAATAGCAGGCAAGTGATTTTTCCAAATTAAAATGTATCTCTCAGTTTGTGGCAGCAAATCATTTGTATATCGATATCGCGTTAACTTTCGTAACCGGAATTTTTTCTCGAAAAATATTCGGATTTCATGATCAAAATGCTGCTATGATTCAATATACTTGTTTGTAGGTATAAACAATTAAAAATAAATAAGACAAGCGCAACTCCTTGGCGAAAATGTAGAACATTTGAAAAGTAAATGCCAAATAAAAATTTAGTAAAACTACAATCTGTCAAAACAAATGTTTTACAATGCATAAAACGAATAAAAGAATAAAATTAAAAAAAAAATAAACAAAATTTTGAATATGCCACCTAACGAATAATATGCAAAAACTATTTGCGAATTATTAATAAGTTTTAAGAGGAATTCTTTTATTCACAGCAAAAATGAAGTTTTTGTGTTGTTTTTTCGAGTAAATAAAAAAAGAAAAAAATAGGTGACCACGGAAGTTGCACTCTATATGTGGGTTTGTTTTCTTTCGAAAGCACCTTGTATAGTATATGATCTGCCGAGAATGGCTTTGTTGCAATTCACATTTATACATTATAGAAAATCGGTGATTTATCAGATGTTCGACTTTAATGTTCTTTTAACATTTAATCCCAAGATGAGAATCAGTTACGTATTAACGGACCATAAAAGTTAATCGGATATTGCGAAAGCGATTATTTTGTCAATTAAGTCAATTTGTTGTCAAGCTTTACGATTTTAAAAGTTTTTTGTTCTGCTTATATACGAGTATATCCATCTGCTCAGTTATTCAATATTGCCAAATACTATTTATTTTAGTTAATTTTTAAATTTTATATCCATATGAGTTGTGGATGCATGTTTTTTATTTTATTGATTTTAATTTTTGTTAGTTTTTTCAGTATTCCAAACATTTTGAGAGTTTTCTATGGCATTTGCGTAAGCATCCGGATCAAAAAGCTAAAAAAAGAATGACTTAATAACTTGCTAATGCAAATCCTGTAAACAAAAGCTGCTCAGTTCCTTATAAATTATTGCCTAAAAATTTAAATGAGTCAGGCATGCAGCATAAGAAATGCAAAGTAGCTGACTGCTACGTGCTAAACTGCAAATTTTGGTAAGCTTAAAGTAGACGTATGGCAATTACATATATGTACGATGTACATACCTACCAAAATGTACAATGTACATACATATACATATACTTACATGGATATACGATAGTCAACGAGGCGCCTAAAACTATGGCATACAAAATGCAGTTTACTACCTTGCACACAAATGCTTGTACGTACATATGTATCTAGAATATGTATCTAGAATAGAAGCATGCTGCAGCAATGGGCACAGAATTTCATTTAAACTTAAGCTACTACACAAATTTTGCAAATAGGACACGTTTGAGTGTGCGTGTGTGTTTGTGGTAGCCTGGCTTGGTGTCAAAAATAAAACCTATAGTAAAAAGTTGTCTAGTTAAAAAAGTTGTAGCATACATTTCAACGCAAGTATTCTACAGCAACAACAACAACAAGAGCAGCAGCAGCAGCAGCAGAAGTCAAATAGCCTGCGACAGTGGGCTGGCATGCTGTTATTCTTTGTAATCAAGAAAGTTTACTTAAGTGTTATATATAGGACTATCTATTTTTGTATATATATATATATATATATATATATATATATATATATATACGTATACCTTGTGTTACCTTGTGTGCTCTTTGCTACTTTATGTCCTTTTTTTGTATTTAACACTTTTGTAACTCAAGTGTGTCAAAACTTTTGGCACACGCTGGGGCATGTATGCTTTTGCATAATTAAACAAATGATGCTATCCTTATACCAACAGAAAGTATATAAAGGGTGTTTTTTAGAGATGTAGAACTTTGATTTGAATTAAAATGCTGCTATTACATAATTTCAAACTGAAAATTGTCTTTATTAGTAAGATAATTCTAATTATGGTTCAATACCGCTCGCTGTTGACGGTAATTTCCTGCCGGCCATATATTTAATGAAGTGAGGACCAATGGCCCATAAAGCACACCAAACAGTAATCGAGAATTACTAGTGGAGTTTCTTCACTTCAAATGCGGGAATTTTTCTTATGGACAGGCCCATTTGGGAAAAAATGAGCCTCACCACTTCTAGTCGAATGTCAGCCCATTGACCAAACGCGGCATGATGATCATTCGGCTTTAATTCTTGCACCACCTAGATCATATAAGGTCATAGGCTGGTATCTTCAATAAAATGGATGCACACAGCTCCGATTGTTGCGCGCGATGGCGGATCAACTCATTTGGTTCCTCTTCAATACTAACAAAACTATAGGTCAGTTTTTTAAAAATTTTGTTGTTGTTTGTATTTGAATAAACAGATATGAATAAACGTAGAACTAAAGAAATAATTTTTTTTGGAATATGGATTGAAGGAGCTTTGTTTTAATCTTTAGTCATTAACAATCTTCAGTAGTATTTGAAAGCTTTACATACAAGAAAAAAAATAAAAAAGAGACAATTCAGTTTTGAACTGTAACAAATCTATACGACACTTGGTTTTATTCAGCATATAATAAGAGAAATCGTTAAGATAACGTTACAAAATTTTAATTCTATATTAAATAGGTCTTCCTTGTTCTTTTGCCTCCTCAAATTATATCTTCTTCATAGAATTTATTGTGGGTTTGATCGAGTTTTTTCCATTCTTTAAAAATGGCTATCACATATTCATGGCTGTTCATTCTTAAACTTACGAATTGTATTTCAAGGCTGCCTCGCTTGGCATATGGACGTCACACCATGACTGAGCCTTCTCAAAATTTTTGTTTTGAGCAAATGAGAGGATCCTTTCGCAAGTTACGCCAGTAGCTTCAAAAACCGTCTTGGCCTTCTAAATTCTGGTTATAGAATGTCTCCATACAAGACAGACAGAGAGAAGGAGATGGCTAGATCGACTCGCCTCGTCGAGCTTACAAGAATGTATATGCTTTAGGGGTTTTTCCGCTGGCAAACAAGTAACACGTGGCATTTTGATTAATTATATTAAAATTTTTTTTGCTAATCAAAATATACTAATAATTTCAATTCGAACGCTATTCTTTAAATGAAAAACCGATCAATGTAATCTCTAAAAAAACACCCTATATATGTGTATATATAAGAAATTCCTACATATCACTGGCTTACTTAAGGTCGGTTTTTAATTATTTACTGACAACGAGCAGAACTAAAGCACTGTACTTCTTATTTTGCCTACTTTGTTAAAGATAAATACGCACATCTGTAGCACAGCTTGTCGCAATCAAATCTTAGTTCATTAATATAAAACAAATCGCCCATTGACATAATTTATTTGTGCCAAATGCAGAAAGAGTCTTTATGCCCAGTGGATCAATAAAAATCAAACTAACAAGGCACTGACAGATGCACACATAAAAAAAGCAAAAACAAAAAAAATTTGTGAGGGAAACGAAACTGAAGCCTGAAAAAGAGCACAGGAAAGAAAAAGGACTTAAAAGGATGTAGCATAAAGCCTTTCATTTAATATAGATAAATAAATTGGCTTAGAACAAAGCTAAATGTTGTAGCTAAACGAGGGTAACTATAATTCGACAATATAATTGAAAGTTCGTTTGATGGAGCATTAATGTTTGGTACTGAGTATAGTTAAACAAGAAAAAAAAAACGCTGCAGTTAAATGTGCTCGAACACGAGATACTCTATATCCAGTCCAAGGGTACACTTTTGAGATAGTGTTTTATAAATAGATAGAAAGTAACATAATTTGTAGCATTTTCCAAACAATATTCATAAAATTTGTGCACCAAATTTGCAACAGTCGCAAGCACTAAGACAGACGGACATCAATAGATTGGCTCGTTCAGAGTATTTATAAAATTCAAAATTTTTCGTTTCTCTGCAAAGGCCTGATGAGACGGTCTTTTATTTACGTGTCAGATTGCTTATATAGTCGAGCCACCTCGTGTGACCGGGCCTTAAAAACAAGCCATTTCTTCAAGTTTGTAAACAGAAAATAGTTTCGGAGGTCCAAATTAAAAGAGTATGGTGGATGTAATAGCAATGTGTAGCGCAATTTATTCAATTGTATTACTATTGTATTGTCAATGTCACACTATTACATTTGTTGTAAACTTGGATGCCCACATTGCAGTCAGCTTTTTTATACCGAAATGTTTCTAAAAATATTGGCCTAGAGGGACCAGCATCAGCGAACTCTTGAACCATTTATCTTCGATCGTCCATTATTATACAATTTATTCAAATGACCATTTATACTATTGTGAGCTCTTTCGGACCGCCGAAACATCTATTTTATCTATTATGTTTGATATCGAAGCTGCAATTTTCACTAGAGAGGACACAATGATCTCATCCTGGTTTCAAATCCTAGATTCACATAACATTTTTATGCCCAAGCTTACTATACAAATTATTACTTATTATTTTAATATGCAAAAAGGGTACAAAGTCGTCGATAGAACAGCATTTATTGCTCGTCGATACACTTTAATGGAAATACACTTAAGTTTTCGAGCTGTCTGTGCTACAAGAAAGTTTCTCTAACTTTTGCCTGCGCACTTTTCGTACACTGTTGAAGTTTAATTTTTTCGCTCTTTTCAGCTTCATCGATCAATTATGAAAATTTATTTCCACGTCAACTTCGTTTTAGCCATATTACGACTCATTGGCTGTAACTTTTCCGCAGCTCATACAATTTCCGTCTATCTTCAGTTTTAGTTCATTTATTCACTATGTCCTTTGTCCATTGTGTCCTTTTCGACATTTCCTGTATTTAAGTGATTTTCGACAACGCAAAACAAAAAAAAAAAAAACTAAATAAAAAAATAAATAAATATTACGAGGGTATCGCTAAAAGAACAAACAATGCAATTTGTATACACTTTCACTTTGTAGAATATGCGAATGAAACGCACTTCAGAAATTTAATTTATTAGCATTTTCCAAAGCTAAACCCAATTATTGCTTGGAAATTCAAAATGTACTCGTTCACGTCAAGGTGGATTTATCTATATTTTATATATATAAATTTTAAATGAAAAACATCATCTTAATTACTTTAGCTAACAGTCAAACTCATGGACTAGATTAAATCAAGGGCATTTGATTAGTCTCATTGACTATTGTCGCAAAAACAAAAAAAAAAAAGGTTTTTCTTTTACTATTTTTAAGGTGACTACTGCGTAAATTGCCGAACGAACAAGGAAAGTAAAAAAAAAAGATATGACAGAACCTAGAAAATAAGAGAACTACAATATTTTAACGATTAGCATTCTCATTTAGCTAGAAATGTGAATTGTTTTTGTGGTATCGAATTTACATCCGATACTTTTTGGTGAGTCTATTATCACTTACATTTGATCAACTTTAGTTTGCTCTAAACGTAAGCGAATGAATAATGACCAATTATTTGAATTTTGCACCATTCCATATTATTAAAAATTAAACCCCGGACGTCATTGTCCAGTTGTGTACATTAAATTTTGATAACACATGCCGAATTCTATTCATGCATCATATCTGGGAATGTTTTTAGTTTGGAAACTTTAGCAAATTTAGCAACTAATGCAAATTGAAGGTTTCAAGGTCATTTTACATTGAGAAATATTTTTGACTAATTTTTTTGTTTCAATGCGAATAGAGAATAATACATAGAAAAATATTTTGCCGCATATAAGCGTGTAACGAAGTTAGCTACAAGCTCTCATCATTAAGCTGGCCGCACTTTACAGTTTTTTGATATTTGTATCATGCCTCTCAGCATAAAGACGCTCTCTTTTTCAAGCATTTCATAACTCTCTGCAAGTACAATTCTCTTTCGCTCTCTTTGTATTGTTGTTAAATTTTTCTATGGAAGTATAGAAAATCATATGATACATGGGGCTTTTTCTTGATAAGCATGATATAAGTACAATGAAATTTGCAATAATTCTGATATCGAAAAACGGATCATATTGACGAAATCACTTTCGAACAATTTATTGGGAAGATAAAGTCAGAGCATGGGGCTAGACATATAAAGAAACTTAGAGTCTCTAAAATCTCTGAAAACTAGATGCGGCGAATTTAACTACTAACAGACAAAGAGACATATATGGACTTTGGTATATTGTTTGATATTTCTCATATACGATAGGTATACAAATTAAACGAGTAGTACTACCCATCAATTGTGTAGCGTACAAAGCAAAACAAATTACTGAAAGCAAGAACAATTTGCAAACTTCGAGTTTCTCACTGTCGCGGTAATAGAATCCTACATACACGTATATACAGCCCTACAGAGTAATTGAATAGAAGCAACAATATATGGCTGCAAAAACCAAATCCAAAAACCATGTCGAATTGTATTGTACTGAACTTGTGCCTGAATACTTGAACCTAACAGTGACATGCGCCTTTGTTCAGTATTTCAACAGAGAGCATTTGACTTTGGGTGGCTGGGCTGTAGCAGCAGCCTCCTTCGCCGATTGTATCTTGTAGTACGACACTTGTATACCATTTTTTGGACATTTTTGCCTACGTGAGTTCTACGCTGTTGCTAAGTATATACAGAATATTTTGTACTGCCTGCGGCGCATTGACAGCTCTCTAGCCAAGTAAAATGACACTCAACACTGACAGTGAATAAATGAATGAGGAAAGTCGCTGAAGTTTGGTTTGACGAAATAAAGGACATAGTAGGAAATTGGAACGAGCAGTGTGCAATGAAATTTTACTAGATACTTTGCCAGTTTAACTAATGAACTTTACGTAATTTACTTTTAGTGGGTGACAAGTAAATTTGATTTCTTCTGCTTCAAAATCACATCAGATTGAATTTAAGTTAAAGCCTTCCAGCAGCAGTGCTTCTATCAATTTCAATTTGCGCAGTTTTATGCTATCTGTACATACTTTTATAAATATACTCCTATATTTTTCGGTATAAACAATTTCAGCCATTTACGTGTTTTATTTTTATCAGTTTTATGTTATTATTGTGCAATCTTCCGGAACAATGGTCTATGTAAGCAGCAGCAGCAACAACAGCAGGAGGAGTGTTATAAAAAATGTAGCATTTGTACTGACCTTACAATGAAAAAAAAAAGTAAAGAATTTATGCAGTCTTTTGTTATACCCTGTACCCATAAATTAAAAGGGTATGTTGAGTTTTCGCAAATGTGTGCATCAGGAAGAGGGAGGCGTGGTAGGCCTTATAAAGTAAATATATACTTGATCAGCATTGGAAGACGAGTCGATATAGATATGTTCGTCTGTCCGTCTGACCGTCTGTTGGAACAAAAAGATTTTGGAGACTATTAGAGATATTTAGACTCTTCTGCGTACTCTTCAAACTACTAGAATTAAATGAACATGACAATCCTACTTTAAGAGATCTAAATGTGACCCATTTTTTTAATTTTTATATGTTTTTTTTTGGTTTTGTGATAGGCCCTTGCAAACATGTCCCCCACTTTTAACTTTATGTAGGAAAATTCTACAATTTTATTAATTCTGATAAAATCTTCTCATATGTTCAGTTCGCCCACTAAATCATATAATCTATGGTAAGGATCCTTATTACAGGGTATTTCGAAGTCGAAACTCGACTGCAGCGTTCTTTCTTGTTTTTTTTTTCTTTTTTTGTATCATGTAGCTTGTTTTTTGTGTGACTAAATACCTACAGCTACAACACAGTATCGGACAATGTTCGCTGCAAACAATTTTCAGTTTGTTGCAAAAAATAGCACATTGGTTTTTCGCCCTGTTTATTCGCTTGCTTGACCCATGTTGTAAATATATTTAGCGACTCGTTTGCCACATTGCTGCTCTATTTCATTCTCTGTACATATATTGTACAATGTGGTCATACACATGTAGTAAGTAATATCCTTTTTTAGCTGGGACAGGATAGTGCGCATAATGTAGTTATCATACTGTTGGCTGACGTTCTAGAAAAAAGCAAAAATGTATGGCAATTCAAGTTTTTTCGTTTGTAAATCCTTCACTTTACATGGGTTGCTTTTTATATTGTGCGTTTAATAATGAAAGAGTAGTAATTTATCATTGAAAATGGCTCTCTGCATGCCTTTCAGCCTATTTCCAATGCACTTTTTTACCACTCAGAAGTGGGTACCTACAAAACGAGCTGTTTAAATACTTCAAAAGATTCATCAGGCGTCGAAAAATGTTGACCTGGCAATTTGTTTTTGATGTACGAGTATGGGAACAAAAAGAAGCCATTGGATGCTAATACAGCTCTGTAAGTTCAAATCAATTTGATGTTTTGAATGCTCAAATACTCTCTCTTGTAGGAACCGATGGGGCACAGCTCGCATTATCGTGATGAAAGATGATCCGTCTTTGCGGGTCGGTGTTCCTCAATTCTGAAATGGTTTTGTTGACATGACCCACTGCGAAATACATGAGGGATTGTTTGATTTTGTCCATTAAACTTAAAACTAAATGTACTAACAATTAAAATCGATCTTTCGATTCTGCTCACAGCAAAACCGCTAAGCTTTAGTGTTTCTTACAGTTTACTATGAACGTGATCACATGTCATGACATTACAACGGAAATTTACATGAATTTCGCTACGCGAATTGGTACTACGAGTACACTTGCCATAATCTCAATTTTTGGCCTTCCGCGACTATTTTTTTGACTATATCTGTGACAACCCCTGTATATTGAGATATAATATGAGTTTTTCCAAATGAGTTAACATATTTATGAAAGCAAAGTACGTTGCCTTTTCGTGATCCTTACATTAAATTAAACACGATAAAGCATTACCCTGCATCACCTTCCTTGGTATCAAAAGGTACTCACGAAACTTCTCCAGGATTTGTCGTAGAGTGAAAATTTGTCGCTTGTCTGAAATGACGAATTTTCTGTCTTATCAGTGTCTCCGTGTATGACTCCAAACGTTTGCACATTATACACAACTGTAATTTCTATCCGATTAAATTAGAGGTTTATTCCACAGTTGTTCGGGGTCTGATTTAGCGAAGATAGGACAAAGAGCTAGCCGCTCATCGGAGCCTCCCGTTTTGTTATTCTTTAGTTATTTAATTAGTCAAGTCGACCTCGTAATGTTTCGGTAGTTCTACAAGAGAGCCATCATCAATTGATGCTACTAAAAATACTTCTCTGTCGGCGATGTTGTTACCTTCGTCGCCTCCAAATTGGTTAGTAAAATGACTTAGCGAACGTCTTTCTCTGCAGTAGCTTGGTGACATTCCAAGAGTTCTTCAAAACTCTTCTGGCACCAATGACCTTCTTGGCAGACGTATCCATGGAGTGAGAAATATGCCTCCACTGAATATTTATTACTTTTTTTCAGATTAATTAAGTTTTAAATCGATAGTTTCTAATTATGTAGGCATTAAATATACAAACAGCAGCTTCGAGTGAATGGTTTTGCTGGTTTTATTTCATTCTTTTTAAGTTTTTATAAAATAATTTTTTTTTTTATCTAACCAAAGCTATTTTTACAATGAGATGCAAATCGTAATGATCTTTTACAATCTGAAATATTTTTGAAAATATTGAGCAGCTTATTGAGCCTTTGTTTCCTTGTAAGAGTACTTGGCATTGAATGCTTTGTAGTAGAACAAAACGTGTATATATTTTAAACTAATTAAGCATAAAATAGTTTGTGGAGGTGCAGTTCAGTGCTCCGATACAATGCCTTATCTATTCTTAAAAATGTTGATGACATTTAGTGATTTTTTTGAAACTCTAAGCTTTTGGAGAAAACTCTATAAACAATTTAATTACTGTTTCGTTACTAATTTAATAATTTTTGCTTCAAACTAATTAGTCAAAAGCGTATTTCAAGTTTATTCAAATGAAAGGCAGAAATAAATATGATTTCCTCTTCGAAATCTGGATGCTGATTAATTTTTATGAATTTCACTTTATATTAAAGTGCAGAAAGGTATTTGGTACTTTAAGCTCAAACATATAAAAATAAAGATATAAGCAAAGATATAAGCAAAGGCTTCATTGGTCCGATACAAATTATACCCATTTTTTTTTTTTTAGTATATAAACAACACATACATAAATCTAAAACAACTTCAAAATTACTAAAGTCTTATCGTTCTAATGTCACTATTCTTGCTTGTTTTATGGCTTCATTTCGAAGCAAGCTGTGCCCAATTTAAACACACAGAGGCCACATTATCAAAAAACTACAACGTCAGGAGCAACAGCCTCAGTAGTATATAGCAGGCTGCAGCTTCAATAGAAGTCTTAATAACATAGTTGGACCATGCTACTAAGCTATGCCGAAAAAACAAAGAAATTGAAACTCAGGTAAACTTTACAAAAACAGAAATTTTTACACCTACGTTGAAATACATACAATCGCACATGTAAAGATTTCTACATCGTTGAGTATGTGACATTGTAAGCGCCTAAAGCTGCTTTAGAGCATATTCACTCCATATCTAGCACGCAATTCTATGGCTTTAGTTGTCATACGAGTATGACTGTGGACGGTAGTCACCGCAAGTGACGAAAGCCCACTTCATTGTGGTGCTCTATCCTAAATGATTTTGGAGCTCATGATGGACCATTCTTTGACACCTAGAAGAGTCCTACGAGCCCATGATCATGAAAATCGGACCGGTCCACTCGATCCGTAAAAAAGTTATGAACTTTTTGCATTTTTCACGAGTTAATGAAATAGTCTACGTGTGTGTTTGTTTCTTTGAATCTTTTAGAAAATTTAGAAAAAAAAACCTTTCATTCGTAATGGTGGAATTTGGTGGTAGATGTTGAAAAACCTTTGATTTCAATTAGCTTTGGCTAAACGGTTTAATATTCTTTTGACATGCGATGTGTCGACGAACAGGTTTTTAAATACTTTTCAAACAAATGCATAGTGTTATAATATGACGTAGTACAATGACTAATTGAAAATATATATGTAGGTCAAAATAAAATTTGAAAAGTAAATTTTGGCGATTTTTGTAGTCATATTTCGAGTGATATTGGACAAATTTTAATATTCCACACTTTTCTGTAAAAATTCTGGGAGGTTATATTGTATATAGTTACTTACTTACTTACTTAAGTGGCACTGCAACCGTATAACGGTCATGGCCTTACGGTAACTTTGATATAGCAACGCAAATATCGGGTGGTGAAACTTTTTCTATCTATCACATCTGTTTTACATACACGCCAGTTATAACTGTTGTACTCATTATTCTTGGGAATTTTACCGTATGAATTCTAGATATGAATCTATGCGTGTATAAATGTAAGAAATGTATGTACATATGTACGGAATATGCATGCAAGGAATAACATATATACATATGTTTGCATACGCCGCCAATAAAAGAAATTGGTTTTAAGATCTCGCTAATTTATTCCCATTATGTTTCTATTAAATAATTTGGTTGCAAATAAATATGCTTGAGTTTCCATGAATTGTAACAGATACAATCCTTCGTGAACTAAAAAGACGATGACGGTGAAGAAGGTGTTACTGGTATCTTTAATACACTTCACATGAAATTTAAAGTCGTATAGAAGGTGGTTCTTTTGCTGCTTGCTACTGCTTTAAAATATTTTCATATAAAAATTAAAAGTGAGTTGCAGTTTTGCATGGACTCCTAAAATGATTCGAACTTGGCCTATATAGAATATTTTGTAAGGTTTGATATAAATTATGTCATATTAAGCATTTCTAGCTTAAGAAGAAATCCAAACAAATTTTCTCATAAAAAATTAACAAAAACTTAAAAATGGGGGCCAGGTTTATCGGCTACCTCTCATGTTTATGTAATACTAGTTATCTAAAGAACGAAAATAAAAGTATAAATATCCAAAACTGAGGTCCCTCCTATCTCTTATAGTCTACGAAACCTGTTCGTTTAAACAGACAGTTGGACTGACAGACGGA
The DNA here is from genome assembly GCA_035044765.1 of Leucophenga montana. NCBI lineage: Eukaryota > Metazoa > Arthropoda > Insecta > Diptera > Drosophilidae > Leucophenga > Leucophenga montana. The sequence continues at coordinate 773,072 of JAWNNQ010001780.1, read as the reverse complement.
TAAACGGATATGCATATAGCGACTCGTCTTCCAATGTTGATCAAGAATATATAAAATTATTGCTGTTTACTCTATGAGTACAGGGTATGGAAATGCGTAACAACATTCACACAGTCTGAGCGACTCGTTCAGCTGATCAATAATATACATATATTCTTTGTGGGGTTTTCGATGGCTCCTTCAACATTTTACAAATGTGTGAAAAACGTAAGAATGACCTTTGCCTTGTAGCAATTAACTTGTAAATGATTCTTCACAATTCAACAGTATTTATTTTCGAATTTGTTACTTTTCAACGATTTAATATTGTTTTGCGATCTTGTATGCTTCTTTCACTACGTACCTCTAACTACTCATATGTCAAATGTGACTGTCCTGAGTTTTAGAAATAATAAAATAATCGTGATGAAATACCATATAGTACATGCGGCGTCGTTTATACATTTACTGTTCCTGCCAAACACTTCATTTATCTGCTCTATTGAAATGAGTGATATTAAATACAAAAAAAAAAAACTCTTGAAGTGTTGCAAATAGGCTTTCGTGACTTGGTTGTTAACTCGTGAAGAGGTTTTATTATTTGACACATACATACTTGTACATACTCGTATATAGAATTGAACAGCATTTCTATACCTGCATTTAACTACATATATTCTTATGAAGTATCCTGTATGTGTACTGTAGTAGTTACATCTCCATCTACAAAATGTGCTGCCAGAAATTGTATTAGTTTTGATGGCATTTTTATGTTCATCTGTCATTTTTGACAGTTTTAGTGCATGAATGTGTGTATTTCCCTTCAATGGTATTTCTTATTTCATTTGATTTCATTTTCTCTTTCCTGTGGCTGAAATTCATAGAAAAGCACTTAAATTGTTTTCTAATGCAGTTTAAACTTTAGCTAGAAACTTTTCTTTTTCACTAGAGGAACTTTAAATCGCTGTAATAAGCACGAAACGCTTAATGCTAAATAGAATTTATTTGCTGCTCTTATTTTTTCCAGCGATTTTTTGACAGCACATTCGAGAAAGTTTAAAGTCAACAATCACGTCACTAATGCACTAAATCTCCGCGCAAACTGACAGGATATAAAGTGAGCAAGTGAGTTGACTGCCGAACGTGCTTTAAGCTTGATGTGAAAGGTGTTTCAATCTTGACGCACGTACATATGGTACATGAAGTGGGTTTGTGGAGTCTGTGTGTATCATTATTGGTTTGTATGATGCACATAAATTGTGCAAATAATTCCCAGAATCTGAAGAAGAAAAGTAAGTGTATGTATCGTAAAATAAAGCAAATGTACCTACATGGTTACGAGTGAAAGTTCGTTGCTCAATATTGAGTATGCCAAGAATTTAAAGTTGCCGAGAATTATATACAAAACAGATAGAATTGGTTTTAAATGCTCACAGGCTAAGGTTAAAATTTTTATTAGTGAAACCGCAGAATTTACTCATTTTTCATGAGCTTTAAGAATCATTCAATGTGATGAAGTTTTTAATATGGTACAGTTTTATAGTTTTATAGTGGCTCAATTTGGGCTCTTGTTAAATATTTTGTATAAGTAAAAAAATTAATAACATTTATACAGAATTTGACATTTGTTATTAATTACAAAAGAAGTAAGTCTATATTGAAATCAATTTGGTTCTCTTCTTCTCTTCAGTATCTCTTCTCATCAGTATTGATTTACACTCCTTCACTTGGGTGAATAACCCAAAAACTATTGCAATGCTGTTTCTTTTCCCGTCTCTCGTCAGTATTGAGTTACACTCCCTCACTTGGGTAAATTAAGCACTATGATTGCGCTCTAAAAGCAGCTTGACAGTCATAAAATATTACAATTTGTGGATTCCTGGTGAAATTTTGTAGTAGAATGCAACTAGCCTTCATTATTGAGAAGATCTCCGCCTCACGGTACATTGGAATGGTGTCAGGATTTCCACATATTAATTACGGCGTTCCCATTTTTCAACAATGCGTTCTCCATGGAAAAATAACTTCGAAAGTTGAAATTTAGTCTGCAGTTATCAGTGGTGCACCGCCGATTCGGTGTCAAAGATGCTTTAATGTTGTTTTGTCCTTGCAATGTTTTCTTCCAATTGCCGCAGTTTGTCAGTCTCAATGCGCTGATTGTTGCCATCTATTGATAGGAGGTATAGTATGATATTCAGGGCATCGTTATGTACCCTTCTCACATTCATGAAGTTGTAATGATTTTGTAGAACCGTTTACTATACTCGTAATATAGTATACAGTTTATACGTATCCAAGTTATTGTTTTGAGGTGGAAACTTCAAAACTCAAAAAAATCTTCATATATTATCAGAGCAGGAAACTTTTACATTTATTTTCAGCTTACAAGGCAGATAAGAATTGGTCAAGTAGGGAAATATAAAAAAAAAATTTCAAAAAAAAATACTTGTGGATTTCTTGTCAGATGAGAAGTGGGCCTTATATCTGTGAGGACATTTTAAAATATTACTACAAACAATCTTGAATAGATAGATGGGCGGTAAATGGATGAAATCTTCTCTGAACTCTGTATGAATGTCTTTACTGCCTTTTAACACACAAAGCTTTAAATTCTATTCAAAATACACAGTTTCCTCTATTATATTAAAAAAAAAAAATGAGATCTTACATTACAAATAACTACCGTACCATATATTCTTCTTCACATCGACCAGTCGATCTATCCATGTCCGTCTTGTGTGATTTTCCCAACTAATGCTGCTCGTATAATTTTAGAGATATCATTTCTTTTTGTTTAGTTTATTTCGCGAAAAAGAATACGAACATGAGACGCCACTTACTCTGCATCGAAAAATGTTTGTCAGCTAACTTAATAGCTATAAAACATAGTTATAAAAGTTCACGAGTGACAGATTGACGTAATGCCAAAGGTAACAATAAAGTTCGAATTACTTCTGCTTACCGAGAAACCTTTGGTGCATAAGCTACATAGCGTACAGTTCACTGTAGCCACAGCCAAGTGTGCTTTAAGGCATTCAATGTAGCCGATGGTTCAAATGGCTAAGTTGGTATGCCATGTCCTATTCAAAAAAAGCCCCCCGCAAACCCACAGCTTGTTTTAATTATTTTCTTAGCGTCCATAGTAGCTTATTTTGTAGGTGTGCTTAATTGTTTTCAAGTTTAATGACTTTATGTGAGCAAAATTTTCCAACACAATTACTTTCAATCACTTCTAATCTTGATATAAGTACAAATATCTCTAGCACTGGCGGCTGAAAACTGCAGCACTTTGCACAGCGCCATTTCACTCATTACCTAAGAGAACAATAATTAACGCTCGAGTGTGCTTAGTTACAAGATACCCTGTACGCAGTGTATAATAAAAAAAAAAAATTTTTGTTTTTTAAAAAAATTAAACTGGAACAAATAAACTCCTTACTGGGTGAAGGAGTCGGTGTTGAACTACTTTGAACCTTTAGGAAAGTAGTTAGGTTCCTTTATGCAGAAATTTAAGAAGATTCTCTGACAATCAGGTGGCGATCAGAGTACTAAACTCGTATTCAAACAATTCCAAGCTAGTAACGGAATGCATGGGAAAATTTAATAATCTAGGGAGACTGAATAGAGTACCCGGTCCTGCGGATATACTAGGTAACAAGGAGTCGGACATATTATCGAGAAATGGAGCAGCCAGTTCGCTTTGTGGCCCAGAACCATTTTGCGGTCTGGGAGCACACACATTTAGAATCTTAATGAAGAGGTTAACATATATAGCCAGAGATGATGATCAGGGAAATTTGTAAGTGTATTAGACCTAGAGGACTGCATTGAGTTGCGGAAAAATATTTTGACAATGTTATCAGGGTTTATGACTGCACATTTCTGGCTCAAAAAACACTTAGAAAATATGTATTAAAAGTGGCAGCACATGCAGATTGAGTTTAGAGAATGAGGATTTCCCGGCACATATTTTGAAAGATTGCACAGCCTTGACAGTAAAAACTTTCTGGGAGGAATGTAGAAACACTAGATCCAAACGATCTTGAGGCCTTTTTGAAGAAGACGGAGCTGATATAAGTGTTTTAGGTATTATACTACGGTGAGGACACAATAGACTCAATTCGGTTGCAGAACTTTACTAAAGATACATTAACACCAAGAAGTGCAAAGAAAAACTTTTTTTGTTTTAAAATAAATATAATGCATAGGGCCAATTCACTAAAGTGGATTTGGAACGTCCATATCACATACTCAAGTTTGGTGGCTCTGTCATCCATAGTACTTGTACACTTCGCACTACAAACGTGCACACAGACGCGCATGGCTACATGCACTCGACTTTTTATGCTGAATAAGAATATCTACTAGTACATACCTATAGTACATGGAATATGCCGCACTTTGAATTGGCTGTTACGTACATTTGCACAAACTTAATATACCCATTTCCAGCAGTTATTGTACAGATACATAGTATAAAACAGAATCGTGTTGTCTGCAACAAAGTTATATAAGTCTCACGTTTGCTGTATCCGAAGTGGCTGGAACTGCAAAAGTGTCTGCCATCGAAATTGAGTAATTTAAATAAGTGAAGCAAAAATGTAGAACAAATCCCGAAAGTGCAGTCGAAACTTACAAAAGCGATAATGTTGCCTATATACGGGCAGATATAGATACACGGTGTCTGCATACACACTCTCGTACTTATGTGGTACATATTTCGTCGTTCGTTGCACAAATTTCGACAGTTTGTAGATACAAAATAGAATTTGTTTTTTTTTTCTTTTTTTTTTTTTTTTCAAAAAATGCGGCGTTGCAGCAATTGGTAGACTAACCTCAACTCTGTGCTTGAGAGTGTTTGTAAGCCTGATTGTATGCAACGGAAACATATGCGGCTGACTGTCAACGGAAACCGTGCATAGAATTTACGTTGTATGTGTGTGTGTGTGTGTGTGTGTGTGTGTGTGTGTGTGTGTGTGTGTGTGTGTGTGTGTGAATATGTGAATTTTGCTGCGTGTTTGTTCTTGTTGGTTTGTGCTTGATTTTCTCGCGCGCCAAAAATGAATTGCTTTATGTAAATTTTGCTGACGTTGCAGCAGCAGCAACGTATTTGTATTTCATTCTTTTCATTTTGTTTTGTACCCTGTACGACTAGGATAGAAATGAATTTTAAGTTGATTGAATGTAAGACTCAATTAGAGACGTGGCAGGATCAATAAGGTGCGATTTTTAATTGTCCGTTAACCGCATATCCGAACACTTAAATGATGATTGAAGTGCAAAAGATCTCTCACATGGATCACATTTTCGACGTTACTGTTTGTTGTTGGCTGCCCAACGTGTGGTTCATCGCTCACCTTCTGAGAGCCTTCAATGAAGGTCTTGTGCCACCGTTAGACTTGTTCGTTGTACTAGCGAACGCTGCATTTTAGTATGTTCGAATTCACTTGCTGCTTGGAGGCGACTCATTGAGCGTACGCTCGTTCTTGACATTCCACTCATCTCAACACCACCCACCAAAGCGCAATGCGACGCATAGCCGATTCCCGAAAAAATCGTTGACATTTCTTTCCGGACCAACCCTGCATATCTTGGGTTGTCGGCCAATGCTTGACGCTGGCTGCGTCCTTGGGTATTTCGTTAGCAATAAAATTAAAATTTCCGGATCATTGCATTCAAATACTAAATATCAGCACAAACCAAATAAAATACAGTAAACAAGCGCACACAGTTCAGTATTTTCGTTTACGCTTCTTCCTCTTTTTATACTTCTTTAATTCATGTGAACATTTTATATGGGAGAACAGGTATTTCTTTTTTATGATTTTAACTGGCAAGAAACTTTGATTAAGACGATGTCAACTCCAAACTTTAACTTTGGTGGAACCGAAGCTTTAATACCACTCAAAATTCACTCAAAATTTAAAATTGTGTACTAAAAGTTGGAGAGTTAGATCTACTGATATTTATGAAAATCATACGATCCTAAGATTGCACCACATCACATCACAGCACTATAATAGATACGTTTTTCATACAAAAACCCAAAAGTAGGCTGTTGGGACCTACCTCTACAAGTGGGCGTGACACATTGATGTGGATACTTTATTTGGTTAGGTCCAAAATAAGCCGGAAACTAGCCATATATCTCAAAAATTTACACAAAAATGCGCACCAACAGAGACAGACAGACGGAACGAATGACGGTCATGTTTAGATCGATTCGTTTCGTTAAACTGATCAACAATATATGTGCTTTATGGGGTCTATAGCACACCGAACCGAAGTTCTGATATTATTCACATGATATTTCGAATAGTATAGCAGCTATATGGGTGATGCTTTTCTATGGGTATACCCCTAAAATTGAGTGGGACATGCCCATTTTGATACACTTCGTATATTAAATTGTTTGGAAAAACTTACTTATAATTAACACATTGTTTTTACATATTCTTTCACTTATTTACTCATCTGTCTTTAATAACGATTTACTAAATTTGCTGCTCGCATAAATAGCTATGCTATACAAATATTATAAGAATGCACTGCTCAAGTCAGTGGGAATTGTATTATAGCATTCTACATATTTTACAAATTTCTTTTTCTTTTGGGTAAATGCAAAATGTTGTTAATTTTGTTATATTTTTAGTGCTTAATTTTTTTTTTTAACCATATACAAAACAAAAACTCATCAAATTTGTATATATACAGAAATTTGTATTTCATGCAGTTTTATTTATTGCTTTTCCGTGTCCATTTAAGCGCATAATTTATGCATAAATTTCAATTATACTACTTTGCCTTTTTTTTTTGCTGGGCCAGTCTGGAAACATTTCCAGTACAACGCCTTGCTTATTTTTACTTTTAAACAATTTTATAAATATTTTTTTGCTTCTTTGCACTGTGGTGAATTCTTTTTTCTTTCTTTCTGTATTTCATGTTTTCGCATGTAATTCATTTAACTTTGTAGTTAAAAATTTCGGTTGCGCCTGCAGCAATTTTTTAAGTAGAATTTAAATGAATTCACTTTTTTTTTTGTTTAGTTACTTTGGCAAGTGAAACGAGTAAGTTTTAGATACGCTGAGCTGGCTCAACTTCAGAATCCAGTGATACATTTTCTTGCTGTAGGTGAAACAATGCGCACATCAAGTTTACTGCCTCTGAATTTTGCACATTATTTCAATTTCATAATGAATTGTTGAAATGTTGGCTACATATACATGTGGCATATTTTGCACGATTTTTCAGTTTCAGTTTGGCTTTACTTAAACATAAAGCGATTCACTAGCATATATACATATATCTGTAAAAATATTAAAATATCTTTGTGTATATGCATAAGAAATTTGAAATTCATAGTGCGTTTAACTTTCGACTTCAAAGCGAAAATGCTTGCATACACGTGAATGAAATTCTTGTGCATAGATGAATATTATGGCATATATCGGTTGGATGGTGAATTAAGTTCAAAGTATAGAAGATCTCACGTTCCCTATCAAACTTATGTCATGTTCTGCCACATTCTTCTGTTAAACGATTGTTGTTCCATTAAATTCAAGAGCTTGTTTTTGTGCATAACAAAGAAGTGTGAATTTATAAAACTAACTTGCTAACAATTGAAATATATTTGGTGCTATATGTACATACATTGTAGTAACCACAGTTGTGAATCAATTTTTTCTAATACATCGAATACATTTCTACACCAAATTGAAAGTATCTACTCGAAAGTGCAGCACTACATTTCAACATGACGAGCGCTCAATTACATATTAAAATTAATACCAACAATACAAATAAAAATAAATCTTTCGTCACAAAATCGATATCAGAAGTTTGTGAGTTACATTTTCCTTGGAAAGATAACCCCAATATCTCCCTTAATACTTTATCAAAACTAATGATTAAGCCATAATTTTGAAGATAAAGATTCACTAGAAGTGAAGTGGTTTGGAGACACAACCCTCCACCCCCCCCCCCATATAAAACAACAACTTTCGTTAAATGTATATAGTTGTATGTTACTATCTTTTAGAAGAAGGTTTCTAGTTATATAACATTTGGAACAAATGTGCGGTGTCGTCCCCATACGCTAAATGTGTATATTATGTTACTGTCTTTCAGAAGAAGGTTTCTACCTACAAAACGTGTGGAACAAATGGGCGGTGCCGTGCCCCTACATATAACAGAAAAACCAAATTCGTAATATCTCTGCAACGATTTGACCGAACGTTACGAAACTTATAGAGTGTGCTACTATTGTTCAGGTGAAGTTTTCCCAAAGCATACCAGTAGAACGGCCATAATCGAAATTACAGTTAAATGATCGCCCTTATCATGTTAAAATTCATAAGGTGGCATCAAAACGGTAATTTGGTTTAAATATTTAACTCATTAAACCCATCCGGTCTACCACCCCTTAAATTTTAACGCTAAATAGCGTTCAATTAATGGTCCAAGATTAGTGGTAATTCACACAGGTGAGTACACCATTACTGCTAAATTGATACATTACAGCAAAATTTAGTTCATACCATTACCGCGCATTAACCACACACCTTCTGAGCGAACCATGTCATTTTAAATGACAAGAAAACAGTCTCCAATAAAAGTAGCCTTCATTATGAGCATTAATAAAGTACAAGGTTAGATGCTCAAGTAAGCAGGATTGTATTTACCAGAACCGTTTTTTTAATATGGACAGATATACGTGGCTTTTTCAGTAGTTCGTAGATTAAATGATATTCAAGTTTTAAGGAGTATAAAAGACACAAACTACCAGTAATTTATTTCCCTTTTTATGACTGGATACTTAAAATCTATGGCTCAAAATCATATAACTTTGAGTATTGTCGCAAGAGTGAAGCATAGGGCGGTATCTGTTTCTTGAGCGAGTTGCATTATTTACGTTCGGGTCAATAGCCCAATTTGTGTCTGACGAGTGGCATATTTAACTTTATTTAAGAGAGTTTATGTCCCGACTCGACTTCAGAATAGCTAACACCTCGAGTAAATTAACTTTCTACGAATCTGTTTCCAACAGCACTTGCGCAGAGACAGTCACACTGCTATTAGTGTACACAGTTACGGAACATAGACCGGAGTGTAACATGTTCGTCTTCAACTATACCTGATCGGTGGCACTTTTGCAAAGTGACCGAATATAGGTTATATATCTAGTCGACCACAATAAATCTTCATTTGTCAAACACTTCTAACACCCGCAACGTTTAAAATTTTTGTTAAAAAACTGTTTTGTGGCCCTTCATCCAATAACTTAGTTATTATTATGAACTTATTTTAGACTGTTCAACGGTTTATGGCAAAAGAAGAAAATCGTTTATTTTTGCAAATCTTTTTAAAATAAAATTGTAGTAGAGAGATTGGCTAAAAAGAACTCGTTTGTAACGGTTAAAATTTATTAATGATATCTTACGTTTATAAAGCGAATCGTCAGTGTCTCTTAAATGACCAGAAGCAATTGAATTGCATTTTGACTTGGCTCTTTTCTTCGAAACGCTTGTTTTTTGTCGATTTATATTGGTGGAATCATTTATGCTATTCCTCGCGGAATTGATGGAGATTTTCGGGAAATAATCTTAGATTACAATACCGAAAACACGTTTGTACGGAGACTTTTTATAACTTTAAGCAACGCAAGTATCAAAATGACCGCGATTTATCCATCGGTTTTACCCAAGCTAGTGGTTTCTCTTGTTAAAAATAAAATATCCTTCATTAGTAAATATATGCATTTAGTTATATCCACCATTAGGTGACCGACCAATATATTATGTGGCCAATATACCAGTAACATAAATACTATATATCTAAACAAAAAATTATAACAAAAATGAAATGATTTCCACCAATAGTATCAGCTAAGTATGAATTGAATAAATATTTTAGCTAAGCTCCAATCATGGAAAATCTTCAAATCCAATTTTCTTACTCGTTCTCCTACATTTATTTCAGTTAACCAAATTACTTTAAAACCAAAAAGAAAATTGTCTCTCACAACACGTGCACACAATTAATTCCACGGCATTTTCACGCCTCGTTATTGCCGCAAAGTTTTATTGCTTTCAATTTAGACGCAGACTTGCACAAATAATCCTACCTCAGCGTAATTTGAGCTAACACGAAGAAAAACTGCAGAAAACAACTGAAATAGCCAAGAAACAAATTAAATCGGCTAAACATTAAAGTATCACAGTATATATACGTATAGTCCATAAAATTTGCGAGGGCGGCATAGTAAAGGAAAGAAAGTGAAATGGAATTAAAGAATGGAAATGCCGAAAAAAAAGAATAAATAAATGAAGAAATAACCCACTGTACTTTGACAACACACCCCATAAAGATACGAAACAAACCAAAACTCAAACTAATGATAACTGCAGCATTAATTTCATCAGCAGCTAATGACCACACGCAGCGAAGGCACAAACAAACAAGAAAAAAAGTTAACTTCGGTAGAACCAAAGCTCTAATACTCTTTACCTATGTTATATGAAAGGTTTCTCAAGATCTTTATGGATCATCCGCTTTTGTTTTTTGACTAATATTGTTGAAGATTTTACATTTTTGAGGAACTTGTCGTACTCTAAATTTGAATAGCAGAAGTATTAACGGGTTTTAGTACAGTTTTGTAAAATCTTACATTTTTTTTTCTAGACTGAGTTGATTTTCGTCCTATGTTTTTCAGTTAATTTTCTCTTTTCAACGCAAATCATGGTTTGTATCAATGTACTTTCAATGATTTAGTAATTTCTGTAATAAGAGTTCAGCTAAGCCTGAAGATGGATAGAAGATTCTGCTGAGAAACTTCTCATGGCAATAATGGCTGTATCATCAGCCCATTTTGGTATACATATTTCATTTGATACGGGCATGTCGGCTGTATATATAATGTAGAGCACAGAACGTAAAATACTCTCTTGCGGAAAATCTTCGTTGATAGCAAAAAGTGAAGATACAGGATTAATTAAGTAGGAGTTAAAAAATAAAAAGTATGGTGCAGGAAAATTCTTTTTTGTTTTTTATATTATAACGGAATGTCATTCCCTGTTAAAAGCTTTCTGACTGTACAGAAACACCACTGTGCAATACTTTTTGTCTTCTAATTCTTTCGTTTTTCTTTTGTAATTTGGTGGTTCCATGCACTCTTCTAAACAGAAACTGGTGTTCTGCTAAAATGGCAAGCTTGTCTAGCACTGGTAACAATCTTCTCCATAGTAAGAATAGCATTATAAACAACCTAGATGGTCCTCGCGACGTTGTGCGCGGCCCTCCTCTTTCCCCTGCCTCTCCTTCCCCCTGCCACTCCTACCCCTGATTAGAAAAATCTAAAACAAATTTTCTGTTTATCCAGTCTCTACGAATTTTCACAGGATCACCCACGGGACTATTTTAAATATTGCCACAAAATTTGATCAAAATCGGTTGAGCGGTTTCGGAGTCTATAATGAACATATATACATACTTCCATAGTAATAAAATTTTGAAAACACCAACTCATGATCATTGACCTCTTTAGCTCATGACCAGCTAGTGCGACATCTAGCGTTGAGTTGAACAACATCTAGTTCGCTTGCTAGCGCTTATGTGAAATTGTGTGGTCCTCCCCACCTTTCACATACATACAAACATACAAACATACATACATATATACATATATAGATTTTAGATTAATATTAATATTGGTGCTCCGCTCCTATTGGTCTTAGCGTGATGATATATAGCCTATAGCCTTCCTCGATAAATGGAATATCTAACACTGAAAGAATTTTTCAAATCGGACCAGTAGTTCCTCAGAAAACAAACAAACAAACTCTTCAGCTTTATAATATTAGTATAGATGTCAAAAAACAGATGCATTCTGGTCGAAGATTTTGAATGGCAAAGGGCTATCAATTTTGTCGAAACCAAGTATTTTTTTTTTTTACTGATGTCCTTAATTTCCGATTCAACTGCCGTAAATGTGATTAATCGAATTGGCAAAGTAATTAGTAGCTCTCCAAAACTCTGTCCATAAACGTTTGTAAACGCATCCTGGTTTCTTATGAATTCAGTTAACTCATATTGTAATTCTCTTCTCAAGATCGTTAGCTGACTTGTTAAGTACTCTTTCATCTGCTGGGCTTAATGATTTATGCCACTTATTTCTGAGATTTCTTTTGTCATATAGTTGGCGCCCAACATCAGCGGGGGGATACAAATAATATCTGCAGTGGATTATCAGTCATTGAAAGCGTTTGCAGAAAGCCAGCTTAGTATATATTACTTGTAAGGGTTAAGGATATATCCAAGAATACATACAGTATAACACGGTTCAATATTTTGTTCAAATACGTAGAAATAAAATAAATTGATAATGGAGGATTGGTTTGTATGAGTACTCTGTAGTGGGTGTGGTATAAACATTTTTATTTTCATTCAATATTTGCTTGCTATAAAAATAAGTTTCCATACAGAGTTGCTGCCCGAATTTTTTGAAACTGAGCGAATAAAACGTAGTCTACGTACTTATTAAAAATATAGATACATTGTGGGATTCAAATGATTTCTTAAATACCTCGCCAAACTTCTAAAAACTTGTAATACCTACTTCATATAATGTGTGAAGGGTATAAAAAACCATACAGCAACGTGGAACAAAACTAAACGCGACATCGACGGATGGACGTCCTGTTAAGTGTCCTGCTTTTTTGTTCCTATACCGCGTGCTAAGTATATGTGGGTGTATGTGTATGTGTGCGAGTGTATGTTTCTCTGCATAAGGTCAGAAAGTTTTGCCGGGTGAGTGGTAATGACACTCATTATCACAGCTCAAAGCACTTGCGCTCCATTTTCGCCATCTTCGCCATGGAGAACTTTGTTTGCGCCATTTTTCGGTTTTTCTTTAGAGCTTTGCACTTTTTGCTAATCAGCAGTACCAAATTTGGTTAAGGGGGTTTCTTTTTTTGTTGTGCTTGCATAAATTTAGGTTTTAAATACAATTTGCTTTTATATTTCTAAAATGAAAAATAAAAATCTTAAATAGCAATTTAATTATGCCAAACGCAATTAATGCGCATTAAAATAGCGCAAATCTAGTAAAAATTTTGATGCGAAATTGCGTATTGTTTGCGTATTGAAAACGTTGACATTATTTTTAGTCTATAAAAATTTATTTTCAAATATTATTCATCAGTTTTGCATATTTTCAGGCCTTGAGCCGATTTTCATTAAGTCGGCTCAGTTTGTGGTCATCATCAATAAAATTTTCAGCATATGCCAGACCACAAATGGCGACACTCGAGCTCTGCTCGTTAGTTTATTTGCGTCATGGTTTGGCAATATGTTCGTTTATTTGGTTTGTTGGTTGAAAAATTGAGTTTATATTCAAATGTATTTCATTTGCCAACATGCAAATGTTTTTATTTAGCATTGGTCAAAAGCTATACTCGTACATGTGCTTTTTTAGTTTGTAAAATATTCATAACTGATTGATTGACAGTGAAATGGATTTTTCAGAAATATTTAGAGTATATCTTTTGTTTTATTTTGACCTTTACCAAAAAATAAAAACATCGTTTAGTTAGCTGAAAACCAAGTTTTAGGCCTTTTTAAATGCAACGAAGAATTGGTATAGTGTGCAGATCAGGGATGGTCATAACTATTACTACATTCAAAATTGCTACTACTTTGTATAAGAATAAAAGAATAAAAACGATGGAAAGATCGAAGAACAAAAAAAAAAATGGTTATGTAATTTCCGCTGGTTTATGCAAAGTGCTCCGTATGTGTGTATTATCCATATATATTAGCCAAAAAAACAAAAGTACATGAGGCTCCAAAGTTATGAGTTTTAAATAGTGATACTAAAATTTGATTTTTTTCTGTTTTTGAATTTTTAACTTATACAAAGCGTATAAGTACCTCTATAAGAAAGTTTTTGTCAGGAATCCGTATCCGTGACTCTACCCTTGAAGGATGGAGAGTTTGCACAATGCTAACTAATAGCTCTGCACTATAGACTTACTTTTTTGGTGAAACCTTGCAATCTGAGAAAAATATGAGAACGCCTGTTGAAAAGAAGGAAATGAAAAAAATTCTTAATCAAATTTTCAACAAATCAGAAACATTTTACGCCAACGAATTCATGGCTCTAGCGTCATCTGGTGGCAAATATGTGTGTATATGTTTAACTCTGAGAAGATTCCGTACATTCATATCATTCGTTGATTTTCGCATGATTCGAAACATAAATTATATTATATTATATGGGAACTGAGGAACGTTACCCAAACACAAACCAGCCCCCCCCCCCAACAGCATTTTCCTTCAGTACGAAAAACGTTTCTTTTTTCTTCATTTTCATAAAATAATATGTTTCTTTTTAAAGAGCCTCACACACCAACCACACCCCTCCCCCAAGAGAATTAGAGTTGAACCTCCCAGCCCCGTGTTGTGATACTGATACGCTTTGTATGAAATGAAAATTCAAAAACAGCAAAGAAGTCGAATATTGTTACAGTTTTTGAAAAATCATAACTTTGGAACCTCTCCATAGATTTTTTTTTGTTTGTATCTCATTTTCTTCGTAAAAGTTTATTATTCATCAAAAAAATAAAAAAAAATGGCCAAATTATATTTTGCCCTATTTTTACAAAAAAAATGCTTTACGGCTAGTTTTCCGTCAAAAAACGTGAATTTTGGCGATATATAGTTCTATTGTGGACGTAACGTGGTATCCTTTTTACAGTTTCCGAGATCTCTTTGTTCAAACATTCAAAAATTATTTTAATTATATAAAAGTAAAAATTAAAACTAAATTAATGAATTAAAAAGAAAAACAAAATATGTGGCCTTGAAAAATGTGCAAATACGGGTCAAATAGCCGTATTATGTGCGTGGTGTTGGCTGTGGGCGTGAGATACACAAAGTGTATTATATGCGTATGGCTAAGGAGAATCTAACTGTCGAAGTTTGTAGTCTCTAGGTCTTATAGTTCCTGAGATCTGTTGCCTTATACATCCAGACGGACGGACGGATAGACGGGTATATCAAAATGAACTCAGTTTCCGTTGCTGAGCAAGAATATATAAACTATATGGAGTCTACCAAGCTTGCTTCAGCCAATTACATTCATTCGCTGAAACGTATTTTACTCTTGTCCCGTGTATAAAAACTGTATATTGAAATATTTCCGATTATAATATTCAAACTACTTAACCGATTTTAAAAAGCTCAAAACAAGTTTTTGGGTATTTTAAATACTCTATTTCATCTCTAGTTAAAGTAGTCGTCCCAAACATGAAATACATATATCCAAATTAGTGTACCTTCCTTCTACCTCCTTTCTAAAAAAAACTTAAAAAATGCGTACCGTGAAAATACATTAGGAGACAAAATTTATAATAAAAAATATTGTATCGAATACATTTTTTAGCCGGAGGCTAATGTAAGTGATGCATAATTTTCTTTTCTTTTCTTTTTGATTTGGATTTGGTTTTTCCTCGTGAGTTAATAATTATTGTATTGTTTTACGGAAAATATACAAGTACATTAAAACCATCAAGTAAGTTTTAAGCATAAGTTAAAAGTCGTGCGGAATTAAAAGTATTCGTTTAGTGTCAAAATATGTATCTCCAGACATATTGAAATTCTTCAATTACTCTTAGTAGTTTCTGGTATTTATGAACCCGAATAGTTGGTTATATATATTGTGCAGCATTTGTCTCAAATATGCGTTGTAATCAGTCAAGAAATATTTATAAGTTAGTGATTTAAGTTCACTGTTGCGAACTTATTGCTAAAATCAATATGCTATTTATACTTTCTTGTGAATAGTATTAAAATCGATTAAATATACTTAAACAGAAATTCTTTAAACTTAACTATCGCAATTCTTTTGTTTATACTATGATTTGATTAAGCACAGCCTACAAATATCACTTCATCAATTACGCATAAGCCATGTTGTCAATAATTATCATTGCCATTTAGCAACATTCATCAATCTTGATAAACAACTACTATGTATAAGCTGAGCAAGGATATAGTATGTATGTCGGTGTATGTTTCTACCGTCTGAGTGATTATAGCTTTAGCTTTTAATAATCTATCACATCATCAATAGCAACGTCATCGTTCTCATTATCATTATCAGCATCAGGCATAGCTATCGTTCTCATTTAACCCGAAAATTGTTAGCAATAATCTGACACAGACTTCGACTCCAACCCCCACAAATACGCTTAACTATTGCAACGCCCAAGCATCAGCTTCGGTAGAGCATTTTCATTGGCATTGACATTTTCTAGCTGGCATTTTGGGCACAATTCTACAAATATTTGTATACCCAATACGCATAACGTAAACGGCTATATTTAGTTTGTGCAAATGTATGTAGTAGGCAGAAGGAGGCGTGGGTGACCCTATAAAGTAGTACATATATTCTTGAATAACATGCGAAGACGAGTCGATATATGTAGATATGTCCGTCTGTTTGAACGAAAAGATTTCGAAGACTATACGAGATAGAGACTTCACTTTTAAATATTTAAACTCTCCATTTACCTCTTCAGATAACTAGTATCAAATGAATATGCCAACCTCACTTTAAGGATTAGCCCCCATACAAATCTGCTCTCATTTTTAAGTTTTTGTATGAAAATGATTTTAGTTTTATTGTTTATTACGGTAGAAATGCAAAATTTAGCATATCTAATGAATATACCGCATAGGCACTGATCGTACCACTATAAAGGGTAGCTCCCTTGTAAACATGGGCTTCTTTTTTAAGTTTTTGTGTGAAATTGTTTTTGTTTTTGAACTTAATTATGATAGAAATGCCAAATTTGGCATGTCTCACATCAATCCTTATATAATATTCTATATAGCCCCAGATCGGGCCACTTTAAGGGATACCCCTTGCAAACCTTCACCCCTTTTTTCAATTTTTGTATACAAATTTGTTGCTTTGATTTGTAATTCATTCTAGTATTTCACCAATTCAAATAAAATATTCCGCATATGTCCAGATCCAACCACTAAAGAATCCAATCTATGGTTCATACATAGTGCCTTAAACAAGGCACAAGGTATCTCTAAGTCGAGCAAACTCGACAGCAGCGTTTATTCTTGTTGCATATATGTATGTGTGTGAATCTATTACTATTATTATTATCACTGCAAATGACTAATGATGACAATAAGTCTTAAGATGTTTAGCCTGGCAAAAAGTTGTCTGGAATATTGTCCTTGTCGTTGTCATGGTCGTCGACGTCTGCTAAACGAGCACAATACACATATATGCGCAATAATACATATTTTGGACAGTCTGACAATCGTCTGTCCTTTTGCAATATGCCAAAGCGCAAAATTAACTTGCTCTAATATACAATATATCTCATATAACTACTCGTACCACATGACTGTAGAACTCAGAACTTGAGAAGTTTACTTGTGCGTATGTAATATGAAATATAAACATTTTGATGCGTAACGTAATACTTTATATGTTAAAATATGCATTCATATTCAGGCTTAGAAGCGGACTAAGTCAAGTGACATTTCTTGCGTTGACTGCGCCTTGTTGTCTTGGTAGTTTTCCTATAGACAAGTGGGCTAAGATTAGTTTGGTAAGTTGGCTTGAAAACAAAAATTAATTCAAACTATAAACAATATACTACAACTTCTCTGTCTTTATTTCTCATATCTTCCGCAACACTTATAAATGCATTCCTATTTAGTATAATAATAGAAGGCGATAACATGCGAACAGCAAATTACCAGTTGATAAGACTCTGCGATCGCGAAAGATAAGGATTATGGTATGTTTTACTTTGTACGCGCTGCGCTATTATTTTGGTGACTGTCTCTCGGTTTGTAATTGTTGTTGTGATTGACGCGCGGTGCGATAGCAACAACAACAAACTAATAAGCGGAAAAAATTGCAACAATATTCCTAGATTGCGGTCGATTGTCTCGACCGCTACACCCAACAAAAATATTAGTAACTATTTGCCAAGCGGAACTGGCCAGATTTTCTGTCCAAATTGGACAAATTTATACTGTAAATTTTTTGTTAAAGAATAATCTATCATCCCAAAACTTTAATTTAAAGATCTTCAAAAAAGGTAGAAAAAGATTTTTTTTTTTAAATTAATATGTAATTCCAGTAAATCTTATCCGATTCACATAAACAGCATACCATTGGAAAGAGGAAAAAATTACATTTCACAAGATATAAAATTGTATAAACATTAATAGAGAGACAGCAGCATTCTTGCTTGTCATCGTGAACCCCATAAATTGTATATGTATAGTCATGATCGGCCTGACATGGCGATTCGATTAAGCTTGCATGTCTATCTGTCTGCCGGTGCGTTCCAAATTCCCTCAGTGCTTGAAATATTTGTTGGCAAGTTGTTATAGAGACTACTATTTACAACCAGAAGAAACAAAATATCGAAAATGACCGCGATGTAATAAATAAAAAGTATAGTTCCCTTACTAAAACACTTTGTATTTATTTTGTTGCATCGTACATGTTTGAAATAAAACAATTATTATACTGGGTGTCTCAAAAGAAAGTTCATATTTTATTTGCTCATTGTATGAACGCAGCTATTCCGAGGGGCGCGGAGAGTATGTCAATCGGTAACCTAGCTTTTGGGAATTTAGTCGCTATGGAGCGTTTCTCGGGAGCGGACCGCGCGTTGTGCGTGCGTGTATTTTACAAAAACGGTAATTCAGCAACTGTGACGCGTAGAAAATTCTGCTGTATTCGACATGTTTGTCATTTAAATGATGCACCAAGCCCTTGACTCATTGGAAAATGGGTCGATAAGTTTGAAGAGACCGGTTCAACGCTCGAAAAATCAAAATCCGGGCGTCCAAGGTCTTTGAGAACGTTCGAAAATGAAGACAGTGTTACTCAGTCTGTTCGTGACAACATGTTGCTTTAAACGTGCATATATCATCATTGTTCCGCATTTTACACAAACATTTAAAGTACCCCTACAAAATTCAGTTGCCGCAAGAATTAAAGCCTCAGGATGCTGGACAGAGGCTTTAATTCACAAACCAGATGATTGAGCGCTTTCCAACGTTTACCAATATCTTGTTTTCGGTTGAAGCTCATTTCCATCTTAAATAAATTCCCAGAGAGTGTATTTTTTCAATAAACTACTTAACTTTTTTTTATCGATTTTTTTAAATGTGAACTCTTTTTTGAGACACCTTGTACTAAATTCAGTTGCACATTTTGCCTTGATTTTCCTTAAAAATTAATTAGTACATTTTGTGAAATTGTTTGTAGAAGCAAATTTTGAAAGATAATATGTACGATAATAATTTGAAAGATAATATGATCAAGTTTGTAATAAATCTTGAATGCCACGAATACGTCTATATAAATACATTTGCCAAATTGAACCAGCTGAAACAATTTATTACTACGAAGAAAATATCGAGGTGCTCGACTAAATATTCGAAATCAGCTGTTTGCTGTTTAAGTAAAAAATATAATAAGTACATAAATGAAAGTTAGAACATGCTGACTTTGTTGAAATTAGTTCCGACACACAATGCGTCAGACAGCTGTTTGCTTTTTTGACATACAGTTCACACATATAGCTGTCTCCCTCTCTCACATGCATAATAAATCTGTACATATTTTAGTAGTAGTATTTATTAGCGTAGGTAACACTTTATATAAATACATTCGAAGCTGCTTATATCGTATATGAGCATATCTCGGCTTGTTTATACGTTTTTCATACATTTTGCTTATTATTAGATACACAAATAAAATATAAATAGTCTACTTAAATTGAAGTAAACTACCTAATTCATTTAGTATTACCAACTGATCGAATTTTTCTGAGTCACCTCGTATATATATGCATATTTCAGTGTCTGTATAGTTTGCTGTACTACTCTTGTGCTATAGTTAGTTGCTATGAATATTGTTTTTGTTGTTGTTGTTGTCTAAGTATATAAGCCCATAATTCAAGTAACCTAATCTGTGGCACATAAATATTGTAGCACTTCATGCTGCATACTTTTGTTTACGAAGCTTTTACTTATAATTTGATATGATAACATAAATTAAGCATGAAAATATGTTGGCGAAATTCAATTAACATATTTTAAATTCAATAAATAAAAAATTTTCATCTTTATACAATTTATTAACTTTTCCACTTAAATTTATATATTTGCAGGTTTTTTTCAAAAAGACAGCAGCGTGCCTGGAAAGCAATAAGGTAAGCTTTATTTTCAATTTTCACATAATCATTTATTTAAATAAGGATTTTTTTTTGTTGGTCCTGAACTTTATGTGTATACATTGCGTGTACGCAATATTTGCTGCCAAAGCAATCAAAATAAATAAATCACAGCAACATTTGCATACTTTTAGAAGTCCATTTTAAGAAAAATGAATTTATATTGGCTCAATCACAGCGTTTATACTTGACAAATCGCAAAATTCGCATATAATTTTTCACTGTCAATTGCGTTGTGTGAATTCATCATCGCGTAGACAGACAGATATATCGATCAGATAGACAATCAATCCGTAATAAGAGCGAGAAAAGTCAACGATTTGGCAATGTATTTAATGGGCGTACATCTGCACTGCCTACAGCTATAGGTAGGTGTCTGAAATGTGTATCTACCTTGAAAAAAAAATAAAAAAATAAAAGAAAAGTTCCATCTTCTACTATAATGAACATTTAATATGCGAAAATTGAAAATCGATATGCTAATATATTGTCGATGGCGTTGTTAGGATACTTTTGCTCCTGCTGCTCCTGCTATATACGTCGCTGTTGCTCCACTTTTTATTTTTATTATATTTAAAAAGAGTATATTAGGTTTGTGTAAATGTATGCAACAGACAGAACGAGGTATACAAAATATGTATATTCTTGATCAGCATCGGAAGATGAATCGATGTAGACATGTCCGTCTGCCCGTCTGTCCGTCTTTTTCCTCTTCAGCTAATTAGTATTAAATCAGCATGCCAACCCAACTTTAGGCGGTAGCGCCTATACAAACTTATGTAAATTCTAATAAAAAATACCGTTTAGTTTCAGATCACTCCACTACATGAAGTGACCACCGTAGCAACTTGAGCTCTACTTTTAAGTTTTTTAAGACATTTTCTTGTTTTTATTCTTAATTAAGCTAGATATACCAAACTTGGCGTATCTTACATCAATCCCTGCCTAACTTTCGTCACTGGATGGTCTTGGTTTCAAGAACATTTGCTTGATTTTACACCGTCTTTTTATGAGTATATGAATCATACAGGGTGTCTCAAAAGAAAGGTCACATTTGATTTGATGATTGCGTGACCGCAACTATTCCGCTTTTGGGAATTTTGTCGCTATAGAGCGTTTCGCGTGTGCGGACTGTGAGTTGTGCGTACGTGAGTTTTACAAAAACGGTAATTCAGCGATTACCGTTAAATGTGAACTTTCTTTTGAGACACCCTGTATAAGTAGCCATAGTGCAGGGTATCTCAAAGTCGAGCATACTCGATAGCAGCGTTCTTTCTTGTATTTTTCTTTTTTTTTATTCTGCCTTGCTGCCTTTATAAATATTTATATTTCAAAAGGTAGTCAGGAGAAGCGTTCCATGTTTGGCTGCTCGGCTAAATTATATGAAAATCACTTTGCAGCAATTAATTATTCATTAAATTTAGCCGCACCGTATTTTTTTTTTTTTTTTTTAAGCATATTTAATTTATTCTAAATGAGTGCATCTTATTAATAACTCAGTACTCAGCGCCTGATAAGCCCGATAATGTATGTGCAGTTGAGGTTTATATGCTGATAAGCGAGTTTTGATTAAAAAGGTTATTTACTGATGCGAAAGATTATTGAATTTTGAAGATAAAATATCTGCAAGATTGTATCTTATAAGCGATGTGCTTTTGTGTCGGTAGCAGCTTTGCTGTAGTTGAGTTTCTTTTTTGCTGATTTTTGCTTTCTGTAGAATAATATAGATGTTTCTTTATTCACCCTTTCAGTTTTAAAAGCTAATGCTTATTGCTCGACTTCAAACTTTTCACTCGAATAAACAGTAATGTATATGTTTTAGGTTAAAAGTTAATACATAAAAGGTTGTAAGTAATGAAGTTATAAATAACGTTCGAGATAAGAGATATATTATATATATTACTTAAATAATTCCATTTAATACAAAATATAAGTAACTAAGCTCCAATTATTGTTTTTGAAATTTTTGTACCACTTAAATTTGGTCGTGGCATTGAAAACTAGGATTTAGTATGAAATAACTTTCCTATAAAGATGTAGGCAAGTCGTGAAAATGTCCCTAAGTATGTTTTGCTTACATGAATGGCACAACAACCGAACTATATCGGTCAAGGGTGCATGCAGGAAAGCGCACCAAACGGTATAATTTTGTGCGTCCCGGCACCAATCGCTGAAAATACGAAGCATCTCTAGGTCATCATAAACTTGGTCATGCCATCGTAAACTCGGACGTCCTCTCTGTCACCGTCCACAATTCAATTTCAAATTTCCATAGTAATCATTTAGTGCTGGAGCTTCTAGGTTCATCCCAATGAGATAAACAGCTTAGTGAATCCGCTGAAATCTTGTGCGCTAAACTATGTCAACCTTATCATACAGCTCGTGGGTCCTAAACTCGACGCCAACTCTAAGATCAAAAAAATCATACGAAGAATCTTTCTCTCGAACACTCCCAAAGACGCTGTGTCCGATGTTATCAGGGTCCATGCTTCCTCTATTTGCAAAAAAATGTTAATACGTGTTAAGACGTACGTATAAACGTAGTCACAGTTTTGTTATTTACTCAGCTCGTCTGTCTTTGAATTCCACCACAGTTTCCTTGATTTTTTGTAGTGAAATTTCAGCTCTGCCAAATGCATCACTGGAGCGGAGAATATTGGAAAAGTTAAACTGGAGCTCTGTTGTCCATCCGGATAAGATGATCAGCCCAGCTCTGAAAGTTTATGCATTGAACTATGTTCATACATGTTGTGGTATAATCTTTGTCTCGAACATACCCAAAGCACAGTTTCCGATGTTGTTACGGTCTACGCTTCTGCGCCATACAGCCTTTTCTAACTTCGTACATCGAGAAAGGGCTCTACTTCTAATTTGCATAATGAGCCCAAAGTGGCGTAGTTCATAACAGTCAATGTAGATTCAAGATTCAAGAAGCATTAACTAAGATCCATATTGACACAAAAAGGTAAAATGTCATTGTGAAAAATAAATATTCGGACCTAAAACATTGGCTTATCTTCGATGCTACCAGCTGAAATTTGGTATTCAGTACTGCTGTTAAATATTAAAAGCCAGTATATATTATTGAGTAATCTGTGCGCCTTTTTAGGATTAAAGTAATATTCAAAAAAAAATGTTAATCTTGTGCAAGGAATCGAAAAGAAAAGTATAATAAACCGCCGCAGGTGGAACAAATCAGGAAGACCCAAGCAACATGAGGAAAAGCCAAGAATTAAAAAATAATTTTTATGATAACAAAGAATTCAAAACCAAAATAAAAAAAATTCAATATAAAAACTTTTCGCAGTTTAAATATTGTAATTTGAAGAATAACTGATTGTGAATTCTAAGTTTTAAATTTCAATGAAATATAAAAGTAAAATACTTTGAGTAATCAAAGCAAGCCTGTAGAAAGTTTGGTTTTTAAAACCACGAAAGTGAATAAAGAAGATGACCGAACTTAATTAGTCTTAGATATTTTTTATAAGGGGTTGATAAAAAGAAAATGTAATTGGCTTTGACAAATATGTTACTTCAACCAATACAATCTATTGATGTCCAATTTCTAGAAATCCTCAAAGTAGTCGTTCAACTAATCACAGCAAAAATGTGGATTTAGAATCGACTTTTGTTAACGAGTTCTTACAACTTATTTAATTAAAATTTCTTCATAGTGCAATCATAGAAAACGAGTATGCATTAAACTCTAATGCATCTTAGTTTCATTAAAGTCCTTGTTGCTAGGAAGCAGCTATCTTCCTTGTGCAATATATTTTAGTTATTTATTTGCAAAATGAAATAATAATTTAGGACGTCTTATCGCTTTTACTCCAACTATTCTTCACCGCAGGGTGATTTATAGTCCGAATCTCATTTTTGCTTTAAAATTTCATATTTATTTGTCAATTAGCAGCGATACATGTATCTCATTTTGTACAAAGCACTGTAAGTGTAACCGCATATATTTCTTTTCAATTTGTGGTTGAAAATGTTCTAATAAAACAAAAGAATTAATGTATTTAAATGTAAGCAAAACAATCGAGTTAAAAAACCACAAATTGCACACATTCACACTCCACACACACTCAAACACATAGATACAAAACAGCCACAAAAATGTACACAAACAAATCGGAATGGTGGATAGAGTGAAGGACATTGAGCAACCAGAAAACCACACACATACACACACACACACACACACACACATTAATAAATGACAATTGGAACAAGTGTTGTGTTGAATCTTATTAACTCTTTGTCGGAATGTCTGTAACAAAACAGGAAAAAACGAATCTTAGCATACTTTGTGGCGCAATTTGCGTAGAAGTGCAACAAGATGGCGTAAAAGCGAAAAAGTCTATGAAAACCCGAGATAATGCCAACAAATGAATGAGCAGCAGAGATAGAATGCATTGTAGTACAAAAAGCCTGAAAGGAATTTTGCTTGGGTCAGCACTAAAGAACTAAAATTCAACAAAAAGAAACATATAAGAACGCTACAGTCATGCATGCCCGAAAGTTAGATACCCTGTACTAGTGAAAAAAAAGTATGTGAGTGGGGAACACTAACGAGGCTTTGATGTGAAATATATTGACAATAGGTTAGCTTACGCCGGCTGATCTCTTGAAAGAGGTCACACGTAGACCAATATGATCCTTAGTAAGGCCGATGATGGTAGTCGTTCAAGTAGTTCCTGTAGTAATTTTGCGTGTTTGACCAACGCCATTAGCATGTTAGGAGTCCTTCTTTCAGCCTCTTACAGTGACGCGGGCCCGATGGTATCAAGCTGTTTTAAACTTTTTGATTTTGCGATTGCTGGACAACTGCAGATGAGGTGTTCTAGAGTTTCCGTAACTTCCGTTTCCTTGCATTTCCTGCAACCTTCTCTGTTCGTTATGCCTAGGTTTTTTCGTATGAGCGGCTGCTAGGTAATGCCTACCAACAATCTGAAGACTCTCCTCTGGAGCTGCAGCAAGTAGTGCAAGAGTTTCCGATTAACTTAGATATTGTGCAGCTGGAGGTGTTCTTGCACCTCTATCTCTTCCAGTTTGCTAAATAGCGTCTTTAGAGAGATTCGTATATCTGTTGTTACTTCTCACGGTACCCCGAGTCCTTCGTTTGCTAGGCTCTCCGCCATTTCATTAGCGTACATGCCACGGTGGCTGGGAATCCAGAAGATGTGCAGCTTTTTTGAGGTGCTGAGGGCATCAACTGCATGCCTGCTCGTCTAGACATATCTGCAATAAAAGCCTGTCGACATGTTCACAATAAGTATTATTATTTTTTAGACAACAAAATTTATATTACTGGACCGATAATGCCGCCGGCCCACAATCCAAACCAATCAACACACTTTCTGCGGATGCATTGCTACTTGGTGCACCTCGTGTAGAATAGCATCGTCCCAAATTCGGCAATTTTGCTTCTTCACAAAGTTATTTTGGCAGAAATAAGCTTCGTCGCTGAAGGTCTTCTTCTTTTTACTGAAATCGGGGTCCGCTTTCAACCAATCTAGAAGACAGTCAGCGAATATGGTGTCGCCTATGGTCGTTTTCCTAAAGTTCCTGAGTTAGTTCAATTTTGTACAAATTTGCGCCTAAGTTCAAACACAAAATACATCAAGTGGTTGTCTGCGAATGGCCGATTTCTTTTGGGCGGCGCGTAACTGAATGACTCGGGACCTTCAACACACTCTCACGGACAATGGCGGTACTTTCGACAGATCTTACGTTTCGCTAACGTACGGCTGTTGAATATTCGACTTGGTTGGACTATTAACAACAGATAAAACAACAAGGCCACCATGAACTTTAAAAATCGACCCGTCCCTATTGGAAAATCCTATATACATTTAAGCACAATAAACAATGCCAGGCGTTTTCTCTAATTTTTAAAATTTGATTTATTCGAAGACTTCAATTGGAGAGATTTCCTTGGTTGGAAGATCCATTTGTCAAGGAGCGTCAACGAACACAGGACTCAGCGAAGTTATTGTGCGTAACCCTTGACTTTGAATCCTCCTAACCCAACTATGTTCTGCACCATATTTTTTTCTACCATTCTTAAATGGATGGTTCTGCATCTGTTCCCTTCAAATGGGAACTTCCTCTAAATGTGAAGCGACTGTCCGTATAGTAAATCAGCATATGCATTTAAAGTGACTATTTACAGCAATAAAAAAGTTCTTCATATGAAAACACAAAATTGGGCGGTATTTTGCAAGGGTCCTAACACATTGGGTCACGTCCATTGATATTTATGCCAAGTACTTATGCTTAAAATGATACCATATCCATTTTCAAGTTGATCTAGATAGTAATAAAAACAATTTTCAAACGATCGATGTGTTCTTATGAGGGTTATCCCAAATTATTTAAAAAAATCGATCTGCGTATAGTTAAATAGATTTTAGAAATCCAATTTTGGTGGCTGTAGCTCTTACAGTCTCAAATATCTGTTTTTTTCATACAACCGGACAGACGCACATGCCTATATCGACTCAGTTTCTGAATCTGATCTGCCTGTTACATACATTCGTAAAAAGTGATTATACCTTTGTCACTTGGGGTACAGTGTATAAAAATAAGAAACTCAGACAATTTTTGTGCATTTAAGTGCATTACAGCACAGACTGCTGATGTGACAGTCGGATGCAGGTATTCAACATTTAATAAGAGACCAAGGGGTTCCAGAGGCGGATAAAGTGCTGCTGCAAGTAGCGCAGTACAATCTAAAGAAATTGAATTTCCACAAATACATTCAATTGCAAACTGATTTTGCAATTTAAAACAATTCTTTGCAGTCGTGCACTAAATTTGTATATTTTTTTTGCATGGCAACAGCTTGACAAATTTACTTTTATGCAGACAATTCAAGTCTACTGATCATTTTATTTCATAATATGGTTCTTATAAAAGTGAATTTTATATGCGGTCTTGATGATTTTTTTTATATGAATTTAAGCATTCATTTTGAGTTTATTTAACTTTAAATATGCTAATAACTTGTTCACGCGCGCGCATAGATACATAATATAATATAATGCAATACTACACAAGAATTTGCAATAAGGCACAGAGTGCTATGATTATACAAGACAGGCAGCCGGCAAGGATACATAGACATACACATATCCTCCGACGCTCGGAAGAAAAAACAGAAATTTCATGAGGTTTAAAAAAAAGAAACAACAAAAATTTGAGTTTATTAAATTTCTACGGCAACATAAAATTAAGGACACCCAAAATGACATAACTTATTTAGCAAAGCGTCGCGAAAATTAACGCGCAATGGAAACGCGAGTGTTTTTTGCTGGAGGGCAGGATTTTAACGTGCAGCATAAGGAAACAGCAGCTAAACTCAGAAATCAGATGTGGCAGAGCGTTACTGTATCCGCTGTATCTGAGTATCTGCTGTTAGCTGATTTTATTGTCGTAGAAGTTAAGCTGCTTCAGAGTCGTTCTCCTCGTCGTCGCCATCGTTGTATACTGCGATAGCAAGATACTTTATATGCTTTAAAAATTCTTGCTACTGTCTGCGAAAAGTGTGTCATTAAATACGCCATGCTGCAATGTCACGTTGGGTTTATGTTGGGCGGATACGCCATACCACGTACCGCCCAGCTTGTAGCACTTTAATATCTTATGAATGTACTGCATAATTATATTATTTTCTTATTAAAGCCAGCAGAGGAAGCGCTATAAGCTGTTAAGTGCATTTAAAATGCGCTTTTTTATGTTTTCTTTTTTTTTCTTCTTTTATTTAAATTTTGTATATTCCGAGATATTCAGAGCAGACAACTTTCAGCGTATGCATAAAATTTAATAAAACCACATTATGAATAGCAAAAATGTTAATAAAAACAAATGTGGCTGCAATTTAAATGCCAAAGTGATTTCAATTATGTATTTAAACGGTTTGCAAGCTGTGAAGTTAAATAAAAATAATTAAATAAACATAAATGTCCTTGCTTTGTACTTATATCTATAGAACAGCTTATCAAATAAAAAAGAACGCTTGACAAGGTAAAAACAAAGTGATCAAAGCCTGTCTGTATATAATAAAATATCCCACATAGGCTCAGATCTGGTGAATATAAGTGGTAGCCCCATAAAAACCTGCCACAATGTTTGAGTTTTTATATGAAATTTTTATACTCTATACACACGCGTAATGCATTAAAGGAAGCACCGGAGGCCCCATAAAGTATATATATTAGTATGAGTTTGTTGAGGCGAATCGAACTAGCCATGTCCGTCTGTCTGTCTGTCTTTCTGTCCGTCTGTCCCCTGTCTGCGTGCATCAAAAGTAGTCCCTTCCGTTTTCAAGATATCGATCTGAAATCGAGTATAGAGATTTATATATTGCTAGACTTAACACGCCCACTTTTAGTGGTAGCTTCCATAGATACCCACCGCTCATTTTTTGATTTTTGTAAGAAAAACTTTTTTATTATAGTCAACCCCAACTTTTGAAATTCGATATTGTGATTTCTTATAGACATACTACATACTACACTACTCGATATATCCCGCCCATTTGTAGGTCAACCTCTTTAAAAACCCACCGCCCTCTTCTTGTTTTTTTTTTTTATTTTCATTTTTGATGTTGAGTTGAAATCGCCAAATTTGGTGTATCTTATATCGATTCTAATAAAGTAATGAAGATAGCGTCAAATCAGGCCACTATATAATATATAGCTGCCATACAAATCTATCGTTCAAATAGAGCTTTCGAACAGGTACAGTGTATCTTGAAGTCGAGCTTACTTGAGTGCACCTTTTTTTATAAATTTATTTTTATTTTTTATATATAATAATAAAAACAGTAACTTCTTTGGAACCGAAACAGTTTATAAAATTTTTAAATGATACTTAAAATTTTTTAATAATTGCGTCTGTTTTACGGTTGTGTATAATGTTGCTGTGCATGAAATAATAAGGGAGCGGAGGTCGCACCCTGGTCAACTAGAATGTTGGTTAGTATGCTAGATATTGGAGCTATTGGGTCTTCAAATTTTTTTTCTGATACCTGTTCTACTACTTACATAATCTTGAAATGATCAAAACAGAGAGTGCAGGAAAACGACAGACTGCAGGATGCGCTAAATAGTATTAGCTTAATTTTTTAATCATTCAAAATATATTACTTTTATGTGGTTCTAAAGAAAACCTTATTGTGAATTATAAGTTTAAAACCATAAAATATGAATGAATCGTAATTGTATATTGAAATAAGTTAAACTAGTCTTAATTTTTCAATTTTCATTAAAAGCCGAATTAGATTTTATTTTTTAAATCAATTAGTTTTCTGTGGACCTTTTTAGGATTACAGTAATATTCAAAGAAAAATTATAAACTTGTCCAAGGAATCGAAAGGAAAAGCATAAGCAACAGTCGCAGGAAGACCCAAGCAACATGAGGAAAAGCCAAGAACTAAAAAATAATTTTTATGATAACAAAGAATTCAAAACCAAAATAAAATAAATTCAATATATAAACTCTTCGCAGTTTAAATATTGTAATTTGAAGAATAACTGATTGTGAATTCTAAGTTTTAAATTTCAATGAAAGATAAAAGTAAAATACTTTGAGTAATCAAAGCAAGCCTGTAGAAAGTTTGGTTTTTAAAACCACGAAAGTGAATAAAGAAGATGACCGAACTTAATTAGTCTTAGATTATTATTGGATGAAAAAAAGAAAATGTAATTGGCTTTGACAAATATGTTACTCATTAAGCGAAATTTTCAACATTATATTTCTCAACATAATCTCCTTTTACCTCAACCAATACAATCTATTGATGTCCAATTTCTAGAAATCCTCAAAGTAGTCGTTCAACTAATCACAGCAAAAATATGGATTTAGAATCGACTTTCGTTAACGAGTTCTTACAACTTATTGAATTATCGAAGCTCTATGAACGACTGTGTAAAAAACCAATGGAAAAATTTCTTCATAGTGTAATCATAGAAAATGAGAATGCATTAAACTCTAATGCATCTTAGTTTCATTAAAGTACTTGTTTACTTGATTTACTTACATATAAACAGTCTTACTCACAGTCTTGTTATTTACTAACCTCGTCTGTCCTTGAATTCCACCACAGTTTCCTTGATTTATTGTAGTGAAATTTCAGCTCTCCCAAATGCATCAATGGAGCGGAGAATATTGGAAAAGTTAAACTGGAGCTCTGTTGTCCATCCGGACGATCAGCCCAACTCTGAAATTTTATGCGCTGAATTATGTTCATACATGTTGTGGTATAATCTATAACAATATTAACAGTCGAATGCATATCATCAGATTCAAGAAGCATTAACTAAGATCCATATTGACAGAAAAAGTAAAATGTCATTGTGAAAAATAAATATTCGGACCTAAAACATTGGGTTATATAAAATCGGGCTCGACATTCTTAAAAAATTCGATGACACCAGCTGAAATTTGGTATTCAGTACTGCTGTTAAATATTTAAAGCCAGTATATATTATTGAGTAATCTGTGCGCCTTTTTAGGATTAAAGTAATATTCAAAGAAAAATGATAAACTTGTGCAAGGAATCGAAAAGAAAAGTATAATAAACCGCCGCAGGTGGAACAAATCAGGAAGACCCAACCAACATGAGGAAAAGCCAAGAATTAAAAAATAATTTTTATGATAACAAAGAATTCAAAACCAAAATATAATAAATTCAATACATAAACTCTTCGCAGTTTAAATATTGTAGTTTGAAGAATAACTGATTGTGAATTCTAAGTTTTAAATTTCAATGAAAGATAAAAGTAAAATACTTTGAGTAATCAAAGTAAGCTTGTAGAAAGTTGGGTTTTTAAAACCACGTAAGTGAATAAAGAAGGTGACCGAACTTAATTAGTCTTAGATATTTTATTAGGGGATGATAAAAAGGAAATGTTATACTCTTTGATATATATCTTACTCATTATGTAAAATTCACTTTGTTTCTCAACATAATCTAATTTTACCTCAACCAATAAAATCTTTAGTGTTCTCCCTGTGGTACCAATATAGTGACAATACAAAATAGTTCATTACCATTTGATGAGGCTGCGAACGTTTAGAACGACTAGCATGCTGGGCTCAACATAATGCTGGCCCGTAAACGTGTATTCGCTCTCTTCTCTGTTTCTTTAATGCTGAGAGCGTTAAGTATGACCAACATGTTGTGTTCGACCTGTTGCGGTCGATAACAGGCTTGAAGAAAATAATATTGATTCCTTTTCTTTCTAAGATTTTACGAACAACATTATGAAACCACGCTCTCAACTGATGCCCGCCAATATGTCGGCAAGTCCGTCTGTTGCTTATTTCAATGGCATCACTCACTTTGACTTTTTTGTTGTAATTTTTCTAACAAATTGACAATTAACAATAGTTTAAATAAAAAACAAGAAAAAACGTTTACTTCGGTTGAACCGAAGCTCTAATACCATTCACACGAAATTTTAAATACTATTGTAAAACATAAAAGTGGGGGTTTAAATATGAGGTGGTACACGCTCACTAGTAGATGTGTATGATGCCGTCATATCGAATTTTAAATTGATATTGACGTTTTCCATATAAATGCATAAAAGAGAACTATGGGTTTATACTGGACTACCTCGAAAAGTGGGAGGGATACGCACCTTTGTATATGTATATAAAGGTGTTGTCCATTAAAATCCACAAAATCAAATTGCAAGTTAATATTGATCTAAATGAAGGATTTTTTTCATAAAAAACACAAAATTGCACGGTGGCTTTGTATGGGGGCTACCTCAAAAAGTGGGCGGGCCACGCTCAATTGTCTATGTATGTTTAGCGGATGACCATAAAAAAGCACCACATTGCATTTCAATCTAATATAGACTTTAATACTTCGATGGCTACTTTAATGCGTTACAAACTTTCAGACAAACTGATAATACCATTTCACACTATGTGTGAATGATATAATAGCATTCGTCCCTACTCCTCTTCTCATCCTTTCCTACAAAAAAAAAAAAAAAAACCTGGAATATGTTAGATATATAAAAAGGTTGTGAACGTTTTGCCTATGTATTACAATATAATGGTCGTGCTGCAGCCACACTGATATGGGCGCTCGGCACTTGCGTGTACATCAGTCCACAGTGATAGAATAGCTTATGTGTATATTGAATCTTCTTTTGTTTTCCAATGTAGTCTTTAGTTCTACGCTATATCTACACAAACTTTTAACTTTGTTCTATCATTTTCCTATCAGACATAAATTGAATTGTTTTGCTCAGTCATTTCGCATTCATTCATTGTCCTTCGATGTTCGATTAATCTCTTTTGTTTTGCTCCTGTAACTACATTTTGAATTGTCTATGGCTTCCATTAAAAATTTTACATGCTTTTTCACTTAATTGTTGCCCGGTGAAAATGATTTTCCATTAAATTGCTTAATTTTCAAAACATTAATTTGAAAATTATCAATCCAACCAAACAGCAAGCGAAGGTGCAATTTATGCAACAGCAAACGAATAAACAAACAAATGAGCAAATAAATAATTAATTAAGATCAATGATTGAAAATTGGTTTGATTGATTATTTTGCTGTTGATATTTGTTTATCGTATCACGGTAGAAATTATTATTTAAATATTTGTTTTAATGTTGTTAACCAGGTGAAAGCTATATCCTGCTTATTTATTTATTTGTTTGTATGCTTTTGCTGTAAATTTCATAAATTATTTTTTGCGGCAAATAAATATTTAACATGTGAATATGCAAGCAATTAATCACGTACACAATATATAACTTAACGTATTAAATTCTGCCGGAAAGTCAATGTTTTTATTGTGAATATCTATTGAGTTCAGTGTTGAAAATTCGAAAATTATTAAATTGATAGTATAATAAATTATTAACTTCAATTAGTGAATGATGCATTACCACAAATGTTGAGAGCTTGAGAAAAGTTGAGAAGATAAGTTTCATTATATTTAGTTATGAGTTGCTCTGAATTTTTAAATATTTCATTTTACTTCATTTTTCATGAGGCTCTATACTTCACTGGGAGCCAAGAATAATTGTAGTATTAAGTGACCTTATATTAAGTCATTTAACTTCTCATATACAACTAATACTAGCTAGAAAATCCTTTTCTAGAAGCCACCGCACACAATGAACTTAGTTGAGCTTACCCGCTTCAAAATGATAAGCTATGCTAAGCTACGGGATCAATTTTTAAACCCTCTGTCTCCCTCGACTGCAGTTGTGCGGGGCTGTTTTGCTGACTCGTCTGGTAGAGCACGTTCTTGCTAATGTTCAATGATTTCCTTTCAAATTCCATTTGTGGACTGACTCCTCCATCGTATTGACGTGGCTCAACAAACCTCCACACGTTTGAAAGACATAGTACGTGGCTAATCGGGTCCCTTACTTTGATTTCAATTTCAAAGCCTACCTGCTTTCTGTCCGTCTGTCTGCCTTCCGTTTCTGTTTTAAATGGCTGTCAAATATAAACTTAATGACGCAATTTTTTGGGTACTTCACAAACTACTCTCAAATCAATATAATTCGAAATTCAAAAAATCACTGTGTAATTTAATTGCCCTCCGCACACAGAGAGCGTATTGTAAAAAAGATCTGATAGAACGTTTTATATTGCAATCACTTCCTAATAGATACAGTTGCTTAAGGCGAAGTGAGAAGGAATGTGTGAGAGGAATAAAAAATAAGAGAAAACGAGCTGCATGTGAGAGATACTGTAAACACATATGCAAGTATGTATGTATGAGAAAGACGCGCGTAAATAAACAATGTTTTTTACGAACTATTTAAGTTATTCCTAGCTAAGCACTCAGTGCGTGGCCCCTCTTTGCTTTCTCTGAGTTTGAATTTTCAATGCTGATAAACTCAAATAAACTAAGATCAACTCCGCTGTCTGTGTGTGGGACCCTTACAATGCTTAGCATGAGTTTGTAACATGCAAGCCTTTCTGATAAATACTATTCAGAAATATGCACATAAACGACATTGTGTGAGTATAGTCGTACACACACGCAGCTCTTTGCATTAAATTGTTAGTGAGCACCCATACAAAAGTGCAAAACAACAAAGAATTTCGCATGTTACGTGGTTTGTTACCTATTGTAAGCGCACAAACGCACGTAACTCTTTGCATAAACAGCAAAAATTACACAAAATTATATTTCTACTATCTTCTGTCATTTACATATATTATACAATTGTTCCTTTGGGTACAGGACTTTAAATTTTTACCCCGCTGCGCGAAAAATTGCTGAATTGGTTGCACTATTTATACCAAAAAGTTATGGCAAATTTGCAAATTTGAGCGCAAACCACGGTCTACTATGTTTATGTTTATAAACACTGCAAATTAACCTCAAAATTTGTGGGATGGCTACTCCAATTGTTCCAGTCTACGTTGAACTGGTAGTAGTTGAAAATATTCCTATAATGATTTTCTTCTTCAAAATGAAAGTCCAAGCCAGTTGTTGGCCTATGTACATTTTTTATGTTCAAAAAGCCAATCAAATTTCACTAAAGCCATGAACTGCAGTCAAGAAAGAAACAACAAATTAAAATTTAATTGTATTCAATTCAAGTTGTTTATTGAGTATTCTGATAAGAAATTCATGACGCAATGCTACTATAAATTTTATGCGCCTGCAACAACAACAAAAATTACGATACAGATACAAAAACAGCCCTATAGAGTGAAATTCAACGAATCTAGACGCGCTATAACAAGGTCAGTCAAGGACTCACAGCAGCAGCAATCATGTAAAAAGCCATGAATAAAAATAGTATATAGTATATACGAAACAATTTTTACATAAAACTACGCAAAGAGACTGCAACAGTTGAGCACCTTGAAGCGGTGTGGAGTGTAATGAAGGCGCAGAAGTAGTAACAGTCGGCAGCTCCATGAAGTACAAGTGCTACAATTAAGCTTCAATCTCGAAAAAAAAGAGCCAAATTGTAAAAAATTGAACAAGCTGCAACCGAGTAGAGCACAGAATGGCATAGAATAAAACCAGAATTTATAAATACTAAATACAATTCTGGTCAATGACAGAGAAATCGGACGACAAGCAATCCATTTCATAAGGATTGCTTAGAAGTGAAGTATATATTTTCTTTCAAGTAAAGCAATATGGAAACTGTTATGTCACATTGTTCATAATATAGCGCTATATCGATTTAATTCTCGATACGATAAAATCGGTGCTATATTTGTAGATACATTATAACAGTCCGTTTTGGTCTGATTTATTGAAGTTTTTTAATTTCATTGTCCGTCACTATTAAAACGATACTTTTTTTTCGGAAATCCGTTGGCTTCGATAAGAATATTTAACTTCATAAAAGGCACAAGACGCTGTTTCTTAAACACGCGAATTGAATTGAATATCGAAGCCATTTTTTAGCCCAGTCTCTTGTATAATGTACACGAAATATATTTTTGGGAATTTCGAAGTATTCCGGTACAGGTTATTTAAGTTCAGGAATCTTCATACAATTTTTAAGACAATCTTGATGCGGAGAGCAATTTTGCCCTAATCTTCTTTTCGTCGAAAAATAAAAACAAAATTTCTCCGATATATCGATACTCTTGTCCTGAATTTCTATAGCGCCACTCGTAAATATCCAAATGTCGATAATTCATATTTTCCGATATATCCACAATAGTAATACAGGATATAATTTGTTATACTCCTCACACAGAGTATGAAGGAAACATTGGAGTTCCCATAAAGTATACATATTCGGGATCAGCACGACAAGATGAATCGATTTAGTCAAGTCTGAGTTTGTGTGTTGTCAGAGCCGTCTTTCTGCCAATCTTTGAAATATTGGTTTGCAAGTTGGTATAGAGACTTTATATAACCATATGCGTCACAAATATAAAAAAACCCACGAATAAATATAAGGTATGCCTCCCATGTACTTAATATTTAATAGCACTTATAATACACAAACAGTTTTTACATATTCTCTGTTAAATGCATGGCTTAACACATGCCAAAATTTTTTATCTAGTTATTCCTTCAAATAGTTATTCATTAAAAACGGATCAAAAAGGAAAAGTGCGAAGAGTATTAAGGTTCTGGTTATCTTTATATATTTATGCTTTGTGCTTTTTTTTCAAACCAGCTTACTGAACTTCTGCAAGCTCAATTTTTTCATCATTTGTGGTACGTTTTAAGTGTTACAATATATGTGGAATCTCATACAATAAAATACATGCATGCTTAATGTTTATTGTGAAGCAAAAGTTGTAACTAAATATTGATACATTATAATTGTGTACTGATTAATGCGATAAATACTAGGAACAAATTGTATACTTTGGATATAGAAGCACATATGGGGCACATGTGTCGCAGCGTTATTATTGGCAATTTGGAGCTCAAACATTTACAACAGCGCAGTATGAATGTGGACTATGAATGTGAATATAAATTGGAGAATACTCGTATGTGACCATTTGTGTGGCACATAATTTCACATCAATTATTGTACACAACATTAATACTACATTTATGGGCAATTTGTTCGGGGTTAGTAGTTAATACATAAACATATGACAGAATCATGAACCAATATAAACGCGCCGAGTAAATAGTATGTTATACAGTGGCGGAGGGGGAGAGGGGGTTGTGGGGAATTAGAAAAAAAAATAATTGCATCGGCGAGAATTTTGCAACGAATTATTTTGCATATGATTTCAATACTTTTGTTTTGTATGGTTTTGCTTATATGAGTACTATTTCGAGGATCTGTGCTTATGTAACTTTGCAAATTTAAGTCGACAGCATCCATGCGAAAGGCAAGGAATGCTCGAAATTCACCTTCCTCCAGAAAGATTAAAACTTGCTTAGTATTTATAGCAGGCTTAAGATCTAATCCACTCGTTTAAAGAAAATTAAAAACGAGTATTTTATTTAATGGGTATTATTTCTTAGCCAATATATTTTAGATAACTTTGCTGTCCGTCATCAGGGCTTAGTATTGTTTTACACGACAATGGGAAACGCAACAAACAAAAATGTTCCTCTTTCGCCGTGGAGTCGTCTCTTACATTTTTTTAGCGTATTCGCTGAACACGAAAAATCTAATATTTGTTATATTTGTGCCATTTCC
This sequence comes from Leucophenga montana, assembly GCA_035044765.1. Taxonomy (NCBI): domain Eukaryota; kingdom Metazoa; phylum Arthropoda; class Insecta; order Diptera; family Drosophilidae; genus Leucophenga; species Leucophenga montana. Next base: position 735,663 of record JAWNNQ010001780.1, on the reverse strand, counting down.
TAGATAACGGTAGATTTGTGTATATCGATTTATGATTTTAGTTAAACCAGAGACCAGGCTGACAGATCTCAAATAAATAATATATCGTTAGAAAGATGATGAATTGGAAGTGATTCCAAGCAGTTTTTCGTACAATTTCATCATTTGAATAATTTTTTTAACAACAAATAATTATAATTTACCAGGTTTTTTATATATTATTTATATTAATTAAGAGTTTTTTGAATTATAGATCCTAGCATACCAAGATCATATAAAAACTGAAATGTTATGATAGAAAAAAATAGTATTATTGTAAACTTCTAAACTTCTGAATTTTTCATTCATTTAAAGGGTCTGAAGGATGCTTTGACTTGAACTTTTACGTTTTGGATTGTCGGAAATACATGGCCTATTGAAAATACTCGCTTCAGCTATATTTGTTAACAATCTGGGTAGTTTATATTCAAATTTTGAAAAGCAATTCATTTGCTAAAATCGACATATTCATTCCACTGCATTCATAGGGAAGTTCAAACACCCATTTTCCATCCAATCTATATGTAAAAGTCCAAGTCAATGCACATTTCATTCACATAGTTCAAGTGACTTAGCATTAAATTAAACTAATAGTTTTTTTTTTTTTTTTTTTTATCATAACTTTTTAATTTTTGGTTCGACATTTTTGTAATCGTAGCACGGGATATTAGAATTATTTTTTATTGGTAGAAATTATTAAAATGACAAAAATGCCCGAAAATCGTCAAAAAATTGTTTGGAATGTGAAATTTTCTCAGTTGTACCCAATTTATACATCTTTCTAAGGATATGTCATCCCGGTCTGATTTGCCGTACAGTCTAGTTACTGGTTTAAGTAAAGTCATAAACAGATAAAGAGGAATATATCGCTATCTAGGTGAATGGCTCAAATAGAAACAACGAGTATGTTTTTCGTGTTCAACGCACTCAACTTTACCGCAAAAGAAAAACATTAACGGAGAATTTTTATCTTTTCGCTTTAAAGTAGTGTTAAACGCCCTTGGTGCGGATCCAGAATGCTCTCTTGGGGGAGGGAACTCTACTACTTTAAAAAAAAAAACTATTGTTTGAAAATGAAGCGAAAAAAATTTTTTTGTACTGAACAAAAATGCTGTTGGGGTGAGGATCGTTCCCCAGTTACCTCCTCCCTTGGATCAGCATAAGGTTATACATTTCATTTTTATACTACTGAATTTCGATGTGCCTATTGTTACGCAAATATGGCCACAACTTTATAACTCAAGAAATTTTATTATAAAAGGTTAAGCACCCCAAAAATTAATCCTAGTTCCGCCACTGATGGTCACCATACATATTAAACTTATTGCAACAACGCAATTAGCCTAATTGTTAAGCGCATAAATGCAACAAATGCAGCAAATTATTGTATTAACTAAAATGTACGTACTAAAAAGCATTTATTCGATTTATATTTTCGACGCAAAATATCGAGCTGTGTTAAGCTAAACACACAAAAAAGGGTTACTCAATATGGACGGAAACTTTTTATATCTGAATAAAACACAGAAAGAAATATTGGGCTGAAATTTATTCCAGATGCCGTATACATATATAAGTATGGAAATCGAACTCTTACATATGACCATCGATTCTTTGGAGCCAATTTTCCACTAGTCTTCCTCACATGTCGGCTGAAACGTTACCAGTTTCAGGTTCGATATTGTTCCAGAGCTGCCATTATGTAGTTGGCTTGTTGTCAGAAACCAAGGACTTAACGTAACCCCATAAAGAGAAATCCAAACGCATCAAATCGCATGAGTGGGACCATTCGACCGAACAACTTCTCGAGATTACGAGGTTACGGAACTTCCCCTTCAGTAGATCAATTGTATGATCAGTTCTGTGGCATATGGTATCATTTATCACTTATGTCAAGTTCATAAAAGTCTGGCCAAAAATGGGCTTCCTATATGACACGATAGCAAACACAATTGAGCACCATCATTTTCATCGACAATTTTCGGTTCAATCACACCTCTCGGCATGAAATCCATACCACACAGACACTTTTTGTTGATGCAATGCAGTCTCTTGAAGCACTTGCGGTTATCGCTGAATATAATTTTTCTATGAAATTCAGGGTTTTCTTCAAACTTTTGCAGAGCCCATTCGGAGAAGTTTTAGTGAATATGTTGATTCGCTTTTTGGGGTAGCGACCATCTATAAGATACAACCATATCGAATTTCAAGTTGATATTGACGTTTTTGCATAAAAGTGAGCTGTGGGTTTGTATGGAGCAACCTCAAAAAGCGGGCCGGACACGCCGAGTTGATAATGTATCTGAAGCAGCCGTTTAGAAGAAACTACTACATCGTATTTCAAGCAAATATTGACTTAATAAAAGAAGTTTTTCATACAAAAACACAAGATTGGGCGACCACTGACTTCAAGTTTCTGTAGTAATTTTTAATAATATCCAAAAGTTGGTCATTCGTGAACTTCACCATGATAAAAACTGTAAACATTGACTGACGCTTTGACGTTGACAGCTCATGACAGAAAATTTATGTTTACGTTAGTATTCAAATATAAAATTGTTATGTCCCTATTGAAGAACCCTTTTATTATAAGCGCATATTTTATTTGCGTATTTATTTAATACAAATGTTTATAACATAATTCCATATAAAGGCATTGTTATTGTATTCTCAGCTGACCGCCATAAAAATACCAAAACCAAATCAGCTTTTAGACATAAATATGTGGCCACAACTAGTGACCCCTAATAACTAAACTACAGAACAGAGCAACGTGCAACAAAAAGAAGCATGTATGCGGCGCGGTATGGCATGAAAGGCACATATGTACATCGAAAGCCACTTTGCTCATTGAAGCGCGAACATCTGCTGTCTATTGTTATGGGGGAGTCACTCACCCACACAAATATGCAGACACATATTGTTTGTTGTTGCTATGTGCATGTTTATGTCACACATGCATAGAGGTCAGTGCGTATGTGTATTAATTTTGCTCCATAACATACTTTTAGGCTTACGAACAATAGCCAAACATAATTTATATTGATGTGTAGAACGGAAAATAACCCATGATGTAGTAGTACATGAAACGCATTGCTAAGCGAAAAAATATAGCAAAAATGCTGAATTCAATAAACTTTGTGTGCAATAAACCGATAATGACACGCCCATAATATGCTAAATTATAATAAATATGCTTTGGGGCTTGTTGTAGCGTACAGCCTATTTATAAATATTTTTATCTCCATTCAGTTTTAGTTGCGCTTCAATATGGTTCTTGTTGTCGGCTATTTTTTCATTTTTATCTCATTACAAAACGATTTTGATAAGCAATTTCCATAATCGGTTCAGAGTTTTTGTATTCATTTATTTATTTATTTTATTTTATTTTTTTTCTTTCGTTTTTAGTGTAATAAGCTTCAATAAATGACATGAACAAAATTCGTTAAGCTTATTTGTGATTTTTTTGTTTTTTTTTTTTAGAAAAGAGTGCGCCTAGTAGTCAAATACATAATTCACTTAAATATAAACATCAAACAAACAAACAAACAAAAAAAGTTCAACAAACAAAAAATAAGTAGAATAAGCCAATGTTTAACTTTACTTTAAATTGCATCATTTGAAATTTAAATAAAAGCCGAGATTAGTTAAATAACCCTTGAAAAATATAAAAGTAAGAGCTCCTGTTTTTGGCATTAGCAGAGAAAAAATTGCAGTTGAAATTTGAAAGAAGTTGACACAAATACGAAATAATTTATTTTAATATTTATTTACTGTACCTACTCATATTTAGAAGTCACTGCCTTAAAATGACTTTTGTGTTTAAAATGTTTTTGACATCTACATAAAAAAACAACAACGTTGAGTTTTTCAATGTCCGGTCAAAATTTAGCTGTCAGTTACTACACAACAAACACAAAAAAAATTGTGGTCACCAGCAGAATAGCAGGATAGTTTAATACAAAAATATATACAATATGTATGTACATATATGCCAACTTATACATATATACCTACTAGAAAGCTTACCGGTCAACAGAATCGACTACAGTACAGAGTTAAATGGAAACATTTTTTTTTTATATCAATAAAATTGAAGGTTTTGCACTATGAACGTAAAAACGCGCAAATACAAACAGTTCTCCTAAAATTTAAGCTACGTGCATAAATCTTATATATCATAGAGTATTAAATGGTAATTAATTTTTGAATTTGTCGACTTGTAACTTCAAAGGCCATACTGTTTCCGTCAATAGACAGTCTAGTATTTTGAACAATCTACATCATTAGGTTTGTGTTCGAGTGTTATTGAAATCAGGTATTAAAGACTGAGAGTGGTTCAAAAAGCATACAATAGATCACAAATGTATTTGTATAAGAATTACGTAGGAATATTTAGCGTTGTTTAACCGCAATTCGGATTAGTTTTGCCGTTATCTTAGAACCGCACATTAAAGATGGATCCATCCAACACACCAGGCCCCAAGCAGCATTCGAATAATACTCTCTGTCTGTTTGTCTCTTAACATGCATTTTACGTTATGGGAAATTCAAAAATCGGTTATCTACAGCCGTTCTTTATACATCTCCGTTCACTCCAAGAGATCGACTTATAATTTAGTTTGTGCTGTCTGTTATGCGTTCTTGTGTATTAAGTTGTATGCAATAGAGAGAGATAGAATCAAAATAAGTATATCAGCGTCCCTGTAGTTCACTTTATCCTTTCATAGCAGTTTTCATTTTTGGGAAGAGAAAATAATCGATGTGCCAAAACTGTTTCTTCATCAAAAATTCATTGACTACACGCGCGATTTTTTTGATCATCATTTAACTGATATGGAACAAAACGTGCACACACCTTTCTTTTACCCAAATCTTCAGTTAATATTTTGTAGATTATACGGTAAGATGAATTTAATTCTTCTGTCAGCATTCTCACATTGATATATTTGCATCGATAGCTATTATTTCACTTACTTTTTCCACTAACGTAGCACGATTATGATGATTCGGGTCGTCCAGGTCTTGGATCATAATTTAAATCATCACGACCGTTTTTAAAACGTGTAAGCCACGTGTAAACTTGAGTACGACTCATACAATCATTATCATAAACTTTTTTTTAACAATTCGTACGACTTAGCAAATTTTTTACCAAGTTTAAAACAAAATTTAATATTGTTTTTTTGCGACATAACTACAAAAACTATTGCTTTTAAAACGTGTATCATTTTGTAACCTGTCAAACGATTAACATGAACTTAGCTGCTTTCGAAAGAAGACAAATGTACGTTTCCAACATTGCCTACATTTAATAGTTGCCGCTACGTGTTTTATGATTTAAATTAAAAGTTCGGTTATTTTTAGATCAACCTTCAAATGAGCACTCTTCCTTTTTCTCTTCCCTTTCACATGCAGCAGCAGGTTGCCAGAACTTTGCATGTATAATGCTTGTTAGCTGAGGTAGCTAAGATACTGAAATGTAGCGATCAGTGTCGTTGATCATGGTTTTAATACCAACAACAAGTTTTAATAAAAATAGAGAGAAACTTTCGCTTTTGGTTGTACCAAAACTCATGTTTGGTTAGACTTTACACGGATTTTATTATTTGATGCATAAAAATAAATTGGGCCCAAAGGTTGGTTTACTCCTTAGAAACATTATTATTGTGTTTATCTACGAATGCAACCCAAAAACTTGCTTAAACAGCTTAAACAGCAAAAAAATCGGATCTTAATACTATTTTTGATAAATTATAACTTTGGAGCATATTCAGAAGTTTTTAACATACTTGTATGTATCGTAATTTCTCCGTATAAACACGCTATTTATGAATAAAAATATAGAACTGGACAAATTTAAACGAATTCTATTTTTCCTTATTTTAAAAATAAATTTATTTTTCTTCTTTTTGTTAAAACAGATCAATATTTTTTTAATATTTCAACAATTCAACCGATTTTATAAAACTTAAAACTTGGTTTTTATGTATTTTATTATCTTTATTTTACCATATTGCAATCAGATTGGTCATTTCCAACTATTTTCTAAAAAACTTCAAAAATTTATACTGCGGCAACATCTATTAAAAAATTTTTCGAGACTAATTTCGAGTTCGGCCAGCCAAAATATACAAGAAAAAAATATTGAAATCGTTTTTTTTTTTTCTGTAGACTAGTGTAATTAGAATTGTTTGCAAATGAGCGCAAAGTTATCTACTTTTGTTGTTGGCATAAACACGTCTGGTTAGGATGTTCCACAAATTTTCAATCGGATTTAAGTCCGGTGAGCAAGCTGGCCAGTCCATGGTTTCCACCGAGCATGCCTCCAAGTATGCTTTTGTCTGACGACTTGTGTGAATACGGGCGTTGTCATGCATAAAAATGTTCCCTATTTTCGTTTAAAAATGGGACCAAACTCCAACACTTTCACATACTCAGAACTATTCATTCTGGAGGAGACGAAGCGTAATGGCAGAGTACCTGCTTTTGAAAAAGCACCCCACACCATTACCGATCCTCCACCAAAATTTCGCTTCGAAAATATAAGAGGTTCTTGCCTTAAATCCCTCCAGTAGTGCCGAAATCCATTGGGACCATCCAAATAAATTTTTTTTTCATCGGAAAAAGTAAACTGATTAGAAATAAAATTCTAAATTCACACTTTGTGAGAAGTGTTCAAAAGTTCTTACGGAGTTCCAAGACGTGTCCAAGTTATTAATGGCAAATTGCATACCTTATTGCTGCCTTATGTCGAGGAAGAGAAGTCGGCGCTCTTTTCATAACACCTCTGACAATGTGTTCTGACTTATTTAAGGTTCGCTAGACGGTCATATGAGATATTGACGTGCTGCTAAGTGCAGCAAGTTGGTTGCTTGAAGCTGTTGAGTTTTCAATCTCAATCTCTTGTCTCGATCAGACATCTTTGGTTTTCTTCCACAACTGCGCTTTGTTCCATAATTTACTGGATCTTTCAAGAAATTGTGGATAACGCAGCGTGTTCGACCAATAATACTTGAAATTTGGCTAACATTGTACACAGACCCGTCATCTGTCGGCCTTTTTGCTCGAGGCATTTTCATAAAATTGGCAAAACAAAGTCAACACAATTTAAATAAATACAAATGAGAAGCAAAAATAGCCACTACTTGCAGAAATAACACGATTAACCAAATGTGTCCTATAAATATTTTAAGGCTGCAACAATTCGAAAATGTGACCAAATCTAGCAAATCTAACAGGACCTTTTACAGTTATTCGTAAAAAAGTCTGCAGCTATTGCCTATCACTCAGTACTCTTTGTTTTATTATTCTTCATTTCTGTTTTGATCAAATTTTGAGTTGTTTGCCATTTGCACGTATTCAAATTAAAATTTGAATTAGTGCAACTTAACTTCACCTTATTGTGGTATAAGTATACGAGTAAAATTTTTTTATTTGATTTGGCAACCTCTTTTGTTTACTTTGACAAATGTTAAAATAAATTCTGAATCAGCTGTGCTGAACTTACGATAACGGACGTTTCACTCACAATGTTTCTTCATCCTGGTATCTTTGCTTTGTGTAGTTTATACAAATGTACATATGTCAGAGCAGTTACTCGTCGGAACGATCCAAGATCAAATGAAAGAGCGATTGTAAAAATTGTTGCAAGGTATTTAATTGTCGAGCAAGCTAGACTGACTGTAGCTTTCTTATTTGTTTTAATACACGGTTACTCGTAGCAAATTACAAAAATCGAAAGAACGGAGAATAATCAACAGATAATTATAAGTAATTTTGCCCATGAAACCATAGGTTGTGATTGATATCAGAGCTTCGGTGCAACCGATATATTATTTACCATCTGATTTTTTTGTCTGTATTGTACCGTTACCCTTTCCTTACCCGATTAAGATCAATAACAGATAGACATTATATACAGGGTGTCTAAAAAGAAAGTTCACATTTGATTTGCTGATTGCGTGAACACAACTATTCCGAGGGGTGCGGAGGGTATATCAATCGGTAGCCTAGCTTTTGGGAATTTAGTTGCTATGGTGGGTTTCTCGGGAGCGGACCATGCGTTGTGCGTACGTGAGTTTTACAAAAACGGTAATTCAGCGACTGTAGAGCGTAGAAAATTCTGCAGTATTCGACATGTTCATAATTTAAATGAAGCGCCAAGCCCTCGAAAATGGGTCGAGAAGTTTGAAAATACCGGTTCAACGCTGGAAAAATCAAAATCCGGGCGTAGAAGGTCTTCGAGAACGTTCGAATACGTAGACTCAAACGTGTTACTCAGTCTGTTCATGACAACCCGGACCTTTCGAGTCGGAAGCGTGCTGTTGCTTTAAACATGCATAGATCATCATATCGGAAAAATCGGTAACGAAATGGCAGCTATCACAGAGAATACCTGCCGAGCCGTCATTGGAAATTTTAGTGCTCGCTAAAATGAATGTCGTGAACGCAATGGTTTATAATTGGACAATATCATTTTTAAGAAATAAATTCCCAAAGTGTGTAAAAAAAACTTTTATTTTATTTTCTTCCTTTGGTCACGGAATTTCCCAAAACTCTGCCTTAGTCACCATAACTACTGTCAGAAATCGTCTTTATAGCATGTGCGTTGTCTAATCAGTAATGAATTCCAGAGAAACAATTAAGAGATTCAACTTAATTTTCCAATTTGTTTATAAAAAATATTTGACATTACATTTCGGAAGAAATCAGCAAGAAATTTTTGTATTTCACTGCAGCAAATGGGAAACTGAGCCTCTAATTATAATTAATATTGTCGCTTATATTGCCAAATGTAATATTACTATTCGATTTGGTAATATCTGAAACTAAATTAATGAATTCTAAATAAAAAAAACACAATAAATGTATTCAATGTTGTCCCAGTCGAACTGAATTTATCTCAATTCAAACCACAAACGAAGCACTAATTAAAATATCGTTCTTTGTAGCTCCTTTCTGCTTTTTTTAGCTTCACTGCTAATTATATTGCAGGCAAATACTACAGCGTTTCACTTTATTCTACGATTTTGTATGTAGTCAAAACGAATTCACTTTCAAGCTTAAAATGCGCGAAATTGAAAGGGGATCCACCTTTTTTTCTACTTACAATTTAGTGCACTGCACATAGACTAAGCAAAACGAAAGTAGCACAGATAATCAGCAGCACAAATCCTAATGATGTTGACTATTTAGTATCTTACAGAACGTTAGAACAGTTTTAATTACTAAATTAAATTAAAAGCTTTTAAAGTGCAGTATAACTCAATTCATACGAAATGAATGAAAATGAACGTGACGTATGATTAATGTGCTACAGAACGCAACTGATTTCAAATTTCTTATAGAACATATACAACATGACGTATAGACAACTTTATTACGAGCTGCGCTCTTTCCATATTTAAAACTTGATTATTTACTGCAGTAAAGCAAACAAATGACGGGAAAAACGTTAAAAAAAGCAGCTCGTAAAACTAAATGTAACGTTTTTCATTGTTAGAGCACGCAAAGTTTTCCAAATCATTTAAACATCATTAAATAAGTTTGGCGCTACTGCAGCAGCAGCAAGTGGCAAGTGGTAAACAAGGCACACCCGAAGAACGAAATACAAGCGAAATACTTTCGAAGTGATGGAAAAATCAAGCAAGTATCTACATTTACTCATGTGCGTATCCGCACACAGTCAAACCCAAAAGTATACGTCAACAACTAACAGCATCAATTTATAACCAGCTAAACTACAAGCAATCAGCCAAGTGTAAAGACGAGTATAAGTTATATAGTATTCCAAATCAAGGACATGTATGTGTGTGTGTGTGTGTGTGTGTGTGCGTGTGTGTGTGGGCAAGTACATGCCATAGTAGTAAAGCACAGCAGTATAATTTCATCAGGAAATAAACACTAAGTCGTCGACGACTTCAACTCATTGCCTCAACACTACTCACACATGTCGTCACCAACATTTCGTCCTACTATTTATTTGTCGATGATGTGGAGGCGTTCAGGAAATGCGCCTGATGATAAAATAAAATACCAAATGTGTGCACATTATTCAAAATGCTGATTGCCTGTTTAGCTACTTCCTTTATAAATTGTATTTCATTCGATGTCTGTCTATATATCTGTTTGTGCGAATGATTGTGTATGTAAACTATTCCAAGTAAAGAATATCTGAGTATCTATGTAAATGTGGGGAAACTTGCTTCTAGCACAGCGCATAAATTAAAATTTTGGCATTTATTTGTATGCGCCTGTATGTATGCATGCATTTCTTGATTCTTGACAAATTAACTAGAAGCAGCTGCAGCACACATTCGCATAATAAATCATTGCATACTTTTGTACACTGCTTCTGAAAATTGAATTAATTTTGAAAATCTTAAAGAATTTAAGCCGAGTGGTATTTCAAAAGTTGTTGCAAACTGGCTATATGAACATAATCGTGGCTGACACAAAAATCTCTTTCGCGGAATATTCTATTTTTCCACATAATAGTGAAATTGGAAAATGTTGTTGGTACATAAATAACATTCTAAGCGCGAAAATTTCTTAGAATTTTGGCGCTGTACTCCAACTGATATTGAGATGAATAAAAATGGTAAAATATGAAGTAATAGTCAAATTCAGTCGAAACCAACAAAGTCGTCGCTCTTGAAGCGCTTAAAAAAAGATTGCATTTATCTGGTTTATGGTTATTCCTATTCCTAGCTGATTAAAAGATATTAAGTTATGTTTTAATTTCTAAAAGCACATAGCGTAAAATAGTATTAGCAGTTTGTCTGAAAGTTTGTAATGCAGTAAAGGAGTTATTGTAGACCCAAGCAAGTAGTAAAGACGATCTAGCTATGTCCGTCTGTTTGTCTGGATGTTGTTCGCATTCTTTGGGCAACAATTTTTAAGATATCCAGTTGTAAGTCAGCACAAAGATTTTTATTGCAGTTTAAGAGAGTATTAAAATGCCATGCGCAGTTTTTACTTTTGCCTTTTTTTTACTTATGGAAAACGTCGTTTTTATTGCAGTCAAAATCTACGTGAAATTTCGCAGGACAGCTTCTTATGGATAAATATCATAGGGTGTGTCGCGCCCAATTTTAGGGGTAGACCCATTGAAACTTAGCACCCAAAATTTTGATTTTTGTATGGAAACCTGCTTATAACACGAAATATTAACTTAAAAACTTAATATAGTAGATTTTTTTTGATTCCCCCTTTTAAAAGGCTCACCCCAGACAAAATTACCATCCACTTTTGGGACTTTTCATGAACAACTTTATTGTTTCAGGCAAAATCAGCTTCATATTTGACATGGTGGCTTCATATGTACGGACACTTCGCATAATTATCAAGTGCCGTGTCACGCCTACTTTGGGATAGGCTGCAATAAAGTTGCACCTCCGTTTAGGTTGTTAGATTTTACAAATAGATACCAAAATATACAGCTTGAAACCTCATGTGAATGGTATTAAAACTTCTGTACCAACGAAGTTCACACTTTCTACTTGTCTGTTTTTTTGTTTTTTTTTTTTTTGCTTTTTATGATTCAAATGCCGTACTCACAATTTACAACAAATAATTTGTTCAAGGTTTTTTGTTTCAAATAAAGTTTCAAACCACGTACTACATATTCGTACAATATCCTTTAGTTCGATAATAAATTTTAAATTTCATTTACAGCTGCATACAGATAGAATATAATGTTATAGTTACATTTGCTTTTCTTAGTCAAATGGTTTTATCCTTTCAATTATTTAAAATTCAATCTCTGTGTCTAAAGTATATTTTAGTATTTTGCAGCACAAATATGTAAATGCGACTTTTTGATTTATAGGTATGGCAATTTATTTTCCAAAACAGTTTTTCAAGAGCATTTAAAAGTCATTACGAATCATTTAGCACAAAATACACAGTTTACTAAAATGTTTTATAGTTTTCAAGTCACTAACACCTCTACTATTGAATGCATTATTAACGCTTATATGATAAGAGACTATCCAGTTGATCAAAAATCCGCAAACGATATCGCAGGCGATTGTTTCGTTAGTCAGATGTGCGCCTGCTTGAAGACTTTTGGCAACTGTATGGTTACGTACCTATCTTGAAGATAGTTTTTGCAAATATATGCAACAGACAGAAATAGTATACAAATAAATTCTTAATCAACTTGAAAAGTCGTGTCAATGTAGTCGTATCCATCTATCCGAGTGTATGAACAACGAGATCTGGAAAAATTTAAAAGATAAAGCCAACAAACTTTGTTATATATGGTTTTACCCTCATCCATAGACATATAAAGATTGTGACATTTTGTGGGTACCACGTCACCCTTCCGCTATACGGCTATTTATGTTTTATACGAAGGTACTACAAGTCCGTTTAGTTGCTTTAGTTTGTAGATCAATCTGTCAAAAAAGTACGGAAAATTGTAGCTTTTGTCAGGGCCACATTTCTCTCGTTGGTCGCAGTTTTGCCCGACCATCTCGAGGCATAACTCCTAAACAAAAACTACTTGGAAACAGTTTTAAGAGATAATGCATTTTTTGTTTTGAGAATTTTTTTCATTATACTCGTAAAGTTCGGACATTGAAATATAATTTGGCGGACTTTAGATCTATTGCAACAGTCTTTTTGTCTACTTTTGAGGTTCTTTTCGATCACCTTTTGTGCTCATTCTAATTGACATCGCGAAAAAAGGATTATTATTCCTCCTAAAAACATTTCGCACAATAAACCCAAAATCGGTCTAGTTGTGTGGCGTCATTCAGTTGAAAGCACATATCGTCTTAGTCAATATTTGCAATGGCAAATCAAAAACTCGGTTATCATACAGCCATAGTACCACGTATTGGCATTAAACACTCTTCAACGTGAAATATACACCTACATATGTCAATATAGTTCCCAATACTATTTATATTGCATGATGTGTTCTAAAATAAACTAGACTTATTCAAACTAAGAACAAAAACTAGTTTTTTCATCAAAATGTATTTACATTGTTCCAAATAGTCTCCATCCGCATCAGTACAATGATTTGAACTATTAAAAAGTGTAATGAACGAGTGTTTTAGGTTTCCTGAACTAGAGAATGTTGGCGCGAAACTTCTGGATTTCTTTTTCCGAAGATGTAGAAGTCACATGGTTCCAAATCGGTTCCAATAGGTTGAGTGGCGATGCGTTTTTTGCATGAAAAAATAATCGGTGCCAAGTATCGATTAGTGAAATAAAGAATGCATGCTTATTTTGCAATATATACCATTCTGTGCCATTCATGATAATTTATGCCTATCATATTCAGATGATAACTTTACTAGATGAGTCTCCTTTATCAGCAATCTTCAATCTTAGAATTTGAACCATCAAGAACGTATTGAATAATTTTCCGAATCATTTTCTGAAAAAACACAACTGATGATCTTGATGAAAATCTTTGGCTTCACACTAACAAATTTAAAAAATAATTGACTAAAAATTAAGGATGTAAATTATTTTCTCTTGTATAATGCTTCTCATGTATTACGCTAAATGTATCCGCTTGGTCTACTACTCGTCACTTTGTGAGCTAAAAGTTGTAGTTTTAAACGGCAAATTTCTTAATATCTTTGCTTTCTATAAAGAATTCTATCATCTTTTATCATTTAATTATTCTTTAGATACTCTTAAAAAGTGTTACAGAATTCATTTTCCACACTTACAATCTGTACATATATTTTTGCAATTACGCACATGGCAACAACCCTCATAACATATTTGACGATTTTATTTTCAATTACCTTTTAAAAAATATCAAATAAATAAATTTAAATGTCACAGTCACGGATACAGTTACAGATACAGATATAAACGCTGCGATACATGTTTCTATTGGTCTTAAATACTTTATGCCATAATAAAAGTTATACAAATTCCCATAAACGTTTTTATTTGTGCGCATTTATTTATTTCATTGCAAAAGCATTCCACGTTTTTATTTTTATATATTTTTTTCTTTTCTATTTTTCCCATTTCCTTAACATCTCAAGTAACTTTAAGCGTGAAAAATGTCTATGAAAAGCAACCATTCCGAGGGGTAGCACCAGAGAAAAAAAACATTTGTTTCATATAAAATATAACACAAAGATACAATGGCAGCTGGCAGCCGGCAGTGCGACATACTGGCATAAATAACTAAACACCTGTGCTGTAACAAACAGACATACAGATACGTAGATACAAATAAATACAGCAAAAAGTATTCGTACAGGCGGACAGAGAGACAGATAAACATAGGTATCTACTACATATATGTATCTATATAAATTATAGCGCCATACGTGTACTACAGTATGTTGCGTTAGCTTCACTGCTTTAAAACATTTGTCAATATATCTTTTACACAGATCAACATACCTACATGCTTCAATATGAGCACCCTGCAACCACATATTACACATAATACTACCTCCCTGTACGTATATACAAAGATACTCTTAAACAGTCAAAGTCAACGCATGCATGTAGTGAATTGGCGCCAAATCCAACCAAAGACAAAGTGCCAATCGTTACAGTTCGTTCGTTGTCGTAGTCCTGCTCCTCGACGCAGTCATCATTTGTATCTTTTTCTTTTGTATTTGTATCTGTAAGGCAATTTTCTGAATGCTATTTCGAATTCTGATTCAGTTCAATTTGATTGAGAGTGCTGCTGCCAACGCCATCTGTTTGCGGTTCGCCCAACATAAATTCATATCTCACAATATTGTTTTGTTGATATATTAAGCTTTAAGATACTTAGAGCTTTTTTATCTAAGAGTGTTTATGCTTTGCAAAAATTCTCTTAAAAGTTTTGCGTATGAAGAGCCTTATATCCTTTTGTCGTGTTGTAAAGCTCTGTGGAGAATATGAATGAGATTCGGTTGGTTTTTGATTTATGTTCCATTTAGATAATGCAGGACATCAAAATTTTGTGCTGGAAAATTTGACAGTAGATTCGTATTGAATCTGAATCGAAACTGATCATCTGAGAAATTTCATTGTAAATTTTAAAGTTATTGGAAGAGATCTATTTTTGGTAAACTTCACTCAATTATCGTTGATCCGATTTTAGACTTTTGGGATTCTTCCCACAAAATGTCGTTCAGTTTAGTAACGAACAGGGTGCACGATTTCACCACGATATGTCAGCAATAGAAATGCGCTTCGAAGAAAGACCCAAGTCAGAATGCAATGCGAGACACTGATGAGTCGGATACGTAAGATAAAGGATAAGGATACGTAAACGTCAGATATCAAGAAATCATTTTTAACCATTACAAATGAGTTCTTCGAAAGTTTTTCTTTGAAGATTCTTTAACAATCTTTTTTCAATAATGTTCTGCGTGATTAATTAAAAACTAACATTGTTACAAAAAATATGAAGGACCCATTAGGCACTATTCCTACCAATTATATATTTTAAACGATAGCGCTGCTGATTTCTTATGCAGTTCAAATGTGGTAAGTTGATTGTGGTTAGCATCTGACCGAATTATAAAAACTTCATGGTTAATATTCCACATTATCTACCTTTGGAACGAAATTGACCCGAACTGTTCAATTTAAACCGAACCGGTAAACCGAATATGTGATTTTTCTTCTTCTTAAGTTAGCATAAAGAAGATGGATTGTTACACTCTTGTTGAGATAATCTAAAGCCATAGTAAATTATTGCGAGAAAATTTTAATGAGTTACTTTAAAGAACACAAATAGTTATTGTATGTCAAAATATTCTAAATACGTTTATGCTAAAAAATGGTAGACTATACAATGGAAATGTTAGACTTAGTGTCCCACTTAAATATATAGTACATTGAGCCAGTTTTTTAATGTTAGAATAAAATTCAACTGCTCGTTACTCTTCTGGTTTCCACAATTTAATATACTCAATATTTGGCTGCGCCTAATGTGTATTAAGCGTTGTCCAGAGCTCTTCTTCTGGTAAGGTACTTGTTTTTATTATCAGAGTTTCATACTTTTAGCTTTTGTCGTAGTGTTGTGTCCGAAATTTAGTTGTGTAGTATGCTAAAAGCAAAATTGTTAACCGTCTCTTTTAACGTTCGTTAAATTGGTGTGCTGGTTAGTTTACACAGTTTTGAATAAAACAATCGATCACCAAAGTCTATTGTATCTGTAGTATACATGACGAAACATATTTTTTTTCTTATACAATTTTGCTTGGTACAATTCACTTTTTCGAAAACTCATATGGCCAGCAGCCTTTTGCTGAGCGACAGTAACACACACTATGAAATTCCCCACGATCGCTCAAATAGATACATATAATGAATTTGAATTTTCTTTTGTGTATTGGGCGTGGCGCTGTCCATTTTGTTTTCCAAATTCCAGAAACCTTTTCGTAATCTTTAGTAATTCACTCTTTTAACGATCATAATGATCAATCAAATAAATGTTGGTATATGATGAATTCAGTTTTTTATTTTATAGTGGGCGTGGGATCGTACGTTTTTTCCAAATTATATGTAACCAGTACCTTCTGATGATCTATAGAAATTTTGTTAATAATGAGTTCACAGAAAAATCCCAATTCCAATTCCAATTTTTCTTTCCCTAAATACCTTATTCAGATTTACGTTTAAAAAACATTGCCAAAATCAATCCTGCTGTACTCGAGTGATGCACTTACCAATGAACATCATTCATTTTTTAATTATTTTACCATATATCGTAGAAGAGCGCATTTATAACTAAATCAAGAGAGAAAAATACAACGACTCACATACGAAATTTAAGAGTATGTAACCAAAACAAAATCAGCTGTTAAATCAGCCGTTCTAAATCAATATCAACAATACAAACATATATACATAAATAATACGTATTCAATAAATCGTAACATTAGCTACAAGTATATCATTCAGTATATAGTATTTAGTATGAAAAAAACTATTAAAATTTGTTTAAAAATATAAAACTAAAAATATTTTTAAATCAATAGTTCAGATTTTCTAACAAAAAATTTCTTCAAAACACACCTTACTTTCTGCTTGCCTGCATTCTTATCAACGAATCCTTTTTGCTTATAACAGCTGTTATTACTACTAACTGTTATCTTGCAACTTATGCGCAGCTGTTAGCTTTTTTAGGCTCTTTATCGCTCTCTCTCTCTCTCTCTCTCTATCTCTCTCGTTTTCTATTTGTAAACACTCTCTTCTTATTCACATAAAATTACTCTTAAGCATTGTCCTTACGCTGCTTTATTACTTCATTTGTCTGTTGAATGTGCGCTGAGCTTTTATTGTTTACTTTGTTGTTGTTGTTGATGTCGCGTACGCCTTTCAAAGGCTTTGATTGATTCAATGTCGCCAACTGTGCGGAGAAGTCCTGCTTCATTCAATGTATTATTGTTGTTGTTGTTATTATTGTTCGTTGTTCGTTGCTGGTTCGTTTGCGCGCTCTTCGTATCGCATGCGCTTTTTTTTTTTTTTTTTTGTTTTTTTTTGTATCCTGTGCGCAGGAAGTGATTTGCTGCACAGTACGGCACGGCATAGAACAGCATGAAATTGTCTGTGAGTCGAGTCAGTTAGTTAGTTGATTGGCAACGCGTTTGCCGGAAGGTACGCAAATAAAACGTTTTGAACGTGCGCGCTTTGCAATCTTCTTCTTAAATTGTTGCTGCTGTTTTTATTTGTTCCTGTGAGTCCTGCCCGACTTGGTTCAAACTTGATAAATTAGCGCGTGCGTTTATTGGTATTCCAAGCCATTGAGTGTGTGGATCAATTTTGAAACTTTTTGTACGTGTGTGTGTGTGTGTGTGCCTGTGTGTATATGTGTGTGTGTGTGTGCCTTTTCAGTGCCGAAAGTGTTGAATTGTTTATTGTGCTTTCTGATTAGAATATGATAAATGGTTTATTGTTCATTATGAATGTGAGAAAATATCATAAAGCGCTGATTTCAATTTAAATTAGACGTGCTGATAATCATTCAAATAAATGAAATACGATAATTAAATAATAAAAATTACAATAAAAAGTTTTACAAAAAGATTAATTGAAAATTAAACAGTAAATATAAATATACATTTTTCAAGAACATTTCTGAACATTAAATATTGAAAACTGGTGTATACTTTTGACTAGATCAGCTTTTTCATATATGTACTTAATTTGCATTTGGATCGTTAAGTAGTTTTGGCTACAGAATCGAATTGGGAATGTATAGGCAAAGGTACAGATGACTTCTTGGGTTTTTATACCATACTCTCATAGTGTGAAATGTATTATCAGTTTGTATTAAAAGTTTGTAACGCATTGAGGGATACATCGTAGACCTTATAAAAATATATATATTCTTCGCCAGCTCGTCTGTCTGTCTACCCGTCTATTGATATTGTAGTCGCTTCACACATATATACTAATAGGCGGGTACCGAAAAATTTCGTGGAATGGTGTTAGAACTTCGATTCAACCGAAGTGAACATTTTTTCTTGAATTTATTATTATTTTTTTGCCTGCTTCAGCTTGTGTCGAAAGACAAAGAATGTTGAGCTTATTTTGCTATGTGTAATTTGATGTGCTGAATTGTTTTTTTTTTTTTTTTTGTATAATTATTGAAAAATCATCCTTAAATAATAAGGAGGAAATATTTAGAAAATTTCTTTTGTACTACCACAGGGTGTTATCATGAAAACTGACTGGAAAACTGCATCTTCATGTATTTGGACAGTCCTTGGACTCTCCAAAAAATATTATTATTTTGGGGATAGTCTTTCTACGTATTTAATGACATAAGACGAAACTAAAATGTGTATCAATGAATGAGTCCAACGCTGACATAGTTTTATTTTCATTCTCTCTGCAAGCACGAAGGCCGAGACCTTGGAGACGGTAAAAAATGAAAGATCTAATAAGATTTCTACAGATAGATTATACAAGAGCTGTTCCACTGGTGGGGATAGAAGAACTGATCAATATTTCCTCACACTAATGTATAAAAAGAAATTATTAGATTTTGCCTTAAGAAATATAAGTACTAATTCATTTTTGTTCGTTCAGTTTTTTCGTAGATTTAAAAAATGCCAACAATGTTTTTTCCCTAAGGATTGTTTTCGATATATCTCTAAAAAACACTTCCTTTGGGACTTTTTCATTTATTTGCTCATATCTCCATTAATCCCTAAAAAATTTTCAAAAATTGTACATCGTTCGAAATGTACGAGTAATTTAATTCTAGTGTCAATGAAAATGCATTTTCTACATAGCCATTGAGAATCTATTCCTCTAACTTTGCATGAGGAGATTAGTGAACAAGGGAAGTGTTTCCACCAGGACATCGCAAAAATTGAAAATTATTATGAAGGCTTTTGGGACTAATGCATACCGGCTGACTATTACTGCATGCAAATTTGCGAAGAGGCCACGGTACATAAACAAAGAGCTGGAGCAAAAAAAAAAATACTTTTTTATATTAGAATCATGAAAATATAGAAACTACCCTTTCACTATTTATTTTTAAATAACTTCTACATTTTTTATCCGATTTGGGATTTTTTATACCTAATATTTTTGTAAAACAAGTTAATGTTTTCAAAGAAGTTTTCAGTTTATTGATCAGTATTGCTGTATGGTCCGAACTTAGTTCATCACAAGTGGCTATATCCAGAATATTTGAGGGAATCCCTTTGTATATGCAAAAATCTAAGAGATCAGAAACATTCTGTTGACCAGTGGGCCAATATGTTGGATTGCCTGTTGATAAGGTGTTGAGATGATATTCCGTTATGCATTTATACAGCTCTCGACCTTTCGGATTAATAAGCCTGGAGCCCCGTCAGGTATGCTTTGCATTGAAGTCTCCTCCAACTAAAAACTTTTGGCCAAGTATGTCAAAAAAAGTTTTTAAAGTCTTGTTTGAGTAATCTGTAGCGTGGAGGAAGGTAGATGGCAGCAATTGAATATAATTTGTCTTGATAATTACTTAAATAAATTTATATTGATTTGGTATGAATTACGATTTATTAATTTGTAAAGATCAAAACATCAGGCACAACATCAGTTCGATTGAAGATAAGTTCTTCAAATGTTTCTGTGACCTAATCTACTATAGCAATTCAGGCCCCTTCTAGATCACTGGTTTCTCAAGAGGTTTTCTATGTATTTTGAGGCTTAGATTACCAATGTGCCAAAAAAAAAAATTTTAATTTTGATGAATTTGTTTTCATGATATTTTCAAAAAAACACATATTTTTGCGCTTTTTTTTTTAAATATCTTTAAGTACAGGCATTCAAAGTCTCGTTTTAAAATTTCTAAAATTCATTACCTTCGTTTAGTTTTAAACTGAAAACTTCTTTGGTTAGACTTACACATAAACCTCACTAATTATCCTAACTCAAGCAATGAAATTGAAGATGCTGTTGAATCGTTTAACCAATTAATTCACGAATCAGCTTACTTATAAACTACAATAAAACGCACAGTGAACCGAGCTTTCGGACACAAATTACTTACAATGTTCCTGTTGAATTGCGGCAACTTATCTCAAGAAAGCGGAAACTTAGAAAAATCTGGCAACGCACCAGATACCCAGCAGACAAGAGGAATTTTAACAGAGCAGTAAAGGAACTGAAGACCAAACTTTACAAGCTAAAAAATTAAGCCATTGCTAAATATTTAGAAAACCTGGATCCTCAAAACTATGATGAGCACAATCTGTGGAAAACAACTCGTTATATCAAACGTCCGGTAAAGAGAAATGCTCCCATGAAAGATATTAATAGTGCAGAAGTAATGATAGTAAATCTAAGTCCTTCGGAAATAACCTCGAAACAACATTTGAACCATTTGTCTTTACTACATTACAGTGTAAAAGAGAAATATTGTAATTTCTCGATAGTCCCTGTCAAATGGATTTACCACTAAAACATGTAGCAGTCACAGAAACGATTAATGAAATCAAAACTCTACGAACTTTAAAATCTGCTTTGTATGACAACATTCAAACAGCTGCCATTAAAACACTAAGTAAGAAATCAATTACATTTCATACTTGTATTTATAATTCAATGTTACGTCTCAATCACTTGCCAACACAGTGGAAATGAGCAGAGATTATATTAATTCCGAAACCAAATAAACCGGAAAACGGTACCACCTCTAATCGTCCTATAACTCTCTTGGCAATATTGTTCAGTTGTGTTTTTGGATATTCAGCAGGCTTTTGATAGAGTTTGGCACGAGGGACTGTTATACAAACAAAAAAAAAAAAAAAACGCTCTAACAACTCCATTTTATCTGATGCTTAAATCTTATCTAACACAAAGGAATTTTTACGTGAAGGTTAAGTACTCCACTTCAGATATATATTCAATTAAAGCTGGTATACCTCAAGGAGGCGTGTTAGGACCAGTTCTTTATACCATCTATACTGCAGACATGCCCGTTAATAACAATGTGACTGTGGCAACTTATGCCGACGACACTGCTATCCTAGCTACAGCAGACAGTGCTACTGCTGTCTCAAACACTCTCCAAGACCAGTTAGATCGAATGCAAGATTGGCTAAATAAATGGATTATTAAGGTAAATCCAAACAAGTCTTCTCATATAACTTTTACAACTAGGAGACAAGATTGCCCTAGCGTATCAATTAACCATTCGCTTATACAATATTACTAATTGTGTTAACTATCTTGGAATGCACCTATCTTGGAATGGACCATCGACTGACATTTAAACCGCATTTCAAAGCTATGGCCCAATGTACTGGTTGATTAAACCGAAATCAAAGCTCAGCTTGAAAAACAAATTGCTGCTTTATAAATCGATGTTAAAACCTGTATGGACTTATGGCATTCAGTTATGGAATAACTGCAAGTAATTCCAATGTAGAGATATTGCAGAGATATCAATCAAAAACTTTAAGAATGATATGCAATGCTCCTTGGTTTGTTACTAATAAATATATTCACAAGGACGTAAACATTTGTACAGTGAACGACGAAATAAGAACTGTAAGCGTAAAATACTTGCAAAAGTAAGAAAATCATAGCAACTCCCTAGCTTTAAATCTGCTCGATAATAGTGAAGAGATACGCAGACTTAAGCGATTCCATGTTCTAGACTTACCATTTAGACCTCCATAGCATTTACACTATAGTATAGCTTTTATATATTATATTAACTTAAATATAGCATTATATATAAATGCTAGGCATTAGTGTTGTGTCTATAAGAACACAAGATATATGGTTAGACTATGGTTAGATATATGGTTATATAAATGCTAGGCATTAGTGTTGTGTCTATAAGAACACAAGATATATGGTTTGACTAAGTGCCATTGTAAATCCATTTAAAATCTTAAGATAGCTTGTAGAAAAATTGGGATTGTTTGGGATTAAATCATTATTTTTCTGCAAACAAGTAAGAATGCTTCAGTCATGGGTTAAAGATTTCTTATGTAGTCTTTTGCAGACTCTGCATATCAAACTAATTTTCAATCTTTAAATTTTGGCTTATGGAAATTGGATGGACAGGCTCCTGGCCACTGCAATTCCTACATGGAGTTAAAAACGTAGTCACTTTGAGCATCTTATAACTGCTTGGAGCTTGTATGTGAATAAAGATTTCTTTGGTTTATTTGGTTTACTAATTAACATCTATACCCAGAACGACGTACGTACGGCTCTTGAACCGTCACCACCCATATGAAATATATAAATAATACTAGGTCTCTTATAGCCTGATGTCTGATTGTCAATTAGGGTTAGATGGTCTTGGTTGCGATATCTAATGGTCCAGGGTCAGCTAGAAAACATGCATATAAGATACAAATAGCCGCATTGTGGGCGTTTTTCTAAACTTGACCTGGAACTAAACTAGATTTAAACTAGAAATTATTTTAATCTTCAAATAAAAGTTTTAGATCCTCGAGATCAAGATAATTTTGTATAATTGTAATCAATTTGATTTTGAATTTATTCAATTCAATTAAAAAAAATTGAATTCATGACACTGTCATCTGGAATCGACTCAACATTTAGCAAAAATCATGCGAATTTTTTAAATTTTTGAATTGATAAACACATTTCGCGTTATCGCATAAACTCTGTAAACAATACATATTATCTTCCAGCTTTGCTTTATTGTTTTAAAATGTATAAAAGGAATTATAATTTGATACATTTACACAGATATTATTTCATCAGATTGACAATGACTTATTAAGCTGCAAAACAAAATACTGGTACAAATCGGCTTAGCCTTAACTTGCACACTGCTTAAGATACACACACATCTATTCTATAATTATGTAAATAACAACACAAAAAGCAGCAAGTAATAAAATTTAATTTCGCATGCATTTAGCTCCAAAAACCAATTAAGCAAATGGCGCATTTTGAAAACACTTTAAATTATAATTTCTAAGCCTATTAAAAACACTTGTTGCTAGAACGGCCGGTCCAAAGTAACTAAAATCGAAAATATAAAATAATTCAAGAAGCAATTACCCAACGAAAAAAGTAGCAGACGAGGAAGCAACGCAGAGAAGGCCGCAAAAGTTCTAAGTACAAGGTCAAAGAGCGTATATGAATTTAGAAACCTGTTGCTACAAGGCATTTACATATATACTCGCACAAATATGCACAGGCAACCCCTAGACACCTAGATACATTTGTGTGTGTTCGAATATAGGTTTTATGAAGCCAAACGTTTGCTAATTGCAAATATTTGCGCGATAAAACTTTGTTTGCAAAGTTCAGCACTCACAGATATATAAGTATCGTACTATGGGAATACAAAAGCTAAAATTGTTAGTAACATGCCAGATATAATAATGAGAGCTACTAAAATTAAATTAAATACATTCAAATTGCAATTATGTAAACGAAAATAGGCAGAAAGTGAGTGTGTAAATCTAAGCAGCAGTTTACAATATAAAAAAACAGGCCATGATCCCTGAATGTATGCTACAAATTTTATAGTACGACACGAGCGACTTAACACCACAGGCGAAAAAATGCAAACAAACAAACAAGCAAACAAAAAAGCTAACAAAGTAGTATAAAATAAAAAAGCGGATTAACACTTTACTAGCTGAGAGTACAGAAAGGTGGCAAAGGTAAAGGAGGGTGTATATTTGGGTTCATTTTTATTAGAAGCGTGACTGTGAGTGTCGAGGTAGAAGTTCAGTGAGTTTGTGCTGCTCACTCCAGCAGTTACTTTTACAGTAGAGCAGCACAATACCGCACGCCTCTTGGCTTCATTAGCGCTTTGACCCAGACAAAGCGTTGTGCCCAAACTCAATGCGAACAAGTGACCCTCTTTATGTAGTCAATTTTCAAGCAAACCCTTTTATATTTTTGTTTCTTTGTACCAGCTGGCTGACTAGCTGATGTGCGGCGTGCGTTTTATAAACGCTGCTTTGAATAATCTGCACCATTTTTGTTTTTCTGAAAAAAAAAACCAATTTGAAAAATAAAAAATAAGTAAAAGACTAATCGAACCGAACTTGAATACCCTTGACACAAAATAAAAAAGAAAAACATTTTCTTTAAAAATTCAATGATATGTACAGATTCTTGTAGCTATTAAAGCACGATTTAAATCAATGCTAAATATAAGCAGAGTACCTTACTAAGATTTGGCAATTTATAAAAATATATATAAAAATAGTATATCCTTTGACAATAATGCCTTCAAGACAAGTCTAACGACACCACATATGTCAAAATCCATCAAGCCGTGTGAGCTATAGAGCGCTTCAAAGAATATGCAGACATACATTTATCAGTCTGAGTAGAAGCTTCGCGTCTGTCAGGCGTACTCTTGTTGCCCTCTTTATTTAAGTTGGGTTCTTTGTTGTTTTAATAATTTATTCTTGTTAAAAGCTCTTATTTTGCATCAACTCGCAAATATTTATTTGTTTTGAATGCTGCGAAATTTAAGCCTTCACTTAAAACTTAATAGAACTTATAATTCCCAAATAGTTTATACATATTAAATTAATTTATTTGTTACTGATTTATCGTTTAAAGAAAGATTACCTACATATGTTCACTGCACAAAACTCACATCAATAGCTATTATGATGTATTACTTTTAAAGTTCCTAACAACGCGATTGGCTATACGACGGTCCCTATCTGTACCATTGTATTGTATTAGGCTATACGCTGTAATTCTGGACACATGGTGTATATTTAATGATGCACGCTATTCGTAATACTCATTTCAAAATTGTACAAATTCTTAAGAAGCAAGTTGCTCACACAAGTGGACTATTTTAACGTAGCTACACCATTTTAACCATTGAAACATATCCAACTTTTTTTTTTTAATATTTAATTGGGGTTGATATAATAAATATCTGTATCAAGCATTCAATTTTAAGTATTAGAAAAATAAATAAATACTCGAAAATAGGCATTGGGTTTGTATAGAGTTTTGTTTCATAGCGGCCATCGTACGCCAATTGTTAAATAGATGGTAGTGCAGTAAAGTGCAGTAATTTAAAATTTCAGCTGAATACCTTAAAAACTGAGTGACAACCAGAACAGTAAGTGAATGATTAATTTTTGAATGAATCATTCAAGCGTAGATTTAACAAATTTTCAATTCATTCATTTGACCATAAAAACAAACTGAGTTGAACTTTGAATAGTTCATCATTCATATCTCATATATCTTAGTAAGAAAAAAGCCATTATTTTTTTATTCACAATGAATATGCGAAATTTGAATGCCTTCATTTGATCAATAAATTGAATTAGAATTTGAATTCATTCGTGTTGAATTAGAAATGTTTGTAATCATTTATTTGATAAAAAAAAAATGAATTGAATTAAAATTTGAATTAATTAATTTTTTTGATCAATTGAATAAATTCACAAATTATTTATATTCAAATTTCAATGAAATTTATTTTTTATGTTAAATGAATTATTTTAATCATTTTTAATCGATAAGGAATTGAATCAATTCTTAATTCAATTTATTTCATTTTTAAATGAATTAATGCATTTTACATGAATTACATTTTGAATGAATTCAAATCATAATTAGAAACAGATTTTTTGCCAAATGAATCAATTCAAAAATGCATAATTTATTGTGAATTGAATATGAAAAACTAATCATTCTTTTATACCACTGCTGAGTACCATATATAAAACGGACATATAGACATAGGTCAGATCAATTCGTCTCGTTGAACAGTTTAAGAATGTTTCGTTTTTAGTTGCCGAATTTCAATGCATTACATACTCCTACATAATATGATAATACTACCTTATTCACACTATGTAGGGTATAATAAAAATCCCGAAAATAAATCGTGCGCTCCATTTCAGTTAGAATTAGTTGGCAGCAAGATTTAAGCCTCAAATAAGCACCGAGTTTTTACAAAATAATATGCGTCGCATATATTTATATAGATACAAAGTATGTGCATACTACAGTAATTTCTGTTATTCAGTTAACTGGCTGGCTAGTCCTTCCTTGCTTCCTGTGAAAAATAGGAAGAAATAAACAATACTTAGAAAAGGGTTTTTATTTGTCAGTTATGCGCGTCATTTGCAGCCTTCCACAGCCTACAGACAGACAGACACACAGCCAGCTAACCAAGTCCACATAACAACGGCAAACGGTCAAATGCTCACAGTAAATGTGGTTAAATAAATGCTCCAACAAAGCATGTTAATTTTGTTCCCATTGTCTGCTTTTAGGCTTTCTCAACTCATGTAAATATTAAATTGAAATTCTTTTATATAGTGGCCACTTTTGTGCGCTAAAAATAGAAAACAAACAAAAAATGTACGTATTTAATGTGTACTAATTGTTTGTTATTTTTTTTGGTGCACATTTTTTATATCTACAATTTATTTTGTGTTTATTTTTTTTTTTTTGTCTAGTTAAGTGCGTTTGCTGACCTTGAAAGCTGCTTGTCCTGTATGTCCTGCTGTGCTTGTACCGTTAAGTGCTGCCAACAACTCACCGAAATATTTTCGAATTAATTTAGCAAATTAAAGCCGAAATGCTTATTCAAGTCAGTGGACAAACGAAATTTATCAGATACACACCGCGTAGTTGAGTGTGGACTGGAAAGCACAACTGGAACTGTTATAAGAACGCCCAGAGGTAGTATTAATTAGTATTGCACAAGCATACCACAAGGATTCATAGTATATGCTTTAACTTCATATAGTGTAGAATATACCGAAGAACCTCAACTTGCAAAATATTCAGTGAACTTGTGCGAAACTAAAACTTATTAATAATAATAATCATAATAAGAGCGCTCAAAGTACGCACGCACACGCACATCCCCCCACACACACAGGTATAAAAAATGGTAGACAGTGTGACACATACATACTTATACAAATACTCACACAGACATGTACATATATACGAGTTTTTATGTTGAAAAAAAAATTCATAATGACGCAAAAAAAAAAGAACGAAGGGCGAAGGGCGACCGAGCAACATTTTTTGTAAGAAATATATTATGTATAACCTTCGTGACATATACAGTAACAACCAAACCAAACGACCAACAACAACGGCAACAATGTCTACAACAACAACCACATGCATATGAGCATAACAAATTGTGGGTAGTTCAGCAGAGCGAACGCACAGACATCCTTTTCGCATGAGTTGACAATCTAAGGCAAAAAAAAAAAAATATAATATAATATAATAATTTAACTTCAGTGCAACGAAAATTCTAATACACTTTAAACGCATTTTATTTGTTTATATATAAAATTATTTAAAAAAATTCCTAATCCAGATCAAAGTCTAAGACCACTGTAGTGGTTTAAACACAAAGGTATTACCACATAATTTCTCCATTGATCTCCAATATTTAAAGCATGTGCTTTTCAGATCTGTTAACGAGATACGAGTGCAATTTGATAAATCAATGACTTTTTGAATTTCGTGCGTAGTAAGGGTCAACTACCATCTGATAATATACTACGGCTAAATTTTAAGCAATCTGCATCATTAAGTATGTGTTTGTCAGCCATTGAACGCAGATAAGAGAGGCAGACAGATAAACAAAATCAAACCTTTAACGCGCTATTCTGAGCAATGAAATCCACTGCTTCATCTATTGCTTGGTCGCTGATGTACTGGAATGCATATACATATATTTTATCCACATTTTAATGAAACGGCGCAAAAACTTGACAATATTGCGGTTAAGCAACGTGAAATTCTGCTTGGAAGTTAACACACGATTATGTTTGGAGTCAATTTCGACTGTCTGCCTTTCATGTCTGCATTCAATGGCTCTCGGGGGGAGCGGGGGAGGGGGTGCAAACAAAGAGTAAATGTTAACTTCGGTAGAAACGAAGCTTCAATACTCTTCATAAGCCTCTATCAAATTACAGTCAAGTTTTCCATTTGCCATTCCACTCCATTTTTTTAAATTTTACCTAATAAAACCAAAAAGTGTGCGGTTGATCTTTATGAGGACTACCTCTACAAGTCGGCATGATACGCCCATTAATAACTATATAAAGCTTCCGTCCACCAAAAGCTATCATATCCAATTTCAAGTTTATATTGACTTTAATAAAAAATTATTTCATAAAAAAGCCCAATACTGAGATCGATGAAAATTTTTGTTATAAAAAAAACTTTGTCAAACAACAATCAAAAAATTTCGGCACGAACTGTTTTTCATCGAGTACTCGGATAACAAAAACGTTTGCTACCGAAAACATTTTATATACTCAAAAAACAGGTGACAAACAGTGTGACCTTTTGCATCTCCGTCAGAAAAACCCAAAGAAAAATTAAAATGTGTGGACTTTTCACCTAATAAATATCTGATTTTAGTATTTCATGTTGATTTGGGAACACTGTTTTTCGTTTGTTTGACATATGTGCAATAATTAACAATTTCATTATCAAAAATTTTCACCGATCTCAGTATAGGACTAAGACCCGAAAAGTGGGCGAAACACGTTGAAAATTTTGAAACAATTATTCCTTCAGAAGTGACGCTTCGAATTGCTTAATATTGAACTAGTTAAGCTTGACTTGGCGCCTTGAAAAAAAAAAATTAAAACATTCTTGAACGAATGGTTCCCGAAAAATGCAATGAATGTATATTTTTAATTCCATATATTTAGAAGTCCGATTCCATAAATGTTACAATTTTCTGAACTTACTTTTTAATACTTTTTTATTGTTTAATAGCTTTCGACCGAACCTAGTAAATTCTTTGTTACTGCGCGAATAATATAGATCTCGTGCTGCATCAACTGTAACTCCACAGTGTTATTCATTTTGGCTCGAAGTTTTAAACACTCAAAAGGAGTTTTTTTTTGTATTTGTTGGTGAATTCTTGTGAATACTTGTCCCACAGTTTTGAAGATATCATTCACAAAGTCACAATGCACACTCTCTGAAACTGTTAATGTTAGAAACTTCATATTCGATATGGCATGCCTTATTTTAGGTAGATATCGTGCAAAAAATACAATTTAGTTTAAACGATTTTTTCCATTTTACAATTAATGTAGACTTCAATTTAAATATGTAAGCTTCATATGGATGAACTCTTCATAACTTATATATTAGTAGGCCAGTAAATTTTTTGTGACGGCTGCTGTGCTATGCGCAATCTCTTTTATATGAAATATTTTGGGCGAAAAAGAATTAAAAATCGTCACAAAACGAAACAAAATTGACATGAATAGGCTTTACATAAACTACGCACAGACACAAATTTTAAAACGCTCCCTAACTCTCTTTTCCCTCCCGCAACACATAACTAACCACTTGTTGAGAACCATGTAATCAGCCTGTTGCCATTTGATACTGAAACTGAGACCGCGAAAAAGATGGGGAGATTTGTGTACTGATTATGTTTGAATTTTAATTTGTTATGCATGAAAGGTATGCTAATTTTACTAATCACAGTCAATATACATGGTGCAATAACACACTAGATCTCTAGCAAGCCTCTGATCAAAAGGCATGGTAAAACTAACTCTTTTCTTTAACTATAATTTAACTAAGTTGCCTAACGATTTGAACCATGCAAACAGCTAATATACCCTTTCTTAGCTTGTATGAGTAGGGTATTAAAATGGAAAAGAAATATATAACCTGCAGAGCGACTTTCAGATAGTCTCTCACACGTACCGTGTGACACACATCACATATTTGTGCATACGGGCTGCTCCTTTGAATCCTTTTGCTCTTGATGTTTTTGCGTCTCTCATGGCGCTTTCAACATGCTCATGGTTGTTGTTGTTGTTGTTGTTGAGTTTGTTGTTGTCGTTTACATTTTCTGTAGTGAATTAAATGAAATTTTAATGCTCTTGTTTGTTGTTGTTGTTTTCAAGTTGTTCACTTTTATTTTTTTTTTACTTTTTTCAAATGAGATTTTTGTTTGCGACATTAAAAATTGCATTGCGATTTTATGCAATTAAAGTTTTTAAATACTTTCAACATAATTGCTATGCATTGTTTTTTTTTCTTTTTTTTTTTTGTTTCTTCTTTATTTACTAGGATTAGTGCAAATGTTTTAAACAAAGTTTTTAATTAATGCAGATAATACTTGAATCATTGATAGATTGATACATAAATGAAGAGTGACAGTAGGAGAGTGAGAGAGGGAGAGACAACTGAGAGATTATGATGAAATTTATATACAAGTAGAGGGGTCTATCGAAAATTTCCGATAATCGAAGTTCAATTTCGATCGAAATGTTTCATGAAAAAACCGAATTCAAATGAAAAATATCAATTTGAAAACAATGTTCTAATCAGTGTTTTCCAACTAAATCTGTAATGTATTAAAATCTGTTGTACATTTCGTTTTGTTTCTTGTCATGTATAGCAGAGATGCCAACTTTGCACACAACATAGTATGGCTGCATATTTTATAGCACATAACATATAACTCACGTGTTCATTGACTTATTTTTTAATAAATTATACTTTTTCAAAATTAGTGCTTATTAAAATACATAACAATTCAATTTAATACTTAAAATGAATGTAAGAGAATTTTTTTTTTTGTGAAAACTATGTGAAACCTTGGCAGTTCTGGCACAATTTCGATTTCAATTTAAATATGATAGTTTCATTTTATTAAGCATTTTAATAATAAATCATTCATTAAATAAAATGCAATGAAAACTTGGCCTTATTTATATATCGGGAGCACGAACACTTCAAATTTACATATGGCAAAGGTCTCCACCACTTTCTTAGTATTTAGTATTTTTGTCGGTCGAATTGATTTCGTTCGAAACATTAACGAAACTGTGACTCAGAATAAAAACTAATTATTGTACAATAATCGTTGACGGTTTTTCGATAATACGTGCATATGTTGTATATATTTCATAAGCATAAATTAAGCATAATTTTAGCTAGAAATATAATCTTGTTACCAAGCAACTAGATAAAGATTTGATGATTGAGTTGGGAGATTAGATTTTTATACCATTCACACATACGGAGGTGTCACAGAAATCTCTAGACAACAATCCGTCTGGTAATTTGAATTTCTACAGAGAAATTTCGTAGATGTCACAGAAATCTCCGAGATTTCAAAGAAAACAGTTTTTAGTGTACAGACGACTATTTGGGGTAGCTCCCATAAAAACCTATGCTCCACTTTTGAATTTTTGAAAGAAATATGTTGCCTTTTTAGAGACAGCCGTTTAACATACAAAGGTTAATGGGCATGGTTCGCCCAGTTTTTGGGGTAGCCTCCATACAAACCCACCATGCAATTTTTTGTTTTTTATGAAAAAATTCTTCATTTAAATCAAAATTAGCTTGAAACTTGATTTGGTGGAATTAAGTCGACAACCGCTTCATATACATATACAAATGGGCGTTTCCCACCCACTTTTTGAGGTAGTCCCATATAAACCCACAGTCTATCTATCAGTCAACTTGAAATTCGATATGGCGGCATCTTACACATCTACTACAACGCTTCATACACATCTACTAGTGAGCGTGTACCACCCACTTTTTGGGGTAGCCCCTATTAAACTCCCCACCCACCTTTTTATTTTACAATACGATTTAAAATTTTGTGTGAATGGTATTACGTTTTTTCTTGTTTTGGTTTAGAATCAATATTTTTATCTTAACCCTAAAACAGTAAAAAAACAGGCTAACAAATAATGTCGTACGTTTAATTTCTAGTTGGCTTAGACTTTATTTCATGTTCAAAAGAGCAGAAAAAAGACTTAAAAATGAAAAATTTTACCTCGAGCCTGCAAGACAAGCATATTTACACAAAAATGGTCGCAAGGATTATTCAGACTTTAAAAATGTTTTGTTATAGATTTTTAGCAACTTAGCTGCAATGAGCATCATTTGTCATTGGAGGTCTGGCAAGGTCGTAGTGGCCAACCCAACACTTAGAGAAGAACCACTTTAATCTCTTTTAAAATTGGATATGAAAAAATTTGAAGATTTTAAATACTTCGCAACGTTTCTGACCTCAATCTTGAAGATCTCTGATATATCAGTAATAAAATAAATCCTAGGTTTTCGTATACATTTCTACATAGTTGATACTGGACGTTTTTCCTTACCGTTTTTACAGCTTCTATATAAATCGTTTGCGGAGGCTCCCAACTCTCGAGGCATATGCGCCTATGACACAAAGGCCTGTGATGACTCTAATAAAGAGGGGATTCTGACATTGAACTTCTTATTGAAGTATATTTCTGGGAAGTGGTATTCTGTGCTAAGAGGTAGATCTTTTACTCCATTAACAAATGTTGAATGACCACTTCTAATGTATATATTAATTTACTTTAGCCTAAATAAAAACTTTAAAACTATTAACATTTTCAAAACTAACTTTCCCACATGCATGCAATATATTGAGAAGCTGTAATTACTTTACATACAAACTTTAGTCATTACATCATTTTACTACACTTCAAACTCAATTTGCAACAAGTCTAATAAATTTGATGGTGTTAATAACATTAAAAACAAATTTTTAAACATTTTCCAATTTTCACTTGCAAATTTAAACGATAATTGCAATTATATACTACCGAAAGGCTAAAAATATAAATAAACTGGGATCGAGGAGCTATGTAAAATGCATTTGGGCAGGCAACAACTCAATATACATCATAACAGTATGCCAAGAGGCAAAAGGATATACAAACAGACGTTTTACCTAATAGAAACAGAATTACTCGAAAGCATACTAAAGGGGGTTTCAATAAGGACGTAAATATTTTCTATTTAAATAAAACACATATTAATTGAGATATTAAAGTGAAATTTATTGCATGTATATTTTTTGGAACCGATTTTCCACAACTCTTCTTCTACACATATCGATCGGAACGTTGGTAATTTCGCTTTCTATATTGTTTCTGAGATCCTCTAGTGTTGTTGCCATTTTTCGAGATTATCGAATTACCGAACTGCCCTTTCAATAAATTAATTGTTTGACCAGTTGTGTGGTATATGCCACCGTATTTTTAGAACCACAGATTACTGATATCAAGTCCGTACAATTTTGGCCTAAAATAGTCTTCCAACATGAAGCGATAGCGAACTCCATTGACCGTAATGTGACGATCATTTTCATCGACGAGAAAATATGGTCCAATCTCACCTCTGGCATGAAATCCATACCACACAGTCACTTTTTGTAGATGCAATTTAGTCTCTTGAAGCAAATGTAGGTCTCTTGCTGTCCAATGCTACATATTTTGCTTATTGACAAAGCCATTGAGCGAAAATGAGCTTCATTGCTGAATTGTACGCTATTTCGATGGAATTCAGGTTTTTCTGCAAGCTTTTGCAGAGTTCAATTGGAGAAGTTTCGGTACTAAAAATATTAAATAGGGCTCAGCTCTTGATTTAATTTTATTTGCTAAGGGTGTACGATAAGATCTTTATGCAAAATTAGATACAATGTGGTTTAAGAGTTTCGCAATTCCATTTTGAACTGAAGCACTTACGGATGCGATATTTCGGTACTTCGACCGGTGCGTTGTCTCACTGGCACAGGAACTTCCAATAGTGAATATGTTGACTCAAATTTACCACTATGGCACGCACAGCCTGCCTGTTGGTTACCGCTCATAAAGTTGTGACCACCTATTCAGAATTTAGGTAGTCGTTTTTAATAATATCCAAACGTTACTCGTTAGTGAACTTCACCATGAAAAAATTGTAAATCTTGACTGACGTTAACAGATCGTAAAAGAAATTTAGTATTTAAATACAAAATTCTTATGTCCCCATTGAGAAACCCTATATATATATATATATATATATGCATAGGTGTTCGTGAATAAACCTAGATAGACATATGTGTTTGCGAATTGGCTTATAGCAGCTATATGGACACTTCAAAAACATTTACTAGTTATCCTGCTGCTGCTGCTGCTGGAAGCCTGTGTAAATCGGCGGTGTAGTGCTGGCAACAATTTTTCTAAAATGCTTGAAATTAAAATAAATTGCTTGGAAATAAGTAAGCTCATACACGAATACACATGCACACAGTTACATACAAGCCCCACTCTAACACACTCGCACATATTCTTGCTCGGCACGACTCTGTTGTTTGTGGTAATGGCGTTCAAATGTGAACATTAATGTTATTATATGCTGCTATTCTGCTGAAAAGTGAAAGAAGAAAAAAAGAAAAAAATTGTTTTTTATAGAAAATATCGCGTATCGGCGCGCTGCCTGCATAATTACCACATAAAAATGTTAAAATGCCACAAATGGACAATTTTTATTTTACAGCAGCCTGAATGAACGTTTTATAAAATGTTACTATAATAAAAATAAATTTGCCTAGCGCCAAACAAATGCGTTGAGTGTGAGCACGAAATACTATAGAGTTTTGAATAGGAAGATAGGCCGGATACTGTTGGGAAATCATAAGATCCTGTGCGATAAATGTGCTTGGCTTTGTGATTTTGAGTGCAGGATGTGCAACACACAATCATATGCCAAAATTGTCGGAAAAATTGTGGCAAAAAGGAAAGTATGGCTTGAAGCAATTAAATTACACAAAAAAGAACAGTCTGCAGCTTTAAAAATTTATTTATGCTTAGATTAAATCGTTGCAGGTGGATTTTATTTAAATAGATAGTCTTGTTTCTTTCTGCTAGTTGTAGTTATATGTGTAGACAATGTTTAAAGCTAAATCGATTAGAAATATTAGACACAATATGCATATACAGACTATGATTTTTCTTCATTTGAATCTTACTGCACTAAAATCTTACTAAAACTAAATAAATTTTCACTGAAATTGACAGCATACTCAATGAAGTCTAAAAAGTCTGTTAATATTTCGCATGAAATTCTATAGTCTAAATATGCCTTAAGTGCTTCGTTTTGAAATAGTTCAGATTGAAACTTCAATATTTTATAAAATATTTTAATAAAAATCAAATAAATGCAATTATGGATGAAACGACCAATAATGACAGTCGATTAAATCTTCATACATCTTATGCTTCCATTATCAGAGTATGCAGTTGAAGAGACAAACATTGCTTAATTTAAAACAGATTACTCAATTTAAGATAAACTCTCTGTCTATGAAGAATACAGTTCAGAATTAATTGATGGAACGCATGGATTCCTTAAGTCATATTTGCAAGATTTATGTCAAAATAAAAGACGACCTGTCAAACAACCAAATATAGTAATCCAAATATGCAATCTTGTGCAATTAAATCAGCTGTCGTCATTTTTTATGAATAAAAATGCAAATTAAAATTATAAAATAATTGCTCGAAATGTGTAAAGTGGCGTTTACGCCAAGCATAGAGTATAGAGCGAAGTGCAGCATCTTATACTTCAACAGTTGAAGCACGAGAAAGCACAGACAATCGCTTTTATATTTCCAAAATATACATTGATTGTCCGAAATTTTGAAATATTTTCCAATTGTTGAAGGGGTCCGCTTGCTAAATTTACCACGGGCCCTCATTTTCAAGTTCTCATTCACGTCCCTGCCTCACAGTATAGCGGACCGTACACATTGAACCAATTGTTAATTCTAGGCTCATACAAGCCCCCATCATCACTTTCTAGTTAATATTCTCTGAAATTAAAAAGTTTTTAGTAAAAAAAATCCAAAAATGTGCAGCATGCTTATGTTGAACATACTCCTAAAAGAGGGTGGAGGCTTTTGGTTCTGTACAAATACATTGTTATTCGCTTCATTTTCATAAAATAATAGTTTTTTTTTTAAGTAGAGTTCCCACAAACTATTCATAATTCATAAAAATCGAAAAATATAATTGAGATGAACTGACAAAATCGAGCACACTGTAAACAAACTAAATGGCATATGGCGCTCAAGCTACACGTCAATATAAAGGTCAGTTTTGTCAACTTGGGACAAAAGAAATTTTGACAAGCGAGCTTTAGAAATTATCAATACAAGCACAATAACACTGAACAAACTATCCGAATAGCTG
Organism: Leucophenga montana; assembly: GCA_035044765.1. Classification (NCBI taxonomy): domain Eukaryota; kingdom Metazoa; phylum Arthropoda; class Insecta; order Diptera; family Drosophilidae; genus Leucophenga; species Leucophenga montana. Next base: position 699,199 of record JAWNNQ010001780.1, on the reverse strand, counting down.
ATAGTAGCCAATTCCGCATTAATTATAATGTTTAAAATAATTTAAATGTATCTGATTGCAACTAAACATATTACAAAAGAAACTAATAAATTTAGCATATGTTTATTCTGCATATCTGATTAAACTGATTTTTCTAATTGAGCTGATATCCTGTCAATTGTTTTCAATGTGCCCCATCAAAAGTATAATTAAATGGATTAAATATTATAAACTACTCTGCAGCGATTTATGAAATTGAAAATGTGTCAAGCTTATAAAAAATAGCAAATGATGCATTTAAAATGCATTTATAAAACTTAAACACGGAAGCTAACAAATATATAAATATAAACAAAAACAAAAATGGAAATGGAAATGGAAATAAATTTTAACCAGTCGAGCAGAAAAATTAAAATTCAATAAATTAAATAATAAATTAAAACGTGCAAATTCTGCAAAGAAAAATAAAATAAAGTGCAAAAAATATGTCCAACACGCAAAATGCGCCACGCATTGTGTCGCCGCCATTTTTGCGACGCATGGTGCCCGGCATGGCGACACAAATCTCACCTACAGCACCAAGAGCAACAATGGCGGCGGTGGTGGGAACCACAGCCACAACGACAACACCAGCAGCTGCTATACCAACAGCAACACTAACAACTAAAATCGATGAATCAAATAGAATAACAACAATTGCCACACCAACAACAACAACAACAACAGCGGATGCAGATATAACAACAACAACAACGCCACCGCCATCATTGCAGCATGGCGGAGGCAGCAGCAGCAGCAGCTTTGCAACATCCGCATCCTGTCCCGATTCACCAATACGGCGCGTGTCCTCGAGCCTCAAAAATTCAGCATTGGATTTTGCATCGCGTTTCTTCAACAAATGCAAAGCGGCAACATTCACCGTCGATGGTGCAACATATACGATAGGTAAGTGTGTATGTGTGTGAGTGAATAAGACAACTGCAAATGGAAAGAGACGGAGAAGGAGAAATGGTAATATAAAATTTAGTATCACATTTGGTAAAAATTTGTGCATACAGCAAACTCAATAAACTCTAAGGTCAACAAGTGTCTGTCGCGGCATTGTGTGTATTCAAAAGTTATTGTGTTTTTTTTTTTTTTTTTTTTGTATATTAACACTTTTTTTATTTAAATTAAAAATCAGCACAAATACAAAACATTAATCAAAGTATTGCCGAACGTCAGCTTTGATATTCTGGTAACTTTTAAGTAGGATGCATATGCCATGGCGAAATAATTCATAATCAGTGAACAATTTTTTGGAAATCTTCTTAGGAAGTGCTTCTGGACACTCCGCGAGTGTAGAGAGCAGCAAAATTTGATTTTACCACTGAATTCGATGCTAGTGGGTTAGAAAACAGTTTATAGTGACGATCTTCCAATGTTTAGAGACGATTTTCATGCAATGCACAGTTTAAACTGATTTATTTTTTATGTAGAAGTCCTTTGTGGGAGTTTGAGGCATGCTCAAAAGCTCATGGTACACTAGATCTTGCTGATGCAATCAGCTCTGCAGAGCATTGATTTCTTTCCATGAATTTAGCACGGCTGATGCTGACCATGGCTCTTGCAGTCATTGCTGAGAGTATTCCGATCGCACCATATTATTGTTACCTTGCAAGAATATATGACAAACAATCTTGGAGAAAGTATATCTTGAATACCTAGGCAACGCAAATCAGTTCCTCAAAATTATCGAAAAAGTGACCCATCATTGTTTTTTGCTGGACAGTTACACGTCCGATTTATCTGTGACGACATTAGATTTGTCTGTTGAAAATTGTGTGACATTTCTGTTATAACTCCTTATTGCAGTCGCAGATTGAAACCATTAAACAATGTCATGATAAACGATGCCACAGAAGGACTTGAAATTCCTCACATTCATGGCTTGCTCAATTGTTTGCTTTTCTACTTCAAAGCATTATCAACTGTTTTCAATCGACGAAAATATTGCCATTTAATCCAGAACTTTTCATTTAAACTTACTTCGTGCTGCCCTTAATCAGTGAAGGAAATTCTGATGGTGATAAATCGAGGTTTCCCAGAAAAGCACCAAATAAATCAAGTTTGATTTAGATTAGGAATAAAATCATTGAACCAATAATTCTATTCAACCAAAAAAAAGTAGATAATTTTTATTGATCTATTCAACCAAAAAAAAGTAGATAATTTTTATTGATATTGCGTGTTTGCCTTAAATTCTTACAGAAGATATTGAATCTCTGTTTTCGCAGATCTATGAAACTTCTTGATATCTTCAACCAATACGATATTATATCCAAAAAACCACACATGGCTCACATTACTAGACTTTCCTATATATTATTTTAAACAGTAGAAGGCAACAATTGGTTTCCAAGTCGGACTTTATTTAACAAAATTCCGAAGATAATGTCTTTTTTATGGTGACTTTAAAAGAAAAAGGTAACAAAATAATTTCTTAAAACCAGAACGATTTATTAAAACATTTAAGAATGGTTTTCCAAATGGAGAGACAGATGTGAATGCATTAGTATAAATGTGTGTTATTTAGTGTGAATCTACTAGTGCGACAAGTACATCGTCTGATGAATGTTGACAAGCAACTAAAACAGTTTTTTGTGCTCTTGCGTTGAACTGAAATCGACTGTCCGCACTGTAAAAATGGAAAAAGTGGCTATATAATTGAGATATGTATATACATACATCGATGATATTTCGTTGGGATGTATCGATACATCGAAAACATATCGGTTCACTTCGCCATATCACCTTTAATATAACGATAAGTATCGATGTATAGATACTCTCCAACTCAAATAAAAATCCATATATTATCTTGCGATCGGACATACTCATCCGCAGCGATATTCTATTTTAAAGTTGCAGTTAGAACTAAAAAATAAAAAGCAAAAACTTTCTAATACATCTACTACAATAATAAAACCGCGCACACACGTATCGCGTTGAAAATTTGCCACAAGTTTGAGGCAAATGTTTTGCTTCAAGAGTTGGTTTGGGTTTGGATAGGTATATGCGCATATCTATATCGATGGGGTTGGGCGCCAATTGATTGGGCTGCATTCTTTTGTTTATTCATGCGACATGCATACATGCAGTGCCATAGACAATATTTTTTATTTATTTCATGTCTGACATTGTGTACAAGGTCATTGGCGGCGACTGTTGTCGTCTACGGATTGCTTCACAATATATCCGTACTTGTATACGACGAGTGCATGTACGTTCAATGTCGATCAGGTTCAGACGTCGATTATACGAGTATATTGATTTTTCTTACAATTCTGTAGCCAGAAATTTGATGACATGTCAAATTAAAATAAAGCTAGCTGACATGACGTGAAACAGCTGCCATGATGGCTTCGGATGTCACAATTATTGCAACGCGCACGTATTGCAAACGCCTCCGCATATTCATTTGGCGTTAATAATTTACCAAAGGAAGTGAAGACTTTGTCGTACATAACCCAAGAAGTATCTACAGGCTGACATACAATTAAAATTAATAAGCAACAACTTCAATGTCAATAAACCAACTTGTACTGCATGCTGACATCATGGTTACCGACACTGTAGATAGATACGTGTACATAAAGGGTATATTTTTTTAAAGGTGTAGAACTTTAAATCGAAATAAAATATTGAGATTACATAACTTCAACTGAAAATTGGCTTTATTAGCAAGATATTTTTATAGCATTAGAGTTTGAATATGATAAAATGGTTGCACATAGCTCCAATTGCTGTGTGCAATCGCCATAATTGCAGAATAACAATTGCAAGCGTTATTCTGACGTTAGTCTAGTCACGATAAAATATCAAACCAAACTGAGTACAAATGACAATAACATTGCCAGTATTGACCAATTTATGACAATCGGAAAACGAAACCTCTACAAATCCACCCTGTATATGCCCATTATAACATAGAATCATCAGATGATTTCCAGCTGTAGATAGTGCGCTGACAGGCATTTTGGGCGCTATTGATACGGCAACAAACGCCAGATCTACCTGCATTAGATTTAATAGTAGATAAGCAAATCACTGCACGTTGCTTCTATGATTCTAAGGCTAGCTAGTGAGCCAGCGATATAAATTGGGTATAGAGCATAACGCTTCAAGTGCGCATCCTTGGCTTTGACATACGTAAACAGCAACCGACAATACACAAACTCAAAGGACGACAATAAGCAAGCCAGCAGCTGAGATATATTTGTATCTGTATCTGTATATCCGTATATGTACACAGCGCACCCTTGACAGCTATTTTGCTTGTCATTCTGATTTTTTACGCATTTCTGTTAAACTTTTGTTCTTTTTTTCTTTTTTCTCGCAGTGACTTTTTGCACAAGACTGACAGTAAGACAGACCGACAGACCGACAAACAGACAGCGAGATTGCGCGCCATTTGTGTGCTGCATATTTTTGGGTAGACAAGCAATAAGACTTACAGATACAATATAAATATATATATATATATATATATATATATATGTACGTGTATATATCTCGACGTACAAACAATCTCAACCTATCCCATGTGCGAAATTTTCAACAGTTTATGCTGACTAAAGCGGATTTGTGTGCACGTTTGTCGACAATTTCAATACTCAAATGTACTTGTATTTATTTTTTTTTTTTGCATTTGTGACGAATGTTGTGTATTTTATTTAAAAGGAAGATAGAATATGCAGCAATTTAATATAAAAATGTATCTATTATCTCATGTTAAATATATTGTATCAAATTTATATGTCAACTGACAAAGAAACAATATAAATAAAGCTACATACTGATTACTTCTCTAAAACTTAATTATGTAGTTATCTGAAATTACGATAGTACAATATAAGTTATTTACTTGAAAAAAAAAAGTACAACTTAATTTGATTTTTATTTCCATTTCGTAATTATTTAATGTTTCTGTTGATAGTTTACTTGCAGTTAATAGGTTATAAATCATTGCGTATTAATTATCAGATACACTCACACACAGATACACAGTGCATTGCAATTTGATAATTAAACATAATTGCTGCCACTTTTGTAATTGAGTTAAAGTACGCGCAAAATTTATTACATATGCAGACGAGAGTATGTGTGACCAAAATTATGCTATATTTAAAGCATTATAATTATTTATACAATAAAGTCAGCTTCAAAGGTTCCATCTACAGCTTCACTGGGTTAAGTCTGCAGTATGTTCCACTTATTGGAACTTTGCGCTTAATAATTTTCCACCAAGTGCTGCTGTATCTGAAGATTTAAAATTAATGAGAAAAATGCTTTCTGCAGTATGAAATTTCGTTTGTCTGTAAAAATTAACGAAAAATCAATATGCAAACTTTGTATTAAGCGGTTAATTCAAGCTGTTGAAAAACTTTAGCAATAAATAAGAAAAAAAAACTTCCTATCCCTCACTCCAAATCGTATAGCAGCTGGTCACCCCAACAAATAAACGATATTTTATTTTCAAAAAACCACAAAGAGTGAGTAACAGGGTTTGTATGGGGCTATCCCTAGAAGTGCGTAGAGCAGGGCATGGCCCACCATTAAAGACGACGAAGCAACAGCAAATTGATAATGACTTTAACAAAAACTCATACAGAAACCCAAAAAATGGGCGTTGGATTTATGTGTAGGCTACACTGATAAAAAAGCCATATATAATCAAGAAAGATTACTTGAAATCAAGACCATCCATTGACGAAAGTAGGGCAAAGTGTATTGGGTTCAAAACAGGAATGACGGTCTTGATTTAAGACCGCTTCAAACAAGTCGAAAATTCGTACTTTTGAGGAACAATAATTCTCATTTTAGAATTAGAAAATATAATTTTTTAAGGTTTTGTTTTCGTAAGTGAAGATTTATAGTCTCAAAATAGAAATTTAACCTTAACATTTAGTTTTTTTTCGAATGTAATATTTTAAGTGTACATCTAAAATTAGCCGTCATACTAATTCTCAATGTGATATTGGTTGTAAATAAAATTATACATATAAAACCATAAAATAGGAGGCAGGAGCTTTCAGCATAGTGGGTGTGTCAAGCCCATTTATCGAAACTAATTTGTATGGCCACCGGTCGACTGAATTGTCCGCAATATAGGGATAGCGTATTGTATATTATTGAGTACATACGTTTGTTTTTAATGCCATTTTATCGCGCGCCAAACACAACAACAACTACAAACAGAGAGATAGAGAATGCATACAAAATAAAACACGCAATCTCCTATCTATGTCGCGCTCGCAGAGTCTTATCAACTTGTAACTAGTTGCTCGCATGCTATTGTTTAATATATGTTTATGTGTGCGTTTATATTTAATGTAAACTCTAAGTATATTTGATTCGCTGTGTGAATGACGATTGTTTAAGAGTTTTACGCTCAAAATATGCAACCGATTTTGAAAAAAAAGTATAGATTCTGCACATCTGCAAATGAATACCTTTCAACTGATATTTTTTTGTTGTCAAAATCAGTTGTATACTCCGAATTCACACAAAAAATGAAATGCTATTAAATGCTAAGCATAGATGCACACAATGCTTAATTATAAATTTCAAAATAATATTGACTGCAATAAAACGTTTATTGTAAATAAACACAAAAGTGTGCAGTGGTTGTGCTTGGTGAGAATATCTAAAAGTGGGCGTGACATTTAAAATCAAAGAGAATCATAAACGAATGACGAAATTGAAACGAATTGATGACAACTGAGAGGCTATGTAGTACCCGCATTTAAACAAACACAGCCACACAGACAAGGAATGGACTGGCTCTTGTCAATCTGATCTAGAATATGTATATATTATTGAGTATCTGGCGGCTTTTTCAAGCTTCATGTCAATATTAATATACCATTCTTACTACAGATTAAAAATATAAAAATTAGTTTTTTGAATATAAGCATTTATATATTAGCCCAGTCATCTAAGCCAAAAACAGGAGTCAACCTCGGAATGAGAGATAATAAGCTGTAAATTGGTATAAATCTTTGTTTTGGCGTTCTATATGTTATCTCATAAGTCTTATATAATATCGTGTTCGCGTCTTAAGATATTCAAGCTCAAAGGTCGCGAAAATCGGTTTTTCGCAAATATTTCGCTTCCAATATCTCGCTTCCTATACCTTTGCACCTATTATAAAAGTTGTAGAGTATAAAATTCTCTACAACTTTTGTTTCAACTTTTTTTTCATACGATTAACCGTTTTTGAGATAGTTAAAATAAGTAACTTAATTATTTATTTTTAATTCCTTATATATGTATAACTATTTTATGTATAAATGGCAAATGGCAGTTAGTTATCTTCTTCTTCTTCTTCTTCATCGTCTTCTTCTTGCGGTCGCTGGAGAATGTTTAAGTCATTATCATAATCCTCGTTGTCGGTGATATTCGTTTCCAAACCTTCCAGAATTTCGGTATCATATGCACTTTCTTCATCGGGATTATTTAGATATGATGAAGCGTTAAGGCAAGCTTGTCCATTGCACTGGCTACAAGCTAAAGAACATTGTAATTCCACAGCGCGAACCACAACCATTTTTGCAGTTGCAAAATATTGCGCTGAGCAGTTCAGCTTTTGCTGGGGGTAAAAATGTTCTTATCGGTTCCAGGAGTTCATTTTGCAGTATCCAGCCCCATTCTTGAGGTTCTAAATCGTTCCCTAACCACGTTTGAATCTGGTAGTAGACATGATTGATATGTTGATGAGCCGTTGTTGTATGTTGTATGTTGTATGTTGTACATGTTTATTTAGTTTTGTTAATTAGATGAATTGCGTGTAACGGAAATGATCAATATTGTACTCAGATTTTGGAGCATTATATAATGCCAACAAGATGCGCACTCCATTCTCAAATAATGTTTCTACGTGGCAGTTTTCTTGTTGAAATACTTTCACCAGTTTATCCAAATCGGTAAATTACTCCAATGCGCAAAAGTTGTGTCACAGCCACTAAATGCGTTTAAAAATAAGATGTGTTTTTTTTAGAACGAGGATATTGTTCAAAGCTTTTAGAAGAATATATAATAGTCTATATGTCCATCATTTTTCTTGCAATACTTGCAGTTTTTAAAGTTTGTAAACCACGTACAACATTCACAGAAACACCTTCTGAAAGTGACTTATCACATATAAAACACAAATCAGCCATAGCTCTTAAAATTGTACATCCGTCGTTGCGAAGACGTCTTCTTATGGACGGACGCTTCACACGAATATCAAACGGCATATCCCGCCTACTTTTAGGTGTGCTCCCCATACAAACTTATCGTCCAATTTTTGGATTTTGTATAAAAAACTCTCTGATTACAGTCAATATAAACTTAAAATTATATATAGTGGCTTCTAGTGGACGAACGATTAGCATATAGATAAAAAAAATTTGATAACTCCTTTTAGGGGTAGCTCCCATAAAAATCCATGAAGTTGCAATTTTCATGAAGAATTTTTTTCATTTTATACATCAACTTGACATGGTCGCATAATTAACAAGGAGTGTATCGCTCCCTCTTATAGGTGCAATTTCTAAACAAACTTACATCCCACGTTCAGGTTGTAAGATTTTACAGTGTTCATGTTTTGTTTTTTTTACCACTGCTAAGTTCACAGCTTGACACTTCGTATGAATGGTTCCATCGAAGTTAACTTTTTTGTCTTGTTTTTCTATAAAATTTTCAATTTCATGCTATGAAGTACAAGTATACTCGTACTTGATGACAGTGAATAACACGTGCGATACCCGCGCCAATACAAACTGATATTTTGATAGAGTGTATGTCAATTTTATACAAAGTGTGGTTATATACTGGGAGCATAAAAAGCTAAACTTTTTTCTGAAACACAGAAATCAGAAACACTTTGCAATTCGTTTTATTGCATTAAAAATGTTTTAATTTGTGCTTTTTTACTTTTAAAATAATATATATGTACATATATATATATATATATTTTTTTTTTAATTAATCTCAAAATGCGAAATGTGAATCTAATTAAGTTTGATGTTAAGTGTCATTAACAAAAACTGGTATATAAATATTTAATTTTACGTTAACATCTTCTGGCCTCCATAGCTCATCTGTCCAGCGTACTGTCTAACATCACCGATGTCTTAGGTTTCAACCCAACTCATTCGTAATTTTCTTTAATTACATGTGCATCTATTATTTTTAATTTTTTCATACCCAACAAAATATTTCCCAACCAACTAAATCTATATCCGTCAGAACAGGACGCAATTCGTGACAAGGTATTCCCGAAATATATTTTATTTTCATGAAGATTATTAAATTTGAACAACCATTTCAAAAATTTTAAATACTTACAGTGTTGCTGAGCTGAGGGCTAATATGAAGACTATTGATGTTTTGTTTGCACCGATACAAAGTGCGTTCTGAAGCTGAAGAGAACTTTTACTTCTGTATTTTCAAATTTTCATATCTCTTCTTAGTGCATTGCAAACAAATTACGTTAATTAATTGAGTATACAGGTTCACAGAGATACAAAATATTGTTACAAAAAAAAAAGTATTTCATGTGCTATTTTTCATATTTCATCAAAGTATCTGAGTGAGATTCAACGAATCAAACGCTAAAAAAATATTACCCACATTTACTTTTGGTATAATTATCCAAAAGTTTAAAAAGAAATAAAAACGCAATTTAATTTCATTGGAATGTCAGGCTATACAAGTAGACGAAATCAATTTAAGCGTAAAATCGATTTTCGTGTTACAGCCTTGGTTGTAAAATAAATAACGCCAAATGTATACATATATACATAGGTACAAGCTATATATGTACGTATATAATATATATATGTACACACAGAGGCAACAGGCGATGACGATGAAGCAGCCAGGCCAGCTGTGTAACGAATGGCAAAATGGAGTCAACCGGAACTCAAACTCTTCGCAAGTTACACTCGAATAAATTTTTCAGTTTGCCAAATGTTCACACAAATCGATAAATCGACGCTGACGATGCCACAGCAATGCAAACAAATTCAACAAGGATAAACAAAAACGGATACGACTAAAAAATAAAAAATACAACAACAACAAAAAAAATTAAAAAAGAATCTGACACAGGCGAATGGTCAGACACAGTGCTGGGCAACAGGTTGTAAGTTCGTTGATACGCTTAACAGGAGGGCAAGCGTTGGCATGCGAATACATTTGTATATAGTATATTAAAGATATATGTGGTCACCTGCAAAGAAACTGAAAATAAATCACCCACAGGCCGTTGGCAATTGCCTTTCTCTGTCCGATATTTATAGCTATACGATACGTAGATATGTGAAATTGCCACAGCGCTACAGATGCAGTTCAATTTGCAGTGAATGGCAGTTGCTCGCTTGATAAATGCAGGCAATGTTCCATTTTCTTCTTTATGGTTTTTGTTTAAGTTGTTTTTAATGAACGACAATATCGACAATTTTCGCTCGTTTATATTAACTTAGCTCAAGTGCAACATTGTCGAATGTCCTTTTATGTGGGTCGATGGAAAAGTACTTGAGAAATTTATTTTAATTATCCCATAAAGTTTCTTCTTAGCATTAAACAGTTTGATTCTTGTTCAACCATTTGAAGCTGCTGTTAAAGTAAAACTTCGCATTATGACAATCACAAAAGACCTCAGAAGTACGGGTATACATATTCAGCCATTATCTCCGAATACTTCGACAAACCTCTTCACTTTCTGAACATATATGTACGTGAATAATGAGAAATGCCTTCCACTGCTCGAATATCTATATATAAAGAGACTAGTGCAAATCATTCACACGCTTTTTAACCATCTTAAACACAACATATTCGCTTGATTTTTTATACCAATCACACATAGTGTGATTATCAGTTTGTCTGAAAGTGTGTAACGCATTAAACATTAAAAGCAGCTTAACATACATAGACTAATGGGCACGTCCCACCCACTTTTTGGGGTAGCCCCATACGAAGATACTGCTCACTTTTACGCATTTGTATGTAAAAGCAATTAGCCGAGCTGAGCTGTGATTTGAACTGTTTTGACGACTGATTTTGGGTACTGTTTTCAAAATATCGACGTCTGCGGCTCAGCAATACTTTTGCCTTTCTTTTCCATGGTGTTTTGTTCAAATGCGAGGGATGAGCAGTCACAAAAATGGTAAAAATTTAAAATTAATTATGCTGAATTGCTCAGGATTTTGAAAATATGTCAAATATTTTATTTAACGGCCTATATTTTGTATGAATTTTAGCTAGTTCAAGTTCATTTTTATATTGAGAAATATTTTGAAAGAAAAATGTTACACAGGAAATGTTTTAGCCGCTGATACATATATTCCAAACACAGCTACGAAGTTCTCATCAGTCAACTGGTCGCACAGGACATATTTTGACGTGATAATGTCTATTAAATCGGTTGGTTTAGCGCAGAGGCATGACTCATTTCTGACGTTCCGTTTACTGTTACGACACGACACTAAACGAACGAAAAAGCACAAGGCGGAACATATAATCGTACACATATGAATACATGTGATGATTGTGTCGTTCCGTCTGAACAAGTAAGCGATAGACAGACCAGCGTGCATTGAAAGCTATAGTTATGTGTGTGTGTGTGTGTGTGTGTGTGTGTGTGTGCGTTTGCGGATTAGTGTTATCTAGCGCGGTAGGGTGCGGTATGCGCTTGGCAGAATGTATGAATGTATGTAAGTTTATAATAAAGTTTGTTTCAAATAAAATACATATACAAAGTAAACAAAGCACGCGCACCATACATCAAGGAAGACGACACTAACAGTTACTTTTGCATTTGAGTACCAAAAACAATTTCAAAAGGCTTTTAAAGTTGCTGGTGGTCAGTCGAAGAGAGAGAGAGAGAGAGAGAGAGAGCGTATATTTCACTCTTTGTTGTTGGCAACGAAACTCTTTTATATGACAAGTTGTTTGTGTACTGATTGAATTATTCGAATTACATTAGAATTCAATTCACAAAAGTATGTAATTTTTCATCAATCTTTTCTTATGACGTTATCACGTAAAATTTTCGTACGTAAACCGACTTTAGAGACAACCATTTTTTTAAATGTATGTCTCACTTTACAAGGATCTACAACAAATTACATATACATATTTACACATATTTGTAAAGTTTTGTTTCATATTTCATATATGTGATTATATGCAAAATTTGTAATTATCTCTCTAATAAAGTTATTATTCCTTAAACTTCCCTCGTAACTAAGTTGTTAGCCTGTTGCTGTTTTAAACGTGTTTGTCATTACTTACAATTTACGCACATCTATGACAGCATCATCGATGGCGATGGTGATGGCGATTGGAATGTATAAGCTAGTTGGGTATGCAACGAACGCAGCATTTGGCATTGACAATGCAATTTCCGGTAAATGGCGCACTTCCGTTTTCAGGGTTGCATATGAGTTCTGTATGTATGCGTTTATGTACATTGCTCCACCACTTATTCACCATTCAATTTATGTACTTTTTTCGCTCTACACTTTAATTTGTTACCTGTACTTGTGCAACGGTTTTGCCACTTGGTTGCTTGTACTTTACACTCTATCTCTCTCTCTCTCTCTCCCTCCACTTTCACATCATATTTCCGTTCTTATGCATTTGCGCCTTCTGTGCATTTACATTATTGAAGAATATTGCAGGGCGGTATATGCCAACAGCGGAAGCCAGTGTTTCATACAACATACGCAAACAATCAAAGATTAAGTAGCTAAAGCGTAAAAGTGCATAAAAAGAGCATATTGCACATTGCCTTCCACCTCACTCATGGGGCGTCTTTTATGCTACATAATTGAAATAATGACGCACATGATATAAGTATGTAGTTGCGCACCAATGCAGCACATGCTGCACTGTATATAATACAAGTGTGTATAGAGTAAATAGATGGCTTATAAAGGATATTCCATTAGGTACGGGTATACAATTTAAAATTCAATAAAACAAGTTCTGTGTGAGATATTAAGGAATTTATTGTTTTTTTTTCGAAATGTCTATCAATGACTTTATGTATAGAGAGAATATAACATCGTTCAAATGGCCGTCGCAGCATCGTTACTTGACGCGCATCCAAGAGGTTTAATTTTCATTGACTCTGACGTATAGATCAGTTTGAATTTGAGAGCCATTACAAGTTGTGCACATATCGTTTGCGGTTTATTAGTATAGACCTGTGACTTAAGGCAACCCCACAAAAAAAGTCAAATGCTGACGTCAGAGTGCGCGCTAGATGCGATACGATGAAGCGACGCTTTATTACGCTGCAAACGACAGCTAGTACTTTCTCATGTCTCAAACAATGTCAGTGAAAACGGAACGGAAAGCGAGTTCAAAAGGGCTTACACGATTCGTTTTGGTTTTTGCTTTGTTATCTTTTCGTATTTGCATAATTTTGTTTTTCACTTTCACTCTTTCGCTTCACACATCGTATTGCTTCTGACGTCAGCCTAACGGTGTCAAATCTCAAGAAATCGGTGGTCAGTTTACGTCGCCGCTGAGATAACCAAATCAAATGTTCATTGTAGCAATAGCTGTGTGACACTTAGCGCCGTACTATTTGGAACTACATGTTGTTCACATTCATGTTATCCAAATTGGGCCACAAAAAATTGGTACTCATTGATTGGTGGCCCTCTTCATTGTCGCTTTCAAAGATATACAGACCGAAGATGGCACCGTTCCACAAATTACACCAAACGGTGACTTTGCAAATCTGGCAATTTTGCTTGTTCACGAAGTCATTTAGCCAGAAATGAGCTCCATCGCTGAAGATGACTCTTTTTGCTTAAATCGTGGTTCGCTGATCCAGAACACAGCGAACACATGGTCATTGTGCAGCACACAATCGTCAGCCTCGGGTTCTCCTGCACGTTCTCACGGAGAGTGGTGAAGTTTTTGGCAGATCTTGCGTTTCATTGGCGTACTGATGTTGGCTATTTGTTCACTGAACCGATTTAGAAGGACGACCATGTAAAACACCACAAAAATACACCCATTTTATTAATAAAGTTTTAGCATTTGCACGTGTTGCTCGATGCTGTAGCTTGCTATGGTGATTTATATTAGGTGCCTCAAAAATAAAGAAGAAAAAACGTTAACTTTAGTGGATCCAAAGCTTTGTATAGTAAGCAGTTGTAAATAAAAACAAATTTTAAAACTTAAGAACCCAAACGTGAATGGGTCACGCCTATTAATATATACTAAGTTGTGAAGCTTCTATCTATAAGAAATCATCATATACAATTTCAAGTTGACATTGATTATACTTTTTTTTATTTTCGATACAAAAATCCATAAGTGGGCGATGGGTTTCTATGGGGCTAACCTTGAAAGAGTGATACACATAATAATATATATGTGAAACATAAGTTGCTAAGAATCCACCTCTCTTTTCTTTTTTTTCCAAAAACCCAAAAGTGGATAGTGTGCTTGTATGGGACTACCCTAAAAAGTAGGCGTGGTACATCGATACGAATACTCTATCTGATGATTACCGCTGTATAACTGGTCGTGAAAGGGTTAATGCGTTACAAACTTTCTGACTAACTGAAAATACCATTGTATAAATGGTATAAAAAATAAGAAAATTGACAACATATACAACAAGATGGCGGCCATGAACTGTAAAAATCTATGCGTTGCTATTGTTAAACCCTGTATATTGTACAGTACATATGTGCGTAACTAAAGCATTTCATTTCATTTAATTTCTATTTTTGCTATTTTATTCTATTTCAAGCTTCACATTTTAATTACATTATAGAAAGAAATTGCTTTGCACTTGTCGCCGCTGTTGCTCTTATATGATATGTATCTGTTGCAATGTGCGTGTCACAAGTTTTAATTGATGTGCAGTATATAAGTATGTGTAGCATAAAGTAGGGCGTACAGCAGTCTCTGTTGCTGCATTAACTCTTAAGTGCAGCGTCTTTCGCTTGTACTGAGTGCGCGCACGCTCGTTGCTAAGCTTTGCCAAGAGCTGCTCCCAAGACAAACAAGAAGGCAGCTTTCTGTTGTTGCAGCAGTTGAGCGGGCTGTGTAGCTCCTTACGGACGGCTTACTTAAATTGTGCGCCAAGTGCAGCAGCTGCATTTTATATTTACTTTATTATGCTATCTACTTGTGAGCTATTTTCCCCTCCCCCATTTTCTTTTCCATTTAGTGTCATAGCTGTGGGTTTTCTTGTTATAAATCTTATTGTGTTTTTCCACTTTTCATAGCAGTCCAAGGCGTATTAAACTTATTGCAAATTACATTTACGCCCAACAATTGTTCAGTTAAAGTTTGTTCAGTAAAGTCGGCTTATGAAAATGTTCTCCGCAATAAAAGACGCCTATGTCAGTATTTAAATTATTCATGCTTAATCAGAGTCAAGAATAATGGAATATAATTTAAAATTCTTTAGTGTGGCAGTAACTTATTAGCAAAACAAAATCTTTAAAGCCGAATAGACAGATAGTTTAGTCACTTTAATTTACTTTTGTATCAAATTGAAATTGTTTGATCATTTAGATAGCATATTATCATAGCATATTAGATTTGAATTTGCGCTTCTGCCGTCGATGCCTGATGAAGAAGTCGAAGCTTAGTCCGAAATACGCGGCTCACAAGCTAAGTCAGAAACCCTTGTCTCACTAATAATTATGTAATGTACAGTGTGTAAATACTGCAATTTTTTTATACATAATATGTTAAAAAATAAAGTGGGAAACAAAAATTTGACATAGGACCAAGATAAAAGCAGGGAAAATTATATAGTCAAAGAGCATTGACACGAAATAAAAATAACCATGTATAAATACCTCTTAAAACGGGAAAAAGATGGCATTGGCTGTTGTGAATGTTTCATAGTAACAGCTGATTTCGGTAATTTTAGAAACCTCACTCTGGACAGCGAAAAAACTCAATGAAGATCAGAGTCAAACCCAAGAGAAGCTTGCAGAATCATTGAGAGTAATTCAAGAAACAGTTTCTGAATGATTGCAGTCCATGGAAATGATTCAAAATCAAGGCAATTGGATGCTTTACGAATTGAAACCGAGAAACGTTGAAAAGCTATTTTTCATTTGCGAGCAGCCGATTCAAAAGCAACAAAGAAAGCGTTCGTTACATTGAATCGTGACTGTGGATGAGAAATGTATTCTACGATAACCCCAATAAGAAAAAATACTACGCTATGCTCAGTCAATCATTTCCATCGTCGTTAACATCAACACCAAAGCCGAATATTAATGGTTCGAAGGTGATGTTGTGTATCTGGTGGGACCAAAAGGGTGTTGTGTACTATGAGCTGCTATCTATATATGCTACAACTGATTAATTTGAGCTGTGCGTTACAAGAAAGATCGGCCGAAATACGAGCAAAGTCATGACTGCATGACAACGCTCGGTCGTAAAAGTCATGAAAAAATATTTGGAAACGATGAAGTGCCGCAACCGCCGTATTCTCTGGAAATTGCTCCTCCAGATATTCCGGACATTGCTCCTTCATTTTGTTCCCAAATAAATGTACCGAACTAATTTGTACTCCCAATAGTTTAAGATGTCTACTACCGCTTTATACGTAAACTTGTACACTTAAAAAAGATGCGCTCAAATCGATTCTGCACAAAAAGTTATTAAAGCAACACTAGTCTCATAATGGCATCGGAAATACATATGCTTAAAACAGGACATATAAAGAGGTAAGGTGAAATCCCGGTATTGGAAAGAAAAAAAAGACTTGCCTGTGTACCAAAAACGGCAGCATTTTGACTTCGATTTCAAACCAAATTCTTAACTCTCTGTTAAAGAAGTGTTCACCAATGTTTGCATCATTTACTCAAATGGCTTATAAAACAAAAGTTAAATAACCCAAAAGACCCACCACATGGTTCAAAAGGACAGCTGTAATGACAAAGTTGCAATCTTAACGAATCAGCTTTACAGCACGTTTTTTGCCATTCAATATCTGCAACTCAAGCGAAAACGAAAATACCATACAATTCTTAAACACACCATGTCAAATGGCTCTACCCATACCACAAGTGAGTACGCAGAAAATTGAAGATGTGATCACAAGCCTGAAATCATTTAAATCTTCAGGCTAAAAAGCTTTCCTTTGATGTTCTAGCAATTAAAGGCCGACCAATCAACAGCGTTGACTTACTTGTTGCAATCACAAACTGATGCTTCCAACTAGCAAGGGTTACCTCTAAGTGGAAATTAACCGAGAACATTCAAATTCCAAAACCAAGTCGCTTCTTATTGTCCGTACAGCTTATTGGCAGTATTCTCCAAAATGATTGAGTTGCACGCTGTCGCAACATACGCGCCATTTCCAATCTCACAACCAGCAGACTGATGAGAGCCCGTAGCAAATTATCGAAGTTTTTATTTTTCGCTCTTTATATTGAAAAATTTGTAAGAATGACCTTGAGTCTGCTAAAAATTCATACATAATTTTCATAATAAATATATGTTGCTGCATAAAATTTACAATTGGCATCTAATAAATATGGAAACGTACTACAGCGCACATCGGCACATATAAAATAACTGAACATGAATTTACCTTACGAAAATGTTTATACATCTTTTTCCAAAATTGATTGCATAAAGATGCAATAAATCATATACACATCCAGTTGCACTCCTTTTGTAGCTACCAAAGTAAAGGAATTGGGTCATATCGATTCAATTACTTTGCTACAAAAAAAAAACGACTATTTATACAGCACATAATTTTATCTGCTTAGGATGCTTCGAACCATAAAATATGTATTATAACTCAAGCGCACCGTAAATTCCAAAATTCACTTCAAGCATCGCAACTAAATCAGTCCATTCAATAAGCAGCTTCAACCCTTTATAAATATATAGATATATGTATATCTATAGTTATAACCAGCAACTGTTGCTGTTGTGGTTGCTGTTGTTGTTGCAACAATGTATTTTAAGATGTCTAAAATAAACTGAAGTAGCAGTGCAAACGAATTTTATGCTTATACTTAGATTATGGCAGCTTATAAATTTAAATGATACACACGAATAGCGCCGGGGAGAGCAGAGCTGAGCAGAGCAGAGCAACGCGAAAATGTATCTAGATCTAGATCTAGATACTATGAGTTGCTGGCAACTGGTTGCTGGAAGTGTATAGTAAGAGAACATTGATTTTTGTGCCCCTTATGCTGCAGCTTGTGTCTCTTGACGACTCGGTTGCCACTAAATGCCAGCAGCACTCAAAACCATTATAATGTTGTGGCAAAAGTGGATTCGGCTGTGTCAAAATGTTTTTGAGGTTTGCGGGCAAATTTTGAAGCCAAAAATGTCTGTATCAACGCAATTGGTTGTTACATGCAGTATCGTATATATGTGTCTATATATACTTGGATACTATACAAGGCAGCAACAGCTTCATTGGGCGCACGCATCCGGTACTCTTTACTTCCGTTTAACCAACCTATTACTTTCGTTACTGGTGTTTTTTGTTGTAATATTTATGATTTGTTTTTATACTCTTCTTCACACGTTGTGTCTATAGTGTTATAATTTTATCATGGAGTTTGTAACGGATTTAAAAAAAGTATAGGGGATCCCATGAATTCTCTATATTCTAAATGAGATGAATAGAACTAGATATGTTCCTCCGTCCGTCTGTCTGTCTATCTGTCTTTTCCCTGTCTGTGTGAATTAAAACTTGTTCCTCAGTTTTAACATATCTATCTGAAATCGCAGTCTGATCATATAATACAGTGTCCATGTCACACCCATTTTTTAGGGCTAACTTACAAACTTACAACCCACTACTTCGTTTTTGCATGAATAGCTTCTTTATTACAGTCAATATCATGTTGAAATTTGATATGATGACTTCTTATGTATAGACGCTTCACATACAACCGATGTCGGCAAAAAGTTTACCATTTAAAAATTCTTAATTTGCAGATGTGCACAATATATAATCATATCAAAATCAGTTGAAAATAGTTAAACAATTGTCACTTACATGTAATATAAATGGACACACAAAAATTAAACGATAGCATGCGAGCAGATAGTTACAAGTTGATCAAACACTGCGAGCGCGAAAGAGATATATATGCACACTTTTCAACGCCGCATAGCCTGTGCGTTTACTTTTCTTCTTTGTTTTTCTTTTTAATTATTTGATTTATTTTAAGGATGCAGGGTATTTCGTAGTCGTGAACACACGATTGCTTAATTTTTACTTGCTTTTTTTGCTGTTGTTCTTCGTGTTTTTGTATTCAAAATTTTTTCCGGCACGTCGGCAATTTGCTTCGAATTTAACATTAATTTTTCACAGGAAATTGAAATGTTCACATAAACGGAAGTCGTTAACTAAAAATGGCGGCATTGACTAATGATAAAATGTCTTCATGGAAAAAACCACGCACAAAAATAGATACAAATACAACACAAAAGTTTAATATTTAACTGAGTGCGGTTAGAATTCAATTAAAACTTTAGTTTAAACAATTTGATTAAATATAGCATTTAATTTTGCTCGCACAGATTCGTGGTCTGTAATGCGAATGGAAATTTGTACACGTTTGTGGTGAGTGTTGATTGTACGGATTAATGTGGCGTAAGCCAGTAAATGCTCTTGTAGCTCGAAGCTATGCTGTGTTAATGCCAGTTTAATTGAACTTGTGCGAGTTAAGTGTGGTCCCAAGTTATTGTTGGTTAATATGGAAAAAATAATGCATTTTTCATAGTATAGCTTTTGAGCGTAAACTTCAACACCATTAAAATATCCTTAGAGCTAAGAGTGTGAAAAATAAAAACTAATCTGTGGCACTTTAACAGCATATAGAAAATAGGTAAAAAAAAGAAAAATCGGTTAACACCTTTCGACAATAAACTTTGTAGCACGCTTTATGGCGTTCGAACACTGTGAATTTAATTACCGTGGGTTGATGCTACTGTATGGACTTATACCCGTATTGCATCGGAATAAAAACAATTATTATAGGTTTTTTGTACTTGTCTTTGTATAGATAGATATTACACTCACCTTACCAGTATAGACTCACTATAAAAGTTTGCTCAAATATAGTTGCCTACTTTCAGGTAGTTTACCTTTTTTTCCATTCCCTTTTTTACTCTTCGCTTCGTTTTATTCTTACTATGCTGCACACCCAAAAGCACTCACCGGAAATTGAAAGAAATTTCAATGTTGGCACTGAACTTTGTGTCAATGAAAAGTGCTCGATTTGAACGAATAAATGAACGAAAGAATAAGAAGGAAGAAGAAAACCAAAGGCAGAAGCAAACGGCAAGGAAACCAAATTGAGAAAGCGCATAAAAACCGAACGAAAAAAAAGGTTGTTATCTTTATGCATCAGTTATATAGATTGGAAACCATTTGATGAATATATATTTTTATTACATAAAATGTTATTTTTTCTACTTGCTTTATTTAGTCAACGTGAGCAAGTAAAGAAAAAAAGTAAACATTACCTTTGGTGTAACCGAAACTCTAATACCCTATCAAGATATTATGGTATAATCAGTTAAAATTGCTTCTAGATGCATCCAAACAGAAATTATTCATTCATTGTTATTATAATCAGCAAAATTAAAATTCTATGCCGGACTGTTAGAAAATTCTTCACAAAAACAGCCTTACTAAAAAACAGTTTAGAGTCGACTTTATCTCACAAAGTCGATTTTCGTACTATGAAACATTTACTATTAATATTTCTTTAAACGAGTGCTTGGGCTGTGCTTGAAATTCAACCATTATAGCGACAATACAAAACAATTCAGTGCCATTTGATAAGCAACATAAGGCTGCCGCGTATAAGCGTATTCGCTCTCTTGCCTATTCCTTTAATGCTGACAGAGTTAAGTATGACCAATATGTTGGACTCATCATAAGGTTGGCCCGTTTAAGCACTTCCTCAACGCCATCGAAAACAAGGTCGAAGCCACGCCCTCAACTGATGCTAATTTAATTTCTATGTCGTCACTCACTTTAACTTTTGTTGTTGTTATTTTTTAACAAATTGAGAGAACTGAGAGAACAACCAGTCCAACAAAAACATATGTTGGGTTAAGGAGGTTAAAAAGGATGTAAACCTTCAACACTTGCATATTTATATATATATATATTAAGATGCTAACTAGATTTAGTAGGCAGCAACGCACTGCCTAAGGTCATACCCACATACACAAGACCATGTATTTATATTCTCGGACAGTCAGACTGCTCTGAAAGCCCTGAACTCTTTCAGCTCCAACACTAAAACCACAACGGAGTGCAGTAAATCTCTTAACAAGATTGCCGATCACTATGTTAAACATCGCATCTGGGTGCCTGGTTACCAAAACATAGAGGGAAATAATGATGCGGACAAACTAGCCAGAGAGGGTACCACTGCTGACATCCCTCCAGCGAAGGCCGCAATAGGCCACCATGACTACATGTAAACTACAGATCTCATCAAAGATGGTCGGTATAGAATCGTTCGAAGAGAATTTATGCCCAGAACGAGGCACGAACGATAGTTCGTGAAAGCATTCCAGGGTAATTCTTGCTTGTGAATGAGTTGAGTTTCAATTGAAAATCTAAAAAAAACTCAACGAATAGAACACTTAGCAATATTGCTTTACTCTATGCCAGTATCTCAATGATTTTTATTTAGAAATCGAGCTTAATCCAGAGTTGAACGATTCTTTTGATTTGCGTTATGAATTTATCAGGCCACATTTTAAATTTTTGTCGAAAAAACAATAATCGCTTAATCAGATTAACTACACGAGCCACTTTGTCTGTCTTATTCTCAAATTTGAGATATTGTATAATGAGCTCCTCATATATCTATATGTGTAGGGTATAAAAACAGTTCCCCTGATGTGCAAGAAATATTTCAAAAGCATTCATTTACAGTGTACTTTTATACTTATTGTTGCTGCAGTTGTTGCTATTTTTGTGCACCTACCTAAAAATAAAAAAAAAAATAAAAATTAATTTGTTAAATTACTTTTGGGCGCAAGAAAATGGTTTCTATGTACCAGCGAAGTCGCTGACTTTTGACTTTGCTCCCTGAAACTGAAAATTGTTTATATTCAATCATAGAGAAAATAATTTTTCAGTATATCAAATTTGCTTGTACGCTCTATTGGTTTATTTAATTGAATTACATACTATTGTAGCTACAATACACAACAGCAAAAGCATCGGCAACAAATTGAATGGAGGAGGAGGCACATAAGTTGAGATACTCGAAGCAAATGCTATAAAATTTATATAGATACAATAAAAATTGCTTTTAGCATAGCAGGATCCTTTGCTGAGCCTACAAGTATATGCTTCAAAGTTATTTGCTTTATAAATATTTAAGAAAAATATTTGTAGATGTCAGCATTTGAAGTGTTTGGCAAAATTTTAAAGAATTTTTTTATAATAAAGTTATTATAGTAGATAATATTTGAAATTTATTCACATTTTTATACATATTTATTTCATTTCAGGTGAGTCAAAATGTTTTGTGAACTATTGGGAAAACTATTTGGTATGTTGGTATTTGTGCATTAAATTGTATTTAAAGGTTTTTTTAATTCATCAATTTATTGATTTTAGTAGGGAAATATCTAAAATATATTGATGTAAATATATTGATACTTTTAAAGTGGTGCATGATTCAATTGGAGAGAGTTGGCGATAGACACGATCATTGGGTTACATATCACAGATGTGCTTACAGATCATGAGCTCACAGCTCACTATGTCAATTCGTTTTATAAGCATTTCATTTGTAAGCCTTTCCGAACTCTGTATATTTGCTTCAAATATAAGAATCATAACACTGCGAATGAAAATTATTCTACAACATGTCACATATTAAGTATTGTGACCATTTTCGATTTATTACACTTTATCGATTGTCTCTCTTAAGATCATTCCGAAACATGGCCGTATCTTGTTTTAAGGTTTTAAACAAGTATAGCGACTGGTCACTAAGAAATTCTATTTAAAAGTTTTAAAAATTCCATTAGTTAAGACTAATGATTTTAGAGGTATTCCCTCAATTGATTAAATTTCGTAAACTGTTTCCTTCCTACGAAATTGAAGAAATGTAATAAGTTCATCATCCTAATGAGTTATCAAATCAGATTGAACATATTTCTTCCGCCATCATTTTGGCATAGAAAATGTACAAAAAGCCTAGAGTCACTATCTTTTCTGCTCGTTATATAGGCAGCCATACTAAAATCAAATTTATAAATCAAAAGAATCAGAGAAACGATTCGGTTGTCGAAGTTTACAAAATTTAATCAAATAAGGGAATACCCAAATAATATTATTTTTTATTTGAAAAAAATTTCATCAGGTTCAATAGAAAAAGAGCACGCCTAAATTTCATTCTTTTGTGCGAGTTCTTTTTGAGCAACAAGAAAAGTGCTATTTTCGTTCAGGTTCCTAATGAATTTCTGGAGGCCTTTGGAAAAATGGTATGGAACAGCAATAAAAATTGATTTTCTGCATTGTAATTTAAGATTCTCAACAGAAAATCGCTGTCAACTCAGCGATAAAAGGGGTAAATGATTCCACCAAGAAATATCGACAATAGAAAAGCGCTTTGAAGAAAACAGCCAAGTCAGAATGCTGGTCATTTAAGAGAGATTCGGTTTACAAACGTAAAATCTCACAAAACCGTTTTTCAACGTTTCCGGCTGTCATATCAAAAACAAATAGCTAAACTAGAATTTTCAGAATTTAACTTCAGCATTTATGCATGAATTTTAATAAATAGTAGCTATCTCTTTAGTTGAAGTTTAAGCTTCCCATAAAAAAATTTTATCTGAACTTCACTTTGCGATAAACCATGACGATTTGTGAATTCCAAACTAGATTTTTTCCAAAAAAAAAGGTATCAGTTTGTCTGAAAGTTCGTAAAATATAACGACTGTCTATATCTGTCCGTCTGGATTTTGTTGTACATTTTTGGTGACCAATTTTTCTGATATCCAATTGTAAATCAACAACTAGATTTTCTTTTATTGTAGTCAAATATAGTATACATGCTATAACGCCACGCCCACTTTACGGGGTAGCATTCATACAAACCACCCGCCCACTTTTGCCTTTTTGTATGGAAAAAATTTTTATTGTAGTCAACAGCAACTTGAAATTTGACATCGTGGCTTTCTATGGACGAATGTTTAACTCAAATATTATATTTAAGGGTAGCTCCCATACGTACCCAACGCCCACTTTTGGATTTTTGTATAAAAAAAAATGGTAATCAACTTTAATTGCGATATGGTGGCTTCTTATGGACGAACGCTTTACACATATACAAATTTGTGAGCTACCTACCCCTTAAGTAGCCCATTCCCACCATTTTTATTATTTTGCATGAACAGCTTTTTCATTACAAGCTAAAAATTCGATGTGGCAAGTAAACAACTTCAAATTTCGTTTGAATGGTATTAAAGCTTCGATAATGGTTTTTTTTTTAATAATTGTTGGACATAATCGATTGTTTACATATAATCGATTTTTTACGATTATGAATAATCGATTGATTTTAATAATTGATCGACCTAGCTGTAACAACGCAAGTCCGTCAGTATATTGACATCAATTTATTGATCTCAGCTTCTTGTTTTCGATTTAATCATATAATTTCATTAATATCAATGTGCCCAACTTAAATCTTTTGCATCGAAATCGAATTGAAGACAATAAACAGCAGATTGCCTTTGCAGCCATCCATATTTCATATAGCAAAATATATTGCTTAACGAACTACTCTTTTCACTTTTCTACTTGTTTCATATAATTTTCTATACGCCAATCATACTTAACTCTCGCCAAACTTGCAAGATAGCTTTGAGAAGCTTTGCCAGGCAGCAAATACAATACAAAAAAAAAACTGCTTCAGCAGACTTTGTGGCATAAATTATTATGGCAATCATCGATGACTTTTATTTAACTTGAATTGGCAAATAAAAGCAAAAAAAAAAAATATTGAAAAAGGTGAGCCGTACATGAAGAGCATATATTGCAGCATGCAAAGACTAAGACTAAGCAGCACGGACCACAGTGTCTTACCCTACAAGGAAGTGAACGACATCAATAAGGACGCGCGTTCAAAGACCAAGCCGCATAAAAGTCGCAGGCAGAAAACAATAACACAGCAGGTGATACTTTTACAGGTAGGGCCGCACCTCTCTTATAACGAGTCCGAAAGTTGACTCGGGAAAGACATCGCCAGTGTCTACCAGCCATTCGACGGCATTTTCCAATAACATGTTTATATAAGATACTTTCATTAAAAAAAATATCTACACAAGAAAAGCATGAAATAATGCGTTGGCGAATGTGGGCGCGTTCACTCACTCACTCACTCACTTGTGTCTGTACTACACGTACTACACTATATCCGCTTAAGGTATGCGCTTATTTTATTATATATACTTTTTTTATATATATAGAGTTTAAAGATTTGAATATTGATTCACCGGTTGTGCTCGTTCTTTCGTGTAATAAATTGAATTTTTCGCATAAAGGTGGCGAAAAAATACACAAGGCAGACAAAAGCGAAAACCGAAAAAAGTAAGAAAAACAAAAGCCTTGAGTATAAGAAGAAATGCGTTACGTCCCATAAAGAAAAACTCGAAATTCAATTTCCAGTAAAATTTAAATTGACGGAAAAGTTTAAGCAAACAATATAAGCGGCAGACAAACACACAGACAGACGGACATACAGACAGACAGACAGACAGACAGACAGACGGATGGATGAATGGATGGATGGACGCACAGCAAAGCAGCCAGCATCTGCAATAGCTTCCTACCTCCATACTACATATATGCTTCATACCAAAACCTTAACCTACACCGCAGCGCAGCGAAACTCTCGAAGTTGAGTGCCAGTGCAAATTCTCAAATACACAAAAGACGCCTTACTTTGTCTTTGGCAAAAGTTGATGCGCACAGACGCTACTCGATTTTCGTTACTTAAACTTTATGCTAACTTTTGCTTTAGTTAAATCGGGCTGTTTCAATAGTTTTCAATATGAGTAGATTCTATATGTTTTTAATAAATATGAAAATAGCTTCGGCATTAAAATATCCGTTCCGAATGTGTTAATAGATAGATTTATTTCTAACTAGGCTCAGCTCTTGGTCGAAAATCGAGCATATAATATATTGTCTGTATAATATACAGACAATGCTATGCTCATTAATTAACTAATGTACTTGATTTTCAAACAAAATAAAAAAAAAGTTGTTACTTAACAAAGAATATGTAAAAACTAAGAATATGTAAAAACTATTTGTGAATTATAAGTGCTATTAAGTTTTAAGTGGATTTAAGACAAGTAAATAAAGCTCAAATTGGTCGAAAATCTCTGCAGCACTATATAAAAACATTGAGTATTAAATTGATATTTGTTCAACACCTTCAAACGATACAACAAAATATATGTTTATGTAGTTATATATAGATTTATGTTGTGCGATCTTCACAGATCGTCACTGAGTTAAAAAGATTTTGACAAGAACATATGGCAAATCATATATTATTTTTTTTCAGATGCTTTTATTTACTTTACTTTTGTTTTAGGATTTGCTAACTTCCCAAGTATATTATACCCTTACCGTATATATGTACCGACAGCACCTCATTCAGCCATATGTACCGTCAAGAGACCAAGGTTGCGCAATCTTCTAAACTATGTTCCGCTGACTTCTTGTCCTCTAGTCAAAAATAGCATAGTTGATTTTTGTATAAACAATATTCAATTAAAAACCCTGTAATCGTTGTCAATATGTTTTCCTGCAGCCCAATGCAAAACTTTATACTTTTGCTGCTGTAATAGCATCCTCAGGGCGCTTTTCCTTTGGGCTCACTATTCTCAACATTCAAATTCTTAACACTTACCCTTTCCTCTTTCAAATATACGCTGTCGTTAACATGTGAGTGGCAAAATGACATTCGCTTTATTTAAATATCATCTGTTTATGGTGATATATTTAATAAATTGATCAATCGGTTGGTAATATGAAGAATCTTGGCAAAATTGACCTATTCCCAGTCCGCAAAAGGGCTCTGGACTCATAAGCGGAAGCTTTATCACAGCCATCCGCCATTACGCGATTATGGAAACACACATTTATGCTTGTAATATCTAAGCCCGAATCTCCATTACATGCTGAAGAATTCTGGATAACTTTTTTTTCTCTTAAAACTTCACATACTCAGCTTACTAAAGGCAGCATATTCTTGCTCTTATAAATAGAGGCAATAAAAACAAACAACAACAAAAACTTCAAAGACAACAATTCAAACTGATACTTCCAGTTTCTATAATTTACTTCATTCACTAATTAGTATGTATTGTAATACTTATGGTAGAAAGTAACGATTCTTCGAATAGTATTTGCAGATGTTTTTCAGTATTCTCTTATGTATTCGCACTTTTTAAACTACACATTTTGGCATCGCCGCCACGACGTATGCTATCCATAAATATAGTTTATAAATATTGAGATACAGTGTATCTACAAACGTGGAAATAAGTTTGTCATGATTTATGGCCATTTTCACAACTTGCCTATATCTTTATAGCTCATTTTTTCTACCCTATATCATAGTTTTTAATTTCATGACTGTTATTCAGCTTATTAAACGTGTGGCCTACTTCGACCACGCAATAAATATATATCTAAGATTATAGTTTTAGAGCTGCAAACTTGAATTTTTAATTTCGATAGCAAAACCAAAGCAAAAACAAAACAAACAACTTTGAAAATTTTTATTAACAATTTGGTACCACGGAAAGCAAACGTGAAGATTTTTTTTTCTACTGTGGCGGCGCTCACTCTCATCTATTTTTTCTAATTTATATTTTAAGTCGTGAAATTCACTACTAAATATATTTCCTGCTATCCAGTAAATCTTAGAAATACTTAATTTCTAATATATTTCTAAGTCGTGAAAATTGTAAATACAAAACGTATTTAAACATATTTAAGATATCTGTGCTAATATTTACAACAAGTGCTTTGCAATATTAAAAATATGTGAAAATTCCGGAAATTAGTGACTATGTTCGTCACATTTGTGACTTGTAAAGAAACCCTTGTACTGAACATCAGCTAGAAACTCTAAAAATCATAAGTTATACGACACTGTGCTGTCTGACAATAACTCGCAACAACTATTTATAACTTTTTGATGATAATTTGACAAAGGCGAATTCTATTTATTCTATTTATTTCTATTTAGACAGCTAAGTTAGCTTACTGCTACTTCAAACTGCGTAGATACTTCGCCTAAGAAAGCCAAAAATAAACAAAGACAAATGGTTTATCACTTGAAATAAATTTTATTGTAAATTTTTCGAATTTTTTTTTTTTGGTAAATTAGACTTGAATTCAATTTGCACCCTATTCACTTGGTCTGACGCCGCTGATGATGCTGTCGGCGCTGTCAGTGACAGCAAAGTGCTGGCAATTGTGCGAAAATTTCGGCGTATGCATAAACAATGAGTCACGCACAATTGCGCTGCCGTGTATACTGGTAATTGTACTGATACCATTACTGGTACTCGAAATTTGCAAATTCGCTCTTTGAGTTGTTGTTGCTGCTTAATATGCGAATTACATTCAAACAATTGGCGCGGTGTGTCCTTAATGTCTGTATCTATCTGCGTGCTAATATGGTGTTCATTGTTTTTAAAGCATTGTATGCAACACATGCCAGTGCATGCGAGTGTAAGTATCTCAAAGGATTCATGTTGCGCCATGTTTAAACAATGTACTGACTATCCTTGTTTGTATGATGACTAGCTTGTTTATACGCTTGGTGTTTTTTTTTAGAGGCGTAGAACATTGCAGTTAATTAAAATACTTAAGCCAAACTGAAGATTGGCTTTAGTAAAGAGATAATTTTAATCCATTATTGTTTAAATATGATTTCGGCATTCTTGAAGATACATATACGAGTATTGCTTAGCCACTTTTTATTTGGAGTATACTTGTTGCGAAAACCAAGTAGTCCCTTCATGATAATATGGTATACCAAACTCTTCACAAATGGCAATAGCGTTGTCAGATCTTACCAGTTTATGATAGTTTAATACCTGACGGAAAATGGGACTTCTAAAAACGAGCACCCTTTATTATTAGCTGCATATTTCATAGAATTTCATTAGAATTTGCATTTTGCTTGCGCCTATTTTTTGGCAAAATTTGCCATGCATTCCATTTGTCGTATTACATGGCGTATGAATAATGCATCGAAAAATGTATCTATGAAGTACATATCTCAAAGCGCTGGCATATTTTTGTTTTGAGCAGCGAATTTGTGCGTTGTAAAAATATTTGACAATGTTTTAGTTTAGGAGAAAATAATTTTATTACGCATACGGAATGTTTTCAGCCAAATGTGCAAATTTGTAGCATTTTGCATTTTACTGCGTTCATACTCAGCGATGTAGAAGCGAATGAGTTGGTTTTTATGAGCTCTACGCATTCTTTGTTGCCAACATATTTACAAAACTACTATATAACTGGGTATAAAGCCATAATGATTTTTTAGTTATGTCCCAGCTTATACATGTTATAGTAAAATGTATACGAGGGCAGATCATAAAGTTAGTCATTTATGAAATTTATCGCAATTGGTTTCTTCAGATGGAAAGGCTTGGTTCCATTCTTTTTTTTCCGTCCACCTGACTTTCATGTGTGCTTTTAATGACTATGGAACCCAATCTTAATAATAGAGTTTGATCAAAGCTGAACTATAGTTTAAAGACAGACTATAACCAATGGGGATGTGTAGTATTTGAAGTTACAACGGAAGAAGCTTAGAAGTTTAGAAAAGTCTTTAAGTAATATAGTAAATTTTAGCCAAAACGTAACGTAGTGTACGGACCGCATGTCAAGAAAGTGGTCACTACGAAACAGACTCGGGCAACCATTTACCTAAGACTCAAAGTCAGGAATAAGATGTTCAATAAGATATGCCAATCGGCAACGGGTACTGCGACTTTAACTAGCCTAGCTAACAGACGAAAATGTGTGGTTTTTGTTTGGCTCCGCTGTACACACTAAAGGAAAAAGAGGAATTTAATTTGTTCGTT
Organism: Leucophenga montana; assembly: GCA_035044765.1. Lineage (NCBI taxonomy): Eukaryota > Metazoa > Arthropoda > Insecta > Diptera > Drosophilidae > Leucophenga > Leucophenga montana. The sequence goes on along the minus strand of JAWNNQ010001780.1, from coordinate 669,040 downwards.
TCCTTATTTAAAACTTTCTATGCACTTTAACGTTTAGCCCATGGTAAAGTAATATACAAATTGTACCGTATTCCATATAGAGAGTTGTTTTCTTTATTTATTTCTTGCGAATCCACCTCTTTCAGAGAATAGTATAAAAAATATTCTCTGTCCTGGTCTAAAGGCTGATTCATAATGTAGAGCATGTCGGTCGAGCAGCTTGACGTTATGCTCGAAACTGTTGTGGGCACAAGTGCCAACATATGGGCGAGCATCAATTGAGTGTGTTTTTTATAGTCTTTTAATAGTGTTTTGATAGTAAAATTTTAAAAGAGAAATCATTTAAATAATTAAAACAAAAAAGCAAAAGAATGGATATAAAAAACCAACTAAAATTCTTTTATAACTGTGCAAAAAATATTAAAAATAAATTATTGATTTAGAACAACTTATTGATTTAGAACAAGACTGTCCAAAAGGAGAGCACTGCATTGGGCTTCTTTGCACTATGCGGTATTTTATGTGCATTATTCTAAGTCATAATTGTACAGTATGCCTACAGTTGTAGACTAGTTTCCTCATCCTCAAGACAGCTGCACTCTATTTCTGAGAAAAGGCCTAGGTTGTTGTTGTGATGATGTCTAAGTCGATGATATTAGTCAAGCAACCCATGTCTGCTCTGCTGAGATGTGCGATGCTTTTTGGGTATGTGTTATTTATTATTTTGTATTTAAGATATGTAAAAAGTGTAGATTTTCTAAAATAGTTTGCATTAAAGGATTTTGACTTAGCACAGCTAAATCCACAAAAATGTTCGGGAGTCACAAAGGGAGTGGCCGATCCAATAATGGGCAGAGCATCAGCAATTCCGTTTTTTTTCAATACCCTTGCGACCAGAAACCCAACAGATCGCGACTTTTACAGTCGATTGAAAGTTGTCGTAGAACCAGCTTTCATGGAAAATTACTACATTAGCCACTTGGCTATCTGAAACGGTAAAATTGATCCCTTAGGACTCTTACAAAAAAAGTGACGGGTGCAGAAATTAATGACGTGGACTCCGTATTAAAACGCATTGAGCCAGACATCCATGGCAGTAGATATCCAGGTATTCGGTACGAAAACATCTGGACCTGTAGCCGTATCGGTAAATGAACCATCAGTTACCCATTTAATAGTTAATAGTCCAGTGCCAGTAATGCCCTCCGCCCAATCTGAGCAATTTGGACACCGTGATTGTTTCTCAATCTTCATGCTTGCTTGCGAAGGCTTGGTCAGAACAAGACTTGTCGACATGAGACTGCAGGTATTCATCAACAGATCTCTGTGTCAAATTACAAATATATGTTGGCTGAACCACATACACAGTGCAAACCTGTGCGATATTACCAATCAGTCTCTAGTACCTACATAAATCTGAATGAATGAATCTGAATGACGTTGAATTGGGCACATTCTGCACAGGTCAAATATTTATATCGTACGGAACGAGTACAATATAGAGGGATGGTCGAGTTCCTATGATTCACTGCGAGTTCAAAATAACAAAAGAATAAGTTTTTACTACCAAACTTAGAAGTAGGTGGATTAGAATGTATGTATATACGCGTATATGAAATATACCATGAAGATTTTCGCTACACAATTCATGAAATATATTTCTACTAGTATATTGTCTACTCTTTTGGCGATCGGATAAACATATTATGCTTGTTGTACACGATTTGTCGACACTATTGTAACCTGTAAGCTGTAATACTGTTGCATTCTCAAAACGTTAGATTAAATTTTCATTTGTTCTATAATTTTTGTTTCATTGCCTTCAATTTCCAATTTCAATGTTATCAAAATTGGAGGATGGTCTGACCATTATTTTGGTGTCTAAGAATTCCAATATAGTATTTCTGAAGGCACAATAAATGTGATGTAACACGTTTCGTCACCAGATAATTTTCGGCTTAGCACTATCATGTCTATACTCTTATATGTATATGGACAATTTACTAGAATAGCTTCCTTGTGGCAGGCAATGATTCTCAATGCTTTTAAAATAGAAATAAAAGCCACAAAGCATCAACAATATTAATTTCGACTACTTCGCGCAGTTTGTGACATTTTCGCCCATAAACTAGAAAATAAAAACCAAAAATACTTTTCACCATAGAACATATTGTAACAGGCAGCGCAGCAGCCACAGACCTTTGGCCGTTGGCCATTTTGCTGTTGCACAAAATGAAAACCAATTTCGAAATTGAATTTGATTTAAAGCATTGTATGAGAATACTAAGTTAAATTGTAGAACCGAAAAAAATAAAATACCAGAAAAAAGATTTGCACACCTCAAAACGATTTAGTATTTTCCACACACACAAAAAAAAAAAAAAAAATCTGCACACTCAGAAATATTTACACATCCAAAGCTACTCTATGTGCGAAGATTGCATGCTGCATGGTGTTGATGGTGTTTCTGATGCTGGCATTGAGAGTGATTTGCAACAGCTTTCTTTCGACACTCAAGTAAATGGTGCGGTACAAAGTGGAGGGTATGCAGTCAAAACATACAGCTGAATGTAAGAAAGAACGAACAGCTGAATGGGTTGCCATGCATGATTCTAACCAAGCACTCGCTGTAAGTTTGCGGCATGCCACACACTGGAAGGAGCAAGGAGTTTCGCTTGCACGCAACATGCAAGGAAGTAAATACAAATCCAAATATGTAAAAAATTTACCTTTAAAAATGCGGCAAGCGAATTTACTAAAATATAAATCTGCTGCACTTGACGCTGAATATTTTAAATTGCACGACAATGCATAAAAAACCTTGGAGGTAGCTTGAATTTTATAAGGAAAAAATCCATTTTTCAAAGTTTTCAAACGCAGTATTTAATTTGAATTTTATTAAATTAGCTGCAACATAAAAAATAGCTTGTGGCATAGTTGGTAATACAAGAGAAGCAAGAGTTAAGTGATGAGTTTTTAATGTAGCTTTTAATACCTACATGTAAAGGGTGTTTTATTGAGCTTGTCTTAACTTTAAAATTGCATTAAAATAAAAAGTTGTGTGTCAGATGACGGAAACCTTTGTGGATTAAAGTATATTCAATATGGTATGTTTTGAAAATGATATCTTTGAAATGGCCTTCGTGACCTCGTTTACAGGAGTCGATCCAAGAGGTCGAATTTCGTGCGATTCACAAATGCAATACCTAAAAAGTGTGCATAAATTAATAGCTTAACGATTAAGTGAGCTTTTTGGGTATAGTTTTTTATTTTTTAGCGAAAAAAATGTCGTTATAAAGTGTTTGGATTTTTGATTTTTACGTATAAAATCATCGTTCACGGCACAATATTATTATTTAGTAAAACACTAATCCAATATCAAAGCCACTAATTCGTCGGTCGTGAAGCGCACTGGCTTAACAATTAGCTGTGACATCTTTTTGATGGTCTTCAGATTTTTCGGGTAATTTTAATACTTGTGTAAGCTCAACCTGCCCTCATTTGAGAACAGCTGCCAGTAAACATATACCATCTCCTTCTGATTGCGCCAACCGTTAACACTTTATAAATATATAACCACCAGCAGGATTTGTGTGTAAACAGTTTTTCCATTTTTGTGCTTTTTTTTTCAAATCCAAGCATTGCTCTACTTTTTAGCCAGATTGCAGATTGTCTTTCAAATAAGAGAAGACCAGCTTTGCCTTCTCAACGAAAGACCCTGACAAAATGATCGGATTTTTTTGTCACCGTAATCATGCCTTTGTCACCGTATTCTCCGGACTGCAGGGGGCCAAGTCCGGTGAATATGGAAAACATCCTGTTCCCAAAACTGAAAAGACCCATGAAAGGACGTTGTTTCGCCACGATTGAGGAGATAAAGATCGCATCGCTGGAAGGTCATAGGGTCAAAAGGTCCAAAAAGCGCGAATGCTTCGAGAATTGGAAAAAAAGCTGGCACAAGTGTATTATATCTGAGGGGTATTATTTTGAAGGGGAAGAAATAGATTTTGATTAATAAATAAAAATTTGTCGAGAAAAAAAGGAAGTCGCCATTAACCCATTTAACACAATGGTTTGAATGATTTTTTTCACCAGATGGTCAATTGTTTTTGGTTTGTTGCCATAAACCTACAACTTAATGTAGTCTTAGATAAAAAGTAGCCTGGTTTGGAAATAACATGTTCTAGAAACTTTTCATGATACAACTCCAACGTCCGATGTTTGATACTTTGCACTGTCTTGTTGGTATAGTCCAGATTTCTAATTGAGGCCAAAAAAATCAGTTATCATGGGCCGATATCGTTCTCCATTCACCATCTGGCCATTCTCGTTTGGAAGGATGTATAGCCCAATGACGCTGCCTGATCAAAAAACGCTAAAATTCTCTGAATGCAATGGAGACTCTTGATACTGCTGAGATACGCTTGATACGCTTGCTCCAAAATCAATCAATTTAGCTTGATCACGAATCCGTTCAACCACAAATGTGCTTCATGACTGAAGATGATTTTTTTTCGCCAAAAATTTGTATCTGTTTCCAACTGCTCCAGAGTCCAATCAGCAAAAGTACGACGAGCTTGGTGGTCCTCGTGCTTCAGTTCTCCTCTTAACTGAAGATTATATAGATGTATACACTAGTCTTTTCGGCAAATTCCCCTAGTTGAGGTCTTAGAAACGCCAACTTCTTGTGCATGACGAGGAAACGAGGCAGCAGCACTGTTCTCACACGCTTTTTTGTGTCGTACAGAAACTACTTTCTGAATAACTAAATCGCTTCCCTCGAATTTTAACATAATTCGTTGAATAGATCGCTCGATTGATTGTATGCCGATTGATGTAATTTTAACGCATTTTTGAATGGTGTGGTGTTCCACATCGTTTCCACCTGAAACTACAGAGCATTAAGCTATCAAAATTCAGAAATAGTTATTGAAAAACCCTTTAGAAGCGCTAAAGTTTAAATTCTCCATTTACTACAGCCAACTCTAACCAGTCTGTGCCCTGTAGCTTATAACTTCTAGAGAAGTAATAATGTTGGAAAACTCACAGAAATATTAAAAACAATGCGCACATTTGTCTTCTATTACAATAGCAAAACTTGAAACTTTTGTCAGATACTTTTTTTATTATTTATTTTTTCTTTTTCTTTTTGTTTTGGTTAGCTGTTGCATTTTATAGAAATGAGAGCTGAAACATCCAAGGAAATGTTGCATGATTTTCACTGTGCCACAGAATATGTGGCATGTAAAATGAATGAAAGGGAAAATATGAAAGTAAGTTGAAATAAATGAAAAGTGAAACAACAAAACTTTACAATGCCACATGCTGTATACGCTACTGAAATTGGGGAAATAAAGTTGTTGTGCCTGCGAGCATCCTTAGCTAAACGATCAGATTACACAGAGGGCGAACCTTGAATTCGACCTTGTGTTGCCTTTATGAATGACAAATGATTGTTTTATTAAATTTGTAGCATAATGTTTTGTAGCAAATTAAAATTTTCTTTAAGTTTTTTGATTCAGTGTAATGTTATGGTAAACATTCGTATTTAACTTAAATTAACAGAAATTTTTTACATTGATACTTTTTAAGATACAGTAATAACACTGTGGACCGCAGTCCTCACAAGTACCATAGTATTGCTGTATACCGATAAATACTGTACCTTTAAAAATACCTGGCAATGTTATTATATTTAGAATAGGAACACCCTCTTCCGAAATATGAATTTCAAAATACATAACGATAAATTGTATAAGGAATTTGGTTGACATAGTGTTCAAAACTTGTTTTCATACAATACTCCTTTGTTCTGGGTGCCGAAACAAGTCCACCGAGCCGTAGATTAAGAAAATCTATTTATTCATTCAAAAGTTATAGTTGCTGATTTGTATAGGAACTACACTTAAAATGTTGTAGGACAACTTACAATGTATAAACTGTTAAAGTGAGTTAAAGAAAATCGTTTGCCTAATGATATAAATAAATGGAATTGGACGCGATACAACCGTGTATAAGAAGTCACAGTATCATACAATTTCAAGTTGATATTAACTGTAACAAAAAGCTTATCATACAATAGGCAAAAATTAGGCTAAGAGTTTCCACGGTTTATATGTGAAGCGTTCCTCTATTAGAAGCCATAAAAAGTTTTTCATACAAAAACATAAGAGTGGAGGTAGGTTTGTATACCTGTATAAAAGTGTAGTGGAAAGTTCACATCCATTTTAACCCCCTTAAACACAACATATTCGCTTAATTTTTGTTTGTTTTTTCAAAGGTTGTGAAGAATAGCAGTGCCGAATGTAATTTTTTGTTTAAAGTATTGCGTTTAAACTGGGTAAAAACTGAGTGACACCATTGGCCAATCACAAACAAATTAGCTCTCTCAGATCTCCCAATTTACTAAAAAAAATTACAACAAAAAGCTTAAAGAAAAAGCTCATATGAAAAGGAGGAATTTCATTTATTCATTTTGTTTTTATTTGTATCTTTGTATGCACTTTAAGTTTTAGTTTATACTAAAATGCGCGTGTTCAAGATAAACAGTAAAATTGCAACCAAAAAACGTAAAGAGAGTGGCCGTACACAGCGCAGAGAGCATACTGCACATAGTGACACAGCACACCGATACATGCTCACTTTTTGCCACTCTTTTTCTGGGAGGCCCTGATTTAGAGGCGGAAAGGTTTTCCGTGAAAAGTCCATTGGATTTGTAGAACTGAAGCATATGAACACAAGAACTATAGGTCCTAATATCATAGATTTTGTAGCGGAAATGAACCTTGATTCTGAGAATTATGTGGCAGTAGGTAGTTAGCTTAAGAACAAGTTGTGCACCTTAGAGGGATGTCGTTTTTTTTGTAGTCTTGATGCGGTGTCCTTTGTTCCTGCTGAATAGTAGCAGTTCCGTATCTTTTACTTGCTAAATTTCATTTAGATAGATTTTAAAAAAAATCTGAAATAATCAGTGATTAAGGCTCATAAAAACTATAAAGTTCTTTGAAACATACGTACATTTTTGTATGAAAATCCAATGGAACACAAATAGTTCAAAGAGCACAACGGATCACAGACAAGAGAGCGACCAAAGAGAGACATAGTGTACATGCACTAATGGGCATTCTTTCAAACTCATATCAAGCAGCAAGAAAAAGGTAAAATGAAACCAACCAAACCAAACTGGAAATGTTAATAAGGCATGAATACATATAATTTTCATACTTTAAGCTGTGCTCAGACTGTACATCATGCTGGATAAGCATATTGCGATTGATGCGATGTTTTCTATATGAGCACATTCGGTTCACTACTAACTTTTCTCTTACAGTTTTTAGCTCGATTGTGTTAATAGTATATTATTTTTGCAGCTAATATTTTGACAAATGCTGCACTCATTTTGCGAAAGTAAAAGATTTGGCTTTGATTTAAACTTTTTTAGCACAAAATATCTGCTTCATTTTTTCCACATGAATTATTTTTTCATTACTAAATCTGCAGAATATCAAGATAGCAGTGTAGCTAGTACGACACGACTGAAGCACTATTTTAAGCACTCACTTGAATCACATAACTACTTGAAAAATGTTACAAACTTTTTAATAAAATAACACTGTTTTGCAAAAAGTTTATATAGAGTGTAAAGAAAAAAATATACGGACTGCAGATAAAACTATGCACAAAAGGGTGTGCACGTACACGCAGGATAAACTTCTCCAGCTTGGGCACATACAGCCACGAGCCACACAAAATGTTAGAAAAGGAGTGGCATACTCGGCATACAACAAATAGTGAGTAGACTCAACTCTACACTGAATAAATACACGCAAGAATAGTGTTGCGCGCCAACAGCATTTTAGCTCATACATTTCGAGTAGATAACAATCAACTTAAGTTGTCGTTTCGTAACCAAAACTGCGCGTAATTGAATTTTCTGGAGCAAAAATACCGAAAAAAGAAACAAAAATAAATAAATACAGATAACAAGATACACGCACTTGCAACCGCACAGATACAAAACTGAATAAAACCAGTAAAAACAAAAACCAAAACCGGATACACACAATTCGAACTACAGATCTTGCCTTTGGGCATTTAAACTATTTATTTATATTTATTACATTGACTGTGCACACAAATCAATTTTCATTGTTTATTCGCTATAATGAAAATGATTGCGGTTAGTACACAGCGGGCGGGACGTGCACGGTAGGACAGGATAAAAGTATAAAAAAAGATACACTGACCAAGTTGAATGAGATCAACATAGCTCAACTCAACAGGATACGTGTTGTGAAAATTAAATTTTCTTTTTATTTATGCTTCAGTAAGTTTTCCTTTACTACTCGTCCTACTGCTGTGATTATAGTGACTACAAATGCAAGTTAAGTTTCTCAAATTGAAAGCGAATTAAAGTTCACAATTCGCTTCGAGTTGAAAGAGAAATGGGAAGCGAATAGGTCAGCTTATGGTATGAAAAAGTTACACAGCATGCGTCGTTCTCATCGTCAAAATCATATACTAAACTTGAGAAAAATTGTTTACTGATTCAACGTCAAGCGAGCGAGCGAGACAGTGAGTGAGTGAGTGAATAAGTGAGTGAAGTAAGCGACTTGATGTTTAGGCACTATTTATAAACATCATCATCATCATCGTCATCAGTGATACTTGAAGTCTTGCTTCTCCATGGTGCGCTGCCTCAGCATTTAACTTTGTTTGCTGCTGCTGCTGTTGTAAACTGATTGTATATATGAACTTGCCTTTGGGCATTTAGTCTAAATGAGTTGTTCAATTTAAGTGGGGTTTGTGGAATGAAAATGAGGCCCTGTTTACCGCTCCAGAGATGTTTACTTTAAGCAGTTACAATAAAACTGAACGAAAAGTACGAAAGTATAATAATTTTAATCAGTTATTTTGTTACATCCGAACAGACGGCTTTAGAGTATTGAAATGATAAATCGTTTTTATTTGTACAAAACAGATACACTGCACGTATTGCATAAGTAGTTTAAATCCGGCACAATTCCTAGTCAGTTTGCATTTTCACTGATCGTAATTACGCGTTCAATAAGACTTGGCATTAAACAAAATCTTGTATTCAAGAGTCTGGCCAAAACTAGTTGCTATAAGATATAGCCATGAATTGATATGAAGTTCTATTATGCTGTGATAACTCAATGTAGTTAGTTATAGCATCGTTTTGAGTATGGATACAGCTCTGTCGAACATATGTAAATTTTAAACAAAATATCTGAACCACAATAGTTGCAAACATGTGTTTACACGAAGATTGGTGCAGGTTGGGTTAACGTTGCTTGAAAAATGTCTCCGACGCATCATTGTAGATTTAACAAAATTCGTGGAAAAATTATATGTTATATGTTATTATATGTGCAAACAAGGCATTTACAGGATTGCAGAACATCGTTTTCGTGTGTTTTCGTTTGACCAAACAAAGCACACCAAGCAATTGGCGCATATATATATATGACTAAATGGTTATGCTTGAGTACATATATTCTGTCGCCTATCTCTCTCCCATCTTGGCTTCCACTAAAACTATATATGTATGTAGAATTTGATGGTTCATTCTCTAGCCTGTATGAATGACGCAGCTGCACAAGTATGCACATACAAATGTGCACAGAGATAGAGAATATTTAATCTCTATTCTGACAACTGCAAATAAAGCAACCGAAAGGAACAAAAAATACAGCAGTTAGGCGTAATACGCCATTGTTTCAAACATAAAGTGCGAAAAAGTTGGACGAATCACACAGTGTCGAATACCAACCGAATCGAACGAATGATCTACTTGCTTCGTTCTTTCGTATTATATATTCATTTGATTTATTTTCTTTGAACTTATCGAACCAAATAACCATGTTTGAACCAAATGAAAAGAAGGACAAATTGATTTTACGCACTTGCCAAGCAACTGTGCTTGTGCAATAGTCGAATAAATACTACTCACAGTATAAAAATATGTGAAAAGTATAAAAACCTGCCACACCACTCAACGACGCATAATGGTTACACACACTCTTTTTTCTTCCCCTGGCCACAGAGTGCAAGATACCAAGTTATCTATGTTTTATTTTCGGTTTTGTCCTCCATATTTGGTTAAACTATTAAAAATAACATAATATTTTATTGCGACCGAGACTACACGTATAGTTAAAGTTTCAGCACAATCAAAATCTTTAAAGTGGGTAAATAAAAATCATTTACTTTAAGTAAAATGCAAGCTTTATAATATTTTTCTTGACATTTAATTTCTCGCCCAGTCTTCTATGAAAGTGTTGCAAAAGCCACACCCTTCCGCCAATAAATAATTTTCCATAAATAATCCTATTGTGTGGCACTTCTTTAATTACGACAATGTGCGCCTTGTCAGCTCTAAGTGTTGTTAGGTGCCAGCTTACATTTCCATTGGAAAATTTTACATTTTTTAGCATAAACATACGCACAACTTTCACCAGTATACAAGGCAACCCCTCGTATTGGTTACCAGCAGCTACATACGAGTATAAAGTTTGGTGCTGCTAATATATTTTGTGGATAACATTGTTTACTTGCGATAAAATCTTTCAACGCAGTTCAAAAATTCTAAATTTGTGCTGCAACTCGTTCATCTACAGACCGTGACGTAGAGTTCGCAGCAAGTTGACCATGTTAGTCTAGATTAATGTCTCAAATGTAAGTTATAAACCTAATGTTATGTAGATATATATTGCACATTTTCTAAAATTACCTGAACTTATTTCTAGCTCATTGTTAGCTCTAAAAAAATGTATTATTCGAGCCTAGTCGTTAATATTGACGCAAAACAAAAAATAAGGACCATAAAAGTGGTGCCCATATATATACGTCTACTTACATTATATATATTGTATATATATGTTTGTAAATGTGTAACCTGTGCCGATTTATATCTTAGTAACGTACATTTTTATTGTTGACTGCACTCGATTATTTATTTATATCTATGTACGCTTGTATGGCTTACTCTTGCAGGACGTCGAGCCACAAGTTCATGTTTGACTCGATACACGACTTGATTCGATTGTTTCTAAACTAATTTAGGAATAGCAAGAGCAGAGTCGAATAAAAGTAACAATATCAAAGGAAGCAAAGTAAAAAAATTTTAATCTGTTTAGTATACTCATGCGTGAAGTAAAATAAAGAAACTTGTAATCATATTTAATCAGCTGGGAACTTAGAGTAATGAGATTTAATTTAAAATAATTTTTACTTTATTGGATTAGTAGCCACACCACACGAACTATGTGCATACAGACAGACTTTAGAACAAATTTAAAACACTTCCAAAATGCAATAAAGAGTTTAGTTTTATTAAAATCGCAGGAATCTGTGGAATGCACTTCGAAAGTAGCAATCAAATTTAGTAGAATGCAATATAAATTTTTACTGCTGTGACGTCTGAACGCGTTTATTGAGAATATTTGCTGACAGCCTAAGGAATTTCGAGCAAGACAGTTGAAATGTGCCAAATTTAAAATGAAATCTTCTACATCAAATAAATATGCCAAAAATTCTGATAACTGACAACATTTCAACTGAAAATGAACTAAGCAGATGAAAAAAAAAAAAAAAAACTTAAAATGTTGGCATTCAATATTGAGTTTGCTTAAGGCTTTTATTGTCTTAGATTGCCTAATAACTGCTGATGTGTGTGTGTTTTTGTTTATGTTTGTTTTAAAAGTAGGCTAAAGCTATCAGTTGTAAAACATTAAATAATGCTTATCAAATCAAAACAAAATCTAGCAATCCATTTCATTTAAAAGAAAAAACCAAGTCCGTAACACAATCACTCAATAATCACATGCAAAGCTTATAAATTGAGCAATCCATTTAAATTATTTACTTATTACAAACAGCAACAATGCAAAGGATATCAATGGCAAATTATGCAACGAATCCTTTTTGATTTCGCTTTACATATGCTTATTGGCATATTTACAAAAGATTTTGGCGTACCACAAAAAAAAAAAAAAAAAAATAGAATGAAATCGGAAGTGGAAAAGGAAAATGAAAAGGAAAAGAATAACCCAAAGAAATCCCGCATGAATGCTGCTTGAATTTTGTGCGTAGGCATGTGTATTCGTATGTGTGCAGACTTTTTTTTCTTATTTTCGGCATTTTCGTATTTTGCATAGTACGAGGGTTATTCTTAACGTTTCTACAAACTTAATACACACACCATGAGCTTTCGGAAGGTTATGAAATTTGTTTAAAAATAGTTGTTCTGCCAAAAGTTGTAGCAATAAATTCAGAACGTACGTCTTCTCACTCGTTGTCGTCTTGTTACTGAATCTTATCCAGTCATTACGAAACGGAAACAAACCAAAAAAAGTATTGCATACTTTTAGAAGATTTATTTATTTATTTATTTTTTTTTTATAATTATATTTAACATAAATTGGTGTTAAATCTCAGTAGAGTTAGCACCCCCTCTTCTTGGAGAGTTTCTTGTATTTTCCTTTTTGGTTTGTTGTATTCCTCTTGAAAAAAAAAAATAATAATAGTATGAACAGTTCGGAAGGATCCGAAAACTCGAATTTCTTTAAAAAATCTGTAACATTTTTCAAGGGAATGCAGCTACAAAGCTTGGCAGTATAGATAATCTTCAATTTAACTAATATATAACGAAGCTATAATTATTAATCACCATTTGGATGCTTCAGAAATGTCTAAATTTAAAATCTAAAACCGTAGATTGTAGTTGGGTTGAAGCACACTATTGAGTTGAAACATTGAACCCCGAACACGTTACAAAATGTTCCTCCGGTTTTCCCTGCTGTGAGGTGCTCTTAGCTCCGCCAGAGAACTATATTATATCTCTGTGCAAGAATTGAGACCGTCCGGTTGTTACCGCACAAGGTTGTAAATTTCGTTCAACACGATACTTCGACAGTCTCCATAAGGAGCCATTGTCTGACTCGCGGGTCCGTTTGATCCGAATAATGTCGGGGATCGTTAGATAACAGCTTTCATACAAATTTATTGTTCCATTAAAGCTGCATATACTGAATACAGGCAATTTCGTAGTCGAGAAAACACTCGAAGGTCTGTTTTTCAAATTTTACTAAGATCTTAAAAAGTCAATTGTTGGTGTTGTTTTTTTTTATGAAACTGCTTCGTTTCCCGTTTAGTTACCAAAAACTATTTGAATTACCCATACGCAAACGTTGTTATTGGTCTGAATTTTTCCAATCACATATTATTTGTTTAGACCCTTTACTCAAAACAGGACGTTTGCTTAAGTAGAGAAAATGAAACAAAAATGAGGTAAACACATCAGACAAATCTCGGCATTGTAGTTTCACTATACTAGCAGATACTTTTCTTTGAATTAATTTTTTCTTTCTTTTGTTTTTCCTCTGGCATAGTAAAAAGAAAAGTAAACAAAATGTGCAAATCTAAAGCTGTGCAAAGTGGACGATCTAGCTTGTTGTCATAGTTTCATTTAGGATTCACTTTAAATGCATCTGTGCATTCATTCTTGTGTATCTTTTGTTATACAAAGTTGTGCGATAGTGCCTTGTGCTATTGAAAGATACAGCTTTAAGTAGAATGGCTTTTTGCTGCATTAAATTTAATACAATGTAAGTTTTAGGTAAACGTATCTCAAAGTATACAAAATATTTGCTTAAGATACACTTAAATAAAATAGTTTCAAATTGTATTGCCTAATTATGCATGAATTAGTTACTCTACATACACTTGTATCTAATAATACATTTGTACATTATTGCTTTGAAATTCAACTTCACTTGCATTTCTGTATCTAAATATGTTCATTACGCAACTAACGACGAATTTTCGTATTGAATTCCATTTTCACAGATTTAGTTATAAACTATTGAATTGTAAGTTTGTAGTTATATTTGTACGTCTTGATACGAAATCTGCTTCTCAAATAGTTTGAAGCTGCAGTAATTACACCCTGTATGCATAGGACAAAAGGCTATTTTAAGTTTTGTGCAAATGTGTGTAACAGATATAAGGAAGCGTGGCAGACTCTCTACAGTATATATATATATATTCTTAATCAGCATCGGAAGCCGAGTCGATATAGACATGTCCGTCCATCTGTTTTAAAGAATAGATTTCGGTAACTATAACCCTTCAAATAAATACACATTCCAACTCTACTTTAAGCGGAAGTCCCATACAAATTTGTACCCATAAGTTTTTGTTAGTTTTTGGTTTTGTTGTTAATTATTGACCAAGATCGGACTACTTTAAAGTGTAGCCCCCTGCAAAACCGCCACCCATTTTTGAAATTTCGTATGAACATTTTTCTGTTTTTCTTTTTAATTCTAATATATTTCTAATTCGAATTCCAATAAAATATTCTGCTTACCCCCAGATGCGACCACTAAAGACTATAATCTATGGGTATCTCGAAGTCGTGCACACTCGACTGTAGCGTACTTTCTTGTTTGTTATAGCAGCAGTTTGTGAGGTTGCCTAACTTCCGGTTTCAAGTTACACAACTATATCAACAACAAAAATAATAACTACAAAAATGTTCCTGTGGTTCTGTCAAATTTTCTTTTTTAAGGATAAAAATCTGCTGTGTCCTTAAATGTGTATTTAATATTTACAAAATGCAAGTTTATTTCGTATTTGCAATTTTGTCGAGCGGAAACTGCATTTTATTTGGTTTATGCAAATATTTAATTTATTTGCTGCTCGCGGGCATATAAAACTGTATATGCATATGCAATAAGCTAGTAAATGGATATTAGACCGCAACAATACAAATATGAGCAACGAAGTTTCATTGAAATTTGAAACTTGAATAATGACCTCAACAAGCATTTTACATTTTTTTTTTTGTTTTAGTCCTTATGGAGATAGAACTCCTCCTTATGTGCATCCTTTGCTAGTTTGGTTAGATTTGCTATAATCATCCGCGAGGTCAGTAGTTGTACTAGCCAACTAGTAAAAGAATAACCTATTCCTCTTTTTTGGAGTGGCCTTACAACTTTTCTATGAGAAATGGCGTCAAAAGCACTTTCAGTGTTCATGAAAGCGCAAAAACATTGTCTTTTTGGCTTTTATGGTGTCTTGACTTTTGGTATTCAACTGGGGTAGAGCAGTTTTGGTAGATCTGCCAGATTTTTATGCAGTGCTTCGTCCAACAAGTATTTGACTCTGATGCATAAAACACTCCAGGCTTATTTGTTTGATGAACTTGGCCTGCAATGGTTTATTCTTGTTCACTTTCGGAACAGAATCTACCTTTGCCTTTCTCCAGTACATTTGTATCTTGCCGAGTGCATGCCTACTTCTAAAGAATTTTATCGTAGCCCGTACTAAGAGGTCTAAGCCTTTCTTGAGTAGATATGGAAAAATTTCATCTACAAGAGGGAAATGGTAGAAATTAACTTTTAGCCCATCTTAAACTTTCCCATGAGCTTACCTATGGACGAAATTGATCCGGACTGGTTGATTTAAACCGAACCGGTGAACAGAATCGGTAATTTTTCTTTTCTTCTTAAGTTGGCTGTCACTGTCATTGACATGCATGCCAAGTTTGAGCGGGATGAGATAATTAGTCTATGTTCGACAGCTACTTGTTTACGACGCGAAAAGTTTGTATGGCGATTTTTAACATGGAAAAAAAAATTGAACAACGAGTTTGCTTGAAATTTTGTGTTTGCAATGGAATAACGGCAACGGAATCATTCAAAGTGTTACAAAAGTGTTATGAGGACTCGAGAACGCAAGTATTTGAGTGGTATAAAGCATTCAACGAGGGTCATGAAATCGTAGAAAATAAAAATGAAGAACATGTTATAATCGATCGAAACAATATAAATTAACGGACAGACAGATACGTCTAGGGTGAATCGTATTCGATTAGGTATATATGTTTCTGATAGGGTCTCCAATATCATCTACAAGAGGATACAAACTTTCCTGTCAAATTGCTAATCAACTAAGTGCACGCTATTTTATTGAGCTACAGTAAAAAATAGTTATAAAAAAACATTTCCAAAGAATTTTATTTGCAATAACAGCTCCCCTTTTCACAGAATTCATTTGTAGTTGCATTACTAATACGGCATATTGACCACATAAATATGTAACTGAAAAAAAAAAATGTACTGAAAACTCAAATGATTTTCCCACGCAGCGGAAAATGTAATCAAATTGAACACATTTAAATATGAAAAAGCAGTAAAAGTGTTTATACACATATGCAAATGATGTAAGGCTTTGTTGTGGAGCAACAACTACCGAACCAACACCAACGTTCCAAGTAACACTCACACGCACAACTTCACATTTTGAATAGATTAACAATTCTACTCTAACCAACTCACACTATGTGCCATTTTAGTGATATACTCGTATAATAGAACTTTTACTGCATACCGATTTAAATCTGTAATGTAATGCGTAGACAGAATATGTTTTGTATAGAAATGTTTTAATTTTTAATTTACATATACCTGGAACGCGTATTTTCATTTTATTGATTAATTTTGTGAGGTTGGGGCGATAAGTTATCGGCTTGGAGCTTAATAATTTTCTTTTAGCTCAATATTCTTTAACCAGCGACTCTTCAAACTTTCCCATGAGCGTCCAGCGACTCTTCAACCATTTTATATGATTTCTCAAGGTCCTTCAGGCATTGAATGCAAAGTGTTCTATCAGCTTCATGATGTGTTGTTTTGTAAAAACACCTCCAATATCCATTAAACCGCATATGGCTGTCTCTTTGGTGTTGAATTGTATAATTCAATTGCTATAAAACAGCCTCAGTAGATCTACACGCTCTATACGCATGGTGATTTATATGAAGTTGTGGTTCCATCAAGTATTTAGCCCTGATACGGTTATCCTCCCACCTTTCGAAGGCTTTCAGCATAAACGAAATACGAATTAGCAGTCAGAAGCGTTTAAGATAAAAGCTATTCTTCTTCCCCGCCTTCGGTATAAGACTGTCTTTGCTTTCCTACTAGACTAAAAATAAAAATGTTTATTAAAAAATCTACTAAGAGGTTCAAAGCCTTCTATAGGTGAGCACGAAATATTCCGTCCAATTCATGTGGACTTATACCATTTAAAGCAGCTTAAAGCCCAGTTTAACATATCTTCAGAACATATGATTTCAGTTTGACTTCCAGGAATTGCGATGATGATAGTGTTTAAGAATATTTACTTAAGTTATTGGAGTACATTTAAGAAAGTTTTTATCGTGTAGAATATGCTTTCTTCTGCTCATCTTTCGTGCATATTTCATCGCTTTTTTCTTCATACTACACAGTTCCTACAATATTCTGGACTTGCAGAATAGTGTAGGAATTTTTGCACGTTTATTATCTACATAAGTTCCGGAAGTCATTCCGTTTGAATATCCGTGTTTCTTTGTTAAACTCTATCAGTTCTTTTCCCACATTTCTGTCAGTATCCTGTGCTTCTGGATCTATTAAAGAGCTTACGCATCTCCTTCCATCATTTTTCCAGTTGTCTATTCGATCTGTGCATATTTTACTTCACTTAGTTAGTAACTTTAGTTAGTAACTTTGATTATTGCCATACTACAGCACTCTACTAACAGGTCAAGACTTAATGGTATTTTAGCTTTACTATGGTCTCTTAGTTCCACAAAGCTTATTTTAGATACTTATACTCCTCATACAGAGTGTGCATAGTAAAGGAAGCTTCAAAGACCGCATATATTCGTGTTCACCATGTCAAGACGAGTCGATGTAGCCATGTCCGTCTGTATTTGAGGTTGTTAGCGCCAAACTCGCAGTCAATCTCAAATATTAGTTTGAAAGTTGGAATGGTAACTTTTTATAACCATGACCATCTGCTCTTAGCTTCCACTCCAACTACAAATTCTAAAAATTTTAATTTATTTTTCTTCTAGTTATTGCATGCCCAACAAAATCATCCACATTCCTCTATCCTCATGGCAAATACAAATATGAATAAATTTTATCATATTCAATTGTTTTTAAATCTAATCATCTCTACATAAATTTAAAAACTGAACTAAACTTCATCGTGGCCGAGTAAAACAGGCAAGTGTGAGTATTAAATCTTCGGTTCGAAGAAATTAGCTTTCTTTTTTCATATTGTTGCCAATTAATACGCACGAGACTCCTAATACGGCTTCTAACCTCCCGTGTTGTCAATACTATGATACTATAGACAGACATGGATGGTTCTTTTGATGCTCTACAGTTGGCTGCCTATTCCTAATGACAAATTTTGGCGTTTTCCCTACATTCAATGTGTCAAAATTATTCTTTAATATGAATTAACTTCCACCGGAATAACCCGTTGATTACATTACATTACATTAGGTCCTTTATTTCTTCAGATGCATGCTTTTTTGAAAACTGCATACCACACTTTGAGAAAGTTCGATTACTTTTCATCCTTTCCAGTTCATTGAAAATATGCGTTGTAAAAACGTTTCTCCATCTCTTACCTTATTTTTCAGAGTGAACTATAATACGCTTTCAATTTATTGTTGCATCAAAATGATCAAAAGTGTCTACAATTTCAAATTGAATGCCAGCCAAGCATACAAAGGAAGCCAATTGTATGCCATACAAACAAAAAAAAAAAAAAAAACAGAAGAAATGAGAATTCACCTTAAATAGCTGGCAAATATTGATTTATATTTCTGCAATGGTTGCCAGTAACATAAAATCAAATCCGTTCACCTTTTGCGCAAGCGAATCCTTAAAGTAGCTAGGATGTATGGAAACAAGCAGCAATGAAAGAAAAGATACGAGCTTGGAGAAGCGGAGATACGTCAGATTAAAATTTTGCGCGTGTATTGTGTGCTGCCAATGGATAAACAGTAACAAGCCAGATACAATCGAGAGGTACAACGTGGGAAGTATATACAACGACAGTGTAACAGATGATAACAAGATAGACAGGCAGTGGTTGTCTTTGCTGCTTCCTCTTCGTATTTTGCAGTTGACAACAATTGTCGCAGGAAAATAATAAATTTTGTTCGGTTCGCATGTCGAAAGCAACAAACTAAACTTGAAGTTGATATTCTAGTAGACTACAACTGGCAAAAACACTGGCAACAATTGCAGCAACATGAAAATCAAAAGCCATTTTGAAGCTGAAGCAAATGCGCACAAAACACAATTTGGCTAGTCATTGATTGCCTTACTTTGTGGATTGTGTATACTACTACATTCAGGCTACTGTTTGTTCATGCATGTCCTTCATAGTCTGGGACTTACTGCAGCCATTGTTGTGCACGTCGCCATGTTTCTCGTTGCCATTAATTTCACAAAGGAAACTGGCGAACGAACGCATTTAGGTTTTGTCCGTGTTGCATGCCACAGAACAGTGAAACATAAGTCATACAATTAGCATGTGAATTGCTGCCATTTGTAAGGCATACTTTTGACCACTCTTGCATTTGTTTCGACTTTATAAATATTTGTACAAAATTTATTGTTGCTTTAGCGTTTTTATTGCCATAAGTCGGATTTTGCGTAGCAATTAAAAATGAAAATAGTATAAATGTCGCGCTTTGGCTTTATTTACCATGGCAATCTACAATTTCACAATTTCAGTTTGCATGAATCGCTGCAGTAAGCCAGTAAGCCTAAAAAAAAAAAAAAAAAACAAAGTTTTGCCCTTAGTTTTGCAATAAATTATTGTAACGCTTAACATTTGACTTTGAATGAGATTATGAGCGCCAAACTTTATATTGCTATCTACATAGCACTGCTAAATATTGTGTGAGATGTGAAACTTATTGATTGCCATTCACTTGCGTATGGCCAAAAACTATTCCTTTGCAAAGAACCCAGACAGCTCACAAACTTTCGTTAGGACACGTTTCCCCGGGTAGCATCTGAACAGCAGTTTTGAGGTGAGCAAATTGTAAGAATGCAGCCCCCTTAATTTAGGTTTGGTACACTGGGTTTAGTTACCGGTACCGTAAAACTTTCACCAGGAAAGACACAGAGGAAGCCACGAATACGATCATCCTTTGACGTCGAGCCCCGAAAGAACGACCAATTTGGAAGTGGTAAACAATTATTTCACAGTCGGCGATTTTTCACAGTGATTCGCTGTGAGTGGTCAAAAAACTTTGATTGCTCCTCACATTTTTCGAAACTGTAATTGCTCCTCACAGTTTTACGTACAGCTGAATTTGAGTCTAATTTGTAAGTAGCTCGATTGCTTTCCCCACCCTACATGGTGGAGAAAGCAATCCATTTTGCTTATCTATATTATACCCTGCACACACAATATTTAAACTTTTCTACTTCAATAAATTGTACTTTTCATTTCTGCGCCCCGAAGAGCTAGAGATCGTTGAATGAAGTTTTATATTGAAAGATTTATTTATCTGTTCTACTGGGATGCAGTACTCATTTACTGGAAGCATTTTCGTAAGTATTGTTGTGTGGCCGGTGGAAATTATGGTTCCAATATAGTTTCTGTCAATAAAAAATCCCGACAAGTTGGCACTACAACTCAATCATGAACTAAGAAGGTTGGGTTAGAACTAGATGTATATGTTAAGACCTTGAGTATTCCGAAAGTTCAGTGCAATACGATACTTGGTACAACTTTCGATCTCCTGCTGATCTCCTGATTATTCGGTTAAAATCAAGAAACAAAGTGTTGAACGCGCTTGCTGCGCCTTCCTTAGGTAAGGAAAAGAGACAAATATTATCACCTATAAAGAAAGCTATTGGCCGCTCTGTCCTGGGATTAGGAAAAGAGGCAAATATTATTATCTCTGTTCCAACTCCTATTCGAGATGACATCAGACATTGCAAAACGAGTGTATCGCACCTCAAGATCTTTAGAGTAATTCATTTATATATCCAGTAGGGCTCAATTGCACAAATATGCAGTTGAGGAGTCAATAAGCTCTTTCAGCGACAATATTGTGCTTGAGATGGCAGTCTAACGGATCGACCCACATACAAGTGTTACAGGGAATGAATCGAGATCAGCACCAATGATTACTGTCCTGAGTGTTGTCAATCGTCGCATAACTCGACTCACATGTTCAACTGACCGTTCCATCTGACGCAATTAAGCACTGTGGATCTTTCCTGAGTCTTATATCACTTATTGATATGCACAATTTTATCATAATCTATAATTAACTGCATAGAAATTAATCCTGGTACAGCGTAAAAAAGATGATAAGATAGTACTTTCATTGGTGGAATGAGACGTAAAAACTTGTTCTTGAATTTCGTAGCACTTGCTTTGTTTTGGATGGGTTCATTCCTAAACATCATTTCTATGCCCATAAGGACAGTTTGTTCAGAGTGATTGTCGTAAGATCACTCAAAGTTTGGTAGTATTTTAGCTTGAAAAGAATGACAACATCATTCATATAGGCTATGGCATTCACCCACTTTATATATATAGCAGTACGTTTGCTACAAGGTTCCGTAGAAGTAGTGAGAGGTTACCGCCTTAAGGTGTGCCTCTATCGATGAATCTAGAAAGTGAGGACTTTATAATCCTGGATTGAAGCATCTGATTTATCAGGCTCACCGTCCGACTACAAACTCCTAGATCCGTCAATGCTTCACTATTGGCTTTTGGTCTAACTTTGTTGAATGCTCCCTCAATATTAAGGAAAGCTATCAAAGTGTATTTTTTATCTAGAAGAAATTTCTTTATGATGGAGACAATTGATGTTTTTTACGCTTGTACTATAGATATAATGTGATGCTGAAATATGAGATGAACTTATCGTGGACCTTAGTTTTTCCAGACTTTAACCGAGCACAGTTGTATTGCCGTTTAAGGTGAAAATTGAGTTCACCAATTTAAACTTACCAACTACAAAAAATTTAAATTGAGAATAATTCACAATGCAGTTTTGTTAAACAGAATAAAATTCATAATACCAACAACTTTAACTTTAAATTTTGGAAACACTTAAGGCGTTTCTTGTTTGTTTTAACTGTCTCAATTACTTTAACTTTCGTACTAGGCTTAAAGCAGCAAATTCCATTAAAAATTAAAGTAAATACTCCTTGACCAATGTTGGCTTTTTTTCTTTTATCATTGCTGCTGCTGTTGCTTTAATTTCTCCAACAACTTGCGACACAACTGCCCGCCACTCACAACTTTGAGGCAATCAAAACTTTGCTTTACAAAGCATACTTTTCGACAGCAAAGCGCGTTGGTGTTCTTAGTTAATGACAGCGTCAACGACAAACAACGAACGACAACGGATGACACCGACGCACACGCACGCACACGCACGCACATGCACACACACACACATTGAATGTATATCCAAAAAAAAAAAAAAATAGTGAAAATTATTACAACGGTAAATCCGAATTATTTGTACTCTTTATAGTAACCTATCTACAGCAATGTCCCACAATAGGATAGAAAGCACTCTTCCTAGTGGGCAACCCTTAACTGTTTGTACGCTGATGGTACCATGTACCCTGGTACCATTCATCTTTGTTTCGTCTGTTCTTGTCCTCATTAAAGAGTGTGTCCAATTCGCTACAGTTTCCCCGCACTGCAGTAGTGATGGAAATATTCCATCTACTTCCGAAGATTTGAAGGCTTTGAAAATTCAGTTTTTCTTCATTTATCACATTCTTGGCGACTTCTATGCTCGTTCTATTTGTTCTTAAGTAACTGAAATCTCTCTTACTCATTTGCAGTAAAGAAGTTATCCAGACTACGAAGTGAGACTTTCGCATCAGTCTGTGTCTTGGCCATTGTCTGATATATTCGAGCTGCCGACGCAGTAGTTACTATTTCCTCGCAGAAAGCTCTATAGTTCCTGGCATATACTTATCATACGATTGTCCTTCTGGCCTCATTATACAGCCTTTTGACATTTGCACAAAAATCTCTGTAGGCGCTCCTTCCACAATGGGGCATCCCATTCACGCATACCATTCATCATAGAGCACCTGCTTTCATATGACTGAACACTTCCTACATTTAAGTCGGATACTGTGTGCTCGAGCCCCAGGGAGATCAATGGACGATACATTGAATGATCTATTTGTAAAAAAAAAGCGCTAACAATTAATTCAAATACCTACCTGCACTCCAGTTTGGTGTAGTTACTATGGTCTACTATTGTTATATGGTCTTTAGATCTATACTATTTATTGTGTGTAACAAACTTGCTATAGAAATGCAATTACCGTAAACATACGTTTTCGTAGAAGTGCATAGAAATGAACAGCTTTGACTGCTGTCAGCAACGAAATTTTTCTGCGTTGTGATAACTTAATTCGCTTTAGTTTTTTTTTTTTTTTTTGTATTATTTTTGATGATGACTCTTGCGCATTTACACCATTCTGCACAGGATTTGAAATATGCCAAAGGACAGCAGTGCAAACATTGAAGGACATGGCACCACTTGTCATATTACCTGCAAAGTCAAATTTAATTCGAAGCTTCTTTGAGTACTATGCACTACTGGACCACTTAGAGTTTACTTCAATTTAAATATTTGCTACTTGATAAAATTAAACTGAGCTATGCTTTAATGCTATTGTTAGCTTCATCATCATCATCGTTGTCATCGTCAACACGGTAAAACTTTTTCATTAGATCTATAGCTCTCTGGCTGGTGGTATTTACATTCCAACTTCGTTACTTATTCCGTGTGTAAGCGAGCAAGTGAACGAGTAAGCAAGTGTCCTTGACATAATTTACAATTTGAATAACATTTCTATTCATTGTTCCCGTACAAGACGCACAAGTTGCTTACCATTCACTCACTCAGGCAGGCAATCGGGCCTGGTATGCATGGCAATTTGTTTTCGTATTATATCCTTGCGTGCGTAGGAAAGCAACAGCAACAGCAACAGCAGCAGCAAAAAGCACAATACAAAGCTAACTTCCTGATATTGGATAGCGCTTGGCGTTGTCATTGAAGTGTGTGAGCGTGTCATCAGCACCGACATCTACATTATACTTATAGTCAACGCACGCCATGCGCATTTCTCATCATTAAAAATGGCACAAACACAAAAATTAGTTTTGCTCCAAGAACACTAAAACTTACTAGAAGCAAGCGAATAAATGACCCAAGTACGGATGTATCTGTAACTTGCATGCATATCGCATTTTAAGTGTAGAGAGCATCAGCAGGCAAAGCAGGTTCTTGCAATGCGTGGTAAATAGATTTCAAGTGTCATGGCTTGCCAGGTTTCATTCATTCATTCTTAGTCGTCCGCTGCTCATTATACGTTAAAAACAAAATTAAGCACGTCGCTGCTGCTGCTGCATCCTTCTATCTTGCAGAAACTTTTTTTTCTGCTCGACTTTGCTTTTATTGGCATACACTGTGCTGCTGGTTTTTGTATGCGCTGATCAACTACGCTTAGAAAAGAAAAAAAAACAAACGAAGTCTGTTGTAGAAGGTCACTGGGGTACAACAAAAGTTAGTACCACATGCCGACGCCGCCGCTGCCAGGCGGCTGTTTAGTAAGCAGCCGCAATGTGCTGCAGCACAGGATATAGTAAAATCTAATGTCTGTGTCTGAGTGTGTGTTTGTATTTGTAAGCTAGAAAGTGTTCACAACCACTTGATAGTCACAACGTTGACATCTCATTATGGTTGTCAGCGCTTAGTGGTAGACAGACAGGTAGACAGACAGACAGATACTTTTTTGTCTTGCTGCGTTGAATGGCAGCGACACTATGCTTCAATAGAAAAAGTTCGTTTATGCGCCTGAAAGTATGCTACGAGTAGTTTATTTGTATGCGTGTGTCACCGAGTTTAAAGCAATTTGCTACTACGCACATTATGTCCGTGTAATTTGTGTATAGTTAGATGTGTGCGTTAAGGGCTTATTCAATTTAATATACATGCACGCTTATCATCATTTTTAGTTTAATGAGATTAGAAGTCGTGTGAATAGATGAGTAGCTGAGAATTACAGCACATGTAGATTATCAAGCGCCGAGTTTTTAAAGGTTAAAAGTTTGCTAATTAAAGTTAAGCGTAATGCTTAGGCTATATGTTTATAGTATGTATACAATTTGTAGGTTCTTTATTTATAATTTGAGATACTGATTTACATTTCTTTGCTTGTCTACAGAGGGACTTAACTCTTACTCTGTACTCGTAGTTTCTAAGTATTTTTGTTTAAAAAAACCTGAAACCATGTCAGCTCATTTAGAATAATCAAAACCGCTGAACATTCTGTATCGCTGTGTTAAATTTTAATGAAGTTTAGCCAAACAGAACAGAACCTACATAGAGGTTGTCTATTCATATAAATATAATTTTCAATAAATTTTCTTTAGTCAAACACAGAGAGTGCGTGTATTGCAGCAGAAAAAAGTGTGTTAGATAGCTCTTTATACAATTTTTCAGTTGGATAATCTGCTCTAGTTCAATATTTTGGATCATTTCTAAGCCCTATTTCCACTATCTTGCGGAGCACAATGATATAGCTGAAAAATATATACTCACTATTCGCATTAAACACAGGCCTATATTTAGTCTTCAAAATCCGGTAAGAATTGTTGTTAGCAATTTTTAATGACTTCTAATTAGTTGGAGCACGAATTTTGTTCTGCACCAGTCGTAGCCTCTAAATATTTCATCGAGTTCAGGCATGTCTATATGATTACTCCTTTCCTTGTATATTAATGTGTTCTGGTAGCTACGTCAGCTGAGCTCCATTATGTCTATTCAGCTTCCTTAAAGTGTTGAATGCATTTAATAGAGAAATCTGTATAAATCTTCTTATATTCTTCTTATATACCCACAAAAGTATAAGCTGCAGATGCAAAACTCTTATTTTAAGAAAATGCAATGGAGACGATTTGGAAAGTTAGATATAGTCAAGAGAAAAAATTAATTTTGTATAACACAAACATTTGAAATCAGTGACATTCGATTTATCACTAAAATTTTCTAATTTTGTTTGTTTTTATATTTTGTGCCTTATATTCTGCGAAATATGTGACTAGAAAACGTTTTGTAAATTCACCACATTGCGGTGAAAAGATTGTTCCGTCAAAACAGTTGATTTGTCTTTCTCCAAATAAATAATTGAAACCCGTCATACTCGTTGGTGTTGCCGATCATTGGTTTACCCTGCACAAAAAAATATTTGTCTGTCAAATGTATGTATAACAAAACAAAGGAAGCATTGGAGACCCCATAAATTATATACATACTTGTATGAAAGCGGGTGACACATAAACCACTTTCACCACAAAATCTCTAATTTATATTCATAAAATATAATTTTAGGAGCAGAGCAGAACATATTCCTTATTTAAAAGTAACAACAAATTCGTCATAACTCAGTAATTAATTGACTTGAACATCGATGGATAGGACTTAGAGCATATGTAAAGGACACCGGAAGAAATATAATTCAATGGGAAAATTGATGGTACCACGTTCCGCCTATAAGAAAAAATAAAAAATCGTTATATCTGAGCAACTAAATGACGCAGATAATTGAGATTTTGTATATAATATTGTGTACTAAAATTATCAACAAATTACCATGAAATTTGTGGCACGGTAAAAATGCGAATTGATAGCATAATTGGCGGACTGAGTGGGCTGGTCGAATTGTCAGTCGTATTTTCGGCGATGAATTTACAAATATAAAGTTAATTAGGAAAAATAAGATATACTTGAAAATGGTCGCACCACGCCCCACCACCATAAAAACCATAGGTGGTATTGCTGCGCAAACCGAGAACACTGGATGGATGAGATTTGATATATCTGTAAAACACTCGGTAAAATAAGATTCATTGGGGAAATGACAGATGCCACGCATAATGGATCAATCAAAATTCACGACACTCTAGTTGTTAACTAAATTAGTTACTACTGACTCAATTCTTTCGGAATATCGAATGTCTTAGCATCTTTCGAAGTTATCGTATTTAAAAATTGTACATAGTTTGTATGTGTACGAATATTCCGGATCAGCTTGACGTAAGTTGATTCCGCTCTCTGCCTACCGAAAACTTAGAGAAAATAAACTCGTGGTAGACTCGTATGTAAACGTTCTTTTTTTGGTTGCACAGAAAAATGTGATCGGCTGTCAAAACAAGTGTTTCAAGGTATACGAGTACTACTATTATCATCAGTTGACTTGGCCGCACATTGCAAAGGACATACGTTGTACTTTCAAACCAATTTCTGTTGCATTCTTTGCAAGTATGGTTCTCGTTCATTCTTCTGTGCATTGTTGTTGCATTATCCACTTATAAACTGCAACAATGGCTAGTAACGATCCGTTACTCGATAGAATGCCAAATGGGCCGTTTTGATAGTTTTTTGTCATTGATTGTTGGACAATCAAAGACGAATTACGTGAATAATGTAATTTTTTTTTTTTTTGACGACCTATAAAGTGTATATGTATGTATTTTTTAGGTGGCTCAGTGTCCTTTTACATTGGTAAATATTTTTACATATATATTTTTTTGATCAATGCGAAAATATGGAATAATGAACAACTTTTGAGTAAGATGTTTACGCCATTATTTAAAAAATAATTTAATAAGTTCATGTTTTTTGATTTTCATTTGACTTTGAAATTATAAGCTATTTTTCTATTTTAAAAACTTCTTCCATTTGATGCATTTTGAGCTGTCGATTTTTGCTCTGTAACAATTATTGTGAACTAATTAATTGGCATTGATGTGAGTTTTGCGACTTTTCCTTGAATAGGGCTGTAAGTCTTAAGTTGACAGTTTATGTACAATAATAAAAAACTTTTCTAATAAAAATCCATTGAGAAGGTTTTGATATACTGGTTTTGGTTTTTATAGAATTTACAGCAGTGTGCTGCAATTTAGCTAAGCATTTCAGCATTTAGTTAGAAGGGCAGACAGACGGACATATCACCATCATCATATATACGATAGTTACATTGATTTTTCAAAAAAAACTAAATTGTTAATAAAGTAATACAAATCCGCACTCTTATTGCGCACATATCTGAGAAATAATATCTTGCGCCTATTATTGCCTCATCATTCAGCCGCCATATTAATAGCCGCTCTAACTCCATTACGCAGCTCATTATATTTGATATATTTCAAAACGCAGCTAACTAAACATCAGTATATATAACATAGATAAATCATAAACTAATCTTAAACGCAACACTTGGGCATTCACATAAATCTAGACCTATGTATATGTGAGGCAACAATACGCATACGCATAAGCATTTATTATCGAAAATGTAGCTGAACATTGAAAGCAACAGACAAAAGAGTGTAAGATGAGATTTAATGAAACAATAACCAACATGCCAAGAAAGCATATGCAACACAAGATACTTATATGCTTATGTATAAAATATGACAACGCCAACTTTGTGGCAAGTCGATAAAAGCTTTGATTAGCAAAGCAGCCAGCAGACGTTGAGTAATAAAATTTTATTACCGCAGTTTAGACGCGATTAAATTGACGCACAGCTCTGGGATTAGCCTTTAACATCATGCTGACAATCAAATATAATCAAATATATGCGCACAAGTTTAATGTATAGCAACATAATTGATTTGAAACGCACTTTTCTGAACTACTTGAGTATCTGACAGATACAATTGCTGCCTAGCGGACGGCGTCGATGTGTATTATATCTATGGTATTGGATTCGAGATTTTTTGTTCTCGAGTGCTGAACAAACCGCTATTGACAAGCCATTAACCTACAAAATTGAGGCAAAATGAAGAAAAATGAAGACAATGCGGGAATATAAACCCCAAAAATCTTCGGCAGCTGTGAAGAAGACAATACATTATTTATTTGCATTTTTCGTCAGCGTTTTTTTGCCCTTGTTTCAACTTCATAAAAACGTAGCAGCAAATCAACTTGAGACATTTTTTAGACAAGCAAAAGTGCTCAATCAGCACGATTGAATGCCTATGTAAGTCGCAAGCTATTCACTGAACTGGGTTGACTCTACTCGATGCGATGATGCTGTGTGTATGTCTACTTTTATGTACCATACACTCGCACTTTCAATAGCGTCGACTTGAAGTGAAGTGCTGAAAATGAACGTACGCACGAATTGACAGCTGAGATGGATTAGCATGACGTATTTCAAGTAGCAGGTATAAAGTATCTACAATGATGACGACGCAGCGCCGATTAATATGCTTTAAATCCGTTGTAGCTTTGATTAAAGTGTCACTTTTAAGTTATCGAGCATAAGTAAGTATCTAGGTATCTACTTACATTTAGAGAATTTATAGAGAATTGTAATTGTATATAGCTCACATAGCTAGAGGAGCTTTAGCAAATGACAATTAGCAGTACACTTTACATCAACGAGCGAAAACAGATAGACCGATGTGTCACAAATAAATCTTTCGCACCAATTTTGAACTAAGTCGAATCCGTTGGTGTCACAGAAATCTGTTTCAGTCCGTTTGAAAGTGGTTTCTCTAGCTAGGTGAAATTGTTGATTGTGCATATAAAACAGTGAAAAATCCATTTGATGTTGGTTAAGCATTCATCTTAGCACACACTTTTGAGTCTTGAGTCTAGACGCATAAATCGTCATACAATAAATCGAAAAATGTTATAGTAAACTTGTTCATGTAATTGTACTTAATATCTACCGATATTTTCATTGTCATTTCAAAGGAAAATTAAAAGTTCGTTTGTGTAATTGCTTTAATTCAAACATGTTCGATACAACAAAATAAATACAAAGAGTTTTTTGTATGAACCTTACCTGTATGTATTAGATGTAGTAAATAAATCGCAATAATTTGTGAACTTAAGTTGTTTCTGCTTATAAGTAGACCTCATAACAACTTTCAAACCAATATTTCATAGATTGAGAATAAAGAACAGGAAAGAACGCACAGACAGTCAGACAGACAGACATACAGACGGACATGACTAGATCGACTCGTCTTGTCTTGCTGATCACGAATATATATACTTTATATAAGAAGACCACTCCGAGACCACCTTAAGGCATTGCAAATACTCTGACTAAATTTTCATACTATTCATACTCTGTGTGAATAAATTAAATTTATATCAAAAGCTTTTTATCAAAAAATATTTAATTTCTACTTTAGTGCTTATGTACACTGTTCTGAACATAAATTCAGCTTACTATTTATCTTGCACAATGCATACGACTTGATCTTTCAAATAAACTCTTCAGATACATTATCTTATTTATTCATTTTCAAATAAAATCATTTCCCACTTTTTTCTGCGCTAACGACAAATGGCAACAATGATTTTCTTTTACTCGCTGCTGCTACTGCAAAAAAAAAACCAGAATGCAGCAAATAAGCAAGAAGCACCCATAATAATAAACGTTAAACTTCATTATATAACTCATAAATTTTTCTTTCACTATGCGAAACGCGTTACTCGAGCGGAAAATTGAGAAACAGCTGTTTAGTCCTGTGCTTTAGACTGCGTTTTTTATTTAAGCGACTCACTCATTTTGTAGTGTATGAATATGCGTTAAACGAAGCGTAGCGTGTGGCAAAATACCACTTGGAAGGGGCGAAGAGGGGAAG
Organism: Leucophenga montana; assembly: GCA_035044765.1. Classification (NCBI taxonomy): domain Eukaryota; kingdom Metazoa; phylum Arthropoda; class Insecta; order Diptera; family Drosophilidae; genus Leucophenga; species Leucophenga montana. The sequence goes on along the minus strand of JAWNNQ010001780.1, from coordinate 638,515 downwards.
AGAGGAGCTGTATTAGAAGCGTACAATTGCAGTTGAATACTTCAGCTCTGTTTCTATAGTTGAAGCAGTTGAAGCAATGGTTCTACGCTATTTCCGCTTCCGCTGCCAAGAGCATTTCCTGTGTAAACTACTGCCAGTGCCATTGCTATTACTACATTGCTATAATGATGAAAACAATGACAATAATAGCAGAAATGGCAACACCAACAGCAACCAGAACTAAAATAGAATTTCAAAAATTATATGCCACGAAAAGTGAAAGGGTCTTACAATTGGTTTTGGCAATTTATTTTGTCTATGTAATTATAGCAAGCAATAATTAACTTACATAGATGAAGTGGAGTATGGAATTTTGAGTCTACACGGGAATTTTATCGAGGGAAAATCATGTAAATTGATTTTCCGTTCAAAATTCAAGACGCACGACTATTAATGTAAGTGACAGAAGCTATTAAAAATCTATTGCTTGAAATCTGAAATATGTCACTCGACTTCATCATTTGGAACTGTTTTTCTATTGCATTATGTCAATCCATTACACGCACAATTTTTTGTAATTTATTGATGTTGACAGCGAAACCGAATAAAAAATCAATCTTCTTCAACTAGAAAAAAGAGTTTTTTATACGATAAGAAAATTTTGCTGTATATTAACTCATAAGAGTGTATAAAAGTAAGATTCGATGGCTAAAAATTATAAAACATCTCACGTGACAGAGCATCTCGTTATTCCAGATTAAATATCTGTGAAGAAAGTTCGTAGACAATGCAATTCTGCAAACTAGACCAAGTGGCTCGAAATTTAATCCTTAATCGTTTTCATCCCGAAATTTCACAAATCTTCTATCGGGTAGAATAATGTGGAGGCAAAATTTCAACTATTTAATACGTTAGATACGAACATCAGCACGATTGTTGAAAAATTACAGCGCTTGTATTTTTTAAACAAGTTTGATTCTGACAAGTCCCATACATCATTATACTATTCATTTATAATCAGAGGTACTACTTATTATTAGACTGCCTCACATTTTGAGCAATCTGCATCATTAAGTTTGTATTTAATAGTCTGACAGTTTATATTTTTAATTTTTTCGTATACATATACCATCTGATTGCAAGACCCATTATAACAATTTTTTTTTTAACTGAACAATATGAGTTCCATTTATGCTGTTGTGTCTTTGTTTTGCCAGCTGAGTATAAGTGCTGACAACAACAACAACAACAACAACTAGAATATCAACGCAAAAGCTAAAACAATAAGGACCAAAAACATTGAGAGTAGATACTAGCAATGACAATATTGTCACCGTCATCGTCGTCGACGAGGATGACACTGACAAAGACAACAAGCTATGCGAACAATCATTGTGCTGTAAATTATAAATTAGTGGTGCAGTACAATTTACTCTAATGTCTGCTCCAAACTGGCATACCGTACTCTAGCTCAAAGCACTTTGTGCGTGTATCCTGCGTATATCCTGCCAGTGAGATAGAGCGAGCGTAAGTGCGCATTACAAATGTTTTTATCAATGTTCTGCCGCACAATTCTGTCTCAAATGTTAGCAACTTCAGCAACATTTACACAGACGGATAGACAAACAGACAGACAGACAATCTAAAATATGAACAGATACAAACAGCGCAGGAGAAAGATTAACAACGCCCGCCATGCATAATTTATGAAATGCTGAGTGCATTTAGTGCCAAATTAGGTATTGCGTACGAATTATTTATGGAAAATTTTAAAAATTACAAGCACCTACTTCAAAAGTTGTAGAGAATATCTTCGTCAGCTGTCACTGTATCTGTTCGCACTTGCTGAAAGTTTTACATAGGTATGTGAAATATATTCTTTGTGTCTTAACTCAACCGCTGCCGTTTACCGTGGCATGTTAAATATTTTTATCATATGTCTAAATTATGTCAGCGGTTGTTAATGATGTATAAATGTGATTGATGCGATTGTCTGTGTAAGCTTGTTTGTGTTTTGCTCTCAGTGTTTCATTGCTGAAGCAGCACATTATAATCGACTGAAATAATTTACCTTTTGATCAAAAAATATCTGGAATTTCTCATTTAAACGAACCTAGTGGACACATCTGTCATGTATAAATGTTTTTACAACTGTAAGACATTAAAATGTGGTTGATGATATGCCCCGTTCTGTGCGTCTATCGACTTCGTATGACCAAAAAATCATAAAATAAAAAAGAAAAGAAAGTAGGAATGCTACAGTCTAACTTACATGTTGCAAACCTTGTAAAAAAAAATAAACCAAATGAATTCCCGAAGTGAAGAGAATGTTTATTCACCTTTTGTTCTATTGGTACAGATAGCGGTATAATTACATTGACAGCGTTATTATTACTCTTCTATTTTGACTAGCTCTCTATCTCTGTCTCGCTCTCATTATTGTAGGAACAGAGCGAAAACGGAGCTACACCATGGGCGAGGTATTCTTTATATTGTCTGTTTCTTAAACGATGCACAGTAGTTGATCGCGATGGTGACGTTAGAGCGCGAGAGACTTTGAGAAGCTGCCAATTGAAATTATTGGAACAGCCGAGCGAATTGAGAATTAAACCAGTCGGTTCCCTCAGCGTTCTCAGAGTGAAAAACAATGCAAACCAACAACAGTGTTATAAACTCACCACATTAAGCTGGATTTTAAATACATGGTGAAAATACCTATAAATATATATGAAAATATATTAATATGTAGGTATAAATTTAAAACGCTTATTAGGTGCAAATTTTGCATAAGTACGTATGCATATAGCAGAACTTTGTGTCCATCGCATTGTAATCATTTGATATTGATAAAATTTGGAAGAACATCAAAATAAACCACACTCTCATTATGTGTACCGATCTGACATATTCTCGTGCGACTTTTTTCTGCTAGTACGATTCAAATTACCGGAATTGATAAAAGAAAATTAGTGGTGGGATCTGAAAGTTATTCTAAAAATCGACTTATGAAGATTGTTTCGAAGATTGGAAGCAGCGTTCAAATATGTATACGTCTTTCAGCTAACGGAAATCTGGAGTAGACAAATAAATATGAAAGAAATTCTCCTTCCCTCTGTCAACCCTTCCCCGTGCCCCACCTTCCCCCTGCCATTTTACTCTACTTCCAATTCTCCCATCCCTCTTCACCTGTCCCTTTCACCCTTTCTCCAACCACCCCTTAGGCTCCCCCATTCCTCTTCCCAGTACCACTCCTTACTTGTTGACCCCTTTTCCCCTGCCCTCTTCGAACCCATTAACACGTATACAACATTTCATCCCTCTATCTTAAATGGTACCCAGCGCGTTGCTGCCAATCCCCCTGCCTCTCCTACCACCATGCCCCTTTTCTTACCACCGCTTCCCCTACTACCACTTCTCTAACTACCACATCTCATACCACTTCTTCCTCCTACCTACCTATCTTTGACGCCAACTTCTCCCTGCCCCTTTTCCATGCTCTCCTCGAACTCTGTCCTTGATCCGTTTCTGCGACTCTAGATGTGGATGCCATTTCGCGAAGATTTTGCAACCGTGATTCGCGTTCATCGGCATTTTCAGCTGCTCTTTTTTCGCTCACTTTTTTTTTGATTTTGTGGTTTTTTTACCATTGGATGATTTTTTTGGTGCCAGTTTTTTGAATTCGAATGAATTGAAAAACAAATGAAAATAATAAGCGATAATAATTTTATTTATTTACGAATGAAACACTGACAAAAAAGGAAAACTGACTGTCAAACAAATGAAACAAATATTGTTGTTGTACTCTATCGTCATTAGAAAAATCTAAAAAAAAATGTTCACGAAACTTTACAGGATTACTCACGGGACTATTTTGAATATAGCCACAAAATTTGATCAAAATCGGTTTAGCGGTTTCGGAGTCTATAGGGAATATACATACAAACAAACATACATACTTCCATTTTTATATATATATATATAGATTTCACTGCAACTTTTTGATCAGACGGTATATACAAATTTCATTAATTCAGTACGCGTTGCATTTTAAAAATATTTGTTGCTCTTTTCGCATCAATTGTTTAATATGAATTAAAATTTTAATTATGTGTTTTTCCAAACATTATTCAGTTTATTTGCATTTTTGAAATACAATATATAAATCAAACTGATGTAAAGTACATATATTGTCAAAGTCATTAAAATGTAACTTTTTTTTTTGTGTATCTAAAATGTACATTTGCATTTGCACAACTTACATTAAAATGTGTCATTCTACTAAAAAAAAAGAAAAAAGTGCCTCTGGATAAAAGTATTCATTGACAGCAGCGTAGTGAAGTATAAATGCAATGTCCTTCGTTTGAACTATTGAGTTTGTACATAGAAGGCGCCGTTGCATTCTATGCAAAGTAAAATTCCTTTAGGCATTTCATCGATGGCGCTTAATGGAATGCAGATGCTTTTCTGCTGTGTACATCATACAATAGAGGCACTACAAGTATTTGCTGCTTTGAAAAGTGTAGGAAGAAGTTTAACGCAGAATTTTTTTTAACAAGTAGTTCTGCTCTACATTTCTTCTAATTTTTGTACACGTGTAATCGTTAAATTCAATAGAAAAATTAAGCTTTAATAATATTCACACACATCTAAAAGTTTACTTTTAAGTTTTTCAATGCTGCAGTGTTGATTTAAAGTATTCATTCCGTTTAAACAGTTAGCTCAAGAACGATTTTACCTACAAAAGCCATAAAGCCATGCTACGAAAAAGTGGTTTTTATTCGGGGAAAAAAGTGGTTCGGTTTTCTATTGCTTGGCAGCACTGAGGATATTGTATGGGGTCATACCTACTCATCTATATATAAATATGCAAGTGCAAATCATTTACACATCTTTTTAATCCTCTTTAACACATCATATTCGCTTGATTTTTTTTAGGAATTTAGGATTTTGGTTGGGAATAGGAGCACGGACGAATAAATTTATTTTTTTAAAGTATGTATTACGTCCTACCTTACAAAAACCAGGTAACGTCCTCGGCCAATCACAAAGATACTCGCTCACAAAGCTCTATCTCTCTCTCACTCTATCGTGTTCACATTGTAGAGCATGTCGATCGAGCAGCTCAACGTTAGGTTGTGGGTGCACTTGCAAACATGTTGGCAAGCATCAGTTCAGTGTGTTTTTTATGGTGTTTCTTGGCAAAAGTTTAAAAGAAAAAGAATCAAATAAATATTTAAAACAAAACAAGATAAAAAATTGATACACAAAGAAAAATTTGTTTCTAACTGTGAATTAATTAATTGCAATTGAATACTCACTCTGAAGCAACAACTGAAGTAATGGCAGAAAGACTTAGTCAGTATCTATTTGACAATTTGTAAGGATTTATAATCTCACTACAAACTTGTCCTATTCGATTAGTACTATAAGATTCACGTACACAATGCTTTAAATTATTACAGTAGGTGCAATATTACGGAAATATCAAATTATGATAGAAACGTATCTTCTCATAAATTATTGTATTTATTTTCGAAATACACGATATGCACTTAAACTACATACACAATTGAAAAGTAGAATATGCAATCTTCAAATATTTTGTCATTTATTCAAATTTAGTACAATGGCATTTCAATTAAAATCAACAAATTATCGGAACTATATTTGCTTGATTTGTAATTTCCTATTGTATATATGTAGTAGCAGCATGCAACAAACTCGTATAAATTTGTCGCAAGCTGTGAGATACAATAAGGATTGTTCGTATTTGTTATAGTTGGAAAATCAATACAATTATTACAACAAAATGAACATGACCACTAAAACAATAGCATAGACATACAGGCAAGCAGACAGGCAGACAGACAGACTGACAGATAGACAAACAGACAAACAGGCAATGATTGTGCGTCATTTGTATCGTATAATGACAAAATAATGACTTGTTGCACAGAGCTACAACAAAGCGAGTGCTCTGTAATAATTATGTATTTATGTTTGTACTTCGCAGCACTAATTGACAGTCTTTAGTTGAATTTAAACTATGCAAAGTTTTTAATTAATCTGGAAGAATTCGATAATCAACGCAAATTAGTTAACTCATTAACCAGCAAATGACAACGTGAGTCGTAGCACTGTAGTCGTTTAAATGTCATCCAAACTAGAAACTAAAAGTTTTGCTTACTTTTTGTATAGGTACTCATAACACGTAGTGTGAATAACATATTAATTTTGTGAAAAAGTTTGTAATACTCAGATGAAGGTTGAAATGGGTGAAAATGGATACGATGGCTCTCTATGATGTAGAAATGTTCATAATCACCAATTTGAATATTTTGGTCGTAAAAAGCATCAAGATCTGTCATTCAATTATCAACATAAAACACACACAATAATCGCTTCACATAAAATACTTTAACACAAAAACGTGCATATTTTTTTCATCTCTCTCTCTCTCTCTCTCTCTCTCTGAAATACAACTCTTAGATTTTCTTTTAAAGGGGATGGGGAGGCCCTACCAGTCACGATGTAAAAATTTCAGCGATTCCAATTGTAACGGGAAAATAATGATTTTTAAAGCTAAATACTGAGATCGATGAAAATTTTTGATACCGAAATAATTACATATAAAAAAGACTGTCAAACAACAAACAAAAATTTTCGGCACGAACTGTTTTTCCTTGAGTACTCATATATCAAAAATGTTTACTGCCGAAAATACTTCATAAATCCCCAAAAAAAAATCAGTTGACAAATTGTGTGGCCTTTTGCATTTCCTTAAAACAAAAAACCAAAGAAAAATCAATATGTGTGGACTTTTTACCTAGTAAATATCTGATTTTACTATTTCATGTTGATTTAGGAACACTGATTTTTGTTTGTTTGACATAGCAGCAATAATTTACTATTTCGATAGCAAAAATTTTCATCGAACTCAGTATTGGGCTTAGGAAAAAAAAATTATTCGGCTAATTTTTTTGCAAATGTGCTTCACACTATTTGAAACGCCAGATCTCGTTCATTTTGGCGCTTATTATATGAATTATTGGACTAGCTTTTCAAGGTTCCAATGCAAGCAATAACTAAGAATCTAATCTACTCTTACCAAGATGTTTCAAAATCAATTTTTGGTAATAAATGGGTTCAAATTACCGAATTATCAGAGCTCTATGAACGGCTTGGCGAAGAACCAATGGTTAATTACTTTTAATGCATAATTGTGTTCAACAACAATGTAGAAATAGTATCGTACTTCACAAGTGCTTTTAAAAATAAACCTCATCAAAAACAGATTACGCACTAGAACCAGACAGATTTGTCTTACCAGTCTTCTTGCTGTATTGTATCTTATCTTAATCTCGAATATAATGTGCATCACGGGGACTCCATTGGCCCGGAACACCACTTAACTAAGTCCAGCTTATAGCTTACTGTGCAGTGTTGAAGAGATTTGTTTGTATTGGCGCGTATGAGTTGGATATCACACTTAACCAGTACATTTCATATTTTAATAAGCATGAAGCATTTGTATATTTTGTAGTATAAGAAAGCACGAGTGCGCGAACAACAATGGCATAAACCGGAAAGTAATGTAAAGCTGTAGAAAAATATAAAAGTCAAATTGGAATACTCATCCATTTACTTATGCAACCATACAAACTCACCATTCACACCACTCAATTTATTTATTTTCATTTTGAAATCTTTATTATTACAATCAATATCAACTTGAATTTTGGTATAGATATTTTATATGCACAAGTCATCTGACGAAGTGGTTCCATTGAAGAAAGTGGTTCCATTCAAACTAACTACCTGTTTTTCATTGTAATGTGCGATATCAACCTGTGATCTTCATGTGAATATGTTTGCAGCACATTTCGAAATAGTATTGTGAACAACTTCATTTTGTAAATTTTAGAACACACTGTCTATTATTTGTTTCATGTGAAGAGTATTTAAGCTTCGCTTTCACCGAAATTGCAATAGAATTGTTGACATTAGCATTGCATGAATGAATATCTGTGCGTTTGTGCGTAAACGAGAACTTTAGAATGCTATCAAAATGAGCTAAAAATTGTAGCTAAAAAATGACAGGACATTTGACGAAAACAATCTGACGCAAGTTAGCTAATCTAAAAGTTTGTTCTGATGAAATTTTAAATTGTTAAAAATTCAAAAACAATAGTTCAGCTAGTTTGTCATAAAACGCACCTGAAGCATTTACTGCACTATCTACCTGCGTGAGAGAGAGAGAGATGTGTTAGTTGCTCCATTAGCTTCCAGTGCCAAAAAAGATTGAGGCATGCATGAGTACGCCAGTGAAAGAGTATAAAATCCAGAAAGCTTGCGCTATGTTTATTTTATTTATTAAAAGCATATTAAACGCGACACACACAAGGCTCAAGGATTGAAGGCAGCAGAGAATATATTGTGTTTGTGAATAAGTTAATGGATGAGCACTGTATGTGACTTTTAATGGTTGCTGCAGCTTTATTATCATTATCCGGTTTACTTCATTGTTCTTCGCGCATTCGCGCTTTCTTATAAGTACTACGCGTATATAAATATTCTTTCATTCATTATCGCTTTTAATACGCAAATCCTTTACTTAAATTAATTAACAGGATAACAGAAACAGCGTCGTCATTGAAGTCGTTGTCGTTTAAGAGGTTGCCACGCAACATTTGCTTGCACGGATGCTTAAATTCTTCTCATCACCAGCAACAGCAGCATATTAATTAAGTAAAGGGTTTCTCAATAGGAATATAATAATTTTGTATTCAAATAAAAACTAAAATATTATTACAGATTACTTCTTGCTACAATATTTTGGAGGTGGCTGGAACTACAAGAGCAAAGTTTTGAAAGAAGGTCAAAGGCAACCTTCCTTTGACCACCTACGCGATCACCCAATCTGCCAATGGTTTGCAACGGTATTAAGTCATCGTAATAAATGCGTTTGCATCCTACCAACTTGGGCTTTTATTTATACCGTTGAAGACCGTTCCAACGGTCCCATTCGATTTGGGATTATTTTTCCGGATGCCGGATTCGTTAAATTCCTATCGGTTCAAGAGCTGTTGTCAAAGGGTTAATGGAACTCCATAAAAATAAATCCAAAGGCGTTAAATCACATGAGCGAGGTGGCCATTGAACCGGCGCATTTCTCATGATTACACGGCTACCGAACTTCCGTTTCAACTCACCAGCTGTGTGACTCGTAGTACCATCATGCTGGTACCACATATCAATGATGTCATAACCATCCAATTGTACAATAGCCAAAAACCGTCTTCCAACATGTCACGATAGTGAACTCCTCATTTTCTCGACGAAAAAATTGGCTCCAATCCCATCTCCGGCAAGAAATCCACACTACACGGTCACTTTTTGTTGATGCAATGGAGTCTCTTCAAGCAGATGTGGACCTGTTTCTGTGCAATAACGCATATTTTGCTTATTGACAAAGCAAAAGAGGATTCAGGATTTCCTTCAAAGAAGTTTCGGCGTTTCAAATTATGAAGAGGCTTCCATTCTTGAGTTAGTTTGACCGTGTAAGGATGTAGGCAACGATCTTTATGCACAATTCGCCACATGGTGGTTTTAGAGACTCAAAATTCCTGTGAATGACGTTCCACGTCGTTAACAGTTGACAGATTTGGCTCTTATGGATGAGATAGTTTCGTTACTTCAACCGGTACGTCGTGTTACTGGCACAGGAACATCCATAGTGAATATGACTCGAATTTATCCACTATAGCACGCTCAGTCTGTCTGCTGGGATGATCATTATGACCGAAAATTGGAGTAACCGGACTTAAACTTAGAATTTCGGTAGCAATTTTTAATAATTTCCAAACATTGTTCGTTTGAGAACTTCACCATGATAAAAATGTAAACGTTGACTAACATTTTGACGTTGACAGTTCATGAAAAAAAAATGTATGCGTACCTTAGTATTAAAAGTTAATTGTTACGTCCCTATTGCAAAACCCTTTATATGTCATATATTGCTTAACTTTGTTACCACTCTATGAGGCTTTGAGGGCTGTATATGATGCGTTGACACGATAACATTTTAACACCTGTCATAATTAAATGCTGCATCCTGGGTTAGATTTAGTTGCCATAAGCATGCTTGACCTTAGAAGTTAAGACTGTCGCCTTCGTCGTTCGTTGTAGTAATTTTATAAGCAAGTGTCGCCACATACTGTTAAAACCAACTTAAACACACATGGCAACACTCTTGTCCGATGCTTACATATAACGTCTGTTGTTGGTTTTGAAAATACTAAAATATGTAAATATTTGCACACTGACAATGTCATAGTTTGTAGTTGTAGTCACTGCTTTTGTTGTTGTTGTTGTTGTTGTTGGCTAAGCACACACACACACACAGAAAGTATATATATAGCAAGGACTACAGGCACTTGTATCAACACAGTTTAGCGTTTCTCCTTTGCACTTGTATTCTTCTTTATACTGGAATTACTTGCATCCTTACAGCATACCCATTCTTTCGCGCACATCCTTATACGCTTGTATTGATTTCCGTTGTGATTATCCTTTGACAGCACCACAAGAGTACGTTTCCTTTTCTTTTTTTCGCTGCAGTTTTGTGGATTGTGTCACTTTTTTACACAATAAACCAAAATGGCTTATTTTCTTGCTTCCCGCAGCTATGACAGCGTTAAAATTTTATAAACACGCCAGCGCAACCATGCAAAGCTGGTACAAACAGTTAAAGAGAGAATGCCGCAGGATGCTTTCGGTTTAGAACAAAAACCAAAAATAGTTAATACAAAAACTCAAGAATGTTATCAACTTTATAAGAAGACTACCACTTATTTGATCCACTTGCTAAAAGAGGATTTGGAGAGTTTATATATCACAATTTTAAGGTCCTATTTGCTAAAATCTTCAAGTTTTCTTCGTTCAGACAGATGGACATGTCTGCATCGCCTCGACTTTTGATGCTGATCAAGAATATTCCTTCTGATCAAAATGGGACTATTAAAAAAAACAACATTATTATGCATTTTAATACATTTATTATCGCCTTCAAAATATGCTCGTTTTGAGTCAATACAACCACGCCAACGGTTAATCCAATTTTCCATACACTTGTTATACGACTCGGCCGGAATACCCTTTAGTTCCTTCAGCGACTTTTTTTGCATGTCCTTAATCGACTCATGACGCGTTGCCCGGAGCGGATATTTAAGTTTTGACAACAGAAAAAAGTCACAGACTGCCAAATATGGTGAATACGGTGGTTGAGCGATGACTTTTGTTCCATGTTTGGCCAAAAACTCCGTCACAATCAAGCTGGAATGTGCAAAAAATGTAAAAAATTCAGGTCTTTTGGTACGAGTCTGGCGGCAACGCGTTTCATACCCAAAACATCAACCAAAATGTGTTGAGTCGATGCATAAGAGATGTTGAGTGTCTCTGCCAACAAGCTGATTTTCGAGCATAATTTCCATCACTTTTTCGATGTTTTTGTCGTTAACAGAGGTGGATGGACGACTTGCATAAGGCAAGTTTTCTACGATTTCACGACCCTCACTGAATGCTTTATGCTACCCAAATATTTGCGTTCTCGAGTCACAAAATTTCAAGCAAACTTGTTGTTCAATTTTTTTCCATGTTAAGAGTCGCCATACAAACTTTTCTCGTCGTAAACAAGCAGCTGTCAAACATAGACTAATTATCGCATCCCGCTCAAAATTGGCATGCGTGTCAATGACAGTTACAGCCAACTTAAGAAGAAGAACAGAACCGATTCGGTTTACCGGTTCGGTTACGTTAGGTGTATATATTGATATTTAATAACATTGGATCAAATAAGGTCCTGTTCAAGTATTACGTATTACGTAGAGGGGGTAGATGATCTCTTGATATATTACAAAGGGTTAAAATGGGCGAGCGGGAAGGGGATGGTGATAGGTGATGGGTAAAACAAAATTTGAAATCATATGAAAGGAAAAGGTAACATTGACGGAGAAAAATACTCAAACGCCGTGCTGCTGCTTAACGTACTAGAGAAGTTCTATGAGAAAATGGTTTCTGGGTACACTGTCATAATATATTTATTTATTTATTTATAATGGGGACATATAAAAACTTCGACCTAAAAGGTCTATTTTTTGTCCTACTAAGTTAAATAACCTGCCCTAAGCATATATGTTGAATGAATCTTAGTACTTTCCTATGATCCAAACTTCTCAGTTGCTCCTTTCTATTAAAGTGATTACTTAGCATCTGCAGTCTGCTTCTAACTACAGCTTCACATTCACCAAGAATGTGAAGAGGGGCCTCCTCTTCGCAGTCACAGAATCTGCATTCGGGTGAGTAAATGTTCCTTTAGCCTACAGTAGCCTGTTTGCATTCTTAGTTGGTTCCTACCTAGTTGGAGCATAGTTTTCGATCTGCTCGGGTTGTAAACCCCAAAAAGTAACTTTGTTTGTCTTAGTCCTTGGTTTGTAGCCCCATGTTGTTCTTTTCCATATTCTTCTTCACAATACTAGTCATGTTCTATCAATAGCTTTGCCGCTCCTTATCTGGCAAGCTTGTCCGCCTGTCATAAAATACATAAGGCCTTGATCTCCATACTCGTAGTATTAAAAACATCAAACATTTTTATACTATTCACCCAGAGTTTGAATAGTATTATTAGTTTGTCTGAATGCTTTTAACACATAAAAAATTAACATGGTCGTATCTTCTTCACATGTCTATCAATTGGTGTCATCCCTCCAATTTTTGCATTTATGTACGGAAAACGTTTATTTAATATTTCGTGTAGAGCTTCAACCGAAGAATACAGTTTTTTCTTGTTTTTTTTTACAGTTTTTCATTCATATTCCATTTAATTTATTCGATTTGACATCCTTTTGACTTATAAATCAAAGTAAGCAAGTCTAACTAAGTATCTATTTCACAGAAACGAATGATTTATAATGATTGTAGGGTATTTTCAATTGTTAATAGATTAAAGCTTTCAAACTCTTTCTACCGCAAACGCTCTAATTTTAGAAACTTTTAAGAGTAAAAGCTACAACATTTTTCTCTTTGCAAGCATATTGAACAAAAAAATTATAACTCAACATTTCACCACGCAATTTATGAATATAAAGAAAGCTCTTTTTGTATTAACTAAATTAGCAGACAGACGGCGCTTTCTGAGCTTTGAGATAATGAAGCAAGTACAACATTTTTCAAAAAGAAAAAAAGCAAAATGAGCTTTTAACATTTTGAAAATTGAGTGCAACATGGCGGCTGAACAATTTTTATGTAAGAATATTTCAAATAGCAAAAAAGTATCTCAAAATGTCAATGAAATCATTTCATAATTTAATTTAAAAATGTTTTTTTTTTAGTTTCACTTTTCCACACTTTACTCGTACGCATATCAACTTGAACGATTAAAAAATATCTCACAGCAAACAAATCGACAACAAAATGTCAGTTAGATAAATTGACAACTTTTTGCGCGAACAAATCGCGAAACAAAGTAAATACATATCGAATATTTTAATTGAAAAACGTTTAAATTTGTAACAACAACAACAGCAACCACAAGGGACACCGACACAGCAGAAAAACCTCAAATAAATCAACATGTCTTTGTAGTAAATACGTGGAAGGGAGCCAATAAAAGTTCGTTAAATTGCATTGAAGCTTTTTTTAACTTTCACACATAGCGTGAAACACATATGTATATATATATATATATATATATATATATATATATATATATATATATATATATATATATATATATATATATATATATATATATATTATTTTTTTTTTTTTTGATAAGAAGTTTGTACTAATCAAAAATCGATCTATAAGGTAAAGGGTTTTCCCTTAAGCGCATCTGTGTTTTAAAATTGAATAAAAATTCTTCGGAGGTCGAATTTTGTATGACTCTGTTGTCGAGCTGGCTATCAGCAATGGTTTGAATGATATTGTTTTACAGTTGGTCATTGGTTGTTGGCTTGCTGTCATAAGCCTGCGACTTAACGTAGCCCCAGAGAAAAAGTCTAAGATGGTTGAATTGCACGATTTTGGCATTCATTTCACATTGCTTCTTTTGGAAATAACACGTTCTGGAAACTTTTCTTGAATAAATTACAATGTGTGTCCCATGCGCGACACTATGTGCGTTTTTGGAACCACATGTTGTGTAGGTCTTCGTCATCCAATTAAAGCCAAAAACTCAGGTTATTCATACACATTTACAAATGGGCGTGGACCGCCCACCTTTTGAGGTAGTCCCATATAGTAGTTCACAGATCACATTTGTGCATTTGTATGAAAAACGTCAATATTAACATGAAATTCGATATGGTGGCATCTTATATATGGTCGCTTCATATACATTTACAAGTCAGCGTGTACCGCCCACTTTTCGGGGTAGCCCCTATTAAACTCCCCACCCCAAGTTTATTTATTACAATACGATTTGTTGTTGTTGTTGTTGTTGTTTTTGTGACTTGTTTAAATTTCGTTAATATGATGCTGTGCACAAATTTTCTATAGCAGAAAACTAAAAGTGCACTGGTGCATTAACCTAATGTATAAAAAAGCGAGTGAGTTAACCTTCCTTCTTGTGTTCCAACAAAATTTTAAAAGTTCCATTCAGAAGGATATATTTTATCACTTACAAGTCAATGTATGATTAATTTGTAAATATTTAGCTGGAGAAGTAAATCGACATAAGTATCTTTGTAGTTGAATTTTACTAGTAAAGCAAGCTTTAATGGGTTGACTGGCTACTTTTGAATTCCATGAACTCCTTAGACGTCTGTTTGGTTTCAGAGACTTATAGAACACAAAGCTTCGTAAATGTGTGCCACATTTATAAGGTCGCTCGCACATTTTAGGCATCTTTCTTGATATTCTTTCTCCACTGAAAACAAAAAACTCTACCTCACATTGCTAGTTCGCTACCTTTGGAAACTGTCACTCGGAATGATGAATTCAACCAATTAGTTGTAAATATCTACTGGCTTCAGTTGACAACGACAGCCACAGATAATAACAAGTAAGAATTGCAGTTGCTAAATTCTTTATTCAAGAAAGCCAAAAAGAATTTTTAATAAGATAAAAGACAGCAGTAGTGTGTAGCCGCCTTCGAAAATGCACCATTCCTTGTCTTTATTTGAACCTTAACTATGTATGTATCTATATTATATAGTGATCCGATCTGAACTTACGTGAAAGATTTCATTTTGATTAACATAGAAGATATACCAAGTTGTTTTAGTTTCTAAGGCCTGTTTTCACAGTTTGACCGACAAAATTGGATCACAAAATGCCGTTTACACAGTCCTTTCAATTACCTTTCAATTTTTCATATACAAAGCTGAGCAGGCTTCATATATCTCGCAGCACGTTTCTTATTATAATAGAGTGGCCAGTGGATCTCATCGCAGTACATTGTGGATTAATTTTACGGAAAATATTACGACATTCCAGCCAATGAAATTCAAACGAAAGAGAATATTTTGCATGGCTCATTTTAAATCGAGAATTTCTTTATTTTTGTACTTCAGCTGTTTAAGAATGAGATGCGCCATACCGCCAACTAGGCAACAATATAGCGTTTATACACATCTCATTTTTTCGTCAGGTCAACAAGCCAAATTTTTCATACAAAACATAAAAACAATGTGAAGAAGAACAATGTGTGAAGGCGTTACACATTACTTTATTTGAAGAGAGTATCTAAATATATACATTTTAAAGGTGTAACTCTTATGGTCTCGGAGATATCGACGTTCTTGTTGACGTTCAGACGAATGGACAGAAGAACACTGTCTTAATCGACTCCATTTTGGATGCTGATCAAGAAAACATATAATTTATTGATATCCCCGATGCTTTCTCTAAGGCGTTGCAAACATTGTGTCTGAATTATAATATTATTTATACTCAGTATGCAGAGTACAAAAATGTCTCTAAACTATAAGTATTTCCTATTGATATACATTTTTGTAATTGTGAAATACTTATCAAATACTATTGTTAGTCCCCTCGTTTAAGCATAACATGAATCTATAGTGTGGGGTGCTGTCGGGGAAGTGACGTGTGCTATTATATTGGTCAAATAAGCCGCAGACACGCAAAATGCATTAAAAGCAACAAAACGACAAACCGACAACTAAAACTAAGAAGAATGACAGCGACAAGCCCAGCTTCTTGTGGCGACGCATTGAGACCACATTTAGGCGAGTTGGGCTAACCATGTTTTAAAGCTATCATCAATAGCTGGAAGTGCGTCGAATCTGTGTGTGTTTGTGTGTGTGTGTTTTAAGGTGACTGTGACAAAACGACTGCGATAAAAACGTTATAGCCAATTGCCGCACAAATTGTCAATTTGACTTTTTCGATTGGCAGCTATCAGCGCACGATATGGCAACGCTTAAACAGTTGCGGCAGCGATGCTGTACAGGATAAACGTTAACTGTGGCAATGACGACAGTTGTGCAAGATTGCAGCTCATTAGCTTCATGGATTTTCATTTTTATGCTATAAAATTTTACAAGTGTGAAGTTAAAATACAAAAAAAAAAAACAAAAAAAAAATAAACCACAAGAAACCAAACCAAACTGTCAATTTGTTTGGAAACGGACAGGAGAGCCTTTCCCAATAAATATTTGTAGTTTAATTAGTTTAATTGTAAGTGCGCGCAATAAATTATATACAAAATTTAATTAGATGCCGACGGTTCTACATACACTGTCTGCACACTTTCAATTTGTAGCAGAATATAATAAATTAAATTATCAAAAAAAAAAAAAACAAACAACAAAAAATTAAATAAAATACCACCAAAAATCAAAAGTAAATGCCTCTCAAACCATAAACGTAGCGAAGCCATTAAAGCGCAGTGCTGCCGCTTATAAAAGATATAACAAGCAAACGTGCTTCAACATACTTACTTTGCTTTGCTTTGAGATACTTTGTTCATGCTTACAATTGTTGCGCGTATATTTCATAGCGAGAAGGCGATAATTAATGCAGCCAAATACAAAATGTTTCTTATACGCGCGCCGTTTTTATTCAATTTATTTGTTTAATAAAAAAAGCTAAACAAAAAGCACGCACGCTGCAGTTGATTATGCTCGACTACGAGATACGCTGTACTGTAGTGGTGCCGAACTATCTATAGTCTCGACTATCGATAGTGTGTAATACTTTTTTGCAAATTTTGATAGACTATCGATAGTCACAGCACTATGAAAATAAGGAGAAATAAACGTTGCTAAATATGTACGAAAATTATCCACCTTTTTGCATAAAGTCATTAATCATTATTAATCATTATTTCTCCCGGTGCCCCTCACATACTTATCAAATCACATCTATCTGCATCAAATAGTTGCTAATATGTGACAAATTTGATTTTTCGCGGTATATGTACCAAATATCATTCTTCTGCGTTTAAAAGTTGCTGACATAAGACGAATTTTATTTGTCAATTATAGTTGGCAAACAGTTTGAAACTATCGAAACACTGCCCTGAATTATTTTGCCAAAGAACTCTGTAACATCCTTAACCAGAACCACAACCATTGCGTGACGTAGGCCGCATGACAAGCAAGTGGTAACTGTGAATCAGGCTCGATCAGCCTGTAAGGCTAACTAAGATTCAGTGTCAGAGCTAGAACGTCAGAGGACCATCCTATAGGAAACGGGCACTACGGCAGGAAATGATGTCTATTGTACTCTAGCCCGGTTATGGTTAAGTTAATTTATCAAGGATCTTCTCCTTTATCTTTAATGAAATAGAGAATATCCTTAGATGAGGTGTTTCTGATCTTATCAGATATAATGAATCAATTCAAATCAATTTTGAGCATGGCCAAGGCCGATGTAAACTAGTTTCGTCATTCTCTAGACAGAATATGCACTCTGTTTCTGAGGAGAGACCTAGTTTGTTTAGGTGATATCAAAGTGGATGATGGCCGATGAGATAGCCCAAAAGGTAGGACGGGTTAGTAGCTTGGCCTGCCGTAGACCAGGATTTTGTATCCAGTAACGGGAGGTAGTGCTTTTAAAACGATCTACTATGAAAGATTTAGACTTAGCCCAGCTAAGTTCTCAAAAAGATTCCGGACCTATAAAGAAAATTGACGAACCAGTCCTAGTCCTGGCTAGTTCATCAGCACTTTCATTGCCGCGATGCCCTTATGGCCAGGTACCAAACAAATCGCGATTGACAGTTGTTGGAGGATATCGTTGCATTGAATAACCAGCCTCGAGGAGAAATGCCAAGAGTTTACTGCTTTAATAGCTGTTTGGCTATCTGAAAGGATGGTTACTTTGGCACCTTTAGGATTTTTATCCAAATGATGTCGGCGTGAACGTCAGATTGAAAAATCCGTGAGCCTGGCACCCATGGCAATAGAGATCCGGGTGTTAGGTCCGAAAACACCCGCACCTGTGCCGGTATCGGTATCGGTAAGTGAACCATCAGTGAACCAATTGATCGCAGATGGTCCAGTACCAGGGCTGCCCTCCTCCCAGTCTGATCGACTGGGTAGGTGAACTGAAAAACGTCTGCCGAAACGCAAATCCGTGGACAAACAATTTGAAACGTTACAGATTTCGATACCAGTGATAAGTTTTAGGATACTAGAGTGACCCAGTTCCCTTAGCGTCCGACTATCTACAGTCTGAAGTCTAAGAGCCTCTGTTGCTGTTGACGATTGAATAAAAATGTGCAGCGGAGTTAGACCGATGATTGCCTTCATTGCAGCAGTGGGATATGTTCGCATGGCACCCGACATGCTCAGCCAAGTAAACCATTGCATTTTGTCGCATTGCCCTATTGCACATGTTTGCAGCTGTTTAGGCCATCATACAAGGGCGGCATGTGTTACTATAGGTCTCACCATTGTAACACTGTAAAATCCTTACATTATTGAAATTTAAAGAAGCTTTATATACAATAGAAAATCTCCTAACAGGCTATTGATGTTCGCCAAGCACTCAAAAATTCGTCAAGACTTTAATAGCTCCTGAGCGACCTCCATAATCGGCCTCCCTAAATATCATCTGAATCTATCAAGGAGTCGGTCGTCATAGCCGTAATAGAAACGACTTTTGAAGACAATTTAGAAACTGGAACTTGGTTTTTATGTGGTTACTCCTTATAGTAAAGATTGCACGTTCACTTCATACATCTCCACGTTCATACGAACAGACGAACGAAAGTACATATCAAGTCAACGTTTGACGCCTATCAAATATAAAGTGTGACTGTTACATAAACATGCACAAATTTAATATACCCATTTCTTCTATGTGTACATGGTATGAAAATCATTATATACGGGGCCCCTCCGTCATCGACGTCATTGTCAAAAAAGCAGGAATCTGTCAACGGGTTTCGCATGCGTGCATTTCATGATTTATTGCTCTTGTCGCTCGTCGGCTTGCCATGAAACACGCTTGCCCAAAACAACAAGCTTTTTTGACATTTAACGCTGATTTGTGTGAAATTTGAAATTTATATATTTCCATTGATTTGTCTCTACAATATTAAAAAAGAGATTTTCGCGTACCGGTTTCATCGTACGTATATTTTCTTTAATCTTTTATTTAATATGCAATATGATTTATTTATCATTTATTGAGTTTGGGCGCATGCGCTCCGTATTAAGTAGAGCCACAAATCTCGGTCAGTCTTGTTGTGCAGTGAAATAATGGCGCCGACTCAGTTTGCCAGAGGCTTAATTCTAAATCCAAATGCTTACATGTTTGCATGTTTATCTGCTGCGGCATACATAACATGCCTGGCCAAGCCCCTCGTTGCTGGAGTTTAGATTTATGCCAAATTGTTTGTCCATAAAAGTCTTTTTGGCCAACGGCTTATAAGAATTGCAAATATTGGCTTAAGCTGATAGCAAATATTCCATTTGATTTAATATACATTGATATTTCTTATAACTGATCAAAAATAAAAAAAAAAAATAAAAAATCAAGAGTAAATATGCGAAAGAAACTTTTAAAAGCAGAATAATAATTGAGATCTGTTTCAAAGTACAACTTCCTTATAACGCAAACTACCAACATCAAATTCGGTATGGATGAATCATCATAAAAAATCAAAATTGAGCTTTATTACAGGACTTAAAACTCCACCGGTGCAAGCTGTTCAAATATATTTTTGTTAGTGAAGCAGAAATCAAACGGCCTTTATCGATGGTGTCATAAAGCCTTTTATACCTGTATAGCTTCATTTGTTGCAATATTATTTTTTTTGAGTTTTCACACATTTGGCAAATTATAATTTAAAGATAGTCAATTTAACCGTCTATTTAGTTCGATATTAAGAAATTTGCCTCTAAAGTAGTATCTTTAAACCCCAACAATTGCTCAAGTTCTCACTTCGTCTGCTTTGAACGACTATATTTCTGGTTAGAGAAGGTTATTTGCATTAATTTGTTTTATTCAATTGTTCAAAAGAAGTACCTTATAGTTAAGATCAAATCAAATATTTCAAACAAAAATGGAAAACGATATCCCTGTTCGAGTACTATTCAGTATAATACATTGTTCAAAAATGGAATATATTGAAATTGTCACGGGACACCTGGATAGTCGACGCTTTTGACGCAATTTATACCAGAGCTCGCAAAATATGCTCAACCACTTTTTTCTATGCTGTTTGCTCACCTAAAAAACAGAAAGAAAAAAATGAACCAGACTCGCACACTCTCTCAGCAGAACACTTCTTTTTGATTATTTCGTGTCTTCTTTCATGCTTCTCGATGAACAAAACACACGAAGCTCTCTTACGATAATGGCTTGATGGGGACACTTTCATTCGACTCTCAGCAACTGAGCATCAGCAACTGTATTTATTGTGGTTGTTGCGTTAGGTTGTGGTTGTTGCTTGATCAGCATAGAAATACGAATAATCTGCATATCCATACTTAGAGAGATATCTCACAAACTGAGAACGTAGTTAGCAACGATACAGACATACTATGACGGACAGACAGTCGTACATAACTAGATACATTTATCTCATAGTGCTGATTAATAATATATCAGTATAGCCAGCGGTCGACTCAATTAACAGCAAACTATGGAAAATATTGCAATTTACTTCGTTTTGTTGTTATTGCTATTTCACCGCGCGTACCGAATCATAACAACAATAACAACAACAACAAACAGAGAGAAAGACACCAAAATATTAGCGATGCGCATGCAAAGTAAAATAATTTTGCACTCGCAGAGTCGACTGCTAACTGCATACTTGCTACGTGCCATCGCCTTCTATTACTAAACCAAGTAGGTAACATTTGTTGAGTGTTGGGAGAGAGATGAGAGAAGGAGAGAAGTTTAAAAGTTTTTGCCTTTTTATATATAAAATTTCTATGTGTGTGTGTGTGTCAAAATTTATATCTTCCTATACGGCTGATAACATTTTTTTTCCTGAACTCATGAGGCCACCTGGATGGTTCTTAGCTACAGTTGTACCCGATAGGTGGCGCTGTTTTTATCTATATAAATAAAAACGATATACATACTGTTCGTTGATAAGCGCATCATTTAAGCGTAAACTGTATTTTTTGTGGTTGGCTCAACCGATTTCAACCTTTGTTTTTAATGTTCATAATACTCCGAATAAGCTTTCAGGGAAATAAGTTGGAAAGTTATAAAAGTTACCAAGAAAATTTTCAAAATTCGGCAAAAACTTAAAGTTTTTTTTTTCAATGGACTCAAGACCGTAATTCACGATTCGAACGATGTATAGCGTAATTTTTTAATATTTTAAAATCCATTTTTCTTTTGTTTTTTGGGTCGCTGCTATGTCCAAACTTATAAGAGAAAACCTTATAACAGTAATTTCTTGAGGCACATGTATGAGATTTGGTACATATGTTGAAGACAACGGGATAAATAATATCCACTGAAAAAGTGGGCGGTGCCACGCTTACTATACAAAAGAAACCCCAAATTTTTCATATCTCAGTAACTACTTAAAGCTGATAGATGAGATTTGGTGCATATGTGTGGCCACCAGGGAAAATACAGTCCACCGGAAAAGTGGGCCAAGTGGGATAGAAAACTCAAAATCGTTATCTCTCCGTAACTTCTTGGAGCTGATGAATGAAATGTTGTACATATATAAAGAGCACCGGGATATATTATAACCACTAGAAAAATTAACGGTGCCACGCACCACAAAAGAGAAAAACAAAAGAGGCGTAGAAGAGCAGGCAAGTATGTTAGGTATAGAAGTGGAAGTGGGCGTTACAAACTCTGTGACAAAATTATAATGTTTGTTGACTATGGAACGGCCACTAGAAGTTATAACTCTCATCATTTTTCGTTTTCTTTTATTATTGAATTTAAAATGCAATTTAAATTAAACAAACATAGCTTGCTTTTTTTTGACAATTGTAAAATTTAAATTTCTTTTATATTAATATTTTTGCATGAAAAACTCTATACCATAACCTCACTTACTTGAGCGCACCGGGCAAGATAATCAAGTGCCTTCGACAGTAAAAAATGTCAATCTAGAAAAGGTTTTCCATGAACCGGTTCTCACAGATTATGCTTAGCATAGTAACATATTGAACTGGAGCTCTCTTACCTATTCGAATGAGAGGACAAGCCCAGTGATTCCACTGAAGTTTTACTTACTAAACTATATAAGTCTTATTGTTTATATCATACAGTTCGTGGTTCAGACGGATATAAAACTTCCAAATAAGCAGATTTCAATAGAATCAGCCACTTCTACTAAAATTGTTAAAAATGTCTTTTTCTGGTCTTAATTTGGTGCAATTTGCGAATTTTATATTTCATAGCAACTGCCATGGTTAGCATTTAACATACCAATGCGTACAAAATATATCAATATCCGATCCCAATGGGAGCTGTACATTACCAACATCAAAAAACAAGCGAATGGCAACAAACTACAGCTTTAAAATCTAATCTCTTGTCCCACAGCTATTACCACTTACAATACAAGCAGCATATTGTAGAAAATCACGGCTTAAACAAGCGCACAAATCGACGATCGCAAACAGAATTCAAACAGCGCTCAAAGCGAACGCACACCGCAGACATCGATGTCGATATCAGATACAGATACAGATACATATGCATCTAATCGTACACAATTAAAGTTGAAATTAAATTATTAAATCAAAGCCAGTTTTCTGAAATAAGTCAACAAAATTATCTGTTAATAATTATAAATTGTGTGTACATAAATATATTTCGAATTATTGCAAATATTCGCTCAATAACAAACGAGTGACGCGTTTAATACAAATTGAGAACAAAGTTAAAAGGTGCCGATTGTCTACACAAAAGTTAAAGTTATTAAACCGAACCAAACTAGAATCAAATTGAAGTTCAATAGAATTCAATATAGTAGCAACTGGCAGCAGTGAAGCTATATTGTGCCAAATTAATATTAACTACTGCTGGTTCTGGTGGTGGTGCTGCTGCTACGGCAACTCAGTGCAATATCGTAACATAATTGGAAGTAAATTGCAACAAGATACAAAATACTTACGGATATACTATTCTGTGAAAGGATGCCGCAACTGATGCACTAAAGCGTAAGCGAAGGTAATGTATCTACGAGCATATGCAATGAATGGGTACAGACACTCACATGTCTACATCAATTAGTTGGTATGCATAATCATTATATGCAGTATACCGATATGGGCATGCAATTAAGGAGCTCCTTCATGTGCAACTACTCGTACAAGGATAAGCCTGCTGCTTGTTTAAATTATGGCGCTTGTTTCTCTGGCAAATTTAGAGCTTCTCTGAGGATTATGACAATTGAATTCCTTGGAAAGTACTTTGATTTATATACAACAATATTTAAATTCCACGAAAAAGTATCTTCAGCTGGCAGAGAAGCTTTCCTTGATAAATTAACTTTGTATTTCCATTTCATTGCATTTTCTTAGAACAATTCATTTATCACGCGTAGAGATGAAAAACAACGCATAAAATTCAACGAATTTCTAATTGCTTAAATCCTCACAAATTCAATTGCAGCTAAATGCCAACTTCAAGCTAAAACTGTCAGAAAATGTTATTAGTAAAATGTAGACACGCATACATATGTCAGTAACGGTTTCTGTGTGAATATTACATATAAAGCCATTGCAGATACATTTGTATCTGTTTATCACAGTTGCTTATTATTCACACTGTGCATAGTGATGTTGTCAAAATTGAAATGCTGTCAATGTTGTTACTGTTGTTTATGATGGCATTTTGAAATTTTCAATTAGATAATCAAATTAGGCAGTTCTGCATTGCAGCTACATATCATATAATTATGTATATTTTAGTTGGAATTTGTATGCATCAAGTAATGCAATTTTTGTGAAAACTGAGCAATACATTTGTGGTAAACATTTGACGCACGTTACTAATATACTTACTTCTAATGGTATCAGTATTCTACAACTAATCAAAGCATGTATTCAGCATAACTCCTCATATCGGATATTGCGTTTCATTAACGATATTTTGTGAAAGGACATGCTAAATTTAACAGTTACAAGTGAAGATTTTATGCACTTTGTAATGCAATTGAATTAATGGTAAAGATTTTCAATGGTTATGTTACGTTCAGTTTTTGAAATTTTATAATAAATGATGACCAATTTATAGATTACATTGATGACCAATGAAATCATATTAGCTCTGCGATTCGCCGTATAGGTGGCGCCACTTTTAAAAGTATGCAAAATGTAGACAAATAGCTCTATATTGTATATTAGGCGAATCTAAAAATTCAAGTTTGTAAGTTCTATATTTTACAGTTTCCGAGAATTCGTTGTTCCGATGGATAATATTTGGACAAAACATCTGGCAGTAGATGATTTGCAGCTTATCTACTAGTTGAGTCACAAAAACTTTATACCAGAAACGTATATAGTGAGGTCACAATATTACCCTAGTCTGTAGATGAAAGAGCAACAACTTTCAACAGGCCTCTTCAAGGTGCATAGTATATGCAGACTCCACAAGCATCATTTAGGACAATACATGATACATACCAAATAACACACTGTCTGAGTATTCTGCACTATCATGAACTATCATGAATCGGATACCGTTTTTCGGATCAACTATAATAAATATGGATGCAGTCCATTCTCTCTTGCTGACTAGACTTGAATCAGGATGAATTTTTAATATACGAGTTCTTCTACAATTTCAAACTTGTTTCTTAACTACAAGATTTCACTGTATCAAGCAAAGCATAATGAACGAACAATCTGGGTGTTTGCAATCTTTATATTTCTTATCTATATAAAAAAGTATCCATAGCGTTTAAACTTTATTAATCTGAAGCGATTGGCCACACTAAGGCATAAATACTGAAATTTAAGTTGGTATTAGTCTTATATGTTTTACAATAATGTACATTACTTACAATAGTTCATATATTTAAAGTAATCGCAGTGCACCGTGAACGATCGTTTATGGGAGCTTAGTACTCATAAAACTACATTCGGTCATTGGTTCTAATTAAATTTTTCCGCCCTAATACATTGTAAGTGTGAACTTGTCAGTTCTAATTCAAATTATAGATGAAACCCATTAAAAGTAACACCAGAGAAAAAAACATTCACATGGCTGAGACTTCTTTATTCGGCGAACTGAGGGTCGCTGTGTCCAAATTCTATAACAGTTTTATTTCTAGCACGGTTTCCGTGGAATCCTCAAATTCATTAAAATTACATTTTCGGGAGTCGGCGAATCAGCGATTTGCGTTCGCATTCGGTAGACTGACTCAAAATCAATTGGAAACTAACGAAGTTATTATGGAGAATTGAGAAAATGCCACATCGCCAATTTTATTGAATTGATTTTTAATAGAAATTATGTTTTCTTTTTCGATTCAGCCATGTTTGCCTGTCCATCCCTATGTACTTTTGTCAGAGTTTTCGTTAGTACTGGAGTATTTTTTATGGTTTAAATTTCATTTCAATCAATGTCATCCATAAATTTGGTATAGTGACTCTTAATGACGAACGGTTCGCTTGGGTATATATTAATGGGCGTGTCTCGCCAACTTTTATGAGTAGCCCCCCATATAAACGTACTTTGCATTTTTTGTACGTAAAACTTTCTTACATTCTGTTAATAGAGTAGGTAGGAACGCCCTATATTTAATTCTTCATATGTATAAGTATATATTTTTAGAGTATGGAAGCTTTGGAAAGTAAACCAAATATTAAGCTCGTAATAAAAATTAGGCAATTCAGATATCCGTCTAAACATACAGGCGTAGGGCATACAGATTGAAACAATAGTATAGATCAGATATAATAAGTGTAGTCACATCTCATTAAGCTAAAATTTTATGAGGTCACAAAAGTCTTTGTATTTGTAAGTATGTGTTGCCAGCTTCATGTCATAATTCTTCAAATTAAGTGTAAGGAAAATGAAAACCATATTAAAATCTGCACTCTGCATGAAGCGACTTTAGCTAAAAGTAATGCAACGAACTTGTTGAAACTCGTATGGTAATCTTCAACAAAATAACTCAAAGCAGAAACAGCATGCAAAATTGTGCAAATATATACTAAGAAAAATTATACACTGTAACTCATTTTCTCTAAATTGAAAAAGGCTACTAATTAAGCGCTTAAAACTCAAACATTTTTCCTGTTTTCCATGGTTTTAATTTGTGGTTTTACTTTATTTTGTACAGTGTATGACACGTTATAAAAGACGAAAGGTGGCGGAGGTGAATTGTAAGCCACATGTGCACAGGTTCATTGTGAGAGCTTTTTCATTTTTAAAGCGAACTAATGAAAGCGAACTTCATTATGCCAATTACAAGTTGTGTACACACCAAGTGATCCTTATAGAGGTATGCATACACATAGTACGGATGAGATTCTTACAGTAGAAAGCTGCGATACTGAACGCTAAGAGTTAGCATATGTATAGGTATAAGTATGTATACGTATGACGTACTTGAACAGTCATTACATTTGATTATGAGACGTTGTGTGTATGTAGTTGCTACGCATACACTGCACGTGTGCGTCTCACACTATACATATTTAATACTAGCACTTGATGGCACACACAGATACGTTTTGCACTGTCAATAATGAAAGTAAAAAAAAAAAAAAATGGAAAAAAAAGCATTACGTCGCATGTTATAAGCAGCTCACATTAGATATAAGCGCACATACTCATGAAGTGCTGCGATGCGATATAAATTTAACGCGCTTTTAGGCGCTCTAGCAACAGGGCAACGAGTACAACTTAAGTCAAAGCCAAAGTGGGTGGCATTAAAAATGGAAGAATGCTACGAACGCTGACTTCTGAAGCATTTTTTACATATCGACGAGATACATACGCGTAGTATTTACTACTCATCGTTGATGTTGATAATGTCAATGAGCTTGATGATGTTGATGCTGCTGTTAAGCAGCTGAAAATGTAAGATTTGCGTGTGTCATCATTAAAATAAAGCGACTTTTTCATACAACTTTTGCGCTACTTTTTGCTGTGAAATCTACTTACCTGCCTAATTGTCTGTTTGTATGTCTGCTTATTTGTCTGCGGTTTCAGTTCATTCAATTAATACTAATGGCATATATAAACTTTAACTTAAGTAGCGCTTTGTTCAGATTTAATGAGCTGCAATTGAATCGGATGCTTTGCATATAAGAAGCCTTTAAGTTATGCCACAGGCCTCTATTAAAAATATATATTAAGTTAAAAGTTATTTTGCTTAAAATAAACTTCTTCTTTTATACTCTGTTCTCTTTTTAGGTAAGTTACTACAATTTGCTGCCATATTCAATGATACTTTTAAAGACCATATTAGAATCGTAATATATATTTCTAAAGGTAAGTCAGCATGACATTAATATTAATTTTATGCACCCTTAAAAATCAACAGACATACTAAAAAACTTCATTGAAAAGTACAAAAAAAGCAGAGTCTGACTGACAGACAGACAGACAGACAGACAGACAATATGTTAAAATTCTTGTAAAACTTAAACAAACAGCAGTTAAAATTATGCGCCAAAAATTTGCTCAGTCCACGGTGAGCATCTTTATCTTTGTAAATGTAACTCATACTATTTACTATCTGCCTGCATCAATTTAAATTCGTAGCCGCCTTGAAGTAAGCAAGTATCTCAAAAGAAGTTGTAAGCTATAGGTATAATATATTATGCGGAAGGTTTTTTTTTTCTTTTCCTTTGAGCCCTTGATCAAATGTATCTCAGCTGCTTTTTGTATGTGAATTTTTTATATTTTGTATATACGAGTATATGGATTTGTTTTAGGCTTTGCTTGCTTAAGAGTAACTTTCGGTTTGCTAGTGTCAGCCATTCAAAATAATATCCACACATAGATACATTTACGCCTAAGGACACTACACACATACATGCAAATGGGTCTGTTACTTCTAACCAATACTTCTGCAATACAAAATCTGTAGCGCAACCTGTTGACTTTTGTTATATGTTATTGTTGTTGTTATTGTTAATGTTATTGTTGTTTTTTCTGCTTCGGCGCCAAAAAGTAAACAACAACAATTTGCAGCTTATGCTCCGATTTCGGAGAGCGCAGAACAAAGTTTAATTGGTATGTGTGAGCATGCTTCTTTGCGGCGCCAAATAGAAAAATAATGGTAACTGCATAACAGTTATTTAACAGCAAATTTGTTTGAGACACTGTTAACATGGAAAGCTTTTACAATTTGAAATTGATTGGAAAATTTCCGTTAAAAAGATACTTCTTATATTTATTTCTCTAATAGCGACTTTGTAGTCTTAAGGCCAGTTTTTCAATGTGCAGTTAAAGTCTACG
Source organism: Leucophenga montana (assembly GCA_035044765.1). NCBI lineage: Eukaryota > Metazoa > Arthropoda > Insecta > Diptera > Drosophilidae > Leucophenga > Leucophenga montana. The sequence continues at coordinate 609,655 of JAWNNQ010001780.1, read as the reverse complement.
TTACCTAACTGAAGTTTAAAACTGTGCTATGGTTCAAAAATTTGTGTTAATGGCAAAATTAATTGACAGGTTGACAATATGTGAAATTTAGGTGAACAAATTGATGCAGCAGCAACCAAACTGATGTGTTTGTTTACATTTCGAAATTTACAAAGGTTATAATTTTGGCATAAAATGAGTGATTTAAAAAAGGATACACAAATTCTAAGACATCAAAAAATGTGCGTGCAAATAATACTTACAATACTTACTTACTTAGGTGGCTCTACAACCATCTCTCGGTCAAGGCCACGCATTGTATTGTCCTCGTTCATCGCTAGGGCCATGAGACGTGTCTGTTTCTCAATCTCCGAGAACGCTCTACTAAATCGCCGTTTGTTGGTGCCGATGATGTCAATATGCGCATGAGAGTAGCAGCACTTTCGTATAGAACATGGCGTAGGATGTACTCCGTCAAGAGATTAAAAAAGATTATTTTGTCTATTAGATGTTTATTTTTCAACAAATCTTAACTGTTAATATAAGATACGCATCAGTTAGCATTTGCACACAATTAAGTCCTAATTAATTAAAAAAACGCGGTGACCAATGCCAGCCAGAAAGACGCATTGTAGATTCCAAGAGCTATGTAAAAATATCGGTTGCCTTGCAGCTCTAAAAATGTTAAACTATAATCTTGCACAGATTTCCTCTGTCGCTTACATAATGTATAAAATATTTTAAACAAGTTGTGAGTTATAAACCATTTCAAGATAAAACTTAAATCGAGTGCTTTTCATCGTCTATCCACAAGGACAAGTATAATACGTTTGTGACAAATCATAGTATAACAAGCGTAGTAGACCCCATAAAACATATATTCTTGATCTGCATCGGAAACTGAGCCAATTTGGCCATGTCCGACTGTCGGTTCATTTGTTTGTTTTAAACACATAGGTGTATTACCATAAAATTCTAGTAACAAATGTCCACTATCAACTTTCTACGATTGTGAAGTCACAAAATTTCGCCAGTTTCAACTGTTATGGATAATTTTTGAAAGATAAATATTGTATCTCGTTTCTTTTTCAAACACTGAGTATCTTTCAAACTGTAAACTCTTAGCAAAAAGCACTTCTTAGCAGTCTGTTAACTCAAAGCTTCTTTTTTTTTTGCATAGCTTTTTCATAAGCGCAAATTCAAACTTATACAATACCGGGAAATTCTGCACCCACAACGTGACTATTTGTTGATAAACAAAGTACGATAAGCGAATACTAAAATGATAAAATCAAAGTCAATATCATTTTGTATTCAATCAGGCGGAAGTAAAAATATAAGATAAATTTCCAAGAATAAGATACACAATATGTATCTATTGAGAATAAGAGCAAATAAGCTGATAAAATCTAGTAGCACCTGTGCTTGTATCTCAAAAATCTTTAAACCGTTGAAGCACTCTCACTCTCAGTAGTAATCAGTACCAGAAAAGTGTTGATTCCATCTCTAAATTAGCAGACAGAGCGACGGCAAAGAATTTCTCACAATGCGGCGCACAGTGGTTAAAGCGCTGTAAAAGGAAGCGCAAAATTATTTTTGTGTAATTATATTATTTCAATATTTGTACATATAATTGCAAATAGAATCAGGGACGCGCGACAAAAATATAGCCCGAGTCTTTTTGGAAGCTGATGAATATATTCCATTTTTAAAAATAACCTTGCAGCATAAATTAAAATATAGACTGACATTTTACAATAAGACTAAGGTGCCAAGCGTTCATAGATCCAACCTTTCGCACCGCAATGCACCAGACAACCATCAATCTCTCGTTCAACATCTGCACCACGTCGAAAGCGTATACGATCATGCAAACGTTTCTTCTGTCCTTGCCAGAATTCTACCAGCTGTGGACGCACCAAATAACCGCCCCAATTTGGCAGCGGTACAATGCTATCTGGGCCCAATTTTTCCTTGAGATCAGCTTCGATTTTATCCAGGTATGCACGCGTTGGTATACGTATACTCTGATCACTGGCAAGAGCACCGATTTGACTGGCACGTGGACGCTCATAAAAATATTTGAGCGATTCTTCAGCGGACATCTTTTCGGCGACGCCTTCTATGCGCACGCTGCGATGTAGTGGCATCCAGTAGAAAGCAATAGCTACATTTGAATTTTCGGCAATATCCGCTGCTTTGCGACTGCCATAATTGGTGATAAATGTGAATCCGTCATCGGTTACATCTTTGAAGGCCATAAAGCGATTTGAAGGTTTACCATCGCTGTTCACAGTGGCCAGACTTGCTGCAGTTGGTACGGTAATTTCTTTCGTGTGTTGCGCATCCTTTAGCCACTCACAAAACACACTAATTGGCTCCTTAACTTTTATATTCTCCTCGAGAAAGAACTCGTTGCGTTCGCAATATTTTAAACGCTGCGATGATACATTGACCGCTGTTTGTCTTATTTTGAAGCAACGCAGCCGATTTATATAAAACATTGCACCCGTTGTGTTGTAGTATATATCTGAAACAATTCTAGTTAATTGATATGATATAACACTTAAATTTACAATATTATTGTCAATTGAAATTTTGTTCTACTTGAATAGTTTATTCATTGCTTTTTTTGTAGTTGTCATCAGCAAAAACTGATAATTTCTTTTTGATAATTTTTTCTAAGATTTTACTGTCATAAGATAGGAGAATAATTTCTTGGTAGGCGCGAGGATCATCTGAAGCTTTGGGGAGATTTTTAACTAGAAAATTAGTGTTTGAGTCGTTTATGTAGTCATCTTTCTGATTCTGACTCAAACCAATTAGTCAATTCAGTTCCTAACATCGTCTGTGCACTGATAGAAATATGATTCAAAACCAAAAAAAAATGAGCGGTGCTGCACTACCCCTCCCATACAAGATAAACCCCAAATCCGTCATATCTCAATAACTATTTGACAATGTTAAATATGTATAAAAAGTAGAAAGAGAAAGAAGGTGCACACTAACATGCACTCCCTCTTTAACACCATATCTCAGCCATTGATTGACTCAACTGGATGAGATTTGGTACATATGTAAATGGAAAAATGTGATCTGATATAAAAGTGAGCAGTGCTATGACTACGCCATTTATTGGTAGCAACAAATTCGTCGTATATCAACATGGTATTTGGAACATATGTATGGAAAATTACCTTGAAAGTCGTGGCATGGTGACAATGATACGAAATGATACCAAAATTAGCTGGCTGAGCGCTGAAGTCGAATTTTCAGTCGTTACATTTTCGCGAATGAATTTACACGTATAAAGAGCACTGGGTATATAATATACACTTGAAAATGAATTGTGAAACGCAATCAAAAAAGAGAAAAACAAGATGGGGCATAAAATCGCACACCCAGAACACTAGATGGATGGGATTTGTTACTTCTGTAAAGATTCATTGACAAAATGGCTGTTCAATGTCTTCATATAGACGTAATAGACGAGTACGCTAGTTAGGTTATAGATAGTGGGGATTATACTGTCAATTTAAGCTGCATTATTAACTCAGTTCTAGAAATGCTTTTGCAGTAACATTGAAAGAATAAATGCACCCACTTCGCATTTTTGTAGTCATATCCTACAAAATTTATATTAAAAATTATGTGTGTGGTTGAGCTAGTTTTACTTTTTATTGAAGTATTAAAGGTACTAATTCTCATAGAACTGTTGAAGAATTTTGTCAGCATATAAACCACTGTGCGGTACACTGCTTTTCTCTCTCGTAATACATGTATCTCACAGTTCACGACAACAACAACAACAACAACAAATACAAGAAAAATTTCCCAATGCAATGCCGCAAATGAAAATGAAAATTGCGCGCAGATTCTTTAGCTGCGCGTTCTTTCAGTTATCTCTGCATAGCTACTATATAAATGTATCTGTATCTGTGAGTTTGTATTGATGCGCACATATCTCAGTATGAGTGTATCTGTGTGTGTGTGTGTGTATTCTAATGCCTGCCGCACCGCCCTCAACGAAAACGATGTCTCCTCCAACGTCACATGCACCCGCTCTTCTGCTTTGCACATGCTTTGCTTGTTGTCAGTTTTTTTTTTTTTTGGTTTTTTTCTTTTTGTTAGTTAAAAGCACGCATTTCTGTTGCGATTTTTGCCAACAAACTCCGAAAATCCAGTTTATCCCAAGCAGTCAGCATGTGCGGACGTCGTTCGTCGTTTGCTCGTCGTCGCCGCAGTAGTGTAGTGTGTCGTATTCGTCGTATTTCAAATTCGTTGTGATTGTTGTTGTCATCGTCGTCGTTTGTTCTGTTATTGCCAGCTGCATGTACCGCTGCTGCTGCTGCTGCTGCTGCTATTCGTCGTCATAGACATCGTGGTCGTCATCGTTGTCAGTTAACGGTAAACGGTCTTATAAGCCATCATTGTCGGCAGCATCGTCATCGCGCGCATTTCGACCAACTTAAGATCGCATTCAGAAAAAAAATAACAAAAACACACAAAAAAAAAAAAAGATACACTTCAACGCATTTTGTTTTTTTTTTGTTTGTTTTGGCGGATTTTATTTTTGCATTCTTTACGTTTCGAATCGATCGGCCGGGTCGGTATGCGGTTCGGTGCGGTATCTGATCATTTTGCTGCTGCGTTGCAAGACTTGCATTTTCATTTGTGCAACACAGCCTTGACTTGTTCGATCATTTTGTTCGCTGTGACTGTGACTGTGCATATGCATGGCTAATTTATGCGTATTTTGCTATGCGGTTTGCACGCGCACGTCTAACGATTTCTGTTTGTGTTAATTACAATAAAATAAATTTTATTTTGTATTTGCAAAAATGCAAACAAAATTAAATAATAACAAAATTTTATAAAAAAAAAATTTATGTTGGCAATGAAAAAAAAATAAAATACAAATAAATATATCTAAACAAAAATATAAAATTTTTTCTTATAAATAAATTGATTTTGAAACGTATAAATCAGCAAAAAATAAGTAATATCTAAGAATATTATTTACTACGATATATTAAATTCTTCGTAATGTGTAAAATAATATTAAATAATAATATCTAAAATCGTGTAATTTAAATTTAACAGTGTAATTAAAAAGCAAAAATATATAGAAATGTATATTTCTTTAAATATTTAAATTACGTCAGTTAATATTTTACAAAGTACAAAGGTTTGCTTTATAAATTATAAGTTTTGGAACATTTTTTTTTTTTCTGGAAACGATGAACGATGCCTCATACTATTAAAGATTTGATTCAAAATCATTTTAATTAAGAACTAATTGTTTTTTTTTTTTTTTTTTTTTGAAGCAATTCAACAGTCTTGAAATTCGTACAAATTTTTTAATTACGCAAATTTTGAGAATATTTTTTCCGAACTTGAGCTCAAGTATTGTGCAGTGATTCGGAGAAATGTCGAAACTTTCTTTTCGAACAACCATTCAAACATACTACCTAGCTGCAACAAAAATGAGTCTATTTTAATGCAACATCGCAAATATTTTAGTAATCCATGTAGAAATGGAACTAGTTTCAAGCTTTTTCAAACACTCCATTTAGAAGAACTCTACCCGTGTAATTTTAATTTTTTTTTGCTGTGGTTCTATTAAACTAAAAACTGAATGCTGCATAATTCCCACACTTTAAAAGTTATTACTTTAATTATTTAATTATTGCATAAATATATTAAACAAACAATTAGTTTACTGGGATCATATGTACACTCACGTACGCCCAATTTGAAAAAAAAAAAAAACATGAAGTGAAGTGAAGCGAAGTGAAGATCACTTTACCAAGCATTGATTTGAGTGTTAGTCAATACAGCTAATCAACATATTTTGAATATATTGCAAATATGTCTTAGTTAGGCTTCGCTGTAGTAAAATGCTCCAAATTTAATTTTGCACAGGAGTATTTTTCTAAATTGAATCTCTATTTTTTAACTTTTACTTGTATGTATTGTACAAGCAATACTAACAGTTGATATAATCAGAAAAGATTGTTCGACTGTTCGAGGCTTCACCGCCAAACTATGTGCATATAGCTCAGATAATGCGCAATCGTCGTTCGTTCTCTGTCTTCATTCGTTTCTTGACGTTGCGAGAAAAGAAGACTAAGACATATTGCTTTGCTATGTGGCTCAGTTAATAAAGATAAAGGCTAAAAGAGCGAGAGAGAAACAAAATATGTGTGTTTCTGTATGAATTTCATGTGAAGCGTGTGTTTTGTGTTAATTTTTCTACCTTCTTTGAGTAAAAATTGATGATTACACTGTTCTTGTTCGACTGGTAGCTCATGGTCCAAATACACTAGCGATTCGCTAACTATTAACTATTTAACTAACTACTGTTCGTTAGTCCTTAGCTAGCGAAATGGTTTGCTGCACCGCACCATTTTAAATTGTAATAAAAGCAACAAAATCGAACGATTAAGTTAGCTACTGTTCGTTAGTCCTTAGCTAGCGAACAATTTTTGCATTATCACACCACCCAAAAAGGGTATCCGCCAGTAAGCAAGTGGTAGCCAGTTTAAAAAATAAATAAAACGTTTAGTTTTATCTTGGCGACGACAGTCAATCAATTTGTTGGGTACTTATAAGCCGAAGTAGCTAAAATGCTAAGGCATTGCGCTCAAAAGAAAATGAAAAACTTTTAAATACAACTTTTTATCAAAATAATAATAGAATGTGTCACAAAAATCAAATTGTCGATGTACACGTAGATCTTCATTAACAAACCCTCTCTAAGTAATTATTTTTGGATGCAAGTATCATATAGTATAGCGAAACGGCTCTCGAAAATTCGTTGAATTGCATACTATTCTCAAACATGATATATAGTGCTAGACTTTCGAAAATAGATTTATTCTGTCCAATATGAATGATGATGTACAACTTTATAACTATTCCCCACCTTTTGACATACTAACTTTTAGCTTTTTAGCTTCGGCAGTATTGATACAGACAAGGCAAGTGCAAAACGTTCACACCCCCTTTAAGACCAACATATTCGCTTAATTTTTTTTGTTGGACAGGTTGTGAACAGGAGTAGGGACGAATGCATTTTTTTTTTTTTTTTTCTCTAAAAGGCACTCGACCATTCTCTCAGCTCTCTCAATTTGTTTTAAAATTACAACAAAAAAGTCAAAGTGAGTGACGCCATTGAAATAATGATGGACTTGCTAACAAGTTGGCGAGCATCAGTTGAAAGTAGTGTTGTTGGTAAAATTTTTTAAAGAGGAATCAATATGTCTTTCAGCATTTTGTCATATTTAACGCTCTCAGCATTAAAGAAACAGAGAAGAGGGCGAATACACTTATGCGAGCCAACATATTGGTCGTACTTAACAGTCTCAGCATTATCCAATGGTACTGAACTGTTTTGTATTGGCGCTATAATGGTTGTAATTAATGGTTGAACTTAATGGTTGAATTTCCAAATATTTATTATTACGAGGGCTGCTATTTATATTTCGGGAACTGGCAACACTAATGTCAAAAGCTAAAATCTGGCAACACCATAATAAAGTTTGACATTTTTTGGCATAAACATACTCACAAAGTTTTGATGTACAATTGCACTTTATTTTGTTTACAGTAAGTTAAGAAAAGCAATTTGGCCAAAAAAATGGAAATTAGAGGAGAAGGTTTTCGTTGGATTATGTTTCACAACTTTCGACGTGGATTATCCCAACAAGAATGTGTCAATGAACTCAGTTCTTTGTATGGCGATAAAGCACCATAAAAAACCAAAGTATTTCGGTCGCCGACGAATTCCGAATGAAGGTCGTCCAAAATCGGTTGTTGTGCCCAAACACATCGATGCAGTGTGTGAACTGATAATGCAAGATCGTCATCGTGAGAAAGAGGCATCTTTGCACATTAGTTCCACTTCAATACATTCGATTTGAATGAACACTTAGCTGTAAAAAAATTTGCTCTCGTTGGATACCCCATAATTTATCAATCGCTCAAAAAAAGGCTCGCGTCGATTTGTGTAAGGAAATGATTTAAAAGTTCGACCGTGGTGCTTCAAAAGGCGTGTCTAAAATCGTTACAGGCGACGAATCATGGATATATGCGTATGAGCCGGAAACAAATGATCGCCTGTATCTTCGGCCGAATGGGTCATGTGGTCACTGTTCCGCTTGAGCAACGTAGGACGGTCAATTCTGAGTAGTACATGACCATATGTTTGCCGTAAGTCTTCGGAGAAATTCGTAAAACCTACCGCCGAAGACGAATTATTCTCCATCATGACAATGCGAGGACTCACACATCTCGTCAAACAAGCGAATTTTTAAGCAGTCAAAACATCGAATTAATGACTCATCCTCCGTACAGTCCTGATTTGGCAGCCAATGACTTCTTCTTGTTCCCGAGTATCAAAGGTAAACTGCGTGGTCAACGATTTACGAGCGCCGAAGAAGCAGTTGAAGCGTTCGTTGTTTTGGAGGTGTCTCAAGAGGAATGGAAAAACTGCTATGACAAATGGCTTGAACGAATGCAAAAGTGTATTGATCATCAAGGGGAATAGTTTGAAAAACAATAAAGCCATTTTCATTTAAAAATGTTTGTTATTATTTGCTAAATAGTACCCCTCGTATAAATCTTATAATTATGTGCTTAAAAAAAATTACATTACTTCCAAATTTCTCCAGTTCCATTGTTTCGCACTAAAAAACAACAAACAGTATTGGCATACCTGGCCAGAACTATGTTATATTTTAAGTGTAAACAAAGGTCAAGGACGATTAGTTTTGCTTCTTTTCGGAATACATTTTTGTATTGGATTTTTGTTTGTTTGTTTTCTCATAAACTAAGCAGGAGATTTTGTTGTTTCGTGAAACCAGAACGGCCGGACGCACTGCCGGCCATGGCCAAATCGAATCAATTTCCGATGCTGATCAAAAATATGTATACTTCACGTACTTCGTACAAATTTATAATACTCTTGGAAGTTTACTACGAGATATACTGTATGTAGTATGACGGGCTTTATTTGATCCATAGCTCAGAACAGAGCTATATTCTAAACTAGTGGTATATTCATTGAAGATTCATGCACACCAAAATTTGTTTCTGGCCAAAGTAATATAAAACAGTTCAGAAAAACAAACTTACGATGGTGTGAGGATGTCCATTCATTACAATTTATATAAAATATCTAAATTTTGTTGCTTGACGAGTAACTCTAATAGTCTTCGTTCATACAGAAAGCCAGGCGGTCATGACTATTTCATCTCCACATATTTGCACAAACTAAATATTGACTATGATCTTCTTGCAGAGAGCTTCAATAAATAGACATTTTGCAAAACTGAACAAATTTTCTCAACAATATTTATTTGAATAAACGCACAGCTTTAATAACAGGTGAATAGCATGGGGACTGTGAGTGTCCACTTATGGATGCTTTTACTGTATAGCCTTTCACACTTACCGCAGCGTATTTTTTAACTCCCTTCTTGCATTCTGTGCTGTCGATTAGCTATCAAAGCGTCAAACAAGTTCATTGCAAGCGTTTTGTGACTACATATTTTTCTTATTAACCATTATCATTTTAATGATTATATATTAATAACAATAGAACGGCACACACCCTTTCGACAATAATAAAGTATTTGTATGCTACATTTATCTTTTATTTTTTAGTTTATTGCATACAATGCTCAACAGTTTGGGTTTTTTGTCAATGCGATATATATTTCTATCTTTTTTTTTTGTTCTTTTTTCGATCACCGATAAGTGTGAGTGTCAAAACAATTTATGTACGAAATTAATTCAACATATTATATTTACACTACACTCACTTTTCTGCTTGCTATTCCAGAATTACAGGCCACTCACAGAGAATCACAGTCAGTCATAACGAATTGCTTTTTTATGGTGGTCATATTTGCATGCCGCTATAAAGCAAACAAAACAAAAAACCTACTATAAATACTATAAATATGTATAATGTATATATATATATATCGTAAAAAACAAAATATTATTATTATTAATCATAAAAAATTTGATTTATTATTGATGCAATCACTGTCTGACACTAGTACAAATGGTGCGACATTTGTCAAAGTGTTTGCAGAGACTAAACCAGTTTTTTTTGTATTTTTTTAATGCGAGACAGTCAAAAATTAATTGTTTAAAGTTTTAAAATTTATTATTTCAATATTTTCTCATTAGCATTATTAAATATTTGCCCTGTAAACAGTTCAAATTTTCTGTTGAGAGTGCAAAGATATAAGTTGAAATTTAAATTTCAACTTGAAATTTTATAAATTACTCATACGCAGCGTTGTCAGCTGCTGCTGCTGCTAAAAGTATCTTTAGCTTGCTGCTAAAAGTATCTATATCTTAAGCGTGGTTGTACTGTGATGTTTCGTTGCACCACAGCTCAATCATATTTATAATATTTTTAACTTAAATCAAATGACAGACAGGTAAAGTGGTTAGCTACTGATTTGCTGTTTAATAGTGATGCGCAACGTTAGAAATTGATTTAGTTCAAAAAATTACAGCGTGCAGTTTATATGCAAATTCGCTAATATACATTTGATTGACTTGCTGCTATCTAACTAGCGCAGATACGTTGTGAGTTACAGCATGCGCTAGTAAAATGCATATCAATTGTCACACTGATTTGACGTCATTGTACTGAATATCTGCTAATATAACATAAACAAATGAATAAGTCAATAAAAGTCAATACATTTTGTGCGGAAAATCAATTTATAAAATATACATACGCTGTCATAATAAGTCATTAACTCAAAGATAAACCAACTGAAGCGTATTAAAAGCTATAAAAAAAAGTAAACATTGCAAATATTTTTACTGCATTGATTTGATGCTGCAAATCTGTAAGCTATTAAAATTGCCAAAGCTGCACTTTGCTGCACGCTTTTGCCTGCTACATTGAAGTTATAATAAAAATCCTATAAAATATAATATTTTTATCGCATAATTTGTAGCGTACGTGTTTGTCTTGCCAAACGCAGAGTAAAAAGCCGCACGCACGCAGCACAATTGTTTAGTACACAAGAAAACAAAAAACAAACACAAGAAAAAAGTGCGGCATATACAATGTATAAATGTATCTACATAAATGTATCTATATGACGCTTTAATGCAGCGATAAATACACGCGCTGTGCGGCAAATGAATATACAGACAAGCAGTTAGCTAGCTACAAAGTAAGACTGACAGACAGACTGACGGACGGACGGACGGACGGACGGCCGGACTAACAACGCGAACATTTGAAGCGCACACTCAAAATTCATTTATGGCACTCACTCATTTTTTGTCACAGTATCATAAAAAACAAAAAATAAAAACGAAATACATTTCCGAAAAAATATAGACAAGCATACATACGTCAGTCAAAGCCTAATAACAAAATCAATAAAATTTAATAAAGAGTTCATAAAAACGTACCACACATGCAGCTAGCTGCTAAAACTTAAAAAACTTATTAACAAAAGAATTTGCTTAGTATTTATAAGAAATGTATTTATCTACTTATTAGCGCACGCTTAATGTTAGAGATACAGATACGGTTGCACATACAACTAAAAAATACAAATGTATATACAACACTAGGCGCTGGAAGTGCTGTTGTGCTATATGTAAAATGAAGTCAGTTTGTCCATATTTCTGGCCAACTGATCAAAGCCAATTGCGTTGAAGTAAACAGCAACACTAAACCGGACGCACACGTCGCGTGTATTAATTGAAATCAAACAAACAACAAACAAAAAGTATCTGAAAAAAAAAAGTATCTGAAAAAAAAACCATCTAAAACACATTTCGTAAAAGGTGAAAAATGTGTTCACAGTTTTGTTATTGCTTTGCATACAAAATATTGTGCATGTTAAATCGCATGCAGCAGCGTTTTGGCATAAAATAAATAAATAGTTCTTGATTTTAAGCGACGATGACGATGACGATGACGACGATGGCTGGCGGTGCTGTGCGGTCTACGCAGAATTATGATTGTATTGCATTCACTTTGTGAATATTTAAAGATTTTTTATTTTATTTCAATTTCAATTTTTATTTTAATTAATTTTATTTGATTTAAGTTTTAGTACTTGCACGTTTTTGCATTTGCATACGTCATAGCGCCAAAAGTAGCGCAGTAAAAAATCATTTCTATGTATTTAATTGCCTGTTGTGTATACAGTGTATCGCTTATTCTGTACTAAATGCTTTTACGCTTCTAGTTTCTTAAATTCTTTTAATTGCTGTGAAAAGTTGTGTAATTTACTATATAATTGGATATTAAAATATGCTGACATATGTGAAATGAATATCGATGTTATTTCGAGGTATTCTAAGTTCCAGTGTCGACAGAATTTGTATGAAATAATTTGATCTATATAGAATTTGGATTATCGAGCCTTTTCGATTGAAATCCAATACAACCCAGAGTCCTGCTGTAACAATAAAGGGAATATACTAAAAGCAAACTGGCTCAGTTTATTAAGATAAATTTGTACTTATGCTAATTAACAGAAAATTATTTAATCAATAGGTTTGTTTTCTAGCTTACAAGTATATTTACTCTCGAATTTCCTGGTATTTACTTCATTCAAGCAAATTTAGCATTCTATACCAGATCAGTTCTAAGATAGTTGAAAATTTGGACTTAAAAAGTGGTCACATCAGCTCTTTTATTTGCAGTTCGTTGTAATGTACCTTGTCATTTTACTGAATTGTTTAAGTTTCCATTATTTTGTAGGATTACGCCCTCTTTGTTGCCTCTGCTTCTATCTTGTCTATGATGCTGCTTTTATAAAACTTTTATAATATTGATTTGATTCTTTCCAACCTATCACAAAGTCGGCCCTGCCTTCCTTATTATAGTTAAGAAACCAGCCACAGTTGCCACTAGTAACTGTCAATGTGAAAATTTTAGGCCAAGTATGTGCAAATTTTGTGCTCCAATTAAAAACTGTATACTCGTGTCTCAATAACAGAATGTGCTTGGTCCGCTATCTTTAGAATAAGTTAGCAAACCAATTTTGAATTAATGTATATCTGAAAATTTTAAGCTCAATATGTGCTAATTTTGAGCTCAAATAAACATTTTATACTTACACGTATATCTAAATAACAAAATCTGCTTGATCCGCTATCTTAAGAAAAAGTTAGCAAACCAATTTTAAATAAATTTCTACTTATATGAAAATTTTAAATTAGCACATATTGAGCAATATGTGCTAATTTTGTGCTATAATTAAAAATTTGCATGTCGAAACAACAGAACCTCCTTGGTCCGCTATCTTTAGACAAAGTTAGCAGACCAATTTTAAATAAAAGGAAACCAGTAAGACACATGCTTTTTTGTTGAACAGTGGAGTTTCATATGCCTCCAAGTTTTGCTTTCGTTGCTACATCCCTTATAGTTCATCTCATATGGTGGCGTGGCAATTCATTATGGTGGCGTGGCACTACTCATTTTTCCAGTTGATCTTATTTTTTCCGGTACTCACTACACATGTAATTAACATACTTATCGTATTTTTCTTCGCTATAAGCGTGGCATCACACATTTTTCCAGTGAGTCTACTCATAAGCTCCATACTGAGATCGATGAAAATGTTTGATATCAAAAAAACGTCATACAAAAAACGTTGTCAAACAACAATCAAAAAATTTCGCACAAACTGTTTTTCATCGAATACTCGGATAACAAAAACGTTTGCTACCGAAAACACTTTATATACTCAAAAAAACAGGGGACAACCAGTGTGATCTTTTGCATCTCCGTCAGAAAAACCCAAAGAAAAATCAAAATGTGTGGACACTGTTCACCTAAAAAATATCTGATTTTAGTATTTCATGTTGATTTGGGAACACTGTTTTTCATTTGTTTGGCATAGCAGAAATTAAATGTTAATTTCATCATCAAAAATTTTCATCGATTTTAGTATTGGGCTATACACTACTTCAATTTGAGCACCCAGCCCTGTAATTTGTGCTGTCATTTCACAGATTTCATGTTATTTGTTTTTCATAGTAAGCCTTGATTTGATAAGCTAAAAAGACACGACAAAACAATTTTAATCCTTCTTGTTCAGTTGCAGATTCTCTTGAAATATTGTAGTTGATGAACTACTAAATGTAGAAGGATGGAATGGTATTTAAGACGGAACCTGAGATAAAAAGGTTCCATTGGAAAAATGAGTGGTACCACAACCGTGTAGTACTCGAGTAGTACAACAGCATTTGAAATAAGAGTGAATAATTAAAAAAAGACACTTTCTTTTATATTCAGTAAGCCAAATGGAATAAAATACAATCAATTGAATATAAATGAATATTTTTTCCGAATATTATTGTTTTATTAGCAAAATCAAACCTGCCGATTAATGATGGAATACAATTTTATTCAAGTGGCTGTCTCGGCTAGCTTGGCAGTTGCCTATAATTAAACAAACTTTTTATTGTATTTTCGAAAGTTCTTTCACGCCATCCCACAAAAAAAAAAAAAGTCCAACGGCTTCAAATTGCAGCTCCGCGAAGATTAGCTGCAATTACCAAAACAGCTAACGACACGACTCACGAACTTAGTGCGAAAAATATAGATTGTTCGACAACAACCAAAGCGCATCCAAGTCCATATTCTCAATTTTCGCCACGAAGAGTCAGTTGTCATCGTTTTGCAACCATCATTTTTGCTTAAAATTTAAGCAATGATGCCCCCACTGCACAAACCACAACAAACTGTCACTCACTGAGTATGCATTCACTTTTGAGATTACGATAACGTATGTTAAAAGTACAGTACTTTTGCTTGTTTATATAGCCACCGAAATGGCATCGTGAATCATGTTAAAAGCGCAAGAAAATTCACTTAGGCGGTAAGCCTTACATATGTACATCCCAAAATAGCATAATTCAATTTACAACATACCATACAGAGTTTCTGTCACTTTCTTTTTACGCTCGAAATTACTGTGAATGTCGAAATAGTATACAATCTAAAAAGTAAGCAGTCGTTGATTCTACATAATTATAAACTATTTTGATTATACACGTATGTTAACAACGACATTCAATCTTTTATTTTTACTGCTTTAAGCCTTCATTAACAATAGTTGTCGTAAACCCATTTATTTTAAAATAAATATAATTTTATACTTATAATTCTAAATCCATCAAATGCGTTTGCAGCGGAAAATGTATTAAAATGCTAGCAACAACTACGACAACAACAAATTTGTAAGCAGAATTTTATTTAGACAAAAGAAAAATCTGTTGAAAAATGTAAGAAAATGTTCATGCGTCGAGACAAAGTTTTCCAGCGCTGACGTTGTCGCTAACAACAGCATTATTATCATTCTGCTCGTTAGTAAAATCAACGCGCAACTATACTATTTCTACAAAATAAAATAATATTTACTTGGCTTCAAATTATTTACATATTATATTGTGTAATTTCCATTTTTCTAGCGCGCGCTTTACTCTCTGACATAAAAAATACATTTCGATTATTATTGTTTTTTTTTTTATATTTCTTTTTTGTACAATTTGTGTTCTTGTATGAATTTGTGTCGTCATTATATGCGGTCCCACCCACTAATTGCCAAGGTAGTTGTTACTTCAGCAATTTTGTTTTGATTTAAAATGTTGCCATAGCTCTATAAGATATAAGATATAAAATATACTAGCTACATACAATTTGTAGATATATATTTTTCACATTTTCGCGGCTAATTGATTGTTCCGCACAAGTTTTTCCCCACCTCAGCCACATGAGACACATTCATTATATTCATATAATACATTTTTCTACTTGATTCACAAATTTTCCATGTGACTATCTGTTTTGATTTGCTTTCTTATATATATTTATATATACATATATTATATCTACAATAGTATATATAATATTCAAGGTCCATGCCGTGTCGTCGTCGTTCAACGTTCAACATTCAACACAATTCATGCAAAAGAAAATATTTTCGTAAAAGCAGCTGATTTTTGTCTTTTTTACAACAAATTATGTTCACCGCTTCGTTTAATTTATTTAATTTTTGACTGTCATTAACACATATTTCATATACGAGAAGTTGTTAAATAAAAGATACAAATGTCTGCGCTCAGACAAGGCATAAATAATTGACGCGATCGTTTTTCCACTCAATTTAATTGTACTCATCAGCGATCGAAGATAATAAAATGTGTAATTAACACCCAAAGGGCATCGTTAACATCATTTAAAGTCAAGTAACTTGAATTGCAGTCAGACTAGACAGACACACAGACAGACAGACAGAAAGATACTCAAGTACCACCTTCTGAAGACGAGCATGATGACAGAGCACTTGTTGCACTGCAGATGATTATGTTTATGATGATGATAATGATGATGATGATGATGATGATGATGATAATGGTGATGATGAGATTTCAATAATTGTGCCACTTTAGCGCTTGATTCGAATAATCGAAAAAAAAAAAAATAAATGTATCTTACTTAAATTCGTATTACTTTTTTGTGTATAGAAACTTGTTTTGTTTGTGCGTGCATGCGTTTACTTAACCGTTTAGCAGTTGGTGTCGTGAATTAGTGACGCAATTGAGAAATATTTATTAGCAATACGCGAGAACAATTTGATAATATTTTAGACTAAAGCGCGAATTTTGTAAAATTAATAACAGAGCAGCTGCTTAGCAAGCAGCTCAAACTATCTAGCTTTTGAACTACATATTTGTTTAAATAGTTAACAAAAAACCAAAACTGTGATATGTACTACTTCATGCAAATGTTCACATACATACTTGTAACTATGCGAATGAATTAAGAATGATTTTGCTTTAATAATAATCAAAAGAAAAAGTCGACTTTAGTTAGTATCAGCTATCACTTTAGTGACGACTCTAAATTCATTTCATACCCATAAACATTTTAGAGTTGCTACTAAAAGGTTTGGTTAGCAGCTTCTCTCGTTACTAAATTTAGTATTGAATTTTTCGAAAAAGTCAATTCGAAATGTTTATTAGTACGAAAATCGACTTTTGCGATAAAGTCGACTTTAAATTGTTTATATTGTTTATTAGTAAGGCTGGTTGAGTGCAAGCGGCACAATATCAGTGAAAATGTGGAAATGTCAACATTCGCGGTGAATGTTCAAAATGTAAAGAATGTTTATATATTTCTATAATAGTCGCCATTCTGTACATTCTTAACATACTTGAGGGACATTACCAATCATACCGACCATAAAATATTTTTCAATGAAATGACCGTTATATTGTCGATATCATATCATATTTATTACCACCAGATATCGAAGTAAAGCGAACATCAATTTGCCGCATATATATTCAAATGTATTTGGAAGCATTGAGTGCGAGCAGATTGAAATGAGTGAAAGAAGTAAAGGAGGCGGGACAAGTGTACGGCAATAAATACTTAAAACAGAATTTCTATGAATTATGAAAAGTAGCAATAACTCGATATAGCTTCTGAAATGGACCCGGGCTGGTTAAAAACAAATGTTTATGCATTTTAATAGAAATCTTTATTATCGCCTTCAAAATATGCTCCTTTATACGCATCGGCCGGAGCGGATATTTAAGTTTCGGAAACAGAAAACAGTCACAGGGTGTCAAATCTGGTGAACACGGCGGTTGTGCGATGACTTTTGTTTCATGTTTGGCCAAAAACTCCTTCACAATCACATTGTTTTTGCGAGTCATTTGGTACGAGTCTGGCGGCGACGCGTTTCATAACCAAAACATCAAACAAAATGTGTTGAGTCGATTCATAAGAGATGTTGAGTGTCTCTACTATCTTTCTAATGCCAAGACGATGATTTTCGAGCACAATTTCCATCACTTTTTGATGTTTACGCCAAAAACAGAGGTGGATGGACGACTTGCATGAGGCAAGTTTTGTACGATTTTACGACCCTCACAGAATGCTTTATGCCACTCAAATACTTGCCTTCTCGAGTCCTCAAAACACTTTTGTAACATTTTGAATGATTCCGTTGCCGTTATTCCATTGGAAACACAAAATTTCAAGCAATCTCGTTGTTCAATTTTTTTTCTATGCTAAAAGTCGCCATGAAAACTTTTCGCTTCATAAACAAGCAGCTTTCAAACATAGCCTAATTATAGCATCCCGCTCAAACTTGGCATGCATGTCAATGAAAGTGATAGCCAACTTAAGAAGAAGAACCGAACCGATTCGGTTTACCGGTTCAGTTTAAGTCAACCAGTACAGGCCAATTTAATTGTAGAGGTATGATGAATGTTATCGTATGCTATCATATGATTAAAGCGTCACTTTCTTGAACGGCGTCAGCTAATTTTATTCAACATATAATCAAATATTTGCTTTCACAACTGTCACAAAACTGTTCCGCTATAAAAATTATAAAGTACATAGTGTACTTAATAAGTCTGTATCTAAGAAATAGTTGGAGCGCTGCCAACTTAGTTCCAGTAAAAAAAAAAAACAAAAAAATGTTTTAATTGATTTTAATCTTTGTCCTAGAGAATGCAAGTGTATATTTATTGTACATTTCTTGAAAGGAAAACTGTTCGTTCATATTTTCACAAATGACAGAACAGCTGATGATAAATAGGCTTAATTTGTTGAAAACGGACCGATTTCACAGAACAAAATATTGATTTATACTGTCATTTCGTTTTATCAGTGTTAAGTTGGTGAGAAAACCAAAATATTTATTTCGCAATCACAATACCTCATTCGGATATTATTGCAATGTTAATTGCATTAAGAGTATTTAAAAACCAAAACGAAATGCTTATCCGGACATGTATCGAAAACAGTTTCATCTTAACTAAAGAAATTATTCAATACAATACATTGGAATAGAGTTTTCTAATGATGTGATATCTTCAAGTGACCGTGACAGTGACACGGTCGTTTTCACAATATGATGAGATCATAACTAGTACAATTTTATTCAGTATTTACACAGTTCATCTGCATGAGAATAAGGGGCGTACAAATATCAAAATTTGAAGATTCTGCTTTTAGAGTCTCCGAAATCTAAACGTTCATATAGACAGACATATTTATGGTATATGTCACGCATGTCCTATGAGTACAGAGTGTACAAATTTATAAATAAGTTCAAGATACATAAATATTTTCATACGTTTCTCGAATAAATTTAACACGAAGTTTGTAACACGTGAAAGTATAGAATATCCTATAAACTTCGTTATTCCTATATGCGCATATTCAGCTAGACAAAACTAATCTATCCAACTATGTATGTATGTATATGTATCCAACTATGTATATATCCAACTGTAACTTATTTACGTTGTGTACTGGAACATTCGTTTAGCAAATGATTACAAAAATCTACATTCTGGATTTCGTTTGTTAATGAAAAAATATTGAAAACGATAACGTAATGTTTAAGTTATAAGTTATAAGTTGTGGCGAACTTGGTTCTATAAAAGAAACAAACAAACAAATAAAGAAACCATATGAAAAGACAAGAAAACTAAGCAAAACAAATAGAAAAGTCTTTCGATTTACTTGCTTTTCAATAGTGCTTGTCTCGTACATCTCTTACTTACTTTAGCTGCCGCTCCGTTTGCACTCTTCCAGAAAAAATCAATTTTATATATTTTTTTCTAGCTGCTTATGAACTTTCGTATATACAGTTGCAACTGCTTCACTTGTACATACTAGAGCACAAACCATAAAATTTTTCAATATTTTTGTAATATGAGAAGCATATCGCTCATTTAGTCTCATTGGTTCTCAGTAATACTATCTTTACAATAATATAATAACTTTTTTACAATAACTTGATCTTTGCGCAAGCATTTCGTTTTTTTTTTTTTTTTAATATGCAGTGTCTGATTTGGTTTGTTTGGTCTCACGAAAACATACGAAAATGAAAACATTCAAGTTTATAAATGTCTGGCTTAGTTTTTTCGTATGTATTCTTGCAAGTCAGTATGTGTCTAGTTGCACTGATGCTCAACTGAAATTTTATATGGACATTTTCTACAAGTCTTAGATGATCATGTATAAAACTGACTCCCACTAGAGTGTATAGCCATGCAAATTCACGGCTAACTTTTAAGGGAGCATACATTTATCAGCTGCAAAATTTTTGAATGCTTCCTTTTTAGTACCACAATCAATAAAGGCTTTAGGTTCCATATTCAGCCATCGTGCACCCAGAAGAAATTCTACCAAGTCTTAATAGATTTCAAGCATTATTAAACTTTACAAATCAACCTACTTATTAAGCTTAAAATATACGTTCACAAAAGGGTTAAAGCAGTCAACAAATTTTTGGTAGCTTACCAAAATATCTGCAATCTTGTTTTCGTTAAATTCAGATGCAGTTGTTTTTTGCTAAAGCCTGATTGCATTATTGCAGATTTTGCTTTTTTAATATTTTAATTACGGCATTGAGTAGAGTGCAAAAAGAAAAAACGGTTTTAAAAAAAATAAAACTGCATAAAATGTGAAATATCTTTGTATCTGATAAATGCGTGTGGCGACAACGTCAGGCTTCCTACCAACCTCCGCTTACATATTTTAAACGAAATTTCGCATTACAGCAGCGCAATCAGTTAAGAAAAAACTTGTTTCTACGGGAGCATCCATCACCTTCAGCGCAGCTTCATTGTTATTATGATTATGGGCATTGCAAGTGCAAGTTTCCTCTCTTTTTTTATTTTTTGTTGTACTGCACGGCATCCTTAACTGCATCATAGCATGAATAAAAGAAAAAAATTAAAAAATGTAAAGAATTGATGACTACTCAATATTTTTTTATTGGTATGTCTGCAAGTTACATGAAATTTAATGAGTTTTCGGTGCGATATTTTTGTTTTGCTTTTTTCGCTGCCTTTGTCTGAAATTTAATAAATAATGCAACTCAGGTACGTTGAAAACATGCGCGCCGCTTGTATTCTACAAAAATTGTGCACATATGTAGGTCAACTGCAAAGTATCTGGAAGATGCATTTTTTTATTTTTTATTTTGAATGCAACATGCAACATGCAACATGCGTAAGCTGACGCTGCTCTTTTGGCTGTCTGAAATTTAATTCTATCGCTTAATAGGTAAACTACATGCATTCCTTAAATTGAATTAAAACGAGCTGCGGCCATTGATCGTGTGTGTACACACTGCCGCATATTGTCGTGTGAGTGCCATAAAGAGCATTTGCTGCTGAGTATGTGAGGTGACTTCCAGATATGCTACACGCATGTCTGCATCAGCATCGTCTGTCCTATTCTGTCAGTATCTTGTTAATTAATCCCATGAGATTTACTCTGTGCGCCGACATCAAACATCAATTGTTGTAGCAAACTAAAGCTCAAGTCCAATTAACTGAACATTTATAAGGCATAACAATTAGTTGTTGAGTCGTACAAAGCCTGCGAGCTGTTTCTATGACTTTAGCTACTTATATTGCAGCGTTATCGATGGTGTTCATGTCGCTAAACATCACAGATAAAATAGTTGGTTGGCTGAGAATAGTTGGCAATATGTGGAAAAAAACTTAGAAAATTTTATAAATTTTTTGTAATAAAATCAATAAATCTACTTGCACGCGTGACAACATGCAACGCGTTGTGTGCAGATAGATTCAGTGTAATGGCTTCAACATTGCTGTTGATACATAGCCGTATATGCAACAAAGTGCAACTAATTTTCAAGCCGTGTCGCTATTGTAACAATTTGAGTGTTATAATTGCATATGGCTGAGTATATGCTCAAATAAATCGATCGATTATTATCAAATTAAAATTAGAGAATTAAAATGTAGCCAGGAGCAAGGTTCGACACAGTTTTTATGTGCAGTTTAAATTACCATAACATATATATAAAGGATTCTATATAAATATTGAATTTTTGACTGTCCAAGAAAAACACAAACTGTCAGAGTTCTCTAAAGTAACCAATTCCGAGGATTCTTTCAAAACATGTGTATAGTTCCTTCTAGCAAATAAAGAATAGAAAAGTAAATGTCAGTATAAACAGATACAAGCTACTACAAATAAGCAGCTTTACTTGTAAACATGAAAAGCATAATATGGCCAATCACAGCGAATATCAGAAAAATTGTCTGTGAGTGTTAAAATCTGCAATAAGTTTAAAAAAGAAAGCAAACCGAAAAAAGTGAAAAATTAAGGCTAAAAACCAAGTAGGCTACCACACATATATGAGGCGTGAAACGCCTATTTGGACATGCATATGTCAAAAGGCCATCTCAAATCAACCTACATATCGATATGCAAATTATTACTGCACACCGTGATACCAAATCCAAAGAAGCTAAACAAAAATTTTGATACTGAAATATATTTTTTTTTTTCAAAAGCATATTCTTGATCGAACCCAAAAAAAAAACTGGTTACAAATTCAAAATGTCATGGATATTACGTTTTGAAGGTCGCTGTTTACGAATCTGACGTCAAAAAACCCGAAAACAAAATGGCGGACTTAACTTTTAAAAGTTATTCAAACGAAAAGGAATTCAATATGAAAAGATTTTTGAGGTCGCTGATTACAAATATGATGTCAAAATTTACGAAAACAAATGGCGGTCTCAAAATGTTGGACAAATGGTGATAAAAGTCAGTCAATCTAAGTTAAGATTTAACTATTCTGACTTATGTTTAAAAATCAGCTACCTCAAAAAATATTACTGAGGACCTATTACTCTGAATGAATATTATCATATTCCACCTGAGTAATGAAGAAATTTAATTAAATTTTGTAAAATTTATCCATCATACTGGATGCACCATTTTATATTTTGATAATCTGAATTGAGTATCGTAATCACCGATACTAAATTCAAAATGATTGAAAGCGGTTTTTTGGAAATGTTTTCACCATTTTGGGTTCTCTATTTTGTTTTCGTTATCAGCGACCTCAAAACCTTCAGTATACCAAAATTCATTTCGATTCAATAACTTCCGGAAAAATAACAGCCTCGAAAACATATACCCCATGATAGTTTGGATTTTTGGTCACCTGATTTTCGGAATATGGGCAGGGTGTCCCAAAAGAAACTTCACATTTGATTTGCTGATTGCATGAACGCAACTATTCAGTGGGGCGCGGGGGTATATCAATCGGTAGCCTAGCTTTTGGGAATTTAGTCGCTGTGGAGCGTTTCTCGATGATGCGCCAAGCCCTCGACTCATTGGAAAATGGGTCCAGAAGTTTGAAGAGACCGGATGAACGCTGGAAAAATCAAAATCCGGGCGTCCAAGGTCTTCGAGAACGTTCGAAAACGTAGATAGTGTTACTAAGTCTGTTCGTGACAACCTGGACCTTTCGTTTCGGAAGCGTGCTGTTGCTTTAAACGTGCATAGATCATCAGTGTTCCGCATTTTTAGCAACTTCACACACGTCCAACAGGTCTCTACCACGAGTTCATGAAATTGTTCCTGGCAAATTGATCTCCAGGAGAGGAGACATAAATTGGCCTCCATGAAATCCCGATTTAACCCCTATGGACTTTTTCCTGTGGGGTTACGTCAAATCTGAAGTTTACGGCAACAAACCGACTTCCCTGGCACAATTAAAAGAAAATATCCGTCACGAAATGGCAGCCATCACGGAGATATTTCGAACTAAATGTCATACATTCTTCATACAAAATTTGCATTTATAATGCGAGTCATTCGAATGTGATATCTTCGAAAAAAAGTCATTCGATCAGAATACTTGTATGTTATCGGTCCGAGAAAACTAATTTATCATTGCCAGCACTAAACATAAAATAAAGAAAACAGCCGAACCCCTATTTCCACTGTTTCTTTGAGCAAAATAAGATAAAATGTCATTCAGACATACTAGTTGCGCAATTTTGTCATAAAATTTTGTTTGGCAAGATGCAACAGATGATATAGAATAAGTTTGTCAAAAGTCATTCGATCAGAATACTTGTATGTTATCGGTCCGAGAAAACTAATTTATCATTGCCAGCAATAAACATGAAATAAAGAAAACAGCCGAACACCTATTTCCACTGTTTCTTTGAGCAAAATAAGACAATTTAATAGAACATCATTTTTTTCAAAAAGTAAGTGAAAATATGTGTAAATGATCTATGTATAAATGTCCTATTAGTGTCAATACTCAAAGCCAGAAAATGCACTCTAAAACTTAAGTTATAAAAGTAATCCGATTATAGATAACTTTTAAATTACATAAACGTATAAAATTTCATATATAGATAATGTATCTATAATCTTTTAAATAATCTGTAACCTCCATGACACTGTGTGTATGCTACACCTTCGTGCATCGATGCTCGATTCTAGTTTATGTTCGCTGTCAAAATTGCATTTTGTCAGAAACTGACAAGCACTCCCATGTCCATCATGTTCAATCACATTCACTTGTTAGTTGTTAGTTTAGACGCTTAACACGTTAAGTAAGTAAGCATCTCAAAAAAAAATTAAAAAACTATGGTAAAAGACATCAGTGGGAAAGAGTAACTTGTAACATTTTATATTAGCAATAATCAAAATACAAAAAAAAAAAAAATGCGAAACAATATTGTACAAAAATAAAATCTAAAGGCAAGCTACGACTTACTACGACAAGCAGTCAGCTAAAACGTTCTAATAGATACAGCTGCAGTGCAGTGCGCGTACAAGTAGATACAAGCAGCTACTAGCCGGCGACAGCCGACAGAAAGCCGACAAAAATATGAGCGTGGAAATAATAAAAATCATTGCAGTTTTTCTTTTTTTAGATTTTTTATTTATATTTATTTGTGTCTAGTGGTTGTGGTTGTTATTGTTGTTGTTATTGTTATTGTTATTTGCAAGTACAGCGGATACTTTATTTTCGTTTTGTAGCTATAAAATAGTTTTGTTAATTATCCAAACAGATTTGAAATACACAAATTAAATGATACAGCAAAGTGGGCACTTGTGAGAGAATTTGTGGGCGTTTTTGGCGCTTTATTAAATAAAGAAAATATATAAATATAAATAGTTATAGATACAAATTTTATTTAGTATTATTGCAGCAGTTGGATCTTACTTAATATACTTATGATAAACATGATAAACATTGAGTGCAAACGACTACTTTTAATCCATTAACATAATTATCAGTAATTTTAGGCAAAAATCAAGTTTAATTAAGCAAATTCAACGCACATTTTTTGTGGTTCACACGACCCAAGTAACAAATCAAAATCAAAATCGAAATCGAAATAGAAATCAAAATCGAAAAGGTGCTAAACATGTTTATGCATTTAGGTTTCTAATTAAAACCAGTTCATTTATTTACCACTTACCAGATACTCATATATATACATATATATATATATATACAAATATAGACAAAACTACATAGACATATGATATACAGTCAATATAAATCAGTTAAAACAACGCGCGAACGCTGATTTTGACGAATTTTAATGCAAGTGTCAATATTTATTTGCTTTTAAAG
Organism: Leucophenga montana; assembly: GCA_035044765.1. Classification (NCBI taxonomy): domain Eukaryota; kingdom Metazoa; phylum Arthropoda; class Insecta; order Diptera; family Drosophilidae; genus Leucophenga; species Leucophenga montana. The sequence continues at coordinate 584,198 of JAWNNQ010001780.1, read as the reverse complement.
CGCGATTCGTTACTGAAATAAAACATTTAAATGTCTGGCTGTGAGCACAAAATCAAATTCGCAAAATGTCATAAATCTAAAAGTAAATTTGCATTTAACAAATACGCATAATAATAATTGTAAATATTAGTTGAGGAGCTAAAGCAGCCGAAGTAAACCTTGACATGTGAGTTCTTTTTTTTGGATTTTGGCTGCTATAATTCGTTATTAAGACTTGAATCAATATGTTAAATTATTTAAGCTTAAAGTTTTTTGCTATTCTAAAAACAAACAAAAAGAAAAGTGTGAAGCATTTCCATTATCAGTTCAGTTCGTCACTCGTCGAAATCTCTTTGACAACATTAAGTTTCTTAAGTGCTGTGCTTACTTTTACAGCTGCTAAGATGTCCTTTATTTATTCTATTTTTTTGTTGCTTCGATCTTCTGTTTATCTAATCAATAATCGAGAAACAAAAAAAAAACAAACAAAAATAAATGTCAAAATAGCAAACGTGCAAAATCTGTGGGGACACATACTACACAGCCAACTGAGTGAGTGAGTGTGTGAGTGAGTGAGTGAGTGAGTGAGTGAGTGAGTGAGTGAGTGAGTGAGTGAGTGAGTGAGCGACTTAGAAAGCAACTTAACGCTTAAGGGCAAAGTTTAAAAGTTGTAAGGACAACAAGAACGCATCGAACGTGCCATGAAATGTTTTAAGTGACACAAAGCAAACATCACAGAAACCCACAAAAACCATATACAACATTTTTTATAAGAACATAAATACAATAGTGGGTTGACAAGTAATCGGACATGACAATAAATAGCTACAGTATTATTAAATCAAAACTGAGATAGCCAAGATGTGCTGAAAATTATTTATATTGATTACATTAAAATGGTAGAGTGATCACTAGAGAATGTTAGTCAGAGCTTTTGGATCGTTTCGATGCTAGTTTAAATCAAAAACGAACGCATTCAGTAATTCCTCACATTCACCATTTCTCACTTTGGCCACTTGGGACCATGGCACCACGTATTTCCTTTATTTGATATTCTTTATAATTATTGGCTTTAGATCCTAAAATATATTTTTTTTTTCTCGTCAATGCAAGACCCGAGAAAAACTCTGCCCCACCCCGAAGTATGCTCATGGCCATAAAACATTACAATCCAACTCTTCTGCAGAATGTTTGGTATGGCCATAAAGTATGTAAGTCTTCCAAACTTCTAACGGATACACACTTTCCACGCTGTACAGAGACATCGCCCAAAGTGACTCCCAGAAATATTAAGTATAGTTGGCATATTGTCTCTTTGGAAAAAAATACTCAATAATAATACAAAAATAATAAAAAATACTCAATCACAGTATCATCCCAAAGATGCTGCACTCGTTCCATATGGTATTTATCGCGTAACTCCGATAGTTGCTCAGCAGTTGAATCTCCTTGAATTATGTTCATATGGCTTGGTGACAGGGTTGTATTTACACCAAAGACAGGCAATATTGGACAAATCACACTCAAGTCTTACAAGTCTTACATTTTTGCTATGGACTCTAAAGCGCATTCTCTACACAAGAGAACTTTTGGGAAGATGCTGTCTCTTAAATTCTTAGCATGCATACCTTAATGAAAACTCTTCAAAGACAACGAGGGTAGTCAAACCAATTGAAAGATCACTACCTAACCCCTCTAAACGTTGTTAGACATTAAAGGATAACTGAAAACTAACCTAATAAGATTGTCACTGAGTCATCTATAAATTGAAGTTTTCGTGTGTAATCAGAAATAGGGAAAGATAAGCAGAATTTAGAGATTAGATACTAACCAGGGATTAAGGTGACTCCCAAGAAGAACTCTCTTTTATGTCTTCTCACCTTAAACCGCATACAATTACAACTCAATCAGGGAGATGTAATGGTCATGACTTATGCAGATGGTATTGTGGTGCTGGTTTTCGGTCCGTTTCCTGACATGATAAGCAACATCATGGATAGGCTACAAAGTGTGGTCTTAAGGTCAACCCAGAGTATAGTCTATTTATGATATTCAGTAACATAAATTAATTTCGTCTTATAAGGGATCAGAGACTTGCTCTTTCCGATCGAGCAATTGCCTTATATTCTTCATGCCACCCCACACATATAGCGAAGTTGAGCTTTGCTTAGTTGATCAAAGTGGAAAATTCAAACGCACAAAAAGCAATGAGAGACTGCAGACAACGTCATCTGACAATTCCGCTCGTAAGCAATAATGCTCGTTTACAGCTTACGCACATTAACAGTATGCTTCGTATAATGTTTCTGTCTCATACATTGATATATCTATCTATATTTATATTTACTGCTTCTCTCGCACATTCCTCTAACACATTTTTTCTCATTTCTTCATGAACAATTTCAACTACTATTATAAAGTGATAATCTTCGCTTACAATACGCTATCTGTGTGCGCGGTATTGATGGCTTAGTTTTGCATCGAGTAAGCGCAACTAAACTAAACTCAATTTCGCTCCGCGATGGCCCTTGGCTCTGTACTAGCACTCTACTCAAACTGACGGTTTAGATACGGTAGTATTTCAGCTTCGGGAAGTTCCCAAACTTGCATTGAAGTTGGAATCCAGCGTGTGTATTTTGTCAGAAAAGTCGCCTTTATTTGCTCACACTTCATGAACATAGGCAGAATCTGCATAATTGCAGAAATCTCAAAAATACTTAGCGCAAATTCTACCCGCTACCATGCAATGGTCAGCAGCTATTACCGAACTAACTAGGCTAAAAAAAAAGTTATGTTTTCTTACAAACACAGATCGATTACTTAACAAACCGCCCACGTACTATCACCTACTACCTCTTAGTGCCACATCAAGTTGAAAAAAAAAAAAAACCTAAGCAGCTACTATGTTTGCTTTAGACATTGTTGAAAAACTTTTAAACAAACAATTGTTAGGCGCAGCACAAAATACAATAAATGTGTGTATGAGCTTAGAAAAATTGACAATATCGCTAGAACTGACAATGCCAACAATAAAAACGCACGGAATTCACACAAATAAACACACCAACCAACAACAAACAAACATACGAACAGATACTCGTACTCCCAGATACATTTTGATAAAGTTATTTTGCCTATGGCATACTTTTAGGCGCATAGTGCCAACTCGACTCGTCTCGATTTGACTCGCCTTGACTGTAGGCGTCCTTGCTCCGTTCGAGCGTGCTTGTGAAAAAATTTCACTGCGTGTTTAGATGCGTAAGAAATTTGATCTTTTGTTGTTCCCAAAAGTGTATAGATGTGACAGACGCGTTAATGGATTTTTTTTTTCTACGCGCACCCCGACCCCTTTTTGGTACTTTATAACTTTACAACTTGCTGAAAATACATTTCGACGCAAAGCCGTGAAAACATGCGATAAGCCTGGCTGCGTTTGCATTTTTTCGCACAACATTTAACGCAATCATTGCTCGGGGGCAGATTAAGCTGTTGATATTTTTTTCAGTATTTTTAAAATGCAGTATTAGAAATTCATATTGCGTAAAGTCCAATAGGATTAAATTGAGCACTTAATATAAAAGAAAGAAAATGTAGAAATTAATATTCTCAGGTTAGCCATTATGACTTGAATAAAATTTATACATTTGGTACACAGAACTCCGAAAATTTCGATAAATTCTTTTCCACTATAGTAAATACCTATACTATACTTAATTTGCGTCACATAAGGATATGCATACAATTTATTGATTAATCCACATCCCATTGTATACCATTGGAAGGTACATTTATAAGTTTCTAACAAGAGCAAGCAATATAAGAAATTATTATGAAATTTTTGTTACAAAGAATGTTTTAGTCACGGAGTCGCGTAATTTGAACTCAGCTATGAGATCTCCTTAGTCCGCTGACCGCACATTGTAAATTTCGACCTCTTATTCTCAGAAAAAGCGCTCTGTGTATCATATACATGTACATATATTAAAGAGTAAATGGGTGTTACTTTCCAAGCAACAAAACACAAGCTAGTCACAAGGTTTTGCAACAAAAAAAAAAAGTGCAAAACTGCGCAAACAGCGTTGTGAGCACACTTGTCCAAAATAAAGTGGTGCAACTCAATTACTTAAAACTTTGGTTTTTTTTTGTTTCGTTTCGAATTGCTATTACATTTATTAATATTGGAGTATAAAGTGAATAAAACTACTTAAGAAATATAATTAATTGAGGGTATGCAAACTGCACTACAAATTATATATTTTGATTTTCAAATTTGCAGATATGCCGCCATCGACGAGAAGTTGTTGCTACCACATAAAAAAATACCAAATGCACGAAAAAATACCAAAATTCGCGCTGCTTAATTTTCGAAATAACTTGCAGCACTGTTTTTGTAAAGAAATTGTTGTTCAGTGGTCTGGATTCAGCAAAGATGTGCAAGATTTTTCAGTGCAAAGTGTTGTTGGTTGAACAACATTTTAATTGATTTGATGCACTGATATAATGTTGCACAACCTTGTGAACCTTAATAGTTTGAAAAATGTCGTGCACAATTGCAACAAAAACGTGCTACATTACAACTGTTCGACTGGAAACTAAGAAATTCTTTACATGACGAATAGACTAAATAATTCCACCAAAATCTATCGTCAATAAAAAAGCGCTTTGAAGAAAAGAGCCAAGTCGGAATACTAGTTAATTACTGCTGGCAATTTAAGACAGACACTGATGATTCGGTTTATAAACGCTTGAGATCATCAATCATTTTTAACCCTTACACAGGAATTGCCTAAAAATCAATTTTTCACCAAACATCGATTTTTTTTTCTTTTTTGGTATATTGTAACACTGTGCTATAACTAATCTGTTCGTAATTATACAGGTATACAAGCGGACCAACATGTAACGCTCCGGTCTGCGTGTCGTAACTATGTGCAACGATTATATCCTTTTCGCGGAAGCTGCTAGAAATAGGATATTAGAAAGTTAATTTACTCTCACATCTTTTTCCACCTTCAATTAATCCATCAATACGCTTCCAGCTGCCATTAAATATCACAATTTTCATTGCTTAACAATATTATATAACTATTTATAAATAAGTATGTTTATCAAACGAATTGTGTGTTTATTCTGCCTTTTCTACAGCTAATCATTTCCTACAGCTAATCAAATTCATTTCGGTTATATTTGCTTTTCCGTCTACCTTAAAAGTTGCTATGACAAAAAGTATACTATGAGCTACTCGAACTTTCATTTTGTATATCTTTCTTTCGCTACTCTGCCTATTGGCAAAAGGACTTTTGTTTCGAAAGCAATATCAAAAGCACACAATTTTGCAACACTGAAATATAAAATAACGAGTAAAAAAGTTCGTCACTTAGCCAATTCAATTTATTGAACTTCTCAACTTTCAAAAACTGTGCGGGCTGAGAGTTTTTCGGTGGAAAAAATCAAAAATGTAACTTGAAAACTTATCAAAAGAAAAAAATCATAACAACCAATACGAAAAATCAAATAGAGTCCATGCAACCAAACCAAACCAAAACAAAACTTTTAAGCTAACAGCAAAGTTATGCAAACCGAAAAAAAAAAACAAAAACCAAACCGTTGACATTTTATGCCCTCCGCACATATTTTAAAAAGGATATTTTAAGTTTGTCCGAAGGCTTGTAATGTATTGAAAGCGTCTATAAAAAGTGAAACGAGTTCATCTATTCATGTGCATCTTTGCATCTCTCTGTCACTATGAAAGTTGAGATCGCAGCGACTGTGAAGGCACATCCATTTAGTAAACTTGAGTAATTGGACTCTCCTTAGACCTCATCAGTTGAAGTATGTGGAATAAAGGTGCTAAGTTTTCTGTAAAGTATAGCTCCAAAAAAAATCCTATGCCCCATTTTTGAGATACTTTTATGAAAAACTAGTTTTTTATGTTAAATTAATCAGGCCGCTCGACATAGATCGGGCTCCTCCAAATGGTCTAAGATTGTTTTGGGCTTGTATTTTTCGGTTGGTTTCGTTTAAAGATATGCAGCTTTGAAATCATTCCGTAGAACCAATGAAATGTGCCAGACTTTCGAGGTCTGCAAGAAATTTTTGCCCGAGAAACCGGTTACGTTTTCTTAGAAGTGCAGGAGGATACTTTCCATCTTCTCCGCATCACCATCACCATGGTGGTATGAATATATAAGAAGATTTATTTCCAGGAGTCTAGCTGCGGTCCTGGCTGGTGTGTGCTTTAGGAAGATGCCTGCGGGCTCCACATTCATTATGACGTCTAAATCCGTTTGGGAATGGATCGCAAATACCAAGTTGTGCTTAAACAAGCTGCTCTTTATACTTTGAGGACGTTGAGTAGATTAGAATTGGTACCAACCACTTTATACCACACCAAGGCTCCATGGGTTAGTAGAGGCCTGACAACTATCAATGTTATACGGTTTAATCGCCCATTTTCACTTTCAAACGTTCTTTTACAGATGTGGAAGGCACCCATTTAATTCTTTCCTCAGATTTTCTCCTCCAGCAGAGTTACAGTTACAATGTACCTTGTAGTCGTATACACTCGCCTGCAGCGTTATTTTTTGTTTTTTCTATTTATTGCGACATTTCCAACAGTGGTTACGAATGAAAACAACTTTTTTTATTTGCCTTTTGTAACTTTTAGACACAGTTTTACAATTCAGTGAGTCAAAAGCGCCTAAAACTATGCCATTCAAATGTTTTTTTTTTATATGTTGTTGAGCGACAAATGCTACTATTTGTGGTCAGCAGAGTGTACGAGTGTATTTGTATGTGTGTGTGTTTATTTGTATAAGCAAATCCAAAAACCGTTTTACAAACACATTTAAACTTGGTTTTGTGTGTTCGTACACCACAAATGAATTAAGCTATGAGAGTGTACAAAATGTTAACTTAACGCCCTAAAAGTATGCTTGCTCATTAAATCTAGTATTCGTGGTCATTTTTCGTATAGAAATATTTCACAGCTGTCAAGCATCATTGAGTAATTTGCATGCATTTGACAATTAAGTTGAAACTTCTTTCTTTTTTTTCCAAGAGTTTTTCGGTTGCTTTGCGGAGCGCCTAATTTTGTGCCACTTTAATTAGCAAAAAGTTTTCGGAACTTTCGGATACCAGGCTGTGTCTTTTTTTTTGTTGCACTCTTGTATTTTATGTACATTTGTTTTATAGACTTTTCGCTTCGTTGTTGTCGTGAGAAACCGTGCAGGTGCGACAACAACGCCACTAAATAGGCAAAATTTGAATTGCAAATAATTTTTGCTTTTTATTTAAAAATTTGTAAGCAAATTATTTTCTTTTTTGCTCTCAAAAGGAACAAAAGTTTTTAATTAAGTTGTGCAAGTATTTTTGTTGTAAATAAGTAGCAGTAGTAGAATTATAAGTTGAATTAAAGTTAAATTTTCGCTTTGGCCAAAACAGCAAAATGTATGCAATCGATTTTTTACTATAATGCTGGTCAAATAGAAACGCAACTGCCAAGTACACTAATGTCTATACTTGACTCTGTGTATGTGTGTGTGTGTGTGTGTGCAGAATTTACAGTACTTTGGGCAAAATGCCAGCAATTCTACGAAAAAAAAATAGTCCAGAAGTATTCTATACATGTACAAATTACGAAGAAATAAAAAGCGACTAGCTCCATTGCAACGTTTCGAAACTGCATTTTTAGTAGTGCACATGTAAGGCGCCCCATGGGCTTCGAAATGCTGCCCACCAGTTTACACAAACTAACACCGACTAACACAGACTAACAGACTGCTGAGCTAACGAGTACAGCAGACAAAGGCCTCCAGTTTGCACAAAATAATCAAATTGCATTGCATGCATTAAGGCGAAAAAACAAATTGAACTGCGAATTAAATCAAAGCGAAAAGTTGAGTTTTATTTTGAACCGATTTCTTTTTTTATATAAGTACTTCGTGGAAGTTTAAAAATAGCTAACTGCTACAGACGAGTATCATATCATAGTCAACCAACTCGAAATAAAGTCAATTAATTTTGCATTAAGACAAAATACGAAATTGTCATTTTCATTTTCATGATGGTTAGCGCTTTAAACGGAGACCATCTTCCAGATAAGTAGTCACTATGAAACGAATATCTCAAATACAATTCAAGAGGTATAACTACCGTACACATTGGTAGATTGTCAAAGTTTAAACCTATCGACCGAACGAGCTTGCATACATACATTGCACTGAGGGCTGAGGGCCAAGCAATATGAATGCTTGAGATAAAAAGAGAAGCATGGACTCTGCTTTTGTAATTATTTGAGACGCAACTTCGAATTACTCTGTACTTTCTCTAAGCTTCTTTATTTCAACCATATGGGCTATAATCCGATCTGGTCATATGAGAAATATTATTGTATAATTGATGTAAGTTACACTTTGACGCTTGCAGCTCAATTGTCCATAAAAGTAAATATTTTTCTTACAAATACTGGAAAAAGGGTCCAATCAAGTACTATGCGGAATTTTTTATTGATAAAGAAATGAATCTGTCGTTTTTTTTTTTTAAGTTGGAAGACAGTTTCATATGGGAGCAACCTCTTATACTGGAGTTGTAACGTTCACTTAATACAATTTATCTGATTGGTGCATAGAATTCTAAATATTCAAACTTATAGGCTCTATCGCTTAAAGTCTTTGAGATCTTTTCGTTCGAACAGAAGGTCAAACAGACGGACAACCGGCTACGCCTCCTACGTTTTCCTTATCAGCAAAATGCAAATAATCAAATCATAATTAGACAACAAAACATTTTCCGCCAGTTTTGCCACTTACTGATAAAACAAAATGATTGACAAAATATTTCGCGCGCAGCGATTGAAAGTTCTACATTGGTTTGTTGTGCTGCAGTAACTGGTCGTACAGCCTTCTCAAGTATCATCTCTTTCACGACAGCTACTATTCCATCAATGTTTACTATAACTGAGATTGAAAAATATCAGCAATTATTAAGAAATGTGTCACTAGTATGACGTTGACATAACATATAAGAAAATGGATAATTCAGATTTTAGTCGATAATAAAATACTATAAACTATTTGACCTGAGCACTCAGCCTCAATTGAAAAGGTTGACTGTCTACAAATTTGATAGAAACTTGTTCCTTTTTTTTTTTTTTTTTTTTTTTTTTTTTGTTTTAACAAAAATCATGTTTTTTTGATTATTTTGCATTAATATTTTTTCTGAAATATGAATTTTAACAGCAACTCACATGAAAATTCAGTTAAGTTTAAAAGGCAGCTTAAGCCATAAAGCTTCATCTATAAGTTCAAAGCGAGACTTAAAGCACCTACATGATAGAGTTCTTGATGTGACCCAAAAGAAAACCATCATCATCAATTTTTGTTTATAGATCTTGTTTATTGATCTTGGCAGTACCATTAAATCGAAACTTTAGTTAAGAGTGTTGACTCGTGTATATGCCATCAATAGTTAGTAAAAATGCAGTAGATTGACTTCTGAATGTGCTACCGAAAATGTTACGTCTTATTTAATACGTAGCTAAAGTTCAGTGAAAATGGAAAGAGATGGTCAGAGTGAACCTACACAGCGAGTTAACAAATCGCACACCATTGACAATGTGCTGAACTGCTCGACAAAATTTTTCTAAAATGCTACTATGATGCATCACTTTAATCTTGTGTTCAGAAAACATGCTTCGGGAGAAAATGCTGTTTTAAAATAAACTTTTAGGGCTAGTTTTTCAATGTGCAGTTAAAATTTAACTGTCTGTTATTATGCCGATCAACCTAATTTTTTTTTTTTGAGTTGTGTAATAACTGGCGTTTAAATTTTAATAAGGCATACGAAAATTTGTCTTAAATATATTTTGGAAAATGTTTTCGTTAAGCTAATAGTTTGTAGGAACCTTTCACTTTTCATTTACATTACAAACACAGCACATATACTTTTCTACATAATTTGTACACAAAGTTTGTAAAAATTTTGTGTGCAGTAAATTTATAAAGCTTTCTTCTCAGATGCCATAAGTGTTTTACATAATTTAATGTTACCATCCAAACCATTTATCAAGTAAAATCTAATCTAATGCGCGTTTGACCCACTCATGCACTTGCAGCCGCACGCTGACTCCTACTCTGCATACATATACAATATATATTTGATAAATTAAGTGTAGCCTACTTTCAGGCAGTGTATAATAATTCAAAAGCACACGCCGCAACAAACTGGCGCCATTTTGTTTTGCGGACGATTACGCGGGCATTTGAAATTAAAATGAACAGAAACAACAAACTGTTCAAATGTATTTCAAAAACTTTGAGAAATTTAAAAAATTTAACATCACATTTGTACTTGCGGTGCGAAAGAATGAAGAATGAATGTAGTGTATGTGTTTGTGGGTGTGGGTGTGTGTGAAAGAAAGACTTCTATATTGTATATGGAGTGCTGAAAATTGCTAGTCACCAACACGAGTCCTTATATGTATATATGCACGTTTATATACACATAAATATACTCGTATATGTACACACATATATATATATATATATATATATATATATATATATATATATATATATATATATATATATATATATATATATATATTTGCGTTTGTGAGTTCGTTTGTACTTCATTTATTTGCCAACAAAAGTCGCAATTGTATGCCAAATATAAATAATAAGAAAATTGCACACAAATAAACACACAAGACACACACACACACAGCAAACAAAATATGTTACATATACGCACTGACGACATATTGTATGTATAGGGTGAGTTTGTTTCAGGGACGTATTGATTTTTTTTTTTTTTATATATAACTTGATATCTTTATTTACAAAACAACGATTATTCGTTTCCTATTGTAGATATGGTCATTCGATAATGAAATTGACGAATAAACACTTATGAAAAATAGTACTAAATGAACCGAAAACCAAAATAAAAAATTGTGTAGTAGTTTATATAAACTAGATACACTGCGCGTCATCACGCGGTTAGCGAAAATTCGATTAGGTATTGAATTGTAGATAGTGTCCGATGTAATTTAATGATATGGTAGACCTAGCGTGTTCGATGCCTTCGATTAACTCGGTTTTAGTACTATATTGTTTCCGGACCTGTACACTTTTCTGGCCAGCCATCCCCAAACATTCTCGGTGATGTTTAGATCGGGCGAGTATGGTGGCCACTCGAGGAGATCAACTTTTTGGTCCTGAATCCATGATTTCACAGATCGGGCAGTGTGGATTGGAGCATTATCGTGCTGAATTCTTTTCGAAGCTTATTAAGTGGTGGCTCTTGTTTTTTTTTTTTTTTTTAATTTCTGTCTCTGTAGATGTGCAACTTTTCCTAATTACTCGTTGCACAGTTGATACGCTTGCCTTAACACGCGTTTTTTCTTTAATCTTCGTAGAAGAGTCGTGCGAATTTGAAGCTTCCCTCAGTATTGCTCTCCTGCCTGCTTGGGAAACCGCTTGATTGCTACCGCCTTTGAAGTTTTTCCATAGTTTTCTCTATTTTTAAGAAAATTGGCAATCGTTTTTCTGTGCCTTCCAGTTTTTTCCGCAATTTTATGAAAGGAATATAACGGTTCTGCCAAAGAGTTTTTTTTCTTGTGAAATTGCGCTCATATGATGATTGCAAAAACAAAACAAAAATTACGAAGTTGCGTGCAGTAGGAATCGCAAAAACAAATAAGTGGAAGGGAGGGCGCTAACCTGATGACGCGCAGTGTATGTGAGAATGAAAAATTGTGCGAATGTCAATAGGAGATCCTAAAGAGAAGATCCGAGGAGTGCAGTCTTTTAAGTCTTCTTCTAGATAGTCACCTTCAACCTTAGAACTGAGGCCAATGGGTTGGAGTGATGAGGAAGACGACCACTGTGTATCTCGATGAATGATGATTGATCTCCTGCATCACTGTGCGTAGACCAAGATCTCCATGCATAATATTATTTCGCACAAACCAATCGGCTCCACAGATTCTTCGAAGGGCTTTAGACTGCATCGCTTGAACTTTGTTCAAATTGGATTTGGCAGTTGTGTCCCACATTTCAATGCCATATCTCCACTCTTATACCTAGTACTAGTACCTTAGTATTTGCCAAAGATAGTTTACTATAGCTGCGTAACAGCCAAATAAGCCCTTTCAGCTTTCCATAACATGTTGGTAAAACACTAGAGATGTGAGGTCGCAATGTGAGTCGTTTGCCGAGTACCAAGCCAAGAGAGCATACTAGGATGACTTGTGGAATGATACATTCTTTATTGCGAATAGGTGAACTAGTACATCGCATAAGCGAAAAGACGCATTTATTGCGTTTTTTTTTTTTTTGGATTAATCTTGCTATTCTAACGCTTTAACCATGCAGCAAAGCGCTCCAAAATCGACTGCAAACAATTCGCACCGCAAACAGGCGGTGAATCAGTTATAAGAACAGTGGTGTCATCTACATACGTCGCCATCATAGTGCGATGATCGTTGGTAGTTGACATAGCAGTGGTGAATATCGTGTAGAATACGGGTCCTTGGTGTACGCCTGCATGAATATCATTTACTGAAGATTTATCGTCTCGAACTTGCACTAAAAAAGCGGATACGATTCCAGCATTAAAAACTGAGCTATGTGCTAGCACTCCATCGCCTCAAGTGCCCATATGACTACACAATGAAGTTGCTCTGAAAACCAAATTGAATAGATCGCAAGGTCGGAAGTTAACTAATCGGCCTTATGGATATTAACGACAGTAGCACACTTCCACTGCGATGAGAAGTGTCATAGTCATAACAAGAGGGTGAATAGAAATACGAGAAAGTGCTTTGGCTGCTTTGCCGTCAATTCCATCGTAGCCAGGCGATTTCTTGATTTTCAAGTTCTTGACTTCGTTTAAGGTAACATGCCTGATGCGGGAGTTATTGCAATGGGCGTCGCTTAAGACATCATGTATCTCGGTCATATCCTCAGGTTCTGTCAGCTTCAATATTGTGAAATGTCTCTCAAGCTCGTCACCGAAGGCATCCGCCTTTTCCATATTTGTTCCATAAAAACCCTTCAATGATTCTTATTTTTTAAGTTTTAAAATAAAATCACTCAGCAGGATTTATATGTAGTTTAATTGATTATGAATAGAAATATTTGATAAAGGTCTATTTGGTCTTCTGGAATCCTATCATCTTTTTTTCATAATGATTTTATAACTGAATATTGCGTCATCATTTTCAATCCCTGGTTTATTTTATAGCTCTAATTTTCCGACAGGATTTAAACTGTCCTAAATTAATCAGATTTTGCAATGCTATTGTCATTTGCGCACAGTTCGCTTTGAACAACGCCAGAACAACGCTTGCAAATTGTGCAAATTTATATAAAAACATTGGTTCATTTCGAAAATGTTACCGTACACTTAATCTATTTTACGGTCGATATAAACGCCCATCCGAGCGACTAAATCGATTAACCATGGATCGTTTTCGCACCATGTACACTCTAAATAAAAAGTGGTCGAAAATTGAACTTCCAGAATGCCCGAAATCATATTTAAACCTTATAGAAAAAATTATCTTACTAATAAAGCAAATTTTCAGTTTGAAACTATGTTATCTCAGTATTTGAATTCAATTCAAATCCAACTCTAAAAAGCAAACACCCTATACAGAAGTATTTTTGCCATTTCAGCCTTTTGTTTACTTGTATTTGTCAGACATTTGTCATTTCAATACCATAGTCAGACATACATGTAAGAGTGAGAGAATGAGAGAGAGAGAGAGAGAGAGATATTACCAAACAACAGACAAAGAGTGAATGAGAGGTAGATACCAAATGGCCGCAACATTTAATGAAAACATGACGTTATACATTTACTACTTATGGTAAACTTTTGCAACCATATTTTTCTACAATATTATCCTTGAATAGCGTCAGCTTATTTAAATTCATACACCGCACAACGTTTGGCCAACGTTTGACTTACTTCAAATTATTGCAACGAACGGGAGAGGCGGTGTGGTGCACGTCGAGTACTCCTAAGAATATAAGTGGCGCCTGAGTAACGTCAGTCTGGAATTATTTGCTTTGATAATGTCTTAAATGCAAAGTATATACTTAGAATTACTTGTGAGAAAGAAAACTAAGGAGTTCTTGGAACAATTTATATTAAGATTATTTGTATAGTAATGTGCGAAAAATTCTGAAAATTCGAATAGTATCTTAATAGTATATTGTACGCATGTAAATTGATATAAGCAATAATTGTAATTTTTTTTAATAGAACATAAAGCTACAGCAAATGACCTTTATTACATAGTATCGTATCTAAACTTCAATTTTAAAAATTTCTATAATTTAACATAATTTCTAGAAGCTTCAAACTTAGTATGAGAGTTAGCATAATCAATTTATTGAATAACAGAAGTCAGAAGAAAATCATAGCTTGTATTATGTGTACATACTAAATATATTTTCCATTAATCGAGTTCATCTAGTTCATAGACCTTTTTATATAAGAAGTTGGCTTTTTTCCCAGCACATGAACATATATCGATCATGGCCGCACTTAGGATACCACACCAGTCGCTTTTGACTTTTTCGCGCTGGCTCCAGTCGTTGCCAATATCAAATTTGCAGAGGTCATTCCATACCTAGTCTTTCGAACCTAAGCTCGTTTGCCCTCTCTTACACTGTCCACAAATTTTGTTTCATGCCGCAAGTAAGGAGCTTCGGGGTTCATTCGGATAAGATGACCAGCCTCATCATATAGCTCAGGCCTCACATGGATCCCAAAAGTCTTCGTCAACTCTAATAGATCCAACAACACTACGAAGTATCTTCCTTCCTTTTTGCCTTCACACTTCAAGTGGGCTCTACTTCTAATTCATTTGCTAATCCCAAAGTAGGATCAAATAGACACAATTTTCTACAACATTGAAGTGGAAATTCTTCATACTCACAAACCGGCAAAGACGCGCCGATGCTTTGCAAGTGGACACTATGACTCCAGCAGTTTGAACAGTACGTTGGGCAGAATATTATATCCAATTAAAAGGAAGCTTATTCTATGGCAGATCGCGCTGACAGCGCCTGCTGATTTTTATTTTTATTCAGCTTATTAATTACTGAGTCGACCTGGTCTCCAAGAAGGTTAGAGTAGTAACTTCTCCATAGTCTCAGTGATTCCTTCTCCTGTCCGTACTTCCATCCGGAGGTTGGTCTGAGAGTTCTATGCTTAGAGAAAACTTAGTGAAAAAAAAAAACTGACGGTGTAGAATTTCAGTTGGCAATATGACAAATATTAGTTATAATTTTAAATAGGGTGTCCTAACAAGTGAGCACGATTTAATTTAAAAACAAAAAACGCATATTTTTTGAGCGAGTGGTGATATTTTTATTGCATTCTAAAGTAGACATGTTCCGATTGTATACGGAATAAAATATTCGGCAAATGACCCCCGCAGCTCTGAACACAGACCCTTGCTCTTTTCATGAAATTATCTATGACATTTTGTCAAAAATGTGGCTTTATCTCACCGATAACGCATTGAACTTCAATATTGAATCAATTCGTGTAACTGTAACGAATGCCATTCAATTTCCGGTAACATTTGCAAAGAAGTAGGGCCAGATAGTTGCTTGTTGTGGATGTATTTGTTTCTCATGAATTACGTGAGGATTTTCTGAACTCCAAATTCGAAAAATTCGTTTCATCGGTGAAGATGATGACAGAGATGCCACAGAAAATAAATGGCATCAAATTTTAATCGTACACTACTGTTGGGACACCCTGTATCATACCTTGTTTAGCGCATTTGGTAATATACGAGCAGTTTGCTTATAAAAATAATATATTTAAGCACCTCCACTGTGATTTGTTTTAATATCTGCTGACATTAGGTGATCTTGCACTACAATATGTTTGTCATGCATTGGTACAAGAGCCTTTTTATTTACAATAGAGTTAAAGATTCGGATCTCAGTAGCACAATTTGGAGTCAATTATTTCGCCAAAATTTTTTCTTTGATAGCTAAAAACTGTTTAACTTTGTTCCACTTCGCTTGACCGCATACAGTCATCGATGCGCTTCAAAGTACTTTATATATCATTGAAATCTACACCAACCCACACGCAATATTAAGCAACATTATTAAAAGATAAATTACCAAAAATACGGAGAATATAATTATTCATGCGTATTGTTTTTCACATGAACTCCAGTCAAAGCAGATCTTAATGCATTGAAGCATGTAATAAACTCGAAATGCAATTTTTCGCTGACTACTCAGGCAAATATATAAAATATCTCTGCACTCAATTATCTAGAAAGGCCATCGTGATGCACACAAATTGGCAATTCGCTTTGATAAAATCCACTTTAATTTGAAATTACGTATACACGAAAACTTTAAAGTAAATTCAAACCGAAATTGCAAACTTGCAAAAGCAAATAATTTCTGTATGGAAGAAAGTTTAAGCAGCAAAGGAATTGATTGAGTGCAATAATCGAAAAAGTAAAAGTTTTCAATACAAATAAATCAAATAAGTTGCATACTTTACTGGCACAATAAATCGATCGAGTAAACAGGCATTTACAGATACAGATACAGATACAAATGCAACTGCAGATACAGATACAAATCAACAAGAACAACCATAAGTGTATGCAAAACAAATCGAAAGCTGTTGATTTTACAATTTGAAGTGTGCTGTGTAGATTGCAGTTAGCACTTTTAAATACAGTTTGCTAAATGAAGTATATACTAAGTGTTGTATCTAGTTGCTTAAAAAGCCAACCAGACAATTTGACACTTTAGTCTGTAGGTATATACAAAACTTTGAAGATTTGCATGATAATGAATGAACGAAATTCTTGCAGTAAACAAGACAGAAAATCAACAAGAACTTTTCCAAACAATTGTGCAAAACTGAGAAAGAGTTTAATGCAGCAAACCCACTCGAGACAACAAAGCATTACAATTAAGTGCAGCAAGTAGGCTTCTACATGTATAGTTTTTCTATGCAGCAAAGTTACAAAGTTTTGCTGTACATTGCAGCTTGTTGCTGTCAAATCGACCGATGTGGCAATTTCGAAAATCGAGGTCAACATGTCCTCATCTACGATATATTGTGCCGTCCTGTCCTGTAGCATTGCCACACTCTGGTATTTGCTTTGCATGTTGCTGCCGCATTAGTGTATAGCTGTTGATAGACGGCAACTAATCACAGATGCAAAACAACTGCAGCAACTAAGAGCATAGCAAAAAACACACAGTAGCGCGCACACAAAATTACAGAAGAGCTTGTGGCAGGCAGTATTGGTTTGCACACAAAAACTGCACGGAACTCTGAAAAGAAGCACATATGCAAATTAGACAGACGATCCACTGAAATGCAATGAAATGCTATTAGATACAAGTCAGCAGCGTATTAAAGTGAAATTGTCTTTGTGTGTAGCATGTATCGTGTAGATACTCAACTTTCATTTGTGCTTTCTAATCTATTAAATACAATCTGTTGTTAATAGTATTTTCAATGCAGCATATTTAAATTTGTACGCTCTTTTACACTTAAAGTAGCTTGAAGAAGTATCTAGCGGATATTATGCATATTTATTATTTTTTTTTTTCTGTTTTTTTATGCCGCTTTATTACATTGTCTCCACATTTTTCTGAACATTCTGTTTAAATAGCGCATGCCTCAGCGCCGTAACGTATAAAATATAGTATAAATAGTAGGTATTTTAATTACACTCTGCGGTTGCATTGAAAGTAACCACGCTGCAATATACAATTTGCTATGATTTACATTCAATCGATATGTTTTTATTGACAACAATTTGTGCATTAAACCATTTTATAGTGCGGTTGAAAAAATGCTTTAAAAAATCATAGAAGATTGAATTTTTATTACAAATGTGCAGATTTTTTTTTGTCGTTTATTGGGGGCGACAATCAGACCACAAATTAACCTATGAGATACATATTTTAAAAAGTGTTTACAAATCACCGAATGATATATATTACAATAATTGTCATTATATCTACTGTAAAAGTAAGAAGTCTGCTCCTCAACGTTATCCAAGTTGACGTGTCTGTGCAAATTGAAACTTCGAACGTAGCAGTCATATCCAGTGATGAGGCGTAATGGTTTGCATAGATTCCAAAAACTTTGATACCGTATTTCCTGGTAGATGCGATCATTAACTGGTAGATGGGTCTCTAATAAAGCAGAAAACGCTAAATGCTTTTTGGGACTAAAAACATCATTATAATATGAATCTTCTGAATACCCAGATACTTCGCCTTCGTCGCAGCTTAGTGAAAGAGCAGCAAAGGAGACTTTTGTCTTTAAAAAGAAGCAGACGTTCGTGTTGTTTACTTTAACGTTTCACCAATTGGCATACATCTGAAAAGTTTGGAAGTATTTCTGCAGACCATCCGCTGCCTTATACTCATAATCTGAAGACCCAATGTAGAATAGGATGCCATTTTGCATCTTGTATCTGTAGCGTTTTGAGGGGTATGTCTGAGCTGTATATAGAGTACAGAGTGGGACCGAATACATTGCCCTGCTGAAATGCTGTATGCCATACCGTGTTGCTATAGGTCAATGAAGAGGACGTTGCAGTATTCTTTGGCAGTAAAGTGCGTGGGAGTTACTGCATACTGCTATGTCTAGAGCAAGACAAAAACTGGCGATGCGGGATAATGTTCCAAGAATCAATGAAATCACCAAGTCAAGCAACGATTAGAGTATCCCAGATCTTCGAAATTAAAGTAAATGGGGGAGGGGCAAATCGGTCTTGCATTGTAAAAGGAAGTTTTTCACTCTCAGAGTTGATTAACAATGCATGATTAAAAAGAACCTTAGCGTCCCAGTACAGATGACATCGTGGCCACGTGCTTTGTTTCTGATGAGCTTCTAGAAAGTGTAGGCAACCTCTTCCAGCGATTTTTTATGGTTCCATCGTCGCTTTCACAAAAGACCTGATCAGCGTAAAGCAACATTTCGTAAAACATTTCCCTGATCTTAATCGTCTAGGGCACCATCTATCGCTGGTGTCCACAATTATATCCATCATCTCCTAGACGAAATTATTTCATGAAATCAAGTGAAAGAAAAACATACGGTTTCGCATTGAAATTGATTCACACTGAGAAATGGAAAATGTTTTTGAAAGAAAATTGAATGAATTTTGTTTGCCCTCAGTACTGTGTGTTTCTGTAGCTTACTCAAGTACAACATTTTCAAGCTTTGAGAGTGCTATGCAGAAACCACTTGATTTGACTTCGAAGTTTCGTGAATTTTGTACTTGGTCAACGAAACACATTCTTAAAGCTTTTTTTTATAAAAGATATACCAATAGACCAAAGTCTTTGGTAAAAAACAAGCAAAATATTTGACAAAAGTCGAACATTGAAGAGCGAATCAAGTTGAAAAAGTTGCGAGTTGTACTTTTTTAGTTTAAGCTACAAAAACCTTATGCGATATGGGTGAAGTTCGCAACATTTATTTGCTAAAGTAGAAAACAAATTTTCGTATCTTATTTATTTGCACATGGTCTTAAAGCGTTTTCATCAACACTTCTATGGAAAAAGTTTTGCTACAGCCACGAACAGCGAAAGCAAGTTAAATAAATAATTGTGCACAAATATTTAACGCCTAAAAGACGACAGCACAAAAATGCTTTATACGCATGTCTAATGCCGTACAAACGTGCAACTGCTATTTACGTTGAGTTTTTGTCGCTTAACGTTCACAATTTCGTATTAATTTTTATTTTTGTTGTCTCACTAAATATTAACAGACTTGTATAACGCACATGAAGGCATTCAAATTCATAAAGACATGAAAAACTTACATACTCGCATGTAAGAGTTATGTTTGATATAAACGAAACTTTAATACGCTTTATAAGCTAATGGTTTATGTGAGCATTATTTTGCTAGATTCAGATAATGTACAAAAATTATATTGTTAAAAAAAAAATTGGCGCCCAACGTGGGGCCAATGAAACTTTAAAGCGAGATCGTTTAGCAATTAACTGTCGCATACGCGAATGTAACTAGTTTGACATGTCACATCAAGCACCTTTTACAACGCCCACTTTAATGCATAACAATCCTTATGACGACCCTATAATACTATTTTTTACACATGTTGTGTAGGGTACAAGCAAACGCAGCAGTTATTGCTTCATATATTGTTGTAGCTACATACAATATACATATATATTTGCATACTTTTACGAGTATTTCAACCGCTCGCCGCTCTAACTCACTTCCATATTTTCGGCAATTTATTTATGTAGGTACTTAATAACGACATCATCAACATATACATACATACGAGCATATATTTATCTTTGTGTATTCGCATATAGAGTGATAAAAATGTCGCTGAATTGACAGCATATTTTATTTTTCGACGTCATCGCTTTCATGGCATGAATTATATGAGTTATGTACACAAGTATGTATGCACATAAGAAAATTTTTAGTCCTCAACTTGAACTTTTTATGCAGCGCCATTTCTTCGGTTTGAGAATTGCTTTCTTTTCATTTTCTTTTGCGTCTTCTATTATTATGCATTAATTTCATTTAGATGAGTTTCCTTCAAGCGTGCTTTCTTTGTAAATATTTCTTCTACGTATGAGCATATGGCATATCTGCATATTTCATGCAATTTGAATGCGCGCATAATGCCAAGAATTTATAACTTGACAATGAGCAGAATACTTACAGGCTTTAAAGTATTTATAGTAATTGAGTGTGACTGTGAATTTAAAGGAAATAATAGTTTACATAACTCAACTGTTACTAGAAATTATAATAGATGATGCTGAAATTTAATGTTTAAATGCTGTGGTGACTTTTACTAAGTCCAGTGGGTATATAGTGGCTTTTTTTATTGGCAGTTTGTGACGTTGCTTTCTCAAAATAGGTTAGAGAAGTTTTTTCTTGAAAAACTCAATGATTTCTGTGCAACTCTATCCAAAAATCGTAGAGTACCGTTGATCTCAGGACGAACTCTTTTATTTTATTATTATTTTTTAATTCTTTTATCATGGTAGAGATCCTCGTTAATGTGTTGGATGCAATGGCCGATGTTCAAGATTCAAAATATAGCTCCATAGTTAAGACGTCGTTTACTTAAACCAAGTTGAACGATCTTTAGCAGAGTTGAGCTGCTGAATTTCTACGTTTTTGCACAAAGCACTCCACCTTAAGCAATTCACTGGACAAACCGTTGGTATTCCAGCATGAGCCATAGTTCTGATGCCAGTTTTTACAGTTAGGAAAGGTATTCCAGCAGCTAATATATTGCATATTTAATTCATAAAAAAAGAGACACATGAAAGACTAAATTAATCCTTAAAGCCAAGTCTTAGACCTAAAGCTAATTATGCTGCATCGCATTCGTTAGCAACAATAACTAATATATGTATATGCAACAATTAAGCTTATAATAAGAATAATTGCTTCGATTACAGAAAATCGGCTAAAACGCCTTAACATATGCAACACTATAACGTACACTGCTCCACTATGCGACTATCTGCCTGTCTGTCTATCCCAACTTAAAGCAGATACAAATGTCAAAATACTAATAAATAACAAACAAATAAATAAAGCATAAGACGACGCCGATGACGATGACGATGAGGACGTCTGGCGTATGATAGTACGTAAGCTTATTATGCGCTGTGCACACATGGCGTATGTGTGATATGATATTCACTACGCTGCACCGCATTACGCATACGTCGTGTGGTGCAGAAAATTAATAATATAATGCTTATTTGTCGTACGTTTGCCTTTGAGCTACTTACTTCTACATCACACTGAAATAGAAATGTATCTCAGTTAAATAATTTGTAGCGCAATTGACAGCAGCAAAAAACTTACACGTAAACATCAAAGAAAAAATATTATTACAGACATTTGACATACGGACAAAGCAAATGTTAGAGGAAATGAAAATGACGTCGTGCATAAAGTAAATTTGCAATTTAAATACACCGTGTATGTATATACACCGCATGGAGCCAAGTTAAACTAAATTTTCAGTGCTACAATTCACTCAACATACAAATTAACCCAAAGTGGTATCCACACGTATGTATGTATGTATGTCCATATATCCTTTAGCCGTTTTGCTTGTTTGCTCGTTTGCTTGCTTGCTTGCTTGCATGCTTTCGTATGTTTGTACTACAAATATAAATACAGCGCACAAAGGACATATGTCGTGTCCTTATAGTAAATGCTAATGAGCGTTTGCTATTTGGTCTTTAGTTAAACACAACCACCATAAACCATCTTACTACTACTACCTTAGATACTTAGTAGCTTAGCGCTGGCTTGTCCTTGTCGCACAGCTGACATTCGGTCTGTACGTCTGTCTGCCTGTATATCTATATGTATTTACCCACTTGTGCAACAATATATTACTAGCTTCCTGTCGTAACTCAAATGGAAAGCACTTCTTTTGATTTTGGTTTAGTTTCGTTGAGTGTTTTTACTTTTCTGTTTCACAGTTTTTAAGTGTACAAGAGTTCGTTTCATTACAAATTGAATTAAGCTTTGCAGAAGTTTTGCTTTAACTGAATTTTCTTCTTGACTGAGGATAGCACAAAATTTACTACTTTTAATTTTTTTTCTATACGTGCAGCGCTTAATTGCTTAATTAATAACGAGCAAGGATATCTAAGACACTACAATCGCTACTTTTTGCACTACTTCTTTTCATTTTACTAATTTACACGTTTGCAACACTTTTCCTTTTACAATTTTCTTTACGTTTTTCCTATTTACAAATGGCGCATTTGTCTGCTTTACTTGAGCATATTTCACTTGCTGTTTTTCCTGCTTTTCTAGACTCGTTAGTCCTTTTTTGTTGTATCATTTTCATCGTCATCATGCAAAAGGCGTCAGCATGGCGTCAATAAAACATGGTAAGCACAAAACAAGAAGCTAGAATGACAACGACAATTAAAATAAGCAGCACATGGTTTACTGCGAGGATGGATAACAAAGTTTATATAATGTATTTGAACTTTATACAATTTATTAATAGTTACAACAACATCTATTTAAATTACTAGCTAAAATACCCGTAGTGTGTCGGATGCTAGCAATAATTTTGATATTTTAACTTGAACTTAAAAGTGTTGATGTCAATTTTATGGTTTTTACTTTAACTAAAATAAGAAATATTAGACTTAGGTACTTTACGTCAAAATAAGCAGCCTGTTTATATCGTAAAAAAAATATACAAATAAATCGCCTTGACATGAACTTCCATTTTTGCGGAACATTGTTCATTTGTGTATTTCTTACAAATCAGCTGTTTGCTATCATACAATTTTTCAAAGCGTCAGTCTGCTGTTTGTTTTTGACACTCAACTCACGCATATATCTGTCTCCCTCACTCACGTGCGTAATAAATCTGTACACATTCTATTAGTATTTATTAGCATAGGTAACAATTGATATATATTAGAAGCTGCTTATTTATGAGCATGTCTGGGCTTGCTTATCCTTTTAAAATACATTTTGCTTGTAAACATATATACAAATAACAGTTAAACAGCCTACTTAAGTTGACGTGAACTACCTTTATGTATATGTAATTCTCTATCTCAACATAGAGAATTACATAAATAATAAATAGTTTATTCGGACTGCGTAATGTGGAGCGCAAGCTACATATAGTTATCCGTGCGAAAATCATGGTATTTCTAAATATACTCCCACCATTTGAAGTGTCTGGCCAAATAAAGAAAAAGAATTTAGAGCAAAAACAGAATTGTGTCTATTTCTTGACAAAGAATATCTAAAAACAAATTGCGAATTATAAGTGCAAGTTTTAAGTAAAAATTTTTAATTCACAGCAATTGAAACGAATAAACAAATATACGGCATGAAGCAAATATAAATATTTTAAGAAAAGTTAAAATCTAACGAACGTATACAACTCTTTGGGTTACTAAGCTTTATTCCTACATAATAAGTAACTTGTCACTAACGCGGCTTGAGAAAGTCCATAATATAGCATTGTTTCAACCTGCTCATTCGTTTTCGTTTAAGTCAGTTTTTCTATGTTTACATTCAAAGCAGTAGCATTCATTATTTTTTCGTTCGATCAATGGAATGTATATGGTTTTGCTGCATAAAAAATCTAAGCGTGTTGGGTTTGTTGTTGTTGAAGAAAAAGCTACCTAATTGAGAAAAATATTTTTATTCCGTTAAAATGTACATGAAATTTGAACTTTCAGTCATTTTTTATTTGGATAAATCGAGTTGGATACCGTTACACCGGCTATATAATCAACTTTCGATCGGACGTATAGCTCACTCTGGTTTAAGTAAAATCGTAGATCAAATATACCGTTATACATAGGTCAATGTTCTGTGTTCTGTCGTGTTCTGTGCACCCAAATAACTCTGAAAAAGTATAAGAGAGTTTTCAATTTTGGTTGTAAACTACTGTTAAACTAGTATAAACTATAAATGGAAATTTTTTTTTAGCGTTTCTTACCATAAAACGTCTATGAACAGCATGTAACTGAATCAAAGTACAAATGCCGTTTTTTGTAAAAATTTTGAAAAATTTATCCTTTTGTAATAAATTTATCCTAATACCTTCAAATTTTGCGTAATTTCTTGATTTTCAAATGATGAAGTTGTTCCAAATTACGTAATTTAAAATATACCTTAAATTTTGTAAAAAGTGCTTCGAGTCGGATGTATTTTCAAATATTACATCAAATATTCCATTAGGTAAACTTAATTAAAAAAAGGTTCACTTTTCCATACAAATAATACTTTCCTGGTGACCCATTTTTTTAAATTATTTTGATTTTTATACATATCATAAATTTCATCTCATTCCCATTTTCTAAAAATGTCTCAATATCGCCTTTACTAAGTCTCCTTCTCTATATGTAAGACAGCTCTAATCTTTCTATGATTACCGTCTGTATTCACTGTAAAAGCTACAACTAGCGTAAGATGTCATTTAAGTAAAATAGGCATGTTATGTTGCATCATTAAAACCTTTCAAACTGACCTCATTTGTTTGTAACAGAAAAAAAGGGACGAAAAAGGATATGGTCGCTTGAAAGAAGACATAAAAACGCCAGCGACACAAACAGAGACAGTCAGCAGTAGCACCAGCACAGGAAGTGCATTTGTGTTTTGTTACTTAATGTATAACCTAGTAGCTTCCTTACTTATGGGTGTGTGGCGGTGAACACTAACTGGTTATCTCCTTTCTTTATACATTTATATAAGCGTTTGTATCTGTATCTGTATGTTTGTAAGTATATTTACCAATGTACTTTAATTATATGCGCTTTTAATTATTGTTTGTGTTTTCCACATTTTTATTGCACTCTTGCTAGTAGTTGTTCCCTTGTTGTTTTGTTATACAGCGCATTCGGTGTGAGTAGTATGTTAATTATTTCATTAAATATGTAACACTTAGTAAGGACAAAAACATATACTAGTACTAATACTAGTTAAATATACTGATTTTTTGTCGACTAGTAGTATGGCTGTGCCATTTTCTCTATGGTTGGAAGCTACATTCATTGCACTCTAAAGAGTAAGAAGCTACTGCATGAAATTGTACCGACTCCACATGTATTGGATATGTCTACCTTTCTATGAATGACGTTAAACATGATTTTTCAGCTCGATACCAAGTTGCAAAACGTGTCAAAATCAATATGCAAATGTTCAAATGGAGAGTTCTACCTCACGCTGTGTATACACCAGACATTGTTTCTTCTGATTACCACTTGAGTGAAGAATATAATTAATTTATGCAAAAGATCAGCATCGGAATCTTGTTCAATGTAGCCATGTCCGTTTGTCCGTTCGGTTGTATAAAAAAGCAGAACAACGTAACTATAACACATAAAACCACCAAACATGGATTTTTAGATTTGTGTCCATATGCAGATCGAGTTTATGAAATCACTACTTTGCCATGCGCACTTTTGGAATTGTGCCCATTAAAACCCACTGCCTACTTCTGTGTTTTTGTAAAACAAATTTTTCTTATGGGAAAATGGTTATATTGCTGATCCTCCATCGACGTCAATAATCTGCTAGGACCTTTACTTCATTTCACGTTGTCTTGAACACAATTTCACAGTGGACATTGTGGATTCATGTTTTCATTAAACTGTGTCTCCCTGCGGAGAGTGTGACCTATCCAAAAATGCTATTAAAAATTCCTAGTGTTAAATTTTATTTATTATTGTTCTCAGCGATTACTTATTTGAGCACTATACTTTAGCTGGTTTCGACAAGTAAATTTCACTTTGCTAATTCGAACAGCTGAGTCTCATTGACTCCCACATCAGACGATTGCTTGTACTTATGTGATCGCTCAAAAGGTGTCAGAGTGCAAGCGAAAGTAAGTGCAAGCGATAAAGCTAGAGCAAAGCGATAACGAAGCGAGAAAGCCGAATCGATAATGTTTCTTCGCTTCGCATTCGATTTTGCTTTGTTGCTGTCGTTTCGTATTTGCATGATTTTTTGTCGCCTTCACTCTGACATCTTCTACCATTGCTTTTATATAGTACGAAATATTATCGCTGCACACATCGTATCGCTTCCAGCGCGTACTCTGGCGTTAGCGTCATTAAAAAAAAAACTCATATTTCAGTTGATTTTCTGATTCTTCAAAAGATAAAACACCCTGTGTTCCGAAGCCTGCTAAAATTTACTTTTCTGAGCATTCGGCATGACTACGAGGAAAAAAAAACTGATGCTTCTTTGAGCATTGAAGGAGTTAAATAAATACTAAACGATACATATTTCTAATGAAAATGGAATGCAGAATTAAACAGAAACTCAGTAATGAATTACTAACATTTCCGTATAACTTAACTTACTTTTCTGTACACATTTACTGATTTATCAAACAACCCAGAGAGTATGTCGCTTGTACGCTAGAAGTAAGATACTTCGATAAAATTCAAATTAAACCTTTAAGCTAGAATTTTCCTTAACAAAAACTTCAAAACGCTACAAAAGAAAAAGGGTGCACCAGCTGCGTACAGACTAACTCAAGCACAGACTAACTGTCGAGTTCAAGGATTCATGATCCTTTTTTTTTTTTGTTTGCAACCGCTCTCATACATTAAGGACTGTATTTAACTCGTTTAATTTGCGCCTGTCGTTGTTGTTCTACGCTATTTTCCCACGTGATACAAAGGATGTTTTGCATGCTCGAGTACGAGTACATTGTAGATACTTCTACTACGTGTTTTTATTTCATATGCGATAGAACGTATGCAAGTGACAGCTTTTAATTAAATAATTGACTTACTCTCTTTATCGTATGTAGCTTGTTGCTTTTGGATTTTTTGCATTTGTTGCTGCTAGTTGGCTTGTTTAACAATTTGACAGCATAAAAGGCACATAAATGTATCTACAAGTGGTGTCCACGTGTGTGTATAGCTGACATTGTTTGCTTTTAATTTTCAAATATTTTGAATTTTCACTTTAAAGCACTTTAAAGTCACTGCAAAATACAAATGAATTGTCTGCATTTTGAATAAAAGTCAAAGAAAAGTCAACAAATAAAACTTTAACTTTCCGCTGTCGAAGTCATAAAATTAAATATATAAATATTTAACAAAACTTTGAAAATTCATTCAACTCGTGCATGAAAAATAGTTTAAAATATGCGAATCAACGAATGAAAGTAAAATTTATGCAGCAGATACTTAACGAGGGCGAAACTTTACGCATAAAATCTGAATATAAAAAAGTTGTAGCAGCAACAAAGGCGCAGAAACTATAAAAAACTTAAAGCGATAGCAAAACTGAGATAATCTACAAGTTCTTTGACTTTGATTTGATTTTGTGCGTGCGTACATTGACTTGTATCTCAGTTCTTTTTTTTTCTTTTCAGTAATCTCTTTAATATACAAATGCTTTGAAGTTGTAGATACTTTTACATTTAGAGCATACATTATGGTCGATTGGGTGATTGAACTTTTGTATAGATTGTTTATTTTTGGCTTACAATATACGCGATGGCATTAATGAGATAAGAATGTTTGTAGTCTATAGAAGTGAAAAGCTGTATAGTATGACAAAGCATTAAATATATATGAATGATTTTGGTAATTTTGTTGACTGCTATGAAATATTGTAGCTTCAGTCGCTTTCATTAAACGCTTTATGCCCTAATGTATCTTGAATGCTTTGTTAAATCTAAAATACGTGAAGTATACGTAATGTTTATGCTTTTGTCTATTTAGTATAATTTAAAGTTATGACTTTAAGTTAGTGTGGCAACATAAACAAACAACTGTGAAAGAATTTTTGAAATATAGCTAGCGAATCATTAACTTTAATAAAACTAATGCTGTAATACTCTCTACATATTTCTTAAAATTGGCTATTAAGGAGTATGCTATAATATATATATATGTATATATTCCGAATAACGGTGTCTAGATCTTCATTTTTTTTATTTTATTCGAAAATTATTCATTTTTTTAAAGCTCAATACTGAGATTGATGAACATTTTTGTTACCGAAAAAACTTCATATAAAAAAACGCTGACAAACAACAATCAAAAATTTTCGGCACGAACTGTTTTCCATCGAGTATTCAGATAACAAAAATGTTTGCTACCGAAAATACTTCATATACTCAAAAAACAGGTGAAAAGAAAGGTCGCACGACCTTCAGAAAAACACCAAAGAAAAATCAATATATGTGGACTTATCACCTAATAAATATCTGATGCTATATGAATTTATCATTTATTTATAATCTGGATATTAATTTTATAGTGCCAATTGAGTGAATTCAAATCGTGAAATTCTTCTAAAAGTGAAATGCAGACCATTTTAACGAAACCGAATCCGAACAATTTATTCTGATTTGAAAACCGGAGCACGAGGGAATGTTTCTATTTCGGTGGCTTTCACGTTAAGCCCAACATTTCTCATAGCGTTGGTGACAGCGAGGGCTGCTTGGGCGATTTCAATCATTTTTCAATATTCAATATTGGAAGTTAGGGAGAAGTGAGGATAGACTAATTGACTTAAAGTCGTTGAGAATAACGTATGAGGCCTTGCGTACTTTGTGTACAAAAACTAAACTTTCCATTGCGATGAAACATGAATAAGGCTAAGACAGCTTACAAACCACGGTAGTGTAAGCATGGTAAGTAGAATATGCTCTGTAGTGTACTGCAGTTAGGCGGGGAATATTACATTTGTTTTCTAGTGTTTCTATCATGGGCGATAGGTGAACTGTACTGTACACCCAAGGAAGTGAGTATCTAGTTATAGCTGGAGTCTATCCAGACTCCATCTGGGGTCGAGGTTAAATTTTTCTAAGATATGATGCATCTGTGGATGATTCTATTTTGCTACAGGAATTATCCTACGAAGCAAATTTCATCTTCCTTTTTTGTATAACTCAATAATATTTATGTTATTCCGAGGTTGTATCTTAGTCTGTTTGTTTTGCTGGCTTAAAGCGTCTTCAAAAGTCTTATCTAAATTTATAAGACTTTTGAAAACACCTTAGGAAAAGTAAAGCACCTTCAACTTTCTATATGGACAAATCATATGCGTTTTATCTGTTATGTAGTATGGTGTAATTCAGGTGGTTGGAATGTTTTTCAGTGATTTGCTAAAAACTTCGCAGTTTGCCTTTGTAAAATCTATCTTTTCCTCAGATTGGGGGCACATTTCTTGTATGCGTTGATCGGAAATTGACAACTCTTCCGATACCTTCTAGGAAGTTTATTTTTATGATTTAAGTTTTCTGATATAAGCGCAATATCTAGCACTTCATTAAGGTAAGGTTTAATTTGATGAATGAAGTTTATGGGGAGAACTGTCCCTTATCAGAGTGTATAAGAGTGTATAAGTGGTTTAAGTGGTTCAAAGAAGGTAAATTGGCCATACAGTACTACGAACATGAATAAAGGCGTGATTTCATCAAAAATGAGCCATCATTTTTATTGCTATACATGAAAATGGAAATGAATATGTGTAAAAATGTAATTCAATGCATTCGGACCGATAATTTAAATGTATGGTAGGTCTGTGCTAAGTATATTCCGATAAGTTCCAAAGTAAATTGAACTTTTTCATCTCATGCATCTACACTTGATACTGATTTTTTGATTTAAAATGTTGTTTTAACTATTACCCATTCGCCCCATTCACTTGGTGCGGCACGGCGTCTATAAACCTTTTCGGCAAAAAGCATTTACCGGTGAAAGGCGCGCGATTGTCCACGTACTATATACGTACATCCAAAATTCATTGATTGACATCATGAAGCACAACCTGACCGACATCAACAACTCCGCTGCCAGTGGACCAAGTGTCATGAAATTTATAACCGGAAGTTGGACTAGAATGTAACCTTCCAATGCACTAATAAGTGGCGCATCCTGTTGTTTGTAATGCAACTTGCAAATACTATATACGAGTACTTTCTGTAGCATCAGACCTAATTTCGAGTGTTACAAACTTTTTAGCAAATTTAATATACTAATTCCCCCACTATGTGAAAGTGCCATAAAAATATATATCATGAGCAGCATTTTAACTGCAGTATATTGTAGCAAGCTACTCGAAGATACTCGCTACAAGTTACTATCTATGACACTCTATCGCTCTGTGGCTGTATCTCCCTCTCACTTCCAAGCACTTCAAATGAAGCACTCGCAGCAACATTTATTTAAAATGCTACTTTAATAAGTGTCCAGTGCAGATTTTACCAGATACGCGTTATGCTAGATATAATATTCATTTTTATGTGCTTGGGTCAAGCGTTTTTTTTTTTATAATTTTTTTTTTGTAGCATACTTTGAGGCACTATAACAACGTATAAAAGTATCTCCCTTCATTTTTGCTGCTATATACTACTATGCCACAAGAACGAAAATTTCGCTGCGGGCTCTTCTCCTCGATTTGTTATTGTGTCGTCGCTGCTAAAATGTGAACGTTGTCCGTATACGCTTCGCCGCTACAAGGACATATAATTAAAATGTTATAATTATCATTTAGCTTTTGTTTTGGTTGTGTATCTACATTTAATTTAGTTTATCTAAATTAATTAAAACCATAAATGTTGTTAGTTAGCTTTTAATGAAGTTGTTAATGAAATATAAACGGTTTTTTGTGTGAAGATCCTGAGCCTGCCTGTGGCATGTGCGTAGATGAAATATATGCGGGTAAACAAATGATTTAAGAGTTGAAAAAATTATTGGCATGAATGAATTTCAATTAATAAAATTATTCAATTGTAGAAAATTGGAATTGAAAAACTTTTCGCTGGAAGCGCTTAGCGCATTTAATTAAATTAAATTTTATATTTGATTTTTATCTTTGCAAACATAAAATTTGTTAATTTCAAAAAGTTTCTTCTTTATTTTGGCGTATTTTATGCATTTTATGCACAAATCAAATTTTATAAAATTGAATTTATTTCATTCACTTACTCAAAATATAAAAGCCATTAAAATGCTGCAAAACATTTGCAACACTTTTTGAAGCTGTCAGAGTTTTGCAGTCAAGATTTCAATATGTTGTCAACTTAATTTAATTTTCTTGTGAAATTTCTCATAAAAGCTAAACTGCCTCTGCTGCTGCTGCTGCTCCTGCTGCCGGAACACTTGATGGAAATTTCATTTCGGCTAAATTTAATTAACACAGCATAAACAAGTCGTATGAGTATTTTAAAGTGCATCTATTTATTCAATTTATTTGATGTAAATCAAAGAACTGCTTATTTCCTAAAAACTCAAAACTTCAAGCGTAATTAGAATTTATATGTATAAGTTAAATTAAGCTACAGAAAATTTGTGTGAATTTGTAAGTCAAATACAAGTATATGCAGATACTTATTTAAGATACAACCATCCAGCGGAAAAATAATAGATCCAGCAATAAAATTTTTAATAAATGCCGATTTAGATATGAAAACTTTGACAAGTCTTAAAATAATGATAAACAAAACTACAAAAATATGTTAAAGATGTGTCCTCCAAAGAAATACGATAGGTTTTATACCCCAAAAAGGGAAAGTCTCTACGATATATTGGCAAATCAATAACTATATCTTTGCTTTTTGTGCGAAATAGTTAAAAAAGAAATCCCAATTTTATCCAGCGGCTTATTTCCATAAAACAGTGTTTTTACCACAATATCCTTTCAAGTCATTGAAAAGAAATCATCAAAAAATTATAAATCTAGCGCTCAGATACTTTTCGCTCAGAAAATTTACATTTGGTATATACAAAAAAAATTTACCACGAGAGTAGAATTTTTTAAGTTTCATGCTACCGGCTAGATTGGATCTTGATGGTGAAAACAAGTTGCAAAATATTTTATAAAATGATGGTACGAATATGAATAGAGGTCTAGTCTTACTCGGCTATGCACATGATAGAATTTACCATATACAAATTGAGTTTGAAGAATTTCGAACTATAAAAACTGCCCCTTATATTAATATTTTTCCGTGTTAGGTGGTACAGGGTGTCTCAAAAGAAAGTTCACATTTGATTTGCTGATTGCGTGAACGCAACTATTCCGAGGTGCGCGGGGGGTATGTCAATCGGTAGCCTAGCTTTTGGGAATTTAGTCGCTATGGAGCATTTCTCGGGAGCGGACGGTGCACACGTTACAAAAACGGTAATTCAGCAACTTTATCGCGTAGAAAATTCTGCAGTATTCGACATGTTCGTCATTTAAATGATGCGCCAAGCCCTCGACTCATTGGAAAATGTGTCGAGAAGTTTGAAGAGACCGGTTCAACGCTGGAAAAACCAAAATCCGGGCGTCCAAGGTCTTCGAGAACGTTCGAAAACGTAGACAGTGTTAGTCAGTCTGTTCGTGACAACCCGGACCTTTCGATTCGGAAGCGTGCTGTTGCTTTAAACGTGAATAGATCATCATTGTTCCGCATTTTACACAAAGATTAAAAGCTGCACCCCTACAAATTTTAGTTGGTGCAAGAAGTAAAGCCTCAGGATGCTGGGCAGAGGTTTGAATTCATAAACAAATTGATCTCCAGGAGAGATGACATAAATTGGCCTCCACCAACGCCCGATTTAACCCCTATGAACTTTTTCCTGTGGGCTTACGTCAAATCTAAAGTTTACGGCAACAGACCGACTTCCCTGGCACAATTAAAAGGAAATATCCGTCACGAAATGGCACCCATCAAGGAGAATACCTGCCGAGCCGTCATAGGAAATTTTAGTGCTCGCTCATGATCATGTCATACACTAATCGAACAATGGTACATATTGCTCCCTGTGTGCATTCTCTTCCATTATATGAAATCCGCAGAATACGCATATGCAATGAAAGTACAGAAAAAGGCGAAGAGGATTAGGCAAAATTTACTCGCATATTTTTTTGTTGTTTGCTCTTTTCCATTCTCAGTTTTTTTAGCGTTTTTTACAAACTTTTATTTTGCTTCTTTTCGTATATTTATGTGTTTTAAATGCTGTGAATTATAAACTTTCACTTACAGCTTAATAACACTTACCACTTAAGATCATATTGGTCTATGTTGGACTTCTATCAAGGGGTCAGTCAACGTAACTTAATAAAAATTTGTATTGTAATTCACAAATAGTTTTTACATATTCTTTCGCTATTTTATTACTAATCAAGGCTCACATATATATCTACACTATAAAAATGCTACCCACATAAACTTTCATCCCCGATTTCCTATTGAGGTACGTGATTAATTATATCTTGTATAGATGTTCTACCAAACCTAGTTTGAAAATTATCGGATATAAAATTTTCTTTCATACGCGAGTATAACCTAACAGCAATAGGTGGACACGGTGGACGTGGCGCCCAAAAGTTTTTTTTTTTTTTAATTTGAGTTGTGAGATCGCGGCATTCACCAGAAAACTGCAATAAGTACCTAAATCATAAAAAAATAGTTGTTAGCAAAAACTAATATGCATGCGAAAAAAGTACCCACCACATCGTCAATAAGTAGAAGAGTAGGGTGTATAAGTGCATATATAAGTCTTATGAGTCATACTAATATTCCTAGACTAGTCCATGACTAGTTCTCTGACACTACCAGCCGGTTGAGTTCTAATCAGCTGCTGAATTAACGCACTGAATTTCTTATATTGCTGCACCATTCTTATATTGCATGTCTTATGGGTTGGACTACAACTACAACTACATGCTTTCATTATAATTTCCCATATTTATACAATCTGCATTGTATCACCTTCGTCTAGTTGCTGACAAAATCGTTTGACTAGCCAGTCTTGCGATCGCAATAAAGCGATAGTTACTTAGCCTGTTCGACCTGTGATGTTCTCCTACTGAAACCAAAAGATTTCCATGCCATTATCAATCTAAAAAGGGATCGAAAAATCCGTTATCACGTCCCAATAACGTTCTCCATTGAAGATGATCGTCGCTCAAGCCTCAGTTTTGAAGATGAATGGTTTGATGGTAGAAGCGTCTTTTCTCACAAATCACAGCCCAAACTGTGATCCAATGGACGTCAAGGAGCTCTTCTTGATTTTCTTGAATGTTTGCAGTGTTATAAGTTCCACAACTTTGATTGTTTACGACTCCGTTAAGAAGTGTACTGTCTCATTGATGCTTTGAATGTTTACAAGTTTAACAACTAAAAACAGATGTAAAACTTATTGAGTTGCCAGATGCCGCAGGTTTACATGAGCCACCCTGTATATATATACACACACATATATCAAATTAATATCACTCTTGGCTCTTTTCACCAAAAATTTATGCATACATAGTTTTGCTACCTTTACGGTTATGTTTTACAAAAATATTACACATACGCCCTTTTGATTGCCCTGTTAGTAACATCAATATCAAACGAAAAAACAAAGAAGAAGCCCTATGTAATATATTCCCATTTTTTAAGACTTCCAATACAAAATCGCATAAAAATAAGCAACTTAGCTACGCAAACGTGCAACTTTTTCTACCACAGTTATTGGAAATTCAATTTTATTTATTTTATAAGTTTGTTTTTTCTATTGTCATATTTCACATAAACATGAAATTTGCATATGAATGTAGCTAATATAATGTAGTTTGTGCCGTTTGTTTGCAGAAATTCATACACGAAAAACCAAATATGCAATTTTGAATACAAATAAAACGTTCCACGCCACCAGCAGCATTGCAGATTTGCTGCACTTTTTCACATTTGATTGCAGCAATAATTTTAATGCATTTTGTATTCAGTTGAGTACCTATACTACATATACGTATATAGATACTCTACTTCACATTAATGCATAATGCAACATTGAAATAATGCGTCATGCTCTAACAAAATCAATCAATGTCATAAAAAGTTCTATATTTTGCACATTTTGTTGCAATTTTAAAGTTTATGGAAAAATCAAACGATTTTTGATATTGCACAAAACAAAAAATCGTTTTAGATACTTTCGTTTTGCAGATACTCGGTCGGTCTATAAGCTTGCATGCATTTCAGCAAATGCTGCTATGACAGTTTTATGAGTAGAAGATAAATGTGCGCAGTGCGTTTTTACTGCAAGCACCCGGAAAACTGTCGAACGCTTGTCAAATGACAATGACATTCATGTGTCGCATGTATCTCAACGAGTTTGAGTTAAAGTGGTGGCAGTTTATGGTACATAGATACATATATAACGTTTGGCTTATTCCATTTAGTTAGTATAAAAATGAAAGAATTTCGTTATTTGCATACAAATGTGTTAGAATTACTCTGTTGCAATATGAGCGTTTTCTGCTTGAGCAAATCTTAAGCTGCTTTTCATCGCTAGTTTGCCATTTTGTTAAATAAATATGCATAAAATGTGTGCACAATCAATGTGATCATAATATTTCACATGAATTCGAAATCAAATTGAACTTTTGTAAATGCGCAAAGGGACTATGATGATTCGAATTACGACGTAAGCTATTGAAGTGTAGAGTTTGCTTTGTTTAGTAGATATAAAAGCAGCAATCAGCATTTTATATATACACTAGCGTACCCGGCTTGCTACGCCCGATTTTGTTTTTATCTTATATGGACGCGTGGCACTGCCCATTATTCCAATGGATCTTATTTTTTTGGGTACGCTTTCTATACACAGATATATATACCAAATATCATCCAACTGCTTCAAAAATTAGCTGAGATACGAATCCAAATCATATACAGCCAAACCTTCTCTTGGTCGATAGTAACATACTATATGCTTCTCTTTTTCTTTTCAAATGATATACAGCCTATAACATTCAAGGACAATGTAGCCTTTTATTAGTAAAATAATTTTGGTGCATAGATCGTCGATAACAGCGATTATTCGCGAGTCCTCCTAGTTGATTTCATGTAAGACTTAAGGTTATCATCTCAGTGATTGTTTAGCTAGTATGACGGTTCAACATCCATTTGCATCTCATAATTGTAGTGGCAATTCGATCTGAGCTTGCAAGAGCTTAGTTGAAAGTTTTGTTACTTTCCAGGTGGTGCAGGTATACAGGTGCCTTGGCTTTTTTGATACTCGTATTACTATCAATGCCAATATTGCTATCGGCAGTATCAAATGTATAGCTATCAGTGCTGTATGACTGCCGGGATGACAGACTGAATCGTGGTTTTAGCCACGTTTATGCGTTGGCAAACGAAGATTAAATTTGGACAAACCTGGACTAATGTGGAAAAATGAAATTCATTTACAAAAATTAAAATTTCACGCTTCGGGGTGCCAGGATTGCATATTAGGAATTTGAAATGGTTTTCTTACTTTTTTATTTTTTGAAGGGTGTACAAACGAAGTTTTGAGGGTGGACAAACGAAGTTTTGCATTTGCAAATATAAAAATTTTACGCGTTGAAACAAGTTGAACCTTGGACTACTATCATTGGACAAACGAACTACATACATAGAAATCTACAACTCACAATTCGTGGTGCCAAGACACAAAATTGAAATAAAAATTCCAAAAATTATTTATATCATTAATCATTATTTGTGGTGTGTGGCCAAACGAAGTGTAACTGTGAACAAACCTCCACTAACTACAAAAATCGAACTGCATTTAAAAAAAAAAAATAAAAAAAATTCATACTTCGAGGTCCCAACTTCACGCGGCATATCTAGGAGTATTTAAAGCCAACTTGATTAGTATTGACGGAGGATTATTTGGGTCCACATAATTCTGACCAAGATCTTACAGATGACCGGTAAAATGAAGATAACTCTCCAACTCTTAAAGTTCTTCAAATTAGTCTTTTCTGCTAGTTTTACATTGATCCACTGCTTCTATGCAGCTGGAAGTGCTCCACTTGCTCAAACAAGTATTATGTGAGGAAAGATAATTTCAACAGCGTACGGTTCGCTCGAAACGGAGCCCATCTACGCCAGTAGCTTTTCCGTATGGCAATATCTTTATAGCAAATGTGGTTGTCGCTGACGCTTAGCTTGAGTTATTAGTAGTTATTATTATTATTATTATTATTATTATTATTACTATTATTATTATTATTATTATTAGCGCTACACTTGCTTATGTAGACACCCAAACATATCCTCGAACTTGGTCTCAATGGCACTGTCTTTTCAGTCGCACTTTGAGCAGACGGCGAGTGTATGTTAGCTGCCATCTTTCTACACTTATCTAGGGTTCTTTTCTCTTAAGCATTGTTGTAAAATATGCTTTTGATGCGAAAAGACTTCCGCCAATTCTGTTGTCCACTTTAAGCAAATTAGTATAGAACCTAATAGTATGTAATGTATTGTTTTTTCCAGTCATCCCTGCTCGGGCACCATGTGTTTATACTGAAAAATTGACATATGCCTAAAATGTTTGACTTATGATACGAGTATTTCGGAACAGCCGATTGAACATAACGCTCGCAGAACATAACATTGCGTGCTTCTGCAGGCATGATGTGTAGGACACAAATTTCTCCCTACTTTATAAGATAAAATATTTTCAGCTAGTACTTTATTGAATTTTTAATTTCTTTAATTTCAATGATATAATTTTCAATTCCTAAAGAAATATACATTAAAAAAAATTGCATAAAACCAACTTAATATAATGAAATAAAGTGAAATTGAAAATCATTTAAAGTCGCAAATAGAAATTTTAATTCGACGCATAAATTCTTCAGGTGGCTACGACATATTAAATTGGTAAAATGTTCCAAAAGTTTCCACGCGTGAAAACCGGTAAGAAAACAACGCCGCGAACGTGAATAATTAAATCGTACAAAATGCAAACGTTTGCATTTTAAACGCTTGAATAAAATTGTTTTTTACGGGGCGCGCCCCCAAACAAAAACAAACACGTAAATAATTGTTTTATATACATACATATAAAATATTTATTACAAACAAACAAACAAAAAAAAACATGGGCGATACACCGATGCATGAACGACCCACTTTGCGGCGCGATAAACCGCAAACATTGGACGGCATTGAGGCAACCAAATCTCTGAATATGGCTAAGCCGACAACGCCAACACCCACACAAACTATTTCCGAATTTGCAGCCGCATCGCAAAGCGGAAATGCTACCGCAACGGCAACGTCGACACGTTTTACACGCAATCGTGCGCGCATGCGTGCCGCAACAACTACGGAAGTTCGTGAACAGTCATATGATAGCGATGGTGGTGATGGGGATGGTGATGGTGATGGAGATGGAGATGCTAGTGGTGGAAAAGATGGTGGATATGGTGGTGGAAATTCTGGTGTTTCTGTCAGTGTTAGCAGCGCCGGAAGTGATGCTGCCAGCACCGGAAATGATGATTTTGCTGGCGCCGAATGTGCTGTACCACGTCGTGAGAGTCTAAACTATGAGGAAACAAGTCCCAGCGCAGTAACATTGAACAAGGCACTATTCGGGCGCTCACTACGGTATTCGTCCGGCGTGACAGGCGGCGGTGGTGGCATTGGTCCAACAACGCGAAAATGTGTGCTCACGCTGGACGGATACTCCTATGTTATAGGTGAGTAGAGTAGCATAAAGCGGTAGAATTTATGTGCCACATTTTAAAATTTTAATGAGTAATTTTAATGAAAAAGGATACACGGTAAGGTATGCTTAAGATACTAACTAAAAAAAAAAAAGTTAAACAATATATAACCTACAATATTTATGTGTAGCACAAGGCCGCAAGGACACGTTGTCTTCATCATTCTAATAAGTATAAAAATAACAATAATGCTTATATTACAAGAAAAAAAAGTAATTTCAAGCGCATTGTTGCGCAAAGCATAAAAAAGGATTTCTTGATGCGACATTTTATATGTTGTTTTGTATTTATGTAGGCTGAAACTTACCTAACAGATACATAAAGATAAAGGGTTTCACAATAAGAACTTAACAATTTTCTATATTTAAATAAAACAGCATAATTGAAATATTGGGCATTGAAAATCGATCTTGTTCATATAATCACAGCGAATAGGTTTGCAGCGAGCGAATCTTTGGAGCTAATTTTTCACGCCGGATCGTCGCATAAACCAATGGCTGTGGCCGTTCGACCGGATCATTTCTCGAAATTGCACAGTTACCGAACATCGTCTCAAATAAAACAATGGTTTGATCAGCTGTGTGGCATTTGGCACCATTTGTTGGAGCCACATATCACTGATGTCAAGTCCATTTAATTCTGGCAAAAATAAAGAATATTCTAATATGGCACGACCGTCCTCTGCGCCTTATTGGACATTTGAGTAGCTTTTGATACAGACAATTTTTCATCAATGGAAACAGCTCTTTCTAAAATTGGAGCAGACAACATCATCTGGTGGATATACACTATATTGGCAGTGCGTATATCAATACATTCACAATGGCTCCCTCCAAGTTGCAGTCCTATCACCTCTCT
Source organism: Leucophenga montana (assembly GCA_035044765.1). Taxonomy (NCBI): domain Eukaryota; kingdom Metazoa; phylum Arthropoda; class Insecta; order Diptera; family Drosophilidae; genus Leucophenga; species Leucophenga montana. Next base: position 544,311 of record JAWNNQ010001780.1, on the reverse strand, counting down.
TATGGTCAATAATCGTGTATGACTTGCTAGCACTCCTAAACATTAATCATATATACAACTTGGGATCGGTGCGCAAAAGAGGGACTAAGCATAAACCCAACAAAAATCCCCACTGTTCCTTTTACAAGTAGAGAGAAACAAAAATTAACTCGCTCCCTCCATTATATATAAAGAACAATGTTATACAAATCTATAATGAGGCATTGATATTAGGTGTCCTGTTAGCCGTAAAACTAACCTGGGATAGCCAAATTAATTATATCATACAAAAGGCATCTAAAGCCCTATGTACAATGAGGCACACCTTCGGCAAATCATGTGGTATAAACCCCCACTTGAAACACTGGGTATACAAACAGATTATATGTCCATTGCAACATATGAGGCATATGTCTGGTGGCACGAAACGAAGAAAATTACTTCTCAAAAAAACAACTAGCCAAACTTCAAAGGTTTGGCTGCTTATGTGTAACTGGCGCAATGAGCACAACACCAATATTAGATGTGGACCCATACCTCTAAGTAACCTAAAACTCCCTTGCATTATATAATTCAAAGTGAAGCTGCAATCTGCAGGAACATCTTGAGATAGTGTCCACTTTCAGCTACCAAATAGATCATGCCAATAGAAGAAGCAATGCCGAGCTTTTTACCTTTAAAAACTCTGCTATACAGGGGGCAACTAACACCAAAATAAATATTTTCTCGGATATCCAAACCATCTTAAAAACCCAACTTCATTATAGAGACAAATCTACGCTCAAATGTCACAAGAATCTCAACATCCTGGCTAACTCAAATAGGGTTCGCCTTAAATGGATGCCAGGACTGAGGATTAACAAGCAACGGCGAAGGTGATGAACAAGCCAAGAAAAGTTGCACAATAAATTTCTAAACTTTAACAAAAAAAAAACGGTGACGAAGCAATAGACTTAAGCAAACGTGACCTAAGAACCCTGTGTGGGACTACTACAGGCCACGCAAGGTGGAATTATCACCTACACAAAATGGGTCTAGCACTCATTTATCAATTCAGATAATGTTGCGAGGAAGAAGAAACCATGGAACATAAAATAGCCACGTGCCCGCATTGCGCGATTCAGGCTGTCTGCTTAAGATAAAATCCAAAAAGAAGAGAGTGATTACGGGAATTTTTTATGGCATTCCCCACAAAAACCATGTGAAATTCCTAATACAAATCGAGGACCTATAGGGTCATACAGGATGCAGCATATCATCTTCTGGTCGCAGTGCGTGGGTGCATTACTTTGCACCGAGATCCTAGCCCGACCGTAACATGGCGATCATTTTCATCGACAAAAAAACAAACACTTCTGGCATAAATCCACAGCATACGGTCACATTTTTGATGCAATAGAGTCTCTTAAAACATATGTGGGTCTGTTGGTGTCCAAAAACGCATATTTTGCTTACCGACATTTCCATTAAACGAAAAATGTGCTTCAAATGTGCAAGAGGCTTCAGTTCTTGAGTTAATTTGATCTTGTAAGGGTGTAGCCCAAGATCTTTATACAAAATTTGCCACAATATGATTTAAGAAATTTCCAATTCCTGTGCACGGCCTGAAGTTGTACTTACGTATGGGATATTTTTGGTACTTCAATCGGTGCATTGTCTCACTGGCACAGTAACAGGAATATGTTGACTCTACACCACAGCCTTGTTGTTTTAAAGCTGCGAACACCGACTCAGAATTTCAGAATTTTTAATAACTTTCAAACTTTGCTTGTTCGTGAACTTCATCATGATAAAAATGTAAAACTTCACCGACGTTTTAACATTGAATGATACTTAAAAAAAAGACAAGCGTGCATTAGTATTAAAATACAAAACTATAAAGTTCCTATTGAAAACCCTTTGTATATACATATATCTGAAGCATATTTACGCAATAAGCCACGTAGCACAACTTGAGAAAGTAGTAGCCTTAATATTTGTAGACTTTTATGCGTTGCAGCCAGTCAGACAGACACCAACAAGTTTCGAGCGGCAGCGCAAAGACATAAAAGCGCTTGGGCACGTACAACACAGATACATCCATACTCACACACAGATACACGCATACTACAGTACAAGAAGCTCATCCTTAACTTATGCGCACAGTTCACCTTGGTTGCTTCGCTGACTTGTTGGCTGACTGTGTAAACTTTTTACCTGCCTGCCGCACTTTCGTCGCTGACATCTAATACAATATATCCTGTAGCTCTCTAACTATTAGATACTCTTGTCCGTATCTGTGTGTATGTCCTAGCAACGTACTTGCCGTACTCGTCGCCGTTGTTTGCCGTTGAACTTTAGCTTTTGAACTTAAGTGAGTTGGGACCTTCGGTGTCGCATTGTTGTCTCATAAAAAAATACTGCTGTGCGCACACGAGTAAAAAATCAAAACAACATGTAACAGCATCACTTTAGCGCCGCACCAAACTCGGGAGAAAGACCAAGGAGGAAAAAAATGGAAGGAAATCCATTCTAAGAGCAAGAAAAATCAGCTGTGAGCGTGTTCCGTTTTTCGAGCTTTTAATTTTTGATGACAAAGTGCCGCTCACACACACACAGTTACAACACGCAAAATTTAGTAATGCTTGGAAAAGTTTGCGTTTCGCATTTGTTTGGAAAATGCAGGAAAACTTTTTCCTAAGCGGAAGTGGCAATGCCAAAATTAAATCTTGTGAGGTTTACATCTTAATTCATTTGGCATGTTAAGTCGAATGATAAAGGTAGCCTCATACATTTTTCATCTTGTCTTTGAGTTGTGATTGTATTTGTTTTATCAAAGTTAAGTTTGGATAAATTATTGTTTTATTGAATAGGATTTATGTAGTAGTATGAGGAGTGAATGTGATTGATTCGATTTTCGCAATGGAAAACCATATTAAAGAGAAACTTTTTCAAAGTGAGAGCTAACCTATTAGATAAAAAAAGAGAAGAAAAGTTTAGCTAGTTGATTTAGAACGTTTAAAGCACTTTTGTATCTTTTATGTTCAACTGCTCGAGTTGAAATACTACAATTTTTATTGTTGCTCTATGCTCTAGACCAGAAACTATAAACTTAAGTTAAACTTTATTTGAAGTATTTATGGGAATGTATACTTCAAATAAAGTTGACTGTTTGAGTTTCTCGTTGCTTTGGCTGACGTCAGAGTGCGCGCTAAAAGTGACACGATAATATGGCGCTATATCGCGCTACAAATCTTTACATTTGAAAAATAATAATAAAAAAATAATTAAAATACATTCTGCATTAAAGAAACTTTTTTATCTCTAGATATCGGTCGATTGTGTCTGCAACTTCACCAAATTGTTTTCAAAACTTACTAAATTTTATTGTAACAATCTACAATCTACAATTTACCCTTACCTCAAACAACCTATATCTTTTCAATTCAGTTTGACTGAATCTATCAGATAAAGCGACTTGTGAAGTTATATTTCGCTTGAGAACATAGCTATATATATGATACTATTGTAATATATAGACAACTCGATCAGATCTTTCAAAAAATTAATCATGCATACAATTCAATTTAATCATACAATCCATTTAAACTGGATTAACTTGCTCAATCAGTTAGCAAATTGAATGTAAGTATTGACTCACATAAAACCAACTTCAACTTTAAATGCCCGCTTAAATTTTACTTAATTAAAATAAAATGCTAATCTTCATTTGAATTCTCTAAACTAAACATTTTTCTCTCTTTTTCAATACAATTCTGTCTTTGCAGGTAAGTCACGCAAATCTTTATATAAATACGCATACAACTCAGTACACACAATCAGACAACCGGAGAATAGATTGGAAAAACGCATGTGGTATGTTGGAGATATGTAAAATAAAACTTAAATTTACAAATAGAAAACTGACAAATGAATACAGAATTCAATTTGAAAATCCCACTGGTGTGTCAGACAGCAAAACTTTGCTCAATCAAAAACAATTCGTTTAAAAGATAAAGAAAGAAATTTATGAAAAACTTTTCTATTTTCATCCAACTATAAGCAGTCATTTTTGCACACACACACAAGTGAGAGGGTAACACTTAGATATTTTGGCAGATTTATATTCTGTAAATTATAATAGATACTGCCCACATTACGCCGCATTACGCTTGGCAAAGACTTAGTCACAATTTTTACAGTGTACCAAATTACAATCACAACGCAACGTACGTTAATCGGTTTTTTACCTTTAGCATTAAGCAGTGAACATTGAACAGAGTTCATTCATATGTATGTGTGAAAACCCAAAGGTGTTCGTTTTACGATTTGTTTAAAATTATCCCCAAACAAAATGTCGAGTTTTTTAAATACTTAAAAAAAAACTATTAGTGTCACCCTCGCACACACGTAAAATTTATGTAATATAGGTTGAGCAGGAACAAAGCAGATTGTATACCACACGGAAGTAGAGCTCTGGTGCACTAAGGACGAAAGATAGAAAGTAAGCAGCTCAGCCCGTAATTGAAGAAGTTAAAAATATGCTACCAACTAGAAAATACTATAAAATACTCTGGAAGCATATTCAATTTCAGAGTTTCATAGTAATAGCAACTCACAAGAATTGACCACAAAAGCCGAGTAGCAGTTCAGAAAGTATAATATTTGCAAAGATTAAATTATATTCTGGGCCTGCATTTTCAAAAGAATAGATGGACATATACATAGGTACACTCTGTTATTGTCGTTCTGTCGCAGTACAAGATATGTACAGTTTACACACATGCACTCACTCTTAACATGATTATGTAAACATTTGAGTGAAGTAGAAGCAGGTAATAAGCTTTGCTGCTACGTACTTTCGTCATCATAGTTTGCTTCAGTTACTGGAGTATATATAAGCTAGCTTATTTTCTAATTTATATATAGATCTACTCTCTTATTGATATTGAAATTGAAAATAGTTGTGCATATTTATTTGAAAGCACTTCGATGTATGTTCTTCTACGAGTATGTGATATGAATTTAAATTTTAAAACTACTAAATTGCTGAAAATGCAGAGAAAATACTGCTTACTACATGTTTCGCACTTAAAATATAACTATTCACAAACTCTTGCAATAGTGCGAAGGTGCACAAACGGCGTCGGGAGCACACTTGTGCGAAATATAGTGTAACTCTGCACAGTCAGCTGTTTAATACTGTGGTTTGTTTTTTTTCGAAGTGGTATTACTTCTGCTTCTTTGTGCGTCATCTGGTCATCTGCTATTCAGCCTCAGTGTTCGCACAAAAAAATACTAAATGCACTAAATAATACCAAATCTGTGCTGCCACTGGCTTAATTTTTTCTTAGTATTAGCTCTACCTGATGAACATCGATGCCTGTTCAATGATAACGAACCAGATTCAATGGAACTTATTTATACCTATTTTACAGTATTCGAATCAGAGATCGATAATAATAATAATTTTTATATAGGGTGATGTTACAAAAAAGTCATTAATTTTTATTTATTTATTTTTCCGACAAACTGACTCAATACGATCTTGATAAGTATCATAATGTGATTCCAAACCATAAAATGTAAATTGTAAAACCGGATGAACAAGTGAAGTACACAAAAGTTTAGTTGTATAATGGTCATCAAATTTCATAGGTCAACGTTTTATGAAGTCAAGAGCACATTTTTTTCTAATTATCATATCAATTCCAATTTCTAACAATTAGTACAATTATTTTTGAAAGAACTAATTGTTAGAAATTGAAACAAGATCGTAAGTGAGCGTACATGAGCGTGAGCTGCGGCATCCGCGTCAAACTGCCATATAGAATCGTCTTAAAAGCCATAATCCAGGGACTCAGCCGGATAACGAGCTTACTTCGTTGCCTTCCGTGGAGGTGCCCTCGATGCAGGATCATGCAAGAAGAGTTTAAGGATTGAACGGACCTCAGTCCCGTAATACAGTTTGCTTATGATTTATTCCCTCGGTTATGGCGTTATAGTGTTATGGGACTATAGGGTTATGGGAGATTTTCCGTTTAAGTACTTGGGTTTTTTGAAGAGTCTTCAGCTATGTGATATTTTGCATTAATACAGACTGCTTTTATGATTTATTTCCTTAGTTATGGGTTCAAAATTTGAGATTCTTACTTTATTTATGCCCGATTTCTCATCTTGTTTATGAAGTTGTGTTTTAAAAAATCAAAGATAACACTAATTTTGTGTGCCAATTTCTCACCTTGTTTTTAATTAAATTTTATGTATGTGTGAAAAAGTGGCAACACCACAATGGTAAGGTTACCATTGCCATCGACTAGTTGGCAGGGTGAATCGATAAATTGGAAAAAGTTCCGAAAGGTGTTAATAACACAGCTGTTTACATTGTTTAAACTGGAGTATTTTATGTAGTTGTCGTAGAGCTCATTGAGCAACATAGAATCGATCTTGAAAACAAAAATAGGATGTCTTAACCTGGAAGCCGAAGGAGCAGATGTGGGAAATATGGGCGAATAATTTTATCGCCAAACAATTATTGGATGCCAAGGCACAGAGTTGTACGATAGCAATACGTTCTGTGATCAATGAGACGCACTTCGGTCTCCTCAACCATGTCAACAAGTTACTGTGTGTACGAAAGGAGGCTATCGTAAGTCATAACATACATACATAACATATTATATTGTAATTGAAAGTTGAATGAAACGTTATCAGCTGATTTCTGTTTACAAATATAAGTTGGTGCTGCCAATGGGCATGACTGAAATCTTATAAAATAGGATAACATTTGTACACTAAATGAACTTTATACCGATGCTTACTTGCTTACTATGTTATTCACATGCACAAGTTATACACAAGATAAGAAATCGGGCATTAGTCTTTACATTGTCTCAAATTCTACCAGCAATTATTACATATTTTGGTTTAAACACTTCGTGCTTGAGTAATTATATTTCTCCTAAAGTTTATCCCCATGCTAAGAATATGGAAGATTCAATAAATCGAGCGATCTTCTTCAGTGTTCAAAAGAAGAGACTATCTAGTTTGTAAACAAAAATCACACAGAGAACAAAGACAACTTCATAAACTGCACGTCACGCTGTATTTATTTTCCTTCATTGTATAAACTTTAAAGAAGTTTATGAAAATTGTTTTTATACTTTTTGCTTCTCTCGACAACTTGTTGCATAAGTAACTAATAGAGATGCTGCTATTTGAATATCTTCTAGTAAGTTTTAACATTTTTCTAACAATTTAACTTTTAACAAGCTGTAATTTAATAACCAGCTACTTGGTTGTCAAGCGGATTAATATATGACGTGGGGCAGAAGTTTTACTCAGCTTAAGATTTTGCGAATATATCATCTCAAAAACAGTGGCCTTGTCAGTTATACTAAACGATTGTACACCTAACTTCATTTTTTCTTCATCTCCAATCCTCTGGAGAAGATTATGTGTTCGTTTGCGGACTGGCATTCTATTAAACTTACCTTTTTCAGAAATAAACATATCTCATGCCTGATTTTGGTTATTGATAAACGCATACGCTCCGCTAAATATATTCCGCTCTAATAATAAGCATTCAATGCGAAGAGTCACTCAGCTTCAAGATGAATTGCAAAGCTATTTAGCATAAAGTCACGTAGCATCATTAAATCGCTACTCAGTCCACAAAGTACTTAACGCACGAACTCTACAGTACAACGACTTCATATCAGCATCAGCATCAGTTCCACTAATTGTGGCCGCTTTGCACGCATAATTTATTACGCTGCAATATTTTGTAAATATCCTGCGGCGACATGTCGGACTTCGGTGCTGTTGTCCTTATTGTCATCGCCGGGGTCGGAATCGAAGCTAGCTGGCGACTTTTGCTGGTAAACAATGCAGCAATAAATACCAAAGTGTCTCTGTCAGTTTGTATCTACGATATACGATATACATATGCGACTATCTCACTATGCGTATCACAGTTCGAGTGTCCTTCAATTGACATATTATACTCTATGTGCGTTGCTTGTCTTAGCATTGGCTTTGGCTTTGTTTGTTGTTTGTTGTCTGTGTGTATCTGACAGGCGCAGCATTGAAGCAGACTGTGTCGGGTTAAAACATGCAATAGAAACATCGAATCAACCATAGTTGCTTGACTGATCAAGCGTTTGAACGGCAAAATGAACCTAACATTTGACAAGTTAATTGATGTATTGAATTGGTTAGCAAAATATTTTAGCTGGCAAAGGAAAACCTGTTCAAGCGTATACAGTAAAGGGTTTATTGAACATTTTTTTCTTTGCCACTAGTGCAAAACAAGTGTTATTTAATCAATCAGTTGTAAATGATGTGCATCACTTTTAAAAATAAATTTAATAGCTGCGTAAATTAACCATGAAAAACTTAAACATTTTTTTAGAAGGCTGTAAATAAATATTTTACAAACCATTATCATAGATATAGCTAAAATATCTGCAGACATATAAATCGCTTTTCTTAGGCTACTAATGCGTTAATAAAATCTATATTTTAAAATGCCACAACAACAATGCATATATTTATTTTAGATTTGGCGTAAAAATGGCTACACTTTGTCTAGCACAGCTCGAAGGACTTAGCTGCTTTTAGGCGCAAGTGTTACATAAATTCATGAGATACAATATACAAAACTGGAAGTATGTGCAGTTTTCTTTGCGGTAGATATTATTGAAAATTGTACAAAATGACCTTCTGCCTAAATGCCAAGTAGCTGTCGTCTTAGTTTAAGTCAATAAGCGCGTGGGTGGGTAAGCAGTGACAGCCTACTTTTAGGCGCACAACTCTTTGAAGCAAATAAAAAACTAAAAATAAAAAAAATAAAAACGTTAACTTCGGTTGAACCGAAGCTTTAATACCATACACACGAAAGATCAAATATTGTACTTAGAAGCTAAAAAGAAAAACAAATTTGTAAATCTTAAATAATTATAGTGATGAATAGTTGATCTTTATGGGTGTTACCCCCAACACTGGGTGTAAAACGCCCATTAATATATAGTTGTGAAGCTATTGTCCATAAGAAACCACCATTGAATACACTTTTTTTTATTATTTTTCATACAAAAATACAAAAGTGTGTGGTGGGTTTGTATGAGGTTATCTCTAAAAGTGGGCGGGGCATAGCTACAGATATATGCACGATGCGACAAATAAGTTCAGAGAGACGAAGCATATCATAGTAAATAATGGCGTCATGTATGTGTTCAGAGCGGTGTTTGAAAGCTGTGACATTCTCTTTTCAGTCATAACAATTTCACTTCATCCGGTTGAGAAATAGAAGTTCTCCCAAAACAACTTTTTATTGATGCTAAAATTCTAACATGGAACATAGAGCGGTTATAAAATTTAACCCAAAACTTGGTAAAATAAGTCAGAAACAATCCGGTTGCTACAGCAAATGTACGGAAATGATTGTTTGAGTATATCGTATGTTTTTTTGTGTCATAGACTTTTTTCGGAAGGCAGAGAGAGGTTAAAAGATGATAATCGTGAGGGAAAGCCAATTCCAGCAATGATCGAAAAATTACGTGATTTCATTGATATTGAATTTAATGATGGAAGAGACTTTAAATATAACTAGAGAAATGATCCGAACCATTCGAATCCGTCATATTCGACGCGAATAACTTGATCCAGAAACCTATTGTCTGTTGTACTATAATGCACCGAGTCATACCTCACTCATTATGGGTCAGTTTTTTGCTCGAAATCAAGTCTGTGTGTTAAATCTGATCACCTGATTTGGTTCCATGCGATTTCTCTCCACTCCCAAAATTCAAAACTGGAGTTGAAGGATATTTTTTAACGATATCTCAACCATAAAAACAGCTATGACACAAGCACTAGACACTCTTTGTCGCCTGTTTTTTTAAGTATATAAAGTATTTTCGGTAGCAAACATTTTTCTTTTGAGAGTACTCGATGAAAAACAGTTCAAAAACATTTTTGATTGTTGTTTGACAGCGTTTTTTTCGATATCAAAAATTTTCATCGATCTCAGTATTAGCTTTATTCGTTTCGTCGAGCTGATCAAGAATATATATAATTTATGAAGGCTACGGTTTCTCCTTTATTGCGTTACAAACTTTCTGACAAACTGATAATACTCTTTCACACTATGTGTAAACGGTATAAAAATAAGAATTTAATAAAATGTGAGAATGAAATATAAAAAGGATAGAAAAACCAAAAAACGAAAGCAACAAAATATAAATTTGCATAAAATTCTACTCAATTGTTTGGTAAAATTTTTCAATACATACTTTTAGCCATATACACACACATATTAGCGCCATCTTCGGTTGCGTTCTAAACCAAAAAAAAGGCGTAAAAATTTTAAGAACTTAAACAATTTCCCAATTGTGAAAATTTGTTTTCACCACAAAAAAATTTAGCGACATTTGTTATGGCAGCATAAATTGTTAACAGCAGCGATGAATTTGTAATTTGACTCGTGTTTAAGGCAAACTTTCGGTGAGCTAAACAGACAAATCAACTTAATACACAGTTGAATAGCTGCGTTCTTGAAAAAGGATATAAACGACATGCGGAAAAGGGTTAATATATGCGCGGTTTAAACCATTTTTTCTTGGGATGTTTGTGTATACACCACATTTGTGGTTTGAATTTCAAATCTATTGATTTTCTGTACGTGAATGCCTTGAGTATGGTGTCTGTGTGTTGTCTGTCTGTCTGCTCCATATTTTCTCAGCGGCTATGCTACGAGTGTTGACTTTTATATTGTGTGCCTAATTTCCATAGTATTCAGAAATGGGTGCCTATAAAACGAGTTGTTTAAAAGCTTCAACAGCTTCGCCAATCGCTGAAAAATCATTGAGCTCGCAATTAATTTTTGATGTGCTGGAGCAAAACGAAGTCATTGGGTGTCAACTGAAAATATAACAACCGAAAATAATAAAAAATAGAGAGCAGCTAAGCGTAACACGCCATGGAGCCAAACATAAAGTTAGATAAAGTTGAACGAGACAAGCAATGTTAAGTACTTAGTAAGCGCAACGAAAGACTGCTCTGTTTGCTTTGCTCATTTGCTTTATCTTTTCATTGGTTTGGTCATTTGTTCGTATCAAACCAAGTTCACTACAACTTACAACTTGTTGGAACTTGTTTGGTTCGTATGCAACTTTTTTTTAAAGAACCAAGCGCAAAGAACAATTGATGTGATAAATTTTCCAAAGAACTATATTTGCGCTGACACCTAAAATAAGGTTACCAAGACGCACAATATACAAGGCAACACTAGTATTTGTTCAATTCATTTTGAAGCCATTTCCAATTTACAGAACGCCCAAAATTCTTAATTAAAAAACATGCAAAGCAATTTTCATTACTAAAGCAAAGCGAAAAGCTGCCAAATACAGCATTTGTCTTGTTATTTTCACATCTAAAATTTATGATGCTCGCGGCCAACAGGCACCAGCTAGATTTACCACGAAAAAAATGGCGTACAGGAAAAGGTTTCAATGCAGTAGACAACTTATTCAAGGCTTTGCTGCAGATACAGATACAGGCAATTTGTGAACTTTATATGAAATTAGTTCGTAACTAAGTCAAGCGAATGTAAACTAGTAAACAGTTCCAAACAGTTTGACATGGGAAATTCATTTTCTCTAATTTATACCTAACATTAAAAGCCTTGTAGTTGTCTGTTGTATTCGATACAATAATGTGCCCTGTCTATTCTATTTGCTCTGACAACAACAGCATGACAATTTTGGGCTTGACGGCATAATTTAAATCAAATTTTCGACAATTTGCCATGCATGTATATATGTGCAAATTTGCATAAATGAACATCACCAGTTGAGGAAATCAAATAACATTGAAACAGCAGTCATTGGCAAACATTTGCTAGACAAAATGCATCTAAGTGACAAATGCATTGCGTATAAATTTTGGTAGATGTGCTTGTATTTAGATAGAAGTTGTAGTGAAATTTCTTGTTCGGTTGGCTTGATTTAGTCAGAAAGTCATATATGTCCTTCATAAGCTCTTCAAGGAATAATTAAAAGCCACTTGGCTTAATTTTATACAATCAATAAACTAAAAACACATTTGAAATTTAATTGCATACTCAACAAAATCTAAAAGTAGTTGCTTAATATATCGAAAATAATGTTGTTTATGAAATGTCTCAACATTCAGTTTAACGCAGTGATTAAATAAAAACTTAGCTAAAGTACGTCTTAGAAAACAATTAAAGTATTCACACCTCGGTGATTAACAGCTTAGTTGATGAGAAAATAATTGATTTGTAACAACAAAATGTACTTTGAAAAAATAAGCAAACTAATCGACCTCTAAGCTTGTTAAACAATTCCGCAGAGAAAATAACTTTGAAGTGTTTTGCAACACTTACAATTTAAAATAAAATTGACACTTTGGTATTTATTAGGGTGAAACAATGGAATCGGAACTAAAGCCACAGTCAGACGTTCATTCATCATCTTACTTTTGAAACTTTTCACAATTCTTCTACTGAACGTGACAGAAAATTCAACAACCGCAACAACTGCAAGTAAAAAAAAGAACGTCGCTATATCCAACTAGTTGGCTAAATCTTGACTATGTCAGAGATACTCAGAAAGAAAAAACTAACTAAGGACGCGTTTTTCAATATCTGGTTAAAACGTAACTGCCAGTTAGTGCACAACAAACACAAAGGAAATTGTGTTAAACAACAGAATAAATAAGACAGAAGTCTGTAAAACTCTTCCTAAAACTATTTTAGTCTCCGCGTACTGAAGTCTGTAAAACTCTTCCTAAAACTATTTTAGTCTCCGCCTACTAAGTACTACTTATACACCTTGGCATAGATCAAGTGAAATTTATATTACTCAATGCAAGTAATTTTTAATCACAAAATCATCCCATATGGGTGAAAAAATTACCATTTTACTGAAATCACTTTCACAAAATCTTCCCAAAAATGAAAATCAGAACAGGCCAGATATACAAGTATTTTCCTTAAAAATTTCTACAAGCAGCATTAAGCCACAGGTTAAACTTATTTTTAACTTTTACAAGTAGTCTGATATCGTTTCTTCTTTTCCTACGCGCCACCATATTTAGGATGGCCTTCGTGTTGTACGACTGCCATCTGGGTTCCAATATGTACCGAGTCAAGTGACATCGTAAAATGATTACCACAAATTATGGCAAATCCAACTCCATTTTCGCATAAGTAATCTGCGTAGCCATTTGTTAAATACTACCTGTATCAAATGCAGCTCTCTTGCAGTAGAGTTTCATGTCTCACAGCCATTTCTAAATTCTGAATTCTAAATAAAATTTCGAAGATATGTCCCGCGGGTTATGTGTGATGAACGCAATACAGCGTCAGGCGCGCCATATGCAGTTCTCGCTTTTTTAAGACAAATCTTCACTGGAATGTGAATCAATGCTTGCTAATTCCTTAGGTGTGGTTCAAGTGCTTTAGAGGAACGTTGGCTGATAATCAGAGCCATAATGCATATTAGCGTGGTATCTCTCTCTAGTTTCGACATTCTGATAGATTTCACTTTCCTGGCATATTGATGGTGGTGCCTTCTTTGAGATCTGAACTGAGGCTTTCGATTGTCCGAAAATTTACAATAATTGGACTAAAGCCCTTGTGTATCTGTTTTCAGAAAATACGCCTTAAGATACTTATTTAAACCGAGATATTCCGTAGCCCTTGATGATTAGCATTTGTGTATATGTAAGTTACATCTTGCTTATGCTGCAATAATTACTGCGTCCAATGATTACGTAAAGTAGAGCATCATTCGAAGTGAAAAGCTCACCATTTTTTGTCCTTTAGAGGCTTGACTGAACGCTGAATTCAGTTAGTCACCTTTTTTAAATGATTTGTACAGTTGCCTACTACGGTGTGTGCCTTCTGCTTTCCAAATAGTGAGCTCAGCCGCAGTTAGGAATAGTCTTGAGGTTGAAGATCATGTAGTATAGTAGTCGTAGCATATATGTTTATTTGATGACAATTTTGTCAATTTGGATTGATTGGATAATTGAACTTATGGATATGGTTATTTGAATACCACACGTAACTTAGTCTCCATTTTCAGTAATGTCTCCCAGCTCTTGCCTCCCCATTACGGGCTTTAGTTCGGTACTAGTTGGCCCCACATGAAGGTTGAAGTGTTTCTTTACTAATTTTATAACGTTTAATTTAAACTAAGAGAGATCACTCCGGCTAAACATGCATGGAACTTCTCTTTTGTGGACTTATCTGACGTCTCGGTAGGTACGTAGCACTCCACTTTGCACACATGTCTCCGATATTTTATCGTTATAATACATTCCATGTGTGCCTTCCACTTGAGTAAGATATTGACGAGAAGAACGTTTTCTGGAGTACAACTATGATTCCGCCATTGAATATCACGCAGTTGAATATCACTAGCAACATTAGCTAGTAACTCTTGAACTCTTTTCCAGGCTGGACCAGTATTGATGTTTGCAGCAGGATGCGAAGGTTTTACGTTCCTAATCGTTGTCCTTTTTCCCTGTTTAGGGTCGACATTAGAGTGGTTCCGTTTGATCTTATTCAATTTGTTGTGGTTTTGGTAAACTATTAGTTTAAGATGAATATGTGATTAGCCTTCAACATTCGATCATGGTTGCGTAACTGTTGGAAGTTATTCCAGGCAAGCTATTGAGAACGGCATTATATCTGTTCAGAAGCATATGTTATATCGACTTACACTCGATCGACAAAGTTGGTTAGTTAAAATATTGCAGAAATTCGGTATTAGTATGTTTGATTAAGTATTGTTGTTCTTCAGCATAGACTGCACTGTCTACATGTTCGCTAATTTAAGAGCATTTGGTGAACAGCCAGCCTATCTATATTAAATCACCCTAGAGGCAAGAAATTCTTAAATTTCTAGAAACTTTAAGGGAGTTTTACTTGGAGTAGCTATACCCTTGAGTGGTACCTGTATATACTTTAAGTTGTACACCTACATTGTGCATTTTCTTCAGCACGAACACTTATCTCAGTCACTTCAATAGCAAAAAGCTACTCAAATAGTTTCGCGTAACGCTGAGAAAAATCATAGCAAATCAGAATCAGAATTCTCAACAAAGTAAACTGCCATTGTCAACTCTACGTGTCGCTACGAATATACAATAGAATCTCTCTTTACACTGCATAACAAACTGTGAAATTTATTGAAGCGTAATTTGCAATGCACAAAGCGACTTCCTACGCTCAAGCAGAAGTCGCACGTCGCCTGTCTGTGCACTTTTTGCTAGCAAGAATATTCAGACAAACTTCTTAAATTGTTCCTTTTTCCTTTTATTCGTTACGCCATAAACCATTTTTTCTAGGAATTGCCGTGCTGCTATTTCACACAAAGGAATCTATGAACGTGCAACTAAAGAAAAACTATTTCCACTTGCTAGAATAAAGTATGCTCCTGAGAGCACTTAATGCATTGCAATGCAGTGCATAGTTGTTAACACTTTTGCCGCGAAAAGCACATAAAGTATCTGCATTGAGCGAAGATTTTCAATGCACACATATAGTAAAACTATATAAAGAAAGAGTTATCTCAAAAATATTTCAAATACCGCTTTATAAATTGTGCTAGCTTAAGCTTAAGTTAGAATCATTTATTATTTAATCTTATGCTGCATGCTGTGTTAAATCTGTTTTGGTAATGTCTATCTCAGCAGTCGCTTAAATAAAGATCAATAAAACGTACTAAGAACTGTCAAGAGATGCATAGCCTTCATATAGCATATACACCATATATATGTAGTTAGTAGCTACAATATACAATATAACAAAATGTGTTTCAGCAAACGTCGAGTGGCGACTTACTGAAATGTTGCTGCTGTTAGTGATTGCTATTGCAGATACTCAAGTTTCGGGCCAAGATACTCGAGTCAACTGCAGCAGCATCTATTTATCTTTTATCTTGTTGCTACTGCTTAACAGACAAGCAAGTTGAATAAAAGGAAAGTAACGCTTTAGGAAGGAAAACAAGCGCAATAAACAACTGCTAACAGGAAAATGGATAATTGTTTTGACGGCATGAAGCGCGTTTTTGGCAATGAAGATACACGAATTGTATTAGATGCATTCATTTCTTAAAATATTTTTCGTTTATTTTTTTTTTTTTTTTTCGTTTTCGTTGAACATTCTTTGAAGGCCAAATTGTTTATTGTTTTGAAATTAAGGACGAAAAAAAGTTTAAAAATTTGAAAGTTCACTAGAATTTCCGAAAATAAATCTTATTCTTTTTAATTAAAGACGACACGTATTCTTTATTTAATTAAAAAGAAATTTTTGTGTAACTGATGTTGTGCTCTATAACATTTTGATAATTAGTTTATGTTCAATTGTTGCGATGGCCACATGTAGAGCACTTTCAATTTGTATGCTTGTAAATGGTACGTGGTAGTTGCTTTAGTAGTCATAGAACGAACGCAGTGAAAAATATCATCAAAATCAATCATCAAAATGAAATTTTTTTCATCAAAAACGAGTTTATCTTAGAGTCGTCAAAATGAGATGCTCAAAAATATTATTTTGATATTTTCTAACATTTCAAAATGGTCTTTTTTAATATTAATATAACATTTAGAAAATCCGCATCATAAACTTTAGTTAGTATTTAGTTTTGTTGAATTTTGGCGGATTTAGAAAACTTTTCTCTAAACGAGGTGCAGGCATTCGAACCACGACAACACACGATCTAACGGCGCTGGCTTGCCAAGTTGCAAACCTCAACTAGCGGGCAACCAACAAGTCGAGTTGTCGAATCACAACCAATTGCACAAAATGGTAGTATTTTCGACATTGGTTTCTATGTCTGAATGCCACATAGACTAAAAATTTCAAGTATCCTTACAGAAACTAGTTATGCGGCGTCAGATCACACGATCTTGCGGGTCAGGCGGTGGAGTTTATGTTGTCGTCAAACTATTCCCCGAATAAATCGATGGTTTCTACAGTAGTAAGTGCCGCCTCTTGGAATCAAAAGCCTTTCAGACCATGTTTACGTACTTTTTGAGACTTAAATCGTTCAACATTGCCCGAAATCGGGCACCATTGACGGTGACTGTTGCATTTTCTACATTTTTGAATAAGTATGGCACTATAATGCCACCAGCACATAAACAGCACAATGATCAATAGATTTTTTTATCACTCCAAATGCGATAATTCTGCTTAATGACAAAACCACTCAGGCATTAGTGAACCTCACCACTAAAGAAAATCTGGCGGCAACAAAATTGGATCATCTTCATTTAAGCTTCCAATTACTGAACTATTTGTTATCGAAGTCTTTCCATGATGATTTGCCAAATAGTTTAAATATGCAATCGGCTTTTCGATAAACGATAAATATTTTAAGTATTGCCATACTTTTCATACTTGCATTGACGCGTCTGTATTCAGGTTTAAAATTTGTATTCGGATCTGAAATCGAATGTCGGTTCAGATCCGTGGATTAGTAGAAACGGATTCGTACTCGAATTCATACGATTCCTATCCGTACTATTCAGATTCGTAGAATTCGGACTCGTATTCATACTTGGTTTCGTAGGACTCGGATGCGTAGGATTCAGATTTATAGGATTTGGATACGGACTCGTACTTGAATTCGAATTCGTCATTTTTGCATTGATTACCATGAGTGCTGCTCGGAACCGGATCTTGTAATCCGTTTCTTAGAATTCGTGCTACACTAGTACAAGCTTAAATATTACGCAAATATATGAATTTTTACTGACTCAAGGTCATTATACGTTGGGAAATATTTGTATATATATATATATATATATATATATATATATATATATATATATATATATATATATATATATATATATATTGCTCAATGCGAAAGAAAATATGTACAAAAACATTGAATTATCTACACCTAAATGTCTCCATAGCCTCCCAAAATCCCAAGCACTTAAACTATTTACACCATATCTTCTTTTCACATTAAATTAACTGACAAATACAAACTTGAACAATGATATACAGCAAAACATGTCACTCAACAAAAACTAAAAATACACATTGGGATAGACGGACGCAGTTGTCACTCAAAGCAGCATAAAAGTTTCACCAACTGTTGGTCCAATTTTCAGCTCAACTAAGCATCATTTGTCGTTTTGCGTTGGGGCCAATAATTGGGCTAATGAACATGATGACGACGACAAGGACATTACTGGTAATAGTGAGCAACCATTTACCCCACGGGCCAAATGGCAACCGGAAATACAATACGACAAGCATAGCAACTCATTAAGCTACGAAAATTGCTGTTAATGACAACTTTAGTTTATGCTTCTTAGGCTAATTCAAAGCACGACCCAAAACAAAAAAAAATGCTTCCTAAAATTAAAAAGAAATTTACCAATTAATTCAATTATTTATTAGCAATCAATCAAAAACAAAACTTATTCTATTTTGTGGGCCAACTGACTTTTGTCCACTTACTGTGCCAGAGTTTATACATGAGTAGACCAACCAATAATATATTTGATGATTTAATAAGCGTTCTAATGAGAGCACGACGTTCGCTATAAGAATATACGTTATTAAAATGAATTCTTTGTAGTTTTTTATCTCATACTTACGCAGTTAACGTATGAAATCCTTGCAGTATAATTGCCTCATATGGCGCCAAACGTAAGCTGTAGGCATTTTCATGTAGTAAACTGCTGCTGTATTATTTAAATGGTATTTACGTATATATATATATATATATATATATATATATATATATATATATATATATATATATATATATATATATATATAACATACATTGTAATTTTATACACTTAAAACAAACAAACAAAAAAAAAACCTTAATATCGGTGGAACCGAAGTTTTAATGCTCTTCACATCAGTGTTTAAATTTTTGAATGGATTAGATTGCTGTAGCAGATGGTATAGATGGCTGTGAATAATTTTGTTGCGCATGAAATTATTAGAAATAGTTAAATGGAATGGTTGAAGCCAGGTCGTACGCACGCTAGACAGTAGAGCTACAGACACCTTTATTTACTGATATAAGTAAACCATTTATACAATATCTGATATTATTGATTACATTCTGTTGTATGTAGATGACCAATTTAAAAACAATATTTTAGCATAAATAATTGCTTTAATTTAAACATGTTCGATACAACAAATTAAATACAAAGCGTTTTTTTGGGTTGGAGCTATATCTTCCAGAATGCAACAAAAAACTCTCACACTAACTGCTGCAGCTCCAGAGGAGAGACTGCAGATTGTTGGTAGGGACTCTAACAGAGCATTCTCTATCAGCAGCTCATGCAAAAAAGCTTGGCATAACCAACATGGACGGTTGTAGAAAATGTAAGGAACTGGGAGTCACGGAAACACTGCAACACCTCAGCAGCAGCTGTCTAGCAATCGAAAAATCAAGATTAAAGTACCTTTACACCATCGAGCTAGCGTCGCTCGAAGGTGCGGCCAGAAGGACTTCTTACAGGCTATTGGCATCCGTCAAACACGCAAAAACTCTTGAACGATCTACATCATTGGCCTCACTAAGAATCATATTGGGTATGTGTGACCCCTATCAAAGGGTCAGCCGGCTAACATAACCTATACCTTTAGTAGATAAATCACGGTAATTTTTGCACTTGTGCTGATTCTGGTTATAAAAAGTCTCCAAACCAACTTTCTTCAGTTGAACATGTCAATAAAATTTAAAGCATCCAGTTCTATTTCTGTTTCGTTACCACATCTGTCGTCATATTGCATGTTTAAGTGTTTAGTTCCGATATTCTTAATGATATCTTTGCTTTTCGGATAATTAGAACAACACTTTCCAACATTTGTTTAAATGTCAAATCATCAATATAAAAACATTTACCATTTCTGGCTGAATGCATTTACGAAGTTTATTTTTTACCAAATTCATTTGACTCGCTCCACTTCAGCATTTGAAAAATGGTAAGACGGTGGGTTACAAACTGAACTAGAACCATTAGCAACTGCATCGTTCCAAAATTCAATTGTATTCGTGACACGTCGTTAAAAGCAAATTGTTCCGCTGCGTCTAAATTTTTGATATTGTTTTTGGGCGGGAACTAAAGTTCTTCAAGTATTGCCAATAAACTAGGCAATATTTCAACCGAAAGTACGTTTACCTGTCATAATAATTTTATATTGTTTGAAAGTAGGCGACAAAGCGATTCAATGAGTTGAGGAACAAACTCTACACACTTTTCGCGAACAAGTTTTTCTTTGGTGACTGATTTTTCCATATGTCAAACTTTTTTTTATATTACGCTCGAATTTGTATCCGAGAAGCCGCTTTGTTTTCAATAGTTGATAACACTGTTCTTTTTGTCATGCTGATCACGAATGTATAGCATACTTAATGGGCTCTCCATTGCTTCTTTTAAGGCGTTGCAAACATTGTGACTAAATTATAATACTATTTACACTCTGTGTGAAGAGTATAGTAAATATTTTAATATACTTATTTGTTTGTACATATACTTGTATGTGTATAATCTCTTAAAAGCCTTTTTTATACATTGTATTTACGCTTCGCGTTACGCTGCGTGTGAGTCAACAGTGCGTATGAGTGATTTCCATGTAAATATTTTATATGTATGTGGCATACATTATTAAGTGATTTTGGGACCATTTTATTTATGTCTGAATCTGGGAACACTTTGATGTATCGATCGATAGTAGCTGCTTAAAGTTTTCTCGGAAGGTAATGGAAAAGTTTTGCGTCGCATGTAATTTTAATAAAGCCTATTATTAATTAACTATAAGTATTCAGAGAAAGGTTAGCATTGTGTATTGTGTGAGAGAGGAAGTAAGTTAAGCGCATTTTGTATTAAAAAATAAAAAAATTATGCATTTGAAGGCTTCACTGTGTGTGTGTGTGAATGACTGTGTAATATATTGTACAACAAAAAGAGCTTAAAAATACTTTGTATGCTGTCAGCTTTAATTCTGTATTTTTATTAATGAAAGACGCTAGCAGTTGGATTTATTCATCAATATTGTAGTAAGAACAGTCTTTATGTACAACGTAGTAGTCTTGTCTGTTTGGTCTGCTAAGAAACACAGGAATTTATAACTGGCATAAGACTTAGAGACAAATGAGTTATTCACAAGGTCTTGGAACAATTCAGAAATGTAAAAATATTGCACAAAACCTGTACTACTTTGATCGATACAGACCATTGATCAAATAATATCTTTGCATCGGTGTAAAACAATTGCTGCAAAAAGTCACGAAAATTTAGCTAGTGGTAGTGCGAATTTCGGCATTTTTTGAGCATTTGGTATATTTTTGAGGTTATAACACTGAGGCTGAACAGCTGTTATTTCACAGAGAAGGAAACTAAATAGCAGTTAAAAACAAACAAACCAAAGTCTTAAACAGCTGACTGCGCAGAATTGGACCACTTTATTTTGTACTCACGGCGTCGTTTGTGTAATTTTTGTTACTGCTGTCAATATCACCTTAAAAATTGACAGAGTGGCTTCTCATCACATATATAAAGCAAGGGGATCCCCTATTCCTTTTTGTATGGAAGACGTTTTTATTGTAGACAATATCGAATGAAATTTGACGTGACGGCTTCTTATGGGTCACTCCCACTTTTAGGGATAGCCTCTAAAGAAACTTACCGTCCAATTGTGGAATTTTGTACGAAAACTTTATTATTACAGTAAATATAAACTTAAAATTTAATATAGTGGCTTCTTATGGACGAACACCTTACATGTAGAGAATTAGATGCGATTTCTACATTTTCGGGGCAGCCCCCACACAAACAAAAAATTCTTCAGCTGGTTCACTATTAAAAACTAGAATATTTAATGATATAGCCGTATTGTGGGCGTGGCATCCAAATGTTTTTCTTAACTAGATCTGCGTACATATTAGCCTACATTTTTTGCTTTCTATTTACAAAATATGAAATTTTTTGAGACAAAGCAAGCCAATATTCAATTTACTCTTGTAGCAGTGCAGTACCTAGAGAGTCTCTATCTAGACAGATAACTATTCTCTTAGAACGTCTTACGGGCGGACGGACGAATGAACGGACATGGTTATGTCGACTCGTCTTTTCGTGCTGACCACGAATATATATTTATGGGGTCTCCGATACTTGCTTCCCTATGTTAAACACATTTTGACAGCTCAACAAACCCAATAATATGCCATCTTACAAATATTTTTTATACATGGTATATATAACAAAGAAAAAATAGTTAATCATTTTTTAAATCAGTTGAATAGTTTGAAAGTTATGAACTGAAATATGTAAAAAATATCTGTTTTAAGTCAGATGTAGATGTAAGGGCTATCGACCAGCTGGATAGTTTCACTCTTCCTATAGAGGGCCGAACATTTTAAGTGCATATCCGCAGAGGGATCGCCATCAAAAGGTTTTCGTATATAAAGCTTTGTGCTTCACTGGTAATTTTTTTATTGCGGTAAGCCCAGCGTACCAAGCATTAATTGAGTTTGCCTTCACACAATATGCTTAAACCGCTTAAACCACTCATACTCTGGCACTGGAAAACAATAAATTGCTTTCATCGCATTTAAAATGTTTCAGTAAAAGCTTTAACAAGTTTAGAACAAAACTAATATAACTTTCAGCGCGAAACCTCCGCTTCCAGTGAACCAAATGTCATAAATTTTAGCAAGGAGAAGGCATAAAACTTTTACTCGCTCTAGGTCACATATAGGTGATGGCACAACAGTGAAATTTTTCTTTCCAAAAGTTCCGTTGGAATTACCTCACCCTGTATAAAAATTGCTTCTAATAATTTTGCAACATTTTAAAAAAATAATTCATGACGTTTTAGAGAACATCAATAAAGTTTTTGTATAAATCGAAAACGACAAATAGCCTAATTAAATTCAGAATTTAACCACTTTCAAACAAATTCGCATGGTTGACATTGTGCAGAAAATACCCTAAACTTAAATTTAACATTAATCAAAAGATAACTTTAAACAAAAAAAAAAAACAAAGTAAATCCAAGCGGCAATAAATCTTCAACAGCCGCCTACGTCTAAGAGCGACATTTTTTATCCAACTGTTAATAAAAATGCAATGAAAAATTATGCACGAAATACGGCAAGGATATTTTTTTTATTTATTTTGTTTGTTTTTCAAAGTTTTTGAACGAATACACAGGTCACTAATGTCTGTTTTCTTTGGCAGCACGCCAAGTTGCTAGGAACTGATTTTCTATAGATATATATGCTCGTATATCCTGCATGCTACTTACTTTCCTACCAACTATATGCCTGGCACATTACAAGTATTGCACTATTTCCCCACGTCCAAAACTAACAACACCAACATAAAGCGTGAAATTAAATGCTTTCATTCAACAAAAAAACAAGTCATTAGTTTTTTGTTTGTCATGCGATATTTTTTAGACTCTTTCCTTCGTACTTGAATATAGAGTGCGAAAATGGTTGGCTTGAAAATGCTGAGTTTCGCAGAAGGTTTGTAAAATATTACAGCAAAATCAAATCGATGATTCCAGTCAATCTGGCCATGTCGTACCTTTATATAATTTACAAATTTTGCAAAGTTATCATCGCAGTTATCAACGTTCCAGCCCCCGTAGCTACTTCATAAAAACAGCCGCAAAATTTAATACTAATACTACTGCTAATCTGGTTGCCATGCGATCTCTTTCGTTACGAAACCTTGCACACTTGATTACTCCACGTCTCCTTTTTCATCAATGCAGTGCGAACCAATTGGTTTGCGTAACGAAAGCGGTGGATATGGCTTGCAGCCGTGATCATTCAGTAATTCTATAAGGAAGAAGTTTATCTCACCATGCTTTCTTCTAAGCCAGTCAGCGGCGCCGTTTTTTCATTTTCTTACCACTTTCTGATGCTCCTGCAGCAGGCTTCATCGGAACGTTGGGAACGAGCTGCTTACCCTTAATGGTCTAACTCGTGATATGGCATCTATGTTTTTTTGAAGTACATTTACTGTGCAGTGCAGAGGCCCATATTGGAACTGCGTAAAGTACAATGGACCTCGCAACAGTTGATTGCTTCTGTACTTTAGTGGCAGAGTCTCGTGTCGATCATGATTGTTTGGTATATGATGGTTCTTTTAGATGTGATCGTTATGTTGCCAAAACATAGAAACATCTGTTCTATATTTTTCCTGCTCCAAATAGGGGCTGAGTACCCAATTTTTGATAATGGCTACACTTTCACAGATCACTTCCTTAACTTTGTACAGTTCTTTGTCAACCACGTTAACAGCGAAATAATCGGAACTCGTACATTAAATTCTACAATAACAATCCTAAGATCCGAGCCTTGTGGAAGGCCACCTATCAACTGGTGCAACTTAGAGCCAGGAGCTATGTCATAACAAAGCGGTCATAACAAAGCGTAAATGTAGTCACCAATTATTCTCCTAAGGTACACTGGTATGCAAAAATGATAAAATGCTTCCATTATCTTCGGCGAAGATGCCGATTTTAATGTATTTTTCATATTAAGTGTAAGGACGAGACATTACTGTTTCGTTGCTCCTTTTCATCGGGTGCTCCCTGTTGCTTTCGATGCTATATTTGTGAAATAAATTATGGCATCTACTGCAGATATGACTTTTCTGAACTCAAACTGCCGATTTGACAGGTATCCTGTCTCCAAGAGTCTGCTACATATTATTTAGCTTTTATACAAACTTCCTTGCAGTATATAAAATATAGGAAGATAGAAACTCTGATGATTTGCATGGTGTGGGTATTAGAATAAGCTTTTGGCTCTTTCATTCCTAAGGGAAATGCCTTGTGTCAAGCATGCATGGTACATATCGATAAATACGCTTGGTGCCAAGCCTATAGCAAACTTTAAGGACCAGTTAGGTTTTCCGTCAGTTCCTGAAGCTTGTTTCTCTTTAAGTGTTTGGGTGCAAGGATTGATTTTTCCCCCTGTAACTAGCATGATAACTATCCCATCATCAATCTGCTGGCGCCCGGTTTTGTATGAGCACGTCTGCACCTCATGGCACAGTGGTCACTAGACGTTTATATTGTGCTGAGCGTCCAGGACGAGCATCTTAGGTTAGATCAACTATTTAACCAAACCTTTCCTTCCTGAACTTTGGTTCAGTAGAACAATGTAAAGCTAGGCAAAATCTTCAACTAGTGTACGATCCTTTGCATTTATGGAAGAACTCCTCATGCGTTAAATGTTATCTGCGATAATTGTTGGTTTATACCTCTTCGATGGCATCAGTCTACGACTGAAGGGTCTAACTGTTTGAGGAAAAGCATCTGAACAACCGTCACTACGTATTCCGACCCAGACTTGGTATTTCCAATGCATGCGTGGTTGCCCTCTCAAACGTTGTCCCCGGTGGTCCACATCAAAGGAGATCGTATTCGAGGCTGGTAAAAGTTTTGTGATGACGAGAACCAAACCCAGCGTTAATTAAGGGCGGTTGCCTTCTCACAATTTGATTACCTCCGAAAGGACATTCGTAGGCTACCAAGGGAATACGTCTCCCAACGTACGGTTAGTCATTCCCACGTGAATGGTAACCAATAACTTTCCACGCCACTAAATAGTTTGAAATTTCCTGTGCAGGTTATTAAAGCTTCGATGTCATTGAAGTTCTTTTCAGTTTTTGCAGCATTTTAGTTCTTTTTTGTATCGCGTGACACATTTAAGTCGCGTACTTGTGCCCGGCACTAATGCACATGGGAAATTAAGCTAAAACTTGAAAATAATTATAGTAGTATAGTGTACAATGACAGCCATTTGTTTAAGTGATTATATCGTTGCAGTTTTTGTTCGTACTCATGTTTTACAAAATAGTTACTAAGTATTTGTCTCGCAAGTATCATATTTATTAGATGCTTCAGGCATTATTTAATTGTAGCTTTAGGTTCTTTAAACATGCGCAAAGTATGTGTATTAATTAATTTATTAATTTTTATTCTATGAGCAGGCAGACAAGTGCTTCATTTGCGCTAATTTTTAGATCAGCACTGGGTAAGGATTGACTGTAGGAGAGAGATAAGGCATAAGAATGTTTAAATGTATGAAAGTGTATAGAATAAATACAGACCTGTTCCGGTGTTCACTTTCGGCAAGATTTTGCGAAAGTAAATTCGATATAATTGTCCATTTTTCGCGATTTGAATTCACTGACCTTGAGTCAATGCCAAATGAATTCAAATTGCGAAGCCGTCCCATACTTGAAAAATGTACCATTTTCACTTTCGCAAAATCTTTCCGAAAGTGAGCACCAAAAAGGGTCTGTTAATAGTACAGAAGACATACCCTTTTTCATAATGCGATTCAACGCCAGCAATTTCAACAGTCAACTTTCGCGGCTGCTCAATGAATTCGGTGAGATCCAAACTTTGCGATTTATCACTGACATTAACGATAGTAATTAGCGTATTGTGGCCTTTGAGTTCGCTGTTGGTGAAATTTTATATATATATTATATTTATAAATACTTTTAATGCAATTATTATAGATACAAACCGCTTAAATGCAAATACTGCACGCGTCAGTGCCTCTATAGTGAAACGTCCACGTCTTAAAACTGGTGATTTACGTAATTCCAATAATGCCTTATAAACCTTATAGTGACTTTTTTCAGCTTCTTGCTGTTTTTTCAAATTTACTACTTCATAATTTGGATGCACTGGTAACCAAGTTTTTGCTGCTGTCGAAAAGCCTGCGTTTGCCGTATCGTTCCATTGAAATGGTGTGCGTTCCGGATCTCTCGAATACTCCTTATAATGCTCTTCGCCTTCATTACGTCCTGCTGGATCAACAGTATCAGCCCAGCTAATATCATCATTATTCGTCATGCCAATCTCTTCGCCCTATAAAACGTAACTTTTTTACAGTGTATTCGTAGGTGGCACAAAAATCGCTTCAACCTCAAAATTTTATAAATGAAATTTGAAGATTTTGAGGCTGAAGCGATTTCTGTATCACACCGGATTATTTTGAAAGTCAATGCACCAACTTACATTATAAGTTACTGCCACTCCGGGTAGGGTCATTAACAGCATATTCATGGCATCTATGCGACTGGTGCCGAAACGTGTGGCAACACGCGGTTTATCATGATTGCCCATGACCCAATTGGCTGCATGACCGCGTGGCATATATATCATCCAACGTTCGATTTCATAGACAAAGTCACGTGCATCGGATGCGTTATTTGCATTTGAGATTAAGTCAAAATTAAATGGAAAATGTGCACCACGCACGCCTTCTGCATTCTCATAGTAATCCATGAGTAGTTTTGTATCCGCATATGCCTCAATCATCATAATGCGTGTTGGACCTTCATGTTGTGCTGTATACTCATCAAGTAATTTACGCCAGTGTTGTATAACATCATAGCATTCTGGTAGATCTTTGGTATACATTTTTTTTGTATAATCATATGCATTTTTATCAGACGTTGAGCCGCTTAATGGTTCATCACGCAACTCCAAATCTTCGAAAAGATGATTGACAGCATCAATGCGAAAGCCTGCAACACCTTTATCCAACCAGAAGCGTATAACATCATCCATGACAGCAATAACGCGCGGATTGCGAAAATTTAAATCCGGCTGTTCCTTTGTAAATTGATGCAAATAGTATTGTTGACGCTGTTCGTGCCAGCTCCAAGCGGGACCATAAAAAACGGATTGCTGAAAATATTTCAGTTTTTCATCTGTTAAAAGTAACTACTAAAAAAAGAATGTATGAGTTTTGGTATCTAACACAATGTTAAATAATTTTCTCAATGCAAAAAAGAAACATAAAACATTTGAATCGCAATAATTTTATTTGCATGTGAGACACGGTATTTCCGATTCCGCAACGTGTCTATCATCAGTCACCGTCTGATTGAAGCAATTTTTTGCTACTTATTTTAATATGCTATATGAATGAACTTTTAATTAATTAAAAATAAATAGTTTCGTCTTTGGTTGTTTGTTCAATTAATGGCAAAAAACTATCAAAGCTACCCAATTTGGTAAATTTCTAAGCAACGTTACTGCTAGCCATTGTCGAAGTTTGTAAGCGGATAATGTAATAGACCCCTGCATGAATGCGGCCAAAACGGCAAATGGCACATTCACACTAAAATAAATTTGAATGAATGTGCACATTCATCTAATGAACGTGCATTGAATGAATGAGTTTCCAAAGTTCACATTCATTCTAATTCATTCGAAGCTTGTGACTTTTTGATGTTTGAATGCTCTTGAAGTTGAATGTCATGATTGAATGAATGAATGAATGTGATACATTCGAATGTTATAAATGCGATTCATGTTAGTGTGTTTGTTTCTCTCTGTTAGCTAGTGTCTTGTAAATGAAGAATTTTAAAAGAAATAGGCGTGTTGAAATTGTTTTATGCAGACTACTCGTATGTCAGATTACATTTTAGAATATAATAAGTAATTGTATATTAATTACTTTTAACTGAAGTAATTATAGTAAAAAAAGTATCAACAGCATATTTGAAAATATTTTATCACTCGCTCACGGTCTGGTCTGCCCATTTCACTTCATTTCGGCTCTTGTTCGTGAGCAGTTCATTGGAAGCAGTTCATAAGCAGATTTATTTTATCTTTTTGTAGTCAACCCTTTCTAGTAAATTACATCATAACTCAACTCTTTTAGCAATGCGTTGCGGTTTCCTCCAGTTTTGTTCAAGTCCCAAAGGTTTGTCGTAAATATATGTCAATTGATCAATCCTGGGAGGGACATTGTGGGAAATATACGAGTATGTATATTCTAATGAATTTTTGGGATCGGAATATGAAATGGAATATATACAAAACTGTTGACCACCTGAAATTTTTCCCGCCTCAATTACCAATATCTTTATTATATAAAATGGCATACAAAACCAGAGAAGAGTGTTGGTTATAGTCTCAAGCATTGGGCTCCCGTACCAGAAGAAGTATTCCTTAACAAAATCCTGGGAATTGAGGCGGGACGATGGTATTAGAGGAAGTCATCTGTTTTGGATTTATTTCAGTGCCAACTTTTGCTGATTTCCTTTCCGATTCAAAAAATTGACTGGATCACCTATTTTTTTACATAGTCCTTTCCAGGATTAATCAAGTACCATATCTTCACTACAACTTGTAAGCACTAAGGCAATGCTACGTGAAACCGCAATTATATGCTAAAGACTTCTGTTTTCATGTTATTTTCTTGAGAGGATTGGATATAAAAAAAAACTAAGAAAATAGAAAGAAATGTTCAATTTTCCACTCCAGTGAAATAAACCAGATGCGAGTAGAGATAAAAGCCAACCAAGCATAAAGATTAATTTCAATTCAAACACTTCAAAATCTTTTTTCAACTCTCTCAATATCTCTTTCCATCTCGTTTACTCTACATGTTGTTCGGGTGCAGAAAGCCTTCGGCTGCTGAAAGTGTACGTGTTGGCATCGTAAGCGACTGTCAGCTGAATATATTCTAACATCCAACGCATTCGAATAAATGAATGATTCGAATAACCTTGCATTCATAGTGAAATGAATTGACATTTCATTCAGTCGTTCAAAGTGAATGTTAGTGAAGTTGAATTTTTTCTGTATTGAATGAAATGAATATTGAATGTTTAGAATGTTTAGAATGTTTTGAATTCATGAATTGAATTTAAATGAATAAATATTCATAAAGCAGCTTCAATGAATTAAGTCATACAGCACTCTATAATGTAACAACAATATACGAAGTGTGAAAGAGAGCTATATATGGATGTGATGATGCCTGAAAGCATCGATATTTTTATTTATAACAAAATTTTGGAAAGCATCGACATTTCATATGCATTTATCGGCATAAAGTATCGATGCTATGAGTAAGTAAGGGTATTTCTATTAGAAAAGTTAAACTCTACTTTATTATACCCTGCATAGTTTATTGTTGAGACCATTTTGGCTCAATCAAGAATAAATTGTTTTTATATGATAAATTGTAATTATTATTATTTTTTATTGTAACGATTGTGTACGAGTTTGTGCAAAATTTTTGTGTATGTTATTACAATAGGGACGAAGAGGTACACAAATATATAGAATAATGTTAAAATGGGAAAATAAGATCAAATATAGCAAAAAATTGCATTACATAATACTTCAAGGTGTTTCACTACCTTCTCTTTACAGAATTTTATATACAGATGAGTACTTTATTTACCGGGAGTAACTATCGATCCAAAAAGTACTCACTTATTGGAAGAAAGTATCGATACGTATCGAGTATATACTTGAATTGGTTAGAGATGCAAGCATGCAATAAATATACGATAGCATGCATGGCTGGAAAGCTATACGCGTTTATCTTCGATATATTTAAAAATTCATATGAAATACATAAGATTCATTCGCTTTTCCTGACAAGCATGACATAAGTAGCAAGATATCTGCGGCTAAAACATTTTTCTGTGTAACAAAAAAGTTGTTTTTATTACTCTCTCTCTCTCTCTCTCTCTCTCTCTCTCTTCGCATTGATAAAAATATGTATATTAAAAAATATTTCTCAATGAAGAACAAAAGCTGAGCCAGCTGAAATTCATATAGAACTACTAAAGAATTAAATTAACTTACCCAATTATTTGGTGGCACACGCGCACCATCTGCATCAACGCCGCCATTGTGCCATGTATAGAAATCCTCATAGCCCTTTTCACGTGCTGCCGACTTATTGAACCATTCATGCTGATCCGATGTATGATTTGGTACAAAATCCAATATAATCTTTATGCCCAAACTGAAAGCAGTTGCAATTAGCTCCTCAAAATCCGCCATAGTACCATACTCCGGTTGTATAGTTTTATAATCCGATATATCATAACCAAAATCAACCATTGGTGATTGAAATATGGGACTCAGCCAAGTTGCCTTAATGCCCGTTTCTGCTAGATAGTTCAACTTGGAGGTTATGCCCTTTAGATCACCTACGCCATTGCCACTGCTGTCCATAAAGGAACGTGGATAGATCTGATAGAATACAGCATTTTGCCACCAATCATTGAAGTCCGGCGCACGTTCAATCAATAAACTGGACATTGTTGCTGTTAGCAATTGACTTGAAATAAAGATTAATATTAATTGCTGCATTTTGGATGTATGCACTTATATAGGACAGCGCTGCTACTGAAAACGAAATAATAATGCAGAAATACAAAGTCAACTTCACGCTTTGTCGTCTGTAACTGCAATGTAATTTAATATGTTATGCATTATTTAAAGCGATACTGATTGCATTTTATACACTTTGTCAGTAGCAGCGATTTATGCAATAATAATAATTATAATAAGTTTAATTGAAGTAAAACTTTTTTGCTTGGTATATAAATCGTATTTTAATGAGCTGTTTATGATTGCTATTGAAATTGCTGTTGTGCTTAACATTAAGTGTTACAAGTAGTTTATTTAGCTTTAATATTTACAAAAAATTTAACAAAACTCGGAAAAAAGTGGTATATACTCGAATTTTCCAACCTTTTATGCACACTTCCGTGGAGAGTGGTCTTCAAGTATTTTGACATACCTATCGGCGGCCATTTAAGAATAATTTTGTATTCTCTTGTTGCCGTTGCACCGTGCGCCAATCGCAACAAGTGCAAACAGAAAAGTCACCAAAATAATAGTGAAGCGCATACAAAGGTTAATACATTATTTCCTATTGCGCTCGCAAGTCTTATCAACTTGACTGCTCACATGTTATCGTATAAAATTAGTGTATGTGCGTTTTTGGTTTCTTGTAAAGAATAATTGTGTTTGATTTGTTTTGTGAGTGACGATTGTTTAAGCCCTTAACATCCAAAATATTCAACATATTTTGAAAAAATATGCAACTATTGTACAAATAAATACCTCTAACGGTATATTTTTTGACAAAATCAGTTCCATACTGTGGGCATAGCAGCCGTCACCAAAAAATGACAGTGCAACACATTAATTTTGATTTTGCTACCTATTTCCTCATAGAATTTAAGGAATTCAAACACCACCTTTACGTAATGTAAGCTACTTTGGTTTCTCAAAACTTGTCGCTCAAACAAATAAAAGTAATCCATGCCATACTTTCCACTTGGTTCAATTTCTTCAATAAGATTTTTTATTAAAATACTCTAAATTTCAACATTTGTTGGGTCCGATAAACCCGTCGGAATGGTATTTTTAATTATTTTGGAACATATTTAATAAATTTAGAGCGTCATCCTTAAAACATTAGGAGTTGTATATTTTAGCAAAATCTGTATGAATATTTTGGGCTTAATATGCACAATTAAAAGGAAATATCCGTCACAAAATGGCAGCCATGACGGAGAATACCTGCCGAGTTTTCATAGGAAATTTTAGTGCTCGATTAAATGAATGCCGGGAACGCAACGGTTTACATTTGGACAATATCATTTTTAAGAAATAAATTCCCAAAGTGTTTATTTTAATATGTAATAAACATTTTTTCAACAAACTACTTACTTTTTTATCGATTTTTTAAATGTGAACTTTCTTTTGAGACACCCTGTATTATACTGCCGCTTTTTCAAGGGGAGGCAGAGTATGGTATGATGAGCGCCCAGTTTTATTTTAACTTAAATAGTTTATAACAATGAAATTACAATAAATGCATCAAAACTTATTGAAAAAAGCAAAAAATCTAAAATAATATAATCAATCAGCTGTTTTGCTTGCAATGCATTTTAATGAGCATACAAAAACAACAACAAAAATTATAATAAGTAGGTAGGTAAAAGCATGCTTTTATCAAACCTCAAAATCTTAAAAAAACAAATGTTTTTGTTTAATTTATTTTGATTTTACAAAACAAAAACAATTTAAAACAAATTAGTTACAAAATACATTTAAATACGACGAACCAACTTACAGATAATGCACTTCACTTGTTTGTTGAAAAAAATATTTAGTTTCTATTTTGAGCGTCTTAAAACCGCAAGTTCTTTCAAGAAACACACACGAAATACAACTAAGAAGAGATGAAAAAACATTTGTTTCTCAGAGCTTTAAGGTAGTCGTCAGCTGTTTTGTCGCAACAAACAGCTGAAAAAGCTTTCGTAAGAAAAAGCTTATAAAAGAAACTTTTGGTTTAAGAGCCTATAAGTTTTGATCGTGAGAGAATGAGAGAGGAGAATGAGAGAGTAATAAAATAATGCAAAGAGCGCTAGGTTATGGTGTGGTGTGTTCGGTGAAATCGCTTTTACCGAATTTTTAAATACGTAAATATTTCAATTCGACAATTTTTTTACTGGCACAATGATTAATTTTATTTACTGATTTAATTTTGTGAGTAAATAGTATAAAAATAATTAATATTTTTATAATTAATTTGCATCAATGAAATCTAAATTGAAGAAACCAAAAATTTATCAAACTAAAATTATTATTAAGAACAGACAAAAATTAACGCTGAAACAATGAGGCACTAAATATTTTACCGCACTAGAAACAATACTAATGAAAATTTAGACGATTGATTTTAAAGCGTAATTCTGATATCAATTGGTTGAGGCTCAATTCCACCGTTTGATTACACGATTGACTTAAAAAGAAAAAAATGTGTTTGTCTCACAAAAAAATTTTACTGATCAAAATTTTTAAAAAGCGTCAACCACCAAACATTGACGCAGGGCCTTTCACATGGTTTGCACAATCTTGCGACATAAGACTAGTTTTAATTCGCACAGACAAACTGATGGGCATAGCTAGTTCAGTTCGTCTCGTCAAGCTTATCAAAAACGTATATACTTTATGAAGTCTACGTTGCTTTCTTTAAAGCGTTACGAACTCCGTGACAAAATCATAATACTATCTACACTACGTGTGAAACTTCTTTAAACTTAAAGCGCGAATAATTCGAAATTCCTATTTGATAGAAGTTTCTGTGTTTGGACTCATTTTAAGCATCAAAAAGAATGTGGGGTTGCCCAGCTGTGGATTTTGATAGTACATCATTGACATTCAGTGTTATCTACTAAAATTTAAATCAACACTATTTAAATTCAAATTACTCATTGGTGGATCCTGGGGTAGGGAACTGGGGACCGCACACTTTCTTTTTTGTTGAGTACGAGCACATTTTGTTTATATATATTTTCATAAAATAATAGTGAAAACATGAAAAAACGTAAACTTCTGTTGAACCGAAGCTCTAATACCATTCACACGAACTTTTAAATCGTATTGTAAGACATAAAAGTCATGGTTTAAATATGGGCTACCCCAAAGGATGGACGGTACAAGCACACTAGTAGATGTGCATGAAGCGAGCGTCTATAAGATGCCACCATATCGAATTTCAAGTTAATATTAAAGTTTTTCATACAAATGCATAAAAGTGAGCTGTAGGTTTTTATGGTACTACCTCAAAAAGTGGGCGGGACAGGCCCATTTGTATATGTATATGAATCGGTTATTCACTTAAATCCACCAAATCAATTCTCAAGCTAATATTGATTTAAATAAAGAATTTTTTCATAAAAAACAGAAAATTACAAG
Source organism: Leucophenga montana (assembly GCA_035044765.1). Lineage (NCBI taxonomy): Eukaryota > Metazoa > Arthropoda > Insecta > Diptera > Drosophilidae > Leucophenga > Leucophenga montana. The sequence goes on along the minus strand of JAWNNQ010001780.1, from coordinate 509,756 downwards.
GTAGGTTTGTGTGTGTGCAGGCCACGCCCATTGGTCTATATATGTTAAGCGGCTGTCTATAAAATGACACCATATTGCATTTCAACCCAATATTGACTTTAATAAAGAGGTTTTCATACAAAAAGTCAAAAGTGGACAGTAGGTTTGTATGGTGGATACACCAAACAGTGGGCGGTCCCACCCATTAATGTATATGTCAAGCATTCGTCCACTAGAAGTTAGCATATCAATTATTAAGTTGATATTGACTACAATAAAAAAGTTGTTCATACAAAATGTTAAAAGTGGGCGGTGGGTTGGTTAGGGTATACCCCAAAAAGGCGTGGCGGGTCAATCTTGATACTCTATTAAACTGCAAAAAAGAGAAGTGTTTGGGCAAAATTTCAATTGGATAGCATAAAAATTGGTCCCTAGATTAGGCAAGATCGTCGAGCTGATCAAGAATATAAATACTTTATGGGGTCTACGATGTTTCCTTTAATGCGTTACAAACTTTCAAGACAAACCATTTCACAATATGTGTGAATGGTATAAAAAAACTAACAACTTAGTATACAAAATTGGTATATAAGGCCTTGTTTACTCTTTCACGGTAACCCTTAAAACAAGAATAAAAGTCCTGAAATATATATTAAGAACTAATTTTGGGAACAAGTCAAATACAAGAGTCACAGAATAAAACCAAAATCGTATATCCATCTCTGAAAGCAAAAAAAAACTTAGTCTAAATAAACCAAATTTATTCTCTCAGCTGCTCTTTAATAATTCAGCTTTGCCATGCTGGCATAATACAAATACATACATAATACAAAGTGCCGCAAATATTTTTGACTTTGCGGCGATAGTCAATGAGAAAAGCAAGTGTTTGTGATTCGGCAAGTCGATGTGTTGGGTGGATATAAGCCGAGATAAGCCGAGATAGACTTGGGCATTTAAAAAATAAAAAAAAGTTAACTAAAAACGTATTTTAAGCAAGCAAATATTTTATTTAGCAATTGTGCACATCGTTTACTTTACAAAAATTTACAATTCAATAACCGAAAGCATGACAACAATACCTTCTCTGGGACCCAAGGTAACGCTTGTCGGTCTCAAAATTTGACTGAAATGTTTTAAAATTATAGTTCAGAAATGTATAAAAAAAAAGTATAATTTCAACACATTAAAACACTTACCCGCGCTTATAAATCGAATCAACAGCAGCGACCTGTACAATCAAATAATTGGGCATATCAATGAAACCGCTTACATCCACTTCCTGCTGTGCATCACTGACATTGATAATGGTTACAATGCTGTTCTGACCCTTAAGCTCACTAATTTTATAAACGTTATTATTAGAATTTAATACAGAGAACCCTTAAAATAAATGAAAATTATTACCGTCTATAGACAAATACTTGACGCGAAAGCGTCGTTGCAATATATTGACCATTTTGCAGTACAGGCAACTGACGCAGTTTCAAAAGTTGCTGATAGTTCTTATAATAACTTCTTTCAGCAACTTGCTGTGCAGCCAGATTAAGTTGCTTGTAATTGGGATTAACCGGAAGCCAAGTTTTGTTGGCAGTGGAGAAGCCTTAAATCGATTTTACCAAACAAATTTCAAAATATTAAAAAAAAAATATTAAAAAATTTATATTACCAGCATTCTGTGTAGCACTCCACTGGAATGGTGTACGCACAGGATCTCTAGAAACCGTTTTGTAGTTATCAATGCCCGCTTCACAAGCTGGCGCATCTACAGTATCCTCCCAGCTGATATCACGATAATCTAACATACCGATTTCTTCACCCTGTGTTTGGAGGGTACTTAATTTATTAATTTGTTCATTTTCAGTGCATAAATGCTTCCAAACTCACATTGTAGGTAACGCCAATGCCAGGCAATGTCAATACAATCATATTCATGGCATCTATCGACTGTACACCAAATCTCGACCCCACGCGCACATTATCATGATTACCCATAACCCAATTTGGCGAATGTCCGGCTGGCATATAGATCAACCATTTTGCAATATCAAAAAGAAAATCACGAGCATTCGAACTTGCAGTCAAGTCCGTAATGAAACCGAAATTGAATGGGAACTGCGCACCCTGTATACCATTATCATCCTCGTAGTAACTCTCAACAATTTCCAATGGTGCATAGCCCTCGGTCATCATAATACGCTGTACACCGACATTATTGGCTGAATAATTATCAAGTAATTCGCGCCAATGTTGTATAAGCTTTACATCATCTGGATGATTTCTTGTATAAATATGATTTAAATAATCAACCGAATTTGGATTATCAGTTAGACCACTCAATGGTTCATCACGCAGCTCAGGATCCTCATACACATAATTAACTGCATCAATACGGAAACCAGCAACACCACGATTCAACCAGAATTGCAAGACATTATCCATGGATTGCAATACAAATGGATTACGATAATTAAGATCGGGTTGTCCTGATGTAAATTGACGCAAATAGTATTGTTGACGTTGTTCGTTCCATTGCCATGCCGAACCATCGAATACAGAGACCCAGTTATTGGGTGGTACACGTGTACCATTCTTCAAGACTTTGCCGTCCTGCCAGGTATAGAAATCTTCATAGCCTGCTTCGCGTGCAACTGACTTTTCGAACCATTCGTGTTTATCGGATGAATGATTTGGTACAAAATCGAGTATAATCTTAATGCCCAAACGATTTGCCTCAGCTATGAGTGCATCAAAATCGGCTAAGGTGCCATATTCAGGCTGTATAGCAGTAAAATCGGAGATATCATAACCAAAATCAACCATGGGCGATTGGAAGATGGGACTCAGCCAGGTAGCAGTAATACCTGTATTCTTTAGGTATTGCAATTTCGAGGTGATGCCTATTGGGTACGAAAAATATGGTAAATGAATAATACATCTTCAACAAAACAACTTTGTGCACTACTCACCATTCAAATCCCCAATACCATCGGCATCACTATCCGAAAATGAACGCGGATAGATCTGATAGAAGACTTCATGCTGCCACCAGGTATATTTATCCAAAGGATTCAATGCCGTTGTACCAAAGTGCGCAAACAGGCACAAACTGAGTGCAATTAGAATGCAACGCAGCTCAAACATTTCGATTTAACAAGTTTAACTTTGAAGCTTCCAATTAATTATATTAAAAATTCTTCATTTTCAATGCTTTTTTATAGCAAATTCGCTTTTGGTGGAAAAAAAAAATTTTCCGCTTTTAATATTTGCACAAATGCCTACTGGAGGTGACCAAGCAAATAAACAAACGCCACAATCGATATTTATTATTCCATCATTGAACTTCATTTTATTTGCAAATAATGCACAATTGCTACTTTTACGCTTGTTAAATCAACAAATATCTGCAATATTTGTTAAATAAATGTAAAAACAAACATGGCAATTTATTATTCTGTTTAAAAAAAAAACAACTGCATTAAAATGCAATTTGTTGATGCTTTTACTTACTGTAAAGGATCTGAAAAGGGATTTGCATATGCAACAGTTGGACAAAAAAATAGGTTTTAACATCACTGATACTGACATATCAATTACAATCACTGCGACTTTTAAATTAATACACTGCACACTAGTGGAGTGTAAGTAGAGTAATATCAATTTAGGTGTAAAAATGTAATACACACACAATTAAAGAGGACTTCATTAAATATATAAATATAATCCTGATCAGTTCGAAGATACGTGTCAATGCTCGTCTGACCGTATATCTGGTATAATACTGGAATACCAAAGTTAATTATCGCATTACCACTTTTCCCAGCAAAATAATGCATTTTTAAAATAATTTAAATCAGAAGCATCCAGTGCTCTTCATGTGCATTTGTTTTTGTAATGCTCAGCTACATAGGCTGAGCATTGACGCACACACACACACACGCAGTTCTTCACATTAACCATATGAATTAAACAAAAAATTGCATCGTTCTCCGTCTATACTAAAGTGCAATACAACAAATGTTTCGCATACTTCCCAGTTTTGTTGCTGTTTTTTTTTTTTTTTTGATATTGACAGCACACACGCAGCTCTTTGCATTAACCAGCGAAATTTACACAAGCAACTTCTTCTTTGTTATGATACTACGAATATCGAAGAGTTAATCTATAAATATTTCGTATGTATTGATGTGTGCTCTTCCATTTGAAATTTTTGGGCAACGCTGATTTAAAGTTTCAACAATATTGAAGAAAAGATCTACTAGTTTCATTAATTAATTAAAAAAATAATTCACTGTAATATGATTTGGATCGGTTAAATAGCTCTGTAGATATATGCGCCTAAAGCGTTTAACAGTGTTGGGACACATGATGTGTATAACAGCTGTAACAGCCACAATATTTTTCGTATTAGGCGTATTATGAAAGGTGCTTGAGACATTCAAAATTAAATTGACTTCACAGAATACTGTTTAGGCAGTTGGCGATTCTTCTCAAATTTCTAGTGTTGTAGGTTCACTACTTGGTACTATTATAATCTGTAAAATAATTGGCAAGTGCATTTTTGATGGCAACAACGAATTTGAAAAAAAAATAGAAATTACCACTTGAAACGGGGGTGTGCTATGTTTCTCTTTTCATCAATCTCAAAAAATTATCCAACATCCGATATTGCGATGGCTGCATTTGCAAATAAATTTGGGCCAATTGTGCTTTCGTACGACACACCGCACTGAACAGAATACTTTGGGGATGTTTTTGTCGTTAAAGAACTATTCTTGGTTTCTGCGTAGCCCATATTCTGCAGTTTCGTTTATTAACGAAGTCATTTAATGGGAAATTAGCTTCATCGCCCATTATCATATGGTAGACGAAATTGAGACTTTTCTCTGATTTTTGTACCATTCAATATACAAGTGAACTATTTGTATTGGCGCGTACAAAATTTTAAGTTTAATAAATTTAAACAATAATTCTTCAATTTTTCTACAGATTTTGCTCGATTGTGTCGACCGAAATTACTATATCAGAAAATCTCCTCTCTACAATATATAAAACCTTCATCGTGAAAACCTGCAGGGTATATGTATATCATACGAGTAAACTCTTTTTTAGTTCATGCGTAAATAAAATGTCAAATTAAAAAATGCAGAAATAAAAAATATGAGTTAATCTTTTTTTTTATGGATTATTTTGCATAATAAAAGCTACATAAATATGCATTAAAATTATTTTGCTGACAGTTTAATAAATGTTGTTAAAATTGCAATAAATTCGTTCTTCAATCATCTGCATATTAAATGTCAACATAAATTTTATAAACTTTTCTGTATGAACATTTTTGAGTAAGCATTTCTTCAAACTAACGACCAAAAGTTTTTCTGCTGCTACAGAATTTATATTTAATAACTTGACAGCGTTTCAACTTGTCGCGTCTAACTTTGCATGCCAAACTTTCTATACAGACAGAGGACAGGTACATATATGTATATACATAGTTCGTTCAAGTATCTCTCAGCTAATCCTGTTTTCTGTTTAACAAATCTCCGATGGCATTAAAATGTTATGATGTGATATAACTTTCAGGATATATGCAAGTTTCATGTGAAAGTATGAATTTTCATAGCTGTCAGATTTAAAGATTATGCATATTTCTTGAAAGTTGGTTTTTGTTTAATTTGGAAAGATATTTTCATATGCTACTCATGTTCTACATATATGTAGAGAGTCAAACTTTTTAAAGCACAATACTTAAAATAAAATTAACCAAAAATCTATTGTCAAATTTAAAAACTTATGATGAAAATCATGTGAAGAAAAAAATGTTATACTTCCAACAGTAGTGTTTATGCTTCCTAACAAAAACACACATTAAGGGGTCCGTCCTCCAAATTTTCTGCGAAGATGCAGATCGACCGGTGAACTTTTCTGCTAGGAATTTTCAGTGATACATATTTTCAGTTGTCAAAATTCCATTATTGCGAAAAACTCCGCCTGAAAGACATTTGAGAATGTAGAAGGAAAGGTTTACCGTAACTTCTGAGAACTACTCAGCTCTGACTCTGTAATGGTTAATGTGTGTGAAGCAGCTTAAAACTAGAAAAAAAAAGTGATATACTACTTCTGTGAGTCTTGCCTTCCAGCTGGCTGCTCTCATCAGCCGAGTGGCAGTCTCGGGATATATTGCAGCAATCGATCCATACCATTCACACATAGTGTGAAATAGTATTATCAGTTTGTAACGCATTAAAGGAGGCATCGTAGACCCCATAAAGTATATATATTCTTGATCAGCTCGACGAGACAAGTCGATCTAGCCATGTCCGTCTGCCTGTCCGTCAGTCCGTATATTGTTGCGCATTTTTTGGGGACCAATTTTTATGCTATCCAGTATATATTTTCAATAAGTAAAACTCCAATCACGGTTGCTCCGTTTTCGGAAAGATTTTGCGAAAGTGATTTTTTAAAACTAACCTGATATACGTATGATAAATGCAATGATTTTTTTAAATAATTCGAATAGAGTGTGTCGTTTTTTTCCTTTTTGGTTGTTATTTCTTTATGCCTTCTTTATTTTTCAACTATTAGCTCTGTGTACTTTTACTTCTATAACTGCTTTTTACCAATTGTGTGCGAACGAAGCAGTAGAAATAGGTGTAGATGTGTAAATTTTTGTACCTGAGCATATACGTGTGTTTTTTATTATTGTGTTTGTAAAATATTTAAATCACTTGTAAAACGTGTTTTATAATTCGAATGGTATATCATTTATCAAAATTGATATAATAGTAAAGTCGTACAATATATACAGCTCAAAGCTACTAATACTAAAATGGTTATCAACTTTCTATACACGGTATAGAAATCTATCTGCACTCACTTAGAAATCTTGTTAACCCAAAACTTAGTTTCATTTTTACTGATACTTGTACTAGAGGCTTTTCAAGTTAATTTATCTGTTTATACTAAATGAACTATAAGATATATAATATCAATGTTGCGCTTAGAGAGCATAAATTTTATGTTCAATAGCAATTACAGCTATAATAACTATAGCTATAGTAAAACTCTCACTTAATAAACCGATTTTCTTAAATGAAAAAATGTATCTTTTTTTATTGAAACTTCAACTTTATCAAAAGCTACACAGCAAAACACTTAAAACTTGCACTAAACTTTTAATTATGCTGTAAATTTTCGAACGTTACTCTAACATAAAAGCCAGCGACAAAGTATTTGAGTTAATACTTGCAAACATGAAAATTTTAGCTGAACTTGCGAAAATATGATAAACTTAAGATGCATAAAAATCTTTGAAGAAGCAACAAAATTCTCTGCTAAACATGCTAACAACTGTATAAGATACTTAGCAGCAAGCGTTTACGATAAACTTCATTTAGTGAAATGTATAAAATGGCGCAGCAAACGCTTTGGTTGGTATAGATACATAACTTTGAGTTTCTTATGCATAATAACGTAGCACTAGTATGACCTGAAGCTGAATTTTTCAAGTTTAACTCATAAAAAAGTGATTATAAATGGGGATTAAGACTAGCAACACAGGTAGAGGCTTACTTGATAAGCGTAAAAGTTTTTCACTGCTTATTTGAATTAATTATAAAGAAAACGTGTTGGTATAAATTTAATTTAAATTTTTAAAATAGTTATATACGATTATACGATATATTAACTATCCAACCCCATTTATCAGGTGAACATGCCACTATTTATTTTTATAGATTTTGACCTGCGAAACACACAAATAGCAATCAAATTTTTTTCTATGGATAGAATTTTGTGTGTGAGATATAATTTTAGAATTTTTTTTTTCCGATTTTTTCGAAGTTAATCTTATATCTCGTTTTAACTCAATTAATATGGTATCAAGGATAAGTAAATTACTTACAAATTTTTTTCAAAAACAATCTGTTCTGTAGTTATGGAGGAATAGTAAGAATTATGGAGAAAAAGTCTTTTTTTTCGGAAAAATTTAAATCGGTAATTCATTAAATAAACAAAAATGAATCGAAAGTGGTAAAAATGATTAGTTTACTACTTTTGAAGGAAATCCATGGAAAGATAACGAACTTATTGGCAGTTAAGCGAAGGTATGAAAAATCGACTTTATAGTTTTTTTTTGCATTTCTACATTAAAGCCCATACTGAGATCAATAAAAATGTTTGCTACCGAAATTGTAAATTATTACTACTATTTCAAACAAACAATGAACAGTGTTCCCAAATCAACATGAAATATGAATTGATTGATTTTTCTCTGGTTTTTTTCTGGCGGAAAAAGGTATATAAGGTATATAAAGTATTTTCGGTAGCAAAGATTTTTGTTATCTGAGTACTCGATGAAAAACAGTTCGTGCCGAAAACGTTTGATTGTTGTTTGATAGCGTTTTTATACCATTCACACATAGTGTGAAATGGTATTATCAGTTTGACCCCATAAAGTATATATATTCTTGATCAGCTCGACGAGACGAATCGATCTAGCCTGTCTGTATGTTGTCCGTCTGTATGTCCGTCTGCATGTCCGTCTGCATGTCCGTCTGTATGTTGTTGCGCTTTTTTTGTGGCCAATTTTTATGCTAACCAGTTTTTAATTGTAGTTTAATAGAGTATCAAGATTGACCTACCACGCCCACTATTTGGGGTAGCTCCCATACAAATCTAATTCCCACTTTTGACTTTTTGTGAGAAAACTTCTTTATTAAAGTCTATATTAGGTTGAAATGCAATGTGGTGCCTTTTTATGGTCAGCCGCTTAACATACATAGACTAACGGGCGTAGCCCGCCCACTATTTGGGTTAGCTCCCATACAAACCTATGGTCCACTTTTGACTTTTTGTAAGAAAAACTTTCTTATTAAAGTCAATATTAGGTTGAAATGCGATATGGTGCCTTTTAAGAGACAGACGCTAAACATATATAGACGATTGGGCGTGGCCCGCCCACTTTTTGAGGTAGCCCCTATACAAACCCAACGTGCAATTTTGTGTTTTTTATGAAAAAATCCATCATTTAGATCAATATTACCTTGCAATTTGATTTTGTGGATTTTAATGGACAACCGCTTCTTATACATATACAAAGGGACGTGTCCCGCCCACTTTTTGAGGTAGTCCCATATAAACCCACAGTTCACTTTTATGCATTTGTATGGAAAACGTCTACACACATCTTCTACGTCGCTTCATACTTATCTACTAGTGAGCGTGTACCACCCCCTATTTAAACCCTCACTTTTATGTATTACAATACTATTTAAAGTTTCGTGTGAATGGTATTAGAGCTTCGGTTCAACCGAAGTTAACATTTTTTCTTGTTTTATATGACATATATGTATACCGTGAAAATACTCTCGCTTTCTTGCCCATTTCACAATGTCTCGGTCAATATAAGTAAACAAATTGAAATGTTTCGGAAACTAAAATATTTGACAGCACGACAAAATGAAAACTATTGGGACGATGCCGAGAATTACAACTGTCAAAATAAAAGCTGGATCAAGACTAAAAAATGGTATTAAGTCAAAGTTTGGTACTTTCACTCAACTGTCCATAGCTTTGTTAACTTTCAATGGATTTCCTTCAACAGCAGCTTGTTTTCTTCATAATATGTCCTTATTTACATAGATAATGATAAATTTACCGAGTTTACATTTTTCTCGTCAATTTGAAGAATTTTTTATTTAAATTTTGAAGGAAACAAATTACTTTCTCTCCATATGTGTTCCTATTGCTGTGTAAGAAGCAAATCAAGTTCTCGCACAAGATTTGTAGGTAATTTAGTTATCGTTGCATACCTAACCAAATCGATTAACCATAAAAAGAGACTATTGTTTTATAGCTCCAAAAAGAAAAACATAAAAAAGAATATTTTTGCGATTATTGAGTTCAGCAAGTCAATACATGTATAGAGATTTTTTCATTTTGATTTGAACGATTAAATTTTTTAGGCATTTTTAACACTATCAAAAATGCACTTACTAACAAAAAGTGACACAAAATTGTTTGCCAGTATGTTGCAACCTCATCTATGCAGATGACAATTATTATTTGTGGCAACAATATCGGAGAAAAGAATAGCCACAACACTAGCTATGCACAACAACAGCCACAGTTGCTGCACACAGTAAAAGCAAAAATGGTGGCAACACAACCGCAAATATATTTCCGGTACGTGCGCCATTTTGTGCCCGAGTAAACTCTATCATCAGTAGTTGCACTGTTTGTACAACACAACTAAACTCAAGGGCATTCGAGGCAACACAATTTGCTGCATCTATAGCTGTACGTGTGCTGCATTATTCTGGTTAATTAAAACATTTTCGTCACATGAAATAAGCTCCATAGACATGGTAACCCTTCGTATGGGCAGTGCAACAACGGGTAGCAAAAACCTTATGCAAATATTTACCTAAAGTAACGAAAATATTTTGCAACAAAATTTAACCTCGAAAAGTGTACAAAATATTGTAAAAGCATTTAAGCAAACAAATCAACGAAAAATCATTATGTTGTAGCAACCAAAATGAACTCAATTGAAATCGCTAGAATAGAGGGTAATTCAGAAAGTATTTGAAACATTTTTAACAAAATTTGCGAGAAAGGTTTTAAGAACTCTTGCAATTTGCAAATGTTGAATATCAGCTAGAGAACACAATGCTAAGCAAAGAGAGCAATCTGAAGTGCAAGCACTACAGCAATGAGCAGCTCGCTCACCAATATCGAGTCGAAATAGAAAAGAGCAACAATAGCTACAAAGAGAACGCAGAAAAGTGAGAGTGTATTAGTATTATGCATTAGTAGAAAATTTTAAGAAGCTTATAATTCACAATTAGTTTTACAATACCTCATAACAAAGTTAACAACCTTCGTTCCAATAAAGTTTTGCATCCACTAGTTTTCTTGCTCTCAAACTACACTGTGATCCGAATTTAAAATAAAATAAATAAATTTTTCAAATACGAAATTCTTAAAAAATAAACTGAAATATGTTTCTTGACAAAAAATACAACACTGACTTTTTGTTGTTATTTTATAGGACCATTTCATACATTAAGAAAACGGCCTTTACAGATTTAACCCAGTACTAACTTTGCAAAATGAAGATTGTTGCCAATTGTACAATTATTTCATATGCTTCTGGATTTATTTGTGAACTGGAAAAAGTACCAAAAAAGTCCATGAAAAATACCAAATATTACATAAAGGTTAGCAGGTCGGTATTTGATTACTGGCTTCTTATGGACGAACGCCTCGCATCTAGAGAAATTCATATATACAATACAAACCCTCTACCCAATTTTGTAATTTTTCATGAACAAGCTTACTTACATCTGCTATGTTCACAGCTTGAATGGTGTTTAAACTTCGATACCACCGAAGTTAACGTTTTTTTCTTCTTTTTGTTTTATATGAAGTATTGATTTCTGTAATATTTCTTTCGAAATGCACAGTAACGCTTTAAACTTTAATTTAGTACTTGATCAAAAGATGACAAATCTATCTATTTCACTGACATGCATTGCTTCTCGTTGCATGTCACATATTTGGAGGTGTAACAGAAATCTCTTTCACCCCAATTCCGACCTAAATCAATTTCGTAGGTGTCACAGAAATCTCTTTTAGATCGTTTGAAATCTCCAGCCTTTTGCTAGGTGAAATTGTTGATTGCATATATATACTTATCAAATCATAAGGCAAAACTTTGTTTTGTGCTAGTTTAATGTATTTTCTTCGTAACTGTGTCTTAGGATTTAAACATTTAGCACATTTTAATTTAAATTTATCGAAATGTGTATTTATTTGCTGACAACCGACCAGGTCGGTTTACGCAACAAAGCGTTGCCAACACAACAACTCTACGTAGCACAAAACTCGTCTGTACACTAAAAACTGTTTTCTATGAAATCTCGGAGATTTCTGTAACACCTACGAAATTTCTGCGCGGAATTCAAATCAAAAGGCTGAATTTTGTCTAGAAATTTCTGTGACACCTCCGATTACAAAACTTATAAAGGCAGTTTTAATTTAAAGCTTGACAACGTTTAAAAAATGATAATATTGAGCCCTCATAATGTATTCTCCAGCCCCAGACTTGTACTATGTAGTGAAGTTATATAATGCATAATCATGGCAACACCCTTACTCCAGCCTGCCAATGTTATTGCGACCTTGTAGCTGAATTTAAACAAATTAAATATAATACAGCTGTTAGAGAGCGATATCGTGTGAAACGGAGAGAGGAGAAAAGCCTTTTCAGACGAGAATAAAAAGAAACAAGAAAGACGTGAGCTTGAGGATGTTTAGGTGTTATATCAAAGAAATGAATGTCGAAAGTTTTATCAAAAGGTCAAGCGTATGACCGAAGGTGTCTTTCTGCAAGAGAAGTTACTATGGAGAAGTCACTTCTCTAATCTACTTGGGGGCTATGAAGAGAATAATACTGCTGATAGAGAACCATACCTAGAACAACCAATTGATGATGGCTCTCTTGCAGAGCCACCGCATTATAACGAGATCTACACAGTAATTAAAAAGCTGAAGAATAACAAAGTGGCAGGCTCCGATGAGTTGCTAGAGTTTTTCAAGACCGGTGGCGCGAAGAGTTGGTAAGGCGTATGCACCAACTCTTATTAAAAATATGGTCCGATGAATGCATGCCCAACGATTGCATTCTCTGTGTTCTTTGTCCTATCTTCAAGAAAGGAGAACCCGCTGTCTGCGCGAACTACCGGGGAATAAGTCTCCTTTCAATAGGATACAAAATTCTGTCCCACGTACTATGTGAAAGGCTGGAGCCATACACGAATGCACTGATAGGCCAGTATCAGTGTAGCTTCAGACCAAAGAGGTCGACCAGTGACCAAATTTTCACTTTACGCCAAATCCTGGAGAAGACCCATGAGTGCAATAAAGATACACACCACCTATTTGACACACACCAACTATTTGCCGCTTTCGACACGCCGCTTTCTTTGCATTATGTCGCTACCACACACCCAAAGCGCGTCGTCAGAGTAGGAAAGAACCTCCCCGAACCCTTTGATATCAAGAGAGGTTTCAGGCAGGGTGATGCTTTATCGTGCGACATTTTCAATCTCTTGATGGAGTACATCCTACGCCAATGCCCATACATAGAACGATCGGGCACGATCTTTCATAAGGAAGTGATGCTACTCGCATATGCTGATGACATAGACTCGGAGATTGAGAAACGGTCGCGTTTCATAGACCTAGCGGAGAACGAGGACAAGACGAAGTGCTTGATGTCCAATCGCAAACCATCAGTGCGTCTTGGGCGGTATGTGAGTATGTAGAATTTCAACTTCAATGTTGTAGAAAACTTCGTCTATCTGGGAACAGAAATTACCAGCGACAACAATGTTAGCCGAGAGATCAGACGAAGAATCACGCTTGCTAATCGCTGCTACTTTGGGCTCTGCAAGCAAATTAGAAGTAGAGCCCTCTCTCGAATTACGAAGATAAAATTCTATAAGACACTGATAATCCCGGTCGTGCTGTATGGCGCAGAAGCATGGACACTGACATCAATGGATACATCGTGTTTAGGAGTGTTCGAGAGAAAGATTCTTCGTAGGATTTTTGCTCCGCTTAGAGTTGGCGTCGAGTATAGGACCCGTATGAACCGCGAGCTGTGTGATGAGGTTGACATAGTCCACCACTGGTCACCCCATCCCGATGAACCCCGAAGCTCCAGCACTAAAGGTTTACGACGGAAACTTGAGCTTGATTGGTGGACGGCGTCAGAGAGGACGTCCGAGCTTAAGATGGCAAGATCAGGTCTATGATGACCTGAATAAGCTCCGGATTGCCAGCGACTGGCGCCGGCGCGCATTAAACTACACCGAATGGGGCGCTTTCCTACGTGCGGCCTTGGCCGATAGACGGTTGTAGAGACACCTTAGCAAGTAAGTAATATAATATACAATAATTGTTTACGTCAAATCCGACTTAATGTTACATTTTTATTTAGTTGTGAGAGCTTCTTGCGAATTGACACAAAAAAAAAAAAACCCGGTTAAATTGCTCAAAAGTGATTTCGTTAAAATGCTCCGTTTTTAATTCTCGGAATGCAGAGTAAATACAACGAAAATTTAATTTAATATGTTATGTTTAAAGCTAATTGTTCATACAATTTCAAAAATTCCTGCGTAGCTGTTGTTAATGTTTTGGACAAGTATACCTGCAGAGAGCAGATAACGTCGTTGCTAAAAGTGTCTGTCCATGAGGCTTAGAGTTTTTTATTTAGGCAATTCGTGGACTATTGATGTATTTATTTAAACTTGTTTCACTGACTTATGCAACTGCCCTCGGTTTCACAAATGTGGGCGTAACTGGGTACTTCAAAGATTTAACAATTTTGAACGCAGAAACATGAAAAGGGTTTGACGTACTTACATATCACTGCATGTATAGAAAATCAACATACGAGTATATATGTATATACAATACATATGTTTTTTTTTTTGCCTCTTTTTCCAACCCAAACCACATATTGCATTCAATATTCGTCTGCCATTTCATTAAAGTTTATATTGTCTAAAATAAAATGCGGAAACTACTATTTTAAATTTATTGAATTTATTACCTAAATACTATACTTATACCAGTATATACCATGTGTACCTATGTAGTATAGTAAATGGTTTTAAAGCGAGAAGCTAAGCTCATTTTTACCATTTCGACTCATGCTGTATAAAAAAGTAACCCATGTTCAAAAAACAAAAAATTATATTTTATATATAGAACGACGCCTTTACCGCAAATAATCCCTTATCAAAAATGTCTGCGCGTTTCAATCCTCATTCAGTCCTTTCATGCTTACTTGCTGCGTGTCAGTTGAATAGTCTGTCTCTATGTCCTGCTGTCTGTCTGTCTGTCCTGCTGCTGTTGTCGTTGATTGAATTGAAAAATACCTTCTTTGCATCTCCAAAAAAAAAAAAAAAAAAAAAAAAAATAGGAAAACATTTTAGATACAAAAAATTCTTATACAAACTCTGCGCTGCAAACCATGCCGCATTAATATTCAGTTATGTAAATATTTAATATTATATATCAAGAGCAAAGAAAAATGTTTGTAGAAAAAATATACGGGGGTCTAACAAAAATCTGGTTAGCTAACAAACAAACAAAAAACAGTTTCTTTACCTTTAAACTTCATGCGTTTTTACCTTCTCTACATAATCACCACATATTTTCTAAGCATCTACAATCCGCCTTGAAAACAGTACTAAAAATCGGGCGTTTGTAGATTCTTAATTTCTCCATAAACTGCATTGATACAGAAGAATGTATGCTTTTTTTTAATTTGGGAAATACAAAGCTTGCCTTGTACTATATTGTGCGCCTTGGCAACCCTAAGTGTTGTTAGGTGCCATTGGTAAGTTTGCCATTATTTAGCATAAACGTACGCATAATATTGCACTGTACGTGCACTATTTGTGTTGTTTACAGTGACTTAAAAAATGTACAGATTTATTACGACTTTCGATGAGAATTATTTGAAGAAGAGTGCATCAATGACCTTACTTCGAATTGTGGCGATGAGTCACTATCAAAAACTACTGCTTATGACAGGTACTCTGAATACGAACGTTTGTCACTGTTCGTTTGAAAACGAATCTAGAGAAGGTCGTCAAAAAACAGCTGTGTTTGCAGAAAATAACGATGCTGTGCATCAACTTATAAGACAGAACCAACATTTTACCTACCATGAGATTGAAGCATGTCTAGGCATTCACGTTCCTACCATACATACAATATTTCATGAATATATATAAATTTCGACTTCAGCTACGAAGACAGACCACCAGACAGCATCATGATAATGCCAGCTCTCACATATTGAGTCATACTTTAACCTCCTTGGAGAAGAAAAAAGTTAAATTAACCTGTCACGCGTCGTATAACCCTGATTTCGCACTCAATGACTACTTATTCTCGCATGTTAAAGATAAATTGGTCAACGATTTACATCGCCAGAAAAAGCGGTTGACATGTTCGAGTTGCATGTTTTGGAGATACCATATTCACAGTTGGGAAAAAGGATTTTCAAATTGTTTTGAAAAGCTATTAAATCATTTTCAGCGAATACTTTTCTTGTTAGTTTTTTTAAAACTTTTTTTGTAATCCCAGTTCCTCAGCAATCATTTGTCGTGCTTCTTCGTCAACTTTAGTCATTCACCGGTTCTGTCTACTCAACTCGTTCAAAAATTTAGGCCGACCTTCTCGAGGCTCGTACTCTACCAAAAAATCTTCAGTCTGGAAACTTGGAAACCATTTTTAAACAGTTTTAATTTCTACTTAAATTGACGACGAAATCTATAGAGCCGCCAAACGTCTCGTCTCCAACGCTAGATCTCTGACGCTAGATCTTTCTGAAGTAAAAAATAAAATATCGTAAAACAATTTTGAAGAGTTTTCCCATTTTGGAATTTTTGAAAAACAAATCAATTACCAGCAACTAACCGTACTTTTGTTAGTCCCTCCAAAGCATGAATTCGCATACAACCCGTCAGCATGATTAGCGTAAAATCCAACTCTGAACGAGTATAATAAGAAAATTTGTTTGAATTTTCCTCCCGCGCCTAAACATATGCCAAACAAAATGCGCTTTTAATCTTTCAACATTTTTACGTTTGCTGTTAATTTGCTAAAAGATTTGCAACAGCTCAAAATGGGTTCAAGTTTTAGATACACCCGTAGTCGAATGAATTATTTTTTCTGTGTGTGAGGCGCCGGGTTGTTTTTTTTTTCTGCTGTCGCTGGCTTATCATAAAAAGTTATCAAAATCGATTACAGACAAATCGTGCTAAGCCTTCGCCTCCTTTTTTTCGATTCAATGATTTGCTTATGCAAATAACAAATACGCTTTTTGAGATACGGATAACCTTTATTTGTATTCAGCTGTAGCCATTATTATTTCTACACAATTTGCAGCGCTTATTTGATTGAGTTGACGTTGAGATTATTGCGGCTGCTTCTGATGCTCTGTTTATTTCTCACCAGTTTAATTCGTTATTGAAAAGATAAGCATGAAATGTCATTTTTCGATTATAAAGGTGCTTATACATATTTGTTTTTTTTTATATATATATTGTATTTATATTATCTCAGGTTATATACGACAGCAGATGTAAGCCGATTTGCTGCGCAGATTATTGACTTTGTTTAAATCAATTCAATATGGGCACTCAAGCAATTGATTTCAGACACATTTTTATTCTATTAAAACAATGTTTCAGAACTTCATATAAAAAAAAATACATTTTATACGAACAAGAATTAGGTTTTACCTGCTGTTCCGGTTTCCGAACCTGAATAAAGTCGTCGGAAGTAAATTCGATAGAAATCTTTTGGTCTTTTTTTAACTTTCGATTTGATTTAACTTAGCATTGAGAATATGAACTTCACACCACCAATTATAAGTGAGTTCATGTCGTAAAATCTTTCTGAAAGTAAAAAACGGACCATTTTATGGAAATGATTTGAGTAGAATTTATTTAGATTCGGAAACCGGTACAGGGGGTTAATATCTGATTCTTTCTTTTTTATATGAAGTTCGGAATCACCATGTTTCAAAGTGAAAAACAGACCATTTTAACGAAATTGAACGAATTTTAACGCATTGAATCCGAATAGTATTAGGCAAAGTATAAGGCAGCAAGTAAAAGCTATAGTCGAGGAGCTCAATTAGGAGGCAGTTTTATATAAAATCATATTAGAACATAACTTTGTCGTGTACCATTTCCAGAAAATCTTCTGCATAAAATGCGACTAGAAAGTGGATACTCCAAAAGAATTGTATCGAAGTTATGTTCACTTGGTCAATATATATATAGTGCCAATCTTCCCTGCTCAATTCTTAAGATTTTTGTAAGGAGCAGATATCATATTGCGGGAGCGCAATAATTGCCACTATCTTCGACTCTGTAATGGTTTCTTCTAACATTTCGAACCAATCCTCTCAAGAAAGTGACACTAGAAATCGATTTGATGGTACATCCAGGTAGTATAAAAACATTTAGAAGAAACACATAGGGTTGTCGAAAAATGTATGGTCATATGGTCGTTTGCTGCTACATCTAATGATCCCTCTCTTTCCATTTCTCTCTTTGCCATCGTTCTTGCTAATCTCTCATCTATCACTCATCTACCACTCTCTTTCATTTGTGCGGTCATGAAAAGTGTGCTTATTAAAGAAAAGTAATAGTATTGAAGCTGGATGGAAGGACTGTGCGTGTGACGCATAATTATAAACTTGATCATAGAAGCCTAAATATACAAATTAATTCGGTTCATTTTTAGTGGTCAAAAATGCATTTCTTCAGCTCATCACGTACAATTTGACTTCGCCGTTGATGTGCACGGTAGGCCAGGCTTGAGCCATGACTTTCTGCTTTTAGTTTATCGTAGTGGATTCATTTTTCGTCCCCCTTCACGATTCAATGCAAAAAAAACCCTTCCGGTTTTGCCTTTAGAGCAGCTGTTTTTCTACGTAAATAAAAACGGGGTTTGACTTCTCTTGGTTTTAATTGCATGGTTTTGCATCATACTCATGGCCTTGAGACAGTTTGACATCACTTCTTAAGTCACTTCAAAAGATTCAGCGAGATCCTCTTTAGTTTGGCATGAATCTTGATCCAATAACCCCTCCAACTCAGCTTCTTCAAACTCTACTGGTCTCCTTCTCTTGCCACTAGTATCGTATTCACATGTTTTTATTGATGGAGCATGTTGCCCATATGCTATGAAGTCGCAAATTCTATTTATTTTTTTTTTTTTTTTGGACAAATGTTGACATGGGTAAAGCACAAAGATCGAAATGTCACTTGATCGAAATGACATATACTGATTTTTAGTGGGAAATTTCGACGATTTAACATAAATATAGTTGCAAGATGGTCCGATGGGATTTAATACTAGTTTGCGACAGAAAAGCAGAACACATTAATCATCGAGTCTTTATAGTCAAGTTTAGTTTACACTTTTTACCAAAAGTAAAACCATTGAACCATTGAATATTTTACGTACCGTCGTCATCATACAATAATTTTTAAAATACATACTAATTACTTTTTTAAAACTTATCAAAAACAAATAAACCGCATCAACGATTGTGAAAAGTAAATTCAAATTCTCAATTCAGCATTTAAACAACCAACACATCTCTGCAATGGTATCTACCTAGAGTGTATGTGTGTTGTTATACGAACACACATACACTCTAGGCACAAAGTCACCTTGTATCTCTCTCTCTTCTCTCTCTCTCTCTCTATTTTAATAAAGAGTGTACATCTACCAACATCGATTTGATTACACTCAATTTACGCACCATTGTAACTTAATCAAGCAGAACAAGCGGTGCACATAAATTCAGATACAGATACTAGTAGATGCTAGATTTGACTAAATTGTCACATTAAACGCGACCGCAGTTTATTCTAGAACGTGAAGCATGATGAAATTAGCAACGGACAACATTCAATCCAAACTTAAAGCTACACTCATCATTTTAGTTTATCTAGTTTTAATGTATATAGAAACAATCGAAGCCATAAATTGTCAGCCATGTAAAATAAAAGAAGCGCGAAAAAATCATGCAAATGAAACGCAAATAAATTTTAATTAGAAATAATAGAAATGAAATAAGATACTTCTATAATATACGAGTACGTACGAATACTAGTATATGGGATAATTACACAAATGTTTTACTATTTTTAAGTGCAAAGACTGTAAGCAATGAATAAAAACAAGAAGAAATGTTAATTTCGTTGCAAACGAAGCTTGAATACTCTTCACAGTTGCAACTTTTTTCTCGGCAACGCTGGTCTTTTACTTCAGTTTTTAAAATTTTGATGGAATAATTAAATTTTATTCATTTTTGATGGTTGTAGCAGATAGAATAGAGAGTTGTGGATAATTTTATTGCACATGGAATAATTAGAAAGACTTAGAAAGAATTAAATGTAAATTTAAAGAAATTTTGGATCGAGTGTGGATTGAATCCAGATCATCTGAAATATTAGGCTGCATGCTAGATAACTGAGCTATCGATGCTTCATATACAAGGGTCGGCCTTCGGAGTGCTACCAACTTCACGCTGCTGTAGCAATCAAACGGCTAATGACAGTGCACTCTTGTTATGTCAAGCGTCAGTCTGTTATGTTGATACGTTGCAGTTAAAAAAAGTTCTCGAAATGGAATTCAAACGCAACAGTGTTATTGCTTTGTATTTGGCTGGAAATTCGCAACCAGCCATTGTTAATGAGCTACGTCATAACAATGCCTCATTTCTTCACAACAATGGCCACCATATTCCCCAGACTTAAACTCAATGGATTTTTCCATATGGTCTATTCTGCAGGCCAAAGAATTAACTACAAAATATGAGACGGTCAACGCCTTAACATATTTTTTCTTAAAATTTGTAATGTTTTTATGATAAAATTACAGCATTTTTAATTTGTAACACTTCGAGCGCCGACCCCTGTATATACTGATATAATTAAACAATTA
Source organism: Leucophenga montana (assembly GCA_035044765.1). Lineage (NCBI taxonomy): Eukaryota > Metazoa > Arthropoda > Insecta > Diptera > Drosophilidae > Leucophenga > Leucophenga montana. The sequence continues at coordinate 489,224 of JAWNNQ010001780.1, read as the reverse complement.
ATACAATACCTGCTTTTATCAATTAGATTTACCTTTTTTATATAGTTGACCAATTTAAAAAAAAAAATATTTGTTTAAAAATGATTGCTTTAAATCAAACACGTTCGATACAACAAAATAAATACAAATTGTATTTCTATGGGAGATCTACCTTATATTTATTAAATATCGGTTATTTTGAAACTTGTATTGCTTCTGTTTTTAAAAAGTCTCCATACCAACTTTCAAGCTAATACTTCAAAGTTTGAGGGAATAGAGCGGACACGAACGCACAAACAGACAGATAGACGAACATGGCTACAACGACTCGTCTCAACGTGCTGATCGCGAATATACTATATACTTTATGAGATACCTAATGCTTTCTTTATTACGTTGCAAACATTGTATCAAAATTATAATACTGTTGTGTGAATAATACTGTGTGTAGAGTATAAAAATACTAAACAAGTGTTCATGAAAACAAAAGTGCCTCAAAATCACTTTCAAAACAAATGCACGACTTTGTCTTGCTGACTAATTAAAGAGCGTATGTTTGATGAGTGTGCTCGCTTTTGAAACGCATTCGAGAAAAACGTATCTATGAAGCAACAGCTCAGTACTAATTCAGCAGTTGACGCGTGAACAATTTTTTTTCTTTGGCAAAGCTACTTGTGAAAATTATACAAAATGAAGGTCTTGGCATTGTTTATGCTATTCGCAATCATTATGGCTACATGCCTTGTAGCCACAACAGATGCCAGCTACTGTCCATGTGATCTGAGCAACAAGGAACAAGTTTGCGGTTCGAATGGTGTTTCCTATAAAAATCGCTGTGAATTTGAGTGCACACAACGGGAGTATAAACGCCTGGGACGTACTCTAAACGTAGTCAAGACGGGTCATTGCTGAGACTATACTACTATATGGAGAAGCGACGACGATTTGAGTGTGAAATTATTAATTAATATATGAGATTTAATTTCAGATACTCTAAACATACTTTATAATGATGTATACAATAGCACTTATGTAAGCGCGATAAAATTAAACGCAATAAATTTTTGTTGATTTTATTTAAATGTTTTTTAAGTGCCTCGAGTAAAATCTAACTGGAAGCTGATGCTATATAATTGCTGTGGGCCGCAGATACTTTTTTATTTAGTTTTCTTTTTTTTCTCACTCACTCAAGTGTGACTAACCGCGCTTGTTATTGATAACAGTGTCAGTCATTGAAATGCAAATTAGTTTTGAATATTTCGCGTTGTGCTCATTCAATGGTTTGTTTAGTTTTCAATACCCTATACCTATAGAGTAAAAGGGTATATTTGAAGTTTGTGCAACTGTATGTAACAGGCAGTAGAAGGCTTGGGTGATCTTATAAAGTGTACATGTTTTTTATCATCATTGGATGACGAGTCGATATAGCCACATCGCCTGTCTGTCTGTCTGTCTGTCTGTCTGTCTGTTTGTCTCTCTGTCTGCCTATTCCGTCTGTTTGAAAAAACAGTGCTTGGCGGTTATAAGAGATAGATACTTCAAATTTAGATGTTTACACTCTCCTTTTTTCTCTTCAAATAACTAGTATTAAATGTATATGAAAACCCCAGAATTTTGGTTGTACCAGCTCCAATACTATAATTTTCGTGTTGCACGCATCCAAATCAACACCAAAAATAATATTTTGAATGTTTTACGTTTAAAAAAATTTTGATACTAATCAGTTTTTTTTAAAAGCAAATATAATTCGCAATTAGTTTTTGCATCTTGCATTTCTTTAATTATTTCTTTATTTTGTTTATTATAATTTTATTTTATATTTGAAAGTACTATATTTATTTACTATAATTTACTATACATACATACTTACTCAAGTGGCTCTATAAACGTCTATTGTGACAGTGCCAGTCACTGGTAATCCGGAGCTTCTTCAGGTCATCATAGACCTGATTTTGGCATCTTAAGCTCGGACGTCCTCTCTGATGCCGACCACCAATCAAGTTCAAGTATCCAACGCAAACCTTTCGTGCTGCAGCTTCGGTGTCCATCCGGATAAGGTGAGCAGCCCAGTGCAGCCGCTGGTATTTAATGCGCTGGACTATGTCAACCTCATCATACAGCTCATACAGCTCATGGTTCATACGGGTCCTAAACTCGACGCCAACTCTAAGGGGACCAAAAAATCCTACGAAGAACACTCTTAAAGACGCTGAATCCGTTGATGTCAGGGTCCATGCCTCTGCGCCACCGGGATTATCAGTGTCTTATAGATTGTTATCTTCGCATTTCGAGAGAGGGCTCTACTCCAAATTTGCTTGCTGAGCCCAAAGTAGCAGCGTAGAAGGCAAGCGTGATCCTTCGTGTGATATCTCGGTTGACGTTGTTGTCGCTGGTAATTTCTCTTCCCATATAGACGAAGTTTTCTACAACATTGAAGTGATATTCTCCATACTCACAGACCGCCCAAGATGCGCTGATGGTCTGCGAGTGGACACCAAGTACTTCATCTTGTCCTCGTTCACCGCTAGGCCCACTGTTTCTCAATCTCCGAAAACGCCCTGCCAACTCGCCATTCGTTGATGCCGATAATATCAATATCATCAGAATATGCGAATAGCATCACTTTCTTATGGAAGATCGTGCCCGACCGTTCTTGGTATGGGCAGTAGCGTAGGATGCATTCCTTCAAGAGATTAAAAAAGTTGCACGATAAAGCATCACCCTGCCTGAAACCTCTCTTGGTATCAAAGGGTTCGGAGAGGTTCTTTCCTACCTTGATGACGCTTTGGGTATGTGATAGCGTCATAATGGAAAGACGAACAATCTTTGTTGGGAGACCAAGTTCAGATAGGGTGTTGAAGAACTTCGTTCTTATCGGCGTGTCGAAAGCGGCCATATAGTCGACAAATAGGTGGTGTGTGTCTTTGTTATACTCATAGGTCTTTTCCAAGATTTGGCATAAAGTAACATTCACTTACTTGGCGTAGAGGTTACCATGTTCACTATTCACTTTGATGTGTGGAAATATAATACCATGTCGCTTCTTTCTTTCTAAATTCAGCATGTTATGAAATCGTCTTATAAATGAGTTGCCTCGTAAATAAACTTTAAGAGGTAGCCGCATACAAATTTGCACTCCAGTATTATTCTATTTAGATGTCCTGCCGCCCATTTTTTAGTTTTTGTTTGAACATTTCAGTTGGGTATCTTCGTGTTTTTTTATAATTCTCAGTCTTTTTTTTAATGATAATTAAACAAAGCACAGTGAAGTGCATTGCGAATTACACCCTAAGGACTAATACCTCTTTACTAATCTCACCACATCAATCACAAATTTCATGTCAATTTAATAAATAATGCTTGCACTTTTGACATTTATAAAATTATTAAATTATTCAGCTCTGTTTGTGGTTTGTCGCTTGAAATATGTACTTCAATTTTTTTGTCTGTCATAGACGGCTACTTAATTAAAATTTGATTAGTGGTTATAAAACAGCAATGATATTTTGATGAGCTGCATATTTAATAAACTTGCTCTTTTAATTATCTAGGTTATAAGTATGACAAATATTTGTCGCAGCTACTGATTTAGTTGTTTTTGTGGATTTTTTTGTGTGGCGGGAAGTTGTCAAATTGTTTGGGTTTAGTGTTGAGATAAAACTTTTATCACATCTGAGTGTTGCGAGTGCTGTTTCAAAAATGTTCAACTTTGTCGGAAAACAAAAAAGTTTCCAATAGAAACAAATTGCAAGACGAATGAAGAGAAAGGGCAAATTAGCAAAGCAAACAGAGAAGCCTTTTGTTATATTTTACTATTCAATAGTTATTATCACTTGAAACCTTCACAGCCATTTGGTTTGCTTTGTTTGTTTCTATTGGTGAAAGGAAAACAAGTCTTTAAATGTCTTGTTTGCCATTTCGAATGCATTTGCGCAAGGCTCTAGTTCTTAAACCACTGGATACATTTCTTTAAGTTTGTGCAACATATAGTGCAAAACAAACATTATTTTCAAACATTAGTTTTTTAGGATTGTCACTTAAAACCTTTAATATTTTTGACATCTATGAATTCTATCTATGAATTCATCAAGTCGTGAATCTTTGAACAGCCCTCGCATAAGCAATTAGGTACTTTTTATATATAATGACATCATCGCCTTACATTTTTGTTCAAATTAGCACAGCAAACAACGTATTTTTTTTTAAATACCCTCAACACAATGTAAGACTATCAGCTTGTCAAGAAGTTTGCAACATTGAAGACTCCATAAACTATACAGCACAATGGATCTGCATAGATATTTTACAGGTCGAATGTTTTTTGAACTGATCTGCTTAAAATGTCAAATTTTAGTGCATATATATATATATATATATATATATATATATATATATATATATATATATATATATATATATATATATATAGCTTCATATTAACTTATGACGCATTTTGAGACGGCTATACAGTTCCCCTATGTGGGGCATAACTCCATATGCAGCTAAAATTTATGCTATGGATTTCTTTGATGTAAACTACTATAATTTTAACCATTTCTACACAAATTTTTAATGTAATAACTAATATATTATATAATATATTATTAAGAGATAATATTTATCGGATAGTTCACCCTTGGCACGAATACTGAGCTTCGAAGGTTTCGTAAAAGTTTTGGCTATGGTCCGCAGGACGTCAACCATTATTCGATACCATTCTCACTTCCATGATTGTTTATGGGCTAAAAATTTGTTATGGTGCCTAGCAAATGCTCTAGCTTTTGAAGTGGACCAAACGTGTAGTCCCTTTGGTAAAGATCCTTTCAGTATAGATGCCATTCTTGCGATTATTACATAGCATTACTGGAATTTAGAAATAGCAAAGAGTGAGAATTTAGATCGCTTTTTGATAGGTTAAATACTGATACATATGGTTGATACATATGGGTATGTTAAGACTTTACAATTGGTTTTTATTCCTGGACCTTGAGGCTGCGAAATTATTGTTTTTCGTCCAGCTCACTGAGATATGTTCTAATAGACGGACGGACTTGACTAGATCGACTCAGCTTCCGAGGCTGATCGAAAAATACAATCTTCATAGAGTCTGACATGCTCCATTCTGCCTCTTACATACGTTCGTACAATTTGCCCATTTGGGTACGGAGTGTAACAACGAATATGTTTTTCTTAAAGAAAAAAATTAATTAATAAGTTAAAGTTTGTATGGAGTTATCCGCAAAATGCAGAAATCACATTTATCTCTCTATATGTGAGGTGTTTGTTCATAAGATGCCACTATATTAAATTTTAAATTGATATTTACTGCAATAAGAAAGTTTTCATACGAAATTCCAGAATTGGGCGGTAAGTTTCTCTTTCACTAAAAGTGGTTAATTTTGGTACTGTATTAAACTGCAATAAAGAGAAGTCCATGTACCAGCTTTCAACCAAATATGTTAAAAATTGGTGCCCAAAAAGGCGCAACAGCATCCAGACAGACGGACAGCAGGATATAACTAGATCGACTCGTCTCGTCGAGCTGATCAAGAATAGTATAAAAATTGAATGTGCCACATTTTTTATTCAGACCATCCAAGCAGATTTGTGTATGATTGCTCAATCACAATTAAGCAATGAAACAGAGAACTGTAGTGAGCATGGACAATCCGGCAATCACAGCTCTTTGCAATATACAATCACAGCAGAGCTCGCAACAAGTAATCTTTTTTTTATAGGAGGTCAGGAAAAAAACTGTTGCTTGCGGACACGATTTAAAATAGAATCGAAGAGAGATTTCAACTCGGTTTCTCTTTCAAACGGTATTGGTTCAATAAACGAGAGTTTTTTGTCGCTCACTTTATGCATTTGTTCACTTGAGACCCTTTGCTGCTCAAATATTTGCCCAAACTGTATTTTACGCTTGTATGTGTGTTACTTATATTGTAACATATGCCCTATCTCTTTCTCCCTCCCTCTTCCACGCTTTGCCTGCAATGAAATATTTAAAGCAACAACAATAACCTAACGCAACAACAGCAAAAACGACACTTAGCGCTTCCACTTGGCTCGTTTTGCTCAGTTGCTGATGCTCAGTTGCCATTAAGCCATTATCATAAGAGAGCTTCGTGTGTTTTGTTCATCGAGAAGCATGAAACAAAAGACACGAATGAATCAAAATCACTGCTCATGTACAGACGGCATAATTTCCAAAAACTGTTCATAATTTTTGTACTTAAACCTTCCTCGTGAATCAGTCTGTCTATTGCTAAAAACCAAATAAAAATCCACACAGTAGTTTCTGTGATTAAAACGAACATATTTAGATACAGACAAATGCTTCAGGGGACTTAAATTTATAATATGTTTAGATAATTTTAACATAAAGCGCCTTAAAACAGTCATATTGATTGCTATATGGCAAAATATTAATTTTGTTTGTCTATGCTAACTATAGTTATAAATAAATCCGTTTTATTATAAGTTCTAAAAGCAAACTATTTAATAAACAATAAAAAACAAATTCAAATTTTATTTGAGGATTATCAAAATATAAACACAAAAACCCCACAAACATAAATGAAACCATATGTCAATATATCAAATATATTGATGATGTAAGGGATAATGGTTTGCAATTTTTGATAAAAAAAAAAATAGGTTATTTTTCGGGATAAATTAATAATCGAAATAATAAATAAGCGTAAGCTATTATATGCATTTATTATTGTCAGACATTCTGCTACAGCTTATTTATTACTTTCATTTATACAAGTATGTCTATTGCCTAAATGATAACAAAATTTGTAATCAAACATTGAATAATATTGTATTAAATAAGTGAGCAGTGCTGGGCAGACTATAACAGATCAATGAACCGAACTGAAGCGAAAACAAAACAGCTGTTTATCAAGCACAGGTAAAGGTCGAAAGTTTATAAGCCAATACGCATGGGAGACAAAACAAACCAACAAATTTTGAAGCATAAATTTTGAATGATAAAAATCAAAAAATGCCGAAAAGTAAAACCCCCAAAACGCCAGCGAAAACTCGACAATGACAGTGTCGATGAGAAAACGAGCGCTGAATGTTAATTAGAAAAGTTTTCGCTGATAAGTCAGAAAAGTGAACCGACTCAAATGCTTTTGAGTTGACTTGAATCGAATCGAATCGAATGGGTGGGTGTATAAAATAAATTATTTTGAGTGAATAAATAAGTTTGTACTCATGTTGATAGTTGGCAATGTTGGTTAAAGCTTTTGCAAGATTTGATTCAGAAAATGCGGTTTGTTTTGAGCAATATGAGTTACTGTACAATTTGCTTAATAAATAATTCTATATATTGATAATATTATACAACTTGGTTGAATCGAATTTGGTTGCTATAGGCATTGGTTACAAAATTTGTGTTATGTGCTATGAACACACCATGTAGCTAGTTAAGTACCAAGGCGTGAATACTCTTCTTATTGACAAGAAGCTTCAAAAATTGATGCTTTTCTAGCATCAAAACGCTCAATATTTTGAATTCAAATTGTTTGATTTTTACATTAACGTACATTTCTATCAACCAAATTTGTCCTTTTCATGTTATTCGTGTTAATAACTTTATTTCAACCGGAAACGTCAACCAATTGCGCCAAACTGTGATTGACAAGTCGAGCACCAACCACAGTCGACAATATTTTTGAAGACGATATTATTGAAGAGTTGCTCAAATTGCCCAATTGGTTGGTTTAAACGGTTGAAGATAATTTTTTTGGGTATGAAATAGTAAGAAATAATTAGTTGAAGCAAAATACTAGGATTTTTGAAGGTGTTTTCACTATTTTAGCTATATACCATCATATAGACCTTCCTCTGTTGAATTTGACAAGAGAAAAACTTTCTTATCGATTCCAAATTGCAATTAATTGCATTGAACAACAATATGGGGCTAGTTATACGCTTTGTACACAGAACAAAAGGCAATCTAAATATAGGTGTGAAATTCTTGTTTTTAGCCAAAAGCATACTTCAAAATTTTAAGTACGATTTATACTCAATTTTCTTGATTCAAGTACAAAGCGAGATCGATTTATAAATCAAGCGCAGAAATACTTAGCGTAAAAATCTAATTCTAAGAACAAATCTATACTCAAGTCAAGTACAAAAGTCTCACAATGTCAAATAAGTCCTGTTTGACTTGAAGTAAGTAGAAAATTCTAAATCATTCACTTGAAGGAGAAAAACACCTGTGTTCATTCTTAATACATTTTCTTATTATTTGACTGGATGAATGGTGAAGTTATCACTTCATATTTCATTATCCGTCTAAACGAATAGATAAGAATTAAATAAAAACCACATACATTAAAATATAATGTGCACGAACGCAGCTTACGCGCATGCGTAGTTATAAAATACGTATATAAGAATAAGTTATCGGTAATTTGTAATTTGTTTAAGAAAATCCGTACTCAGCATACCTTTGATACCGCTCTAGATCAATTCAAGAATCAAGTTTAAGGCAGTCTAGTGTAATTTAATATTATTTTCTACGAAATAATTTCAAGTTTTTTGTGTTAAAGTACAGTACTTAAGAGGTACATCAGAATCAGACCTTAAGAAAGACAGAGTTTATACTTGCTCACAACTAAAAGAACTTTCGATACTTCCTATTACAGCTGTTTATCGCCAAATTTCACACCTGTTTGGAATATTAATTAAATTGAATAATAAGCGCAACGAATGTAAAATACGATGATTTACATTTAAATGAATAAACTTCAAATATAAAGTGTGAATTTCAACCACAACAACAACAACAACAACAAAAAAACCACAACAAATTTAGTTTTACTGACAAAGTAATTCCCCTGTTCGTGTTCATATTTATATTTATATAGTATAGCCTACACCACTGCATATTTGTAGCAGCGATAAGATAAGCAGCAATCTATTGTGGCACATTTCCAACCGTTTCAAACGATACCAACAAATTGAATATACAAACAGTTTAACTAAAAATACGCTACAGTACGTACGCGCATACTACATTTAGATACAATAAATTGTAAAGTATCTACTACTGCCCAACGATGAGATTTCTACAGATGTTCTTCCTGGCACTCTGCTGCGTTTTTCTCTTTGCCAACTGTAGCTACGCAGCAGACTCGAATGAGGAAACGGTGGATGATAATGTACTAAATTCCGAGCCACAGATGAAGTTGTGCCCATGTCCGCGTAATTACGAGCCTGTATGTGCCACCAACCAGATCACCTACTCGAATCGCTGCGAATATGAATGTGTACGACGTCAGGTGGAACGTGCAGGACGCAGTTTAACTTTATTGCGTTCGGGATCGTGCTAAAAAGTTGCAAATATAACTAAATGAAATTTTAAATATATGACAAAAAAAAATGCAGTGCAATGTCTTAAAATGTAAATAAAATGAATTTTCTAAAATACGTATTTATTTACTATATTGCAGAGCTGTAACAGAATGATACAGTTTTTAATTCACAGAGAATACTCCTTAAAACACTACTTTTCAAAAGAAATTATATTTTGAATCATTCAAAACAACTTATACATTTTGAATGGAATTGAATGGAAATTTTATTTTTTTTTTTTTATTCAAGCAAAAGCAAAAGCAAAATAAACAATTCATTTTGAATGATTCAAATTATTCAATTTATCTTTTTTTCTCAAAAGGAATTATTCAAAAATGTTTCCTTCATAGCCTGAATGATTTCCAAACTCATTCAAATTTGAATCATTCCTTTACACTTCTGTTATATTGCTAATATAATCTTTTATTAATCATCGCTATAAATATTCAATATGTTTGTACATGCGATATCAAGAACACACGATTTTGACGACGCCAACGATAATGATAACAAATATAACGCTATCAACATGCTATGGCACCGACTTCTATATAAAGTACCTACAAATACAAGTATCTCTACTCAATCTTTATTCATGCCGCTTCAAAAAAAAAAACAAAAAAAAACCAAAAAAAAACATTTATCAATTCGATATAAACAAAACGAGTTGTGTACAGTGGCGTTTTCATAGTAACTCGGATAATGTAGCGCTTATAAAAAAATATATATTTCGCATTACCGTTTGACACATTTCTATTGGCTTTGTTTGTTTTTGCAATGCGAATGACCTTTGTCTGTTTGAGATACTTATGTATCTAAAAAAACATATGTGCAAATACGAGAAAGGAAGGCTTTTATAATGTTTATTTTCTATTGGAGAATCCGGCAGAATATTTGTTTTGAAATACAATAAAACAATAGAAATTTCTAAACATAAACATAAGCAAAGCAAAAGCTTTTTTAATGATACGAGAGCAATTTGATAAGTATTTTTGAATATACTGCTTAGTAACTTTAAATGGAACATTGCTCCTATCAAATACTATATGTTAATAGACTACGGTCAAATTTTAAGTAATCTGCATCATTAAGTATTTGTTTGACAGCCATTGAAAGCACATATGAAAAGCAGACAGACGGACAGAAATCCGAGTGTTGCCGATCCGACCAAAGAAAACCACTATTTCGTCACACTGCTTGGTCGCTGATGTGCTACAATTGATTCATATTTTATCCACGTGCATGAAACGGTACAAAAACTTGACAATATTGCGGTTAACCCACGTCAACCCAACACTAATTCGAAGTTAACTCACGATTACGTTAAAGGTCACTTTCGGCACCAACCTGCTTTCCGACCATCTGTCTGTCATAAAGTTGGCTGCCATATTCCTTTAATGCACTTTATCTAAAGAGGGTAAAAGAATCTCTAAATATTCAAATTTGAACTCTCTATGTCTTATTATCTTATATCAAACAGACGGCCATCTCTATATAGGTTTCACTTTTGATGCTGATAGGTACATACCTATATACTGTATGGGCTATGCCACGCCTGCTTCTGTCTGCAACTTACATTTTCACAAACTTTATATACCGTTTCATCCTATGGGTATAGGGTAAAAGAATAGAATTGACACATGCTGAAACCGATATTATCCGATTCTATCTTTAAACCAATCTGGGAGAAGCAATTCCGTAGGATCAATTTATGTATGCATTTAAGCCGACTAAAGGACATTTTTACATTGCGAAATATGTGTATGTAAATATGAGAGAATGTTTCACAAAGAATGCTAAGCTATGGAGGCAAATGTTTCGGGTTCAGTGACGGTTTCGAGTTTTGTTTTTATATTGAAAAATATATACATACGCGTAATTTTCAATGTAGTAATAGTGACCCTGAGCTAAATTCAGCTAGAATTCATAGCTAATTTTTATAAGTTGCTAAATAAATTTACTTCATGAATTATGTATATATATATATGTAGTTTCCAATCGAATGTTGTGATGCTACAGTAGTAACCATTTCTATATTAATAATTTGAAACGATTTGTTTGTTTATACAATAAGTATATATTTAGTAAGATAACATTGCATTACAATAAGTAACAGCTGAAACCTCTGCCTCTTAAACCTCATCTGCTCTGTATCAATATTAAACAAAGCAGCACTATCTTTGGTTAGATGACAAGTAGAGCTAGCAGCTTTACTTAGTCACTTCTATGTAAAAGTTAAAGATGCTTTATCTTCAATTAGACAGATTAATGCAGGAATACCCCAAAGCAGTGTGTTACGACTCCTTTATTTACTTTTCACTCAAGATTTACCAAAGCCCGAGGAGCCGGTGTTCTATGATTGCAACTTTTGCAGATGATACAATTCTGTTTTATGCCCACAATGATATAAATGTAGCTTCCCAAAAACTCCAAAGCATACTAGACAACACCATAGCCTGGTTTGGTAAATGGGCTATAAAAATTAATGGAAGCAAGACCACACAAGTTATCTTTACAACTTGAATGTATTTCCGACCCCTCTCAAAATAAACAATAAAGACCTACCCATAGAAAAATCAGCAAAATACTTAGGAATAAACTTGGATAGTAAACTGAGCTGCAAATTACATATTGAGAAAAAGCGAAATCAGATTAAAGAGAAATATTGACAACTGTACTTTCTTATTAACAAAAAATCCAAATTGGCAATGAACAATAAATTATTACTATATAGTAAAAGCATAATAAAACCAATTTGGACTTACGGACTTCAGATAAGGGGCACATCAAAAATATCAAATATAAACATTATCGAACGGCAACAGTCAAAAATACTACGACATATAACAAGAGCTGAATGATATATCTCCAATACATCGATATCTTAACATCGATATCTTAACATGCGCACTATCAAAGAGGAAATAGTAGCAGTAAGCAGAAAGCAGAAAGCAGAAAGCAGAAAACAGAAAGCATCACACTCGAATCATGGCTCATTGTAACATGGCTCGAGATAACCAACATACCCCTCTTGGAACTGACAACTAGACGACGTCTTAAAAGGATACGACCAGTAGACCTCCCAAATCATTTATATATAACTATAAGTTTAACGATAACCTGCTTACTATTTTTATTTATTTTTGAATCATTACCATCAATTGTTGTGCCATGTAATTTATGGCACACTACTTGACAGTGAACGTTGCGGTATCTCACGAGAGTGGGGCAGCCGTAAGTATTAGCTGTCCGTTGTGGATGCATAGGTTGCTGCATAGCATATTCGAACCACAGTATTAATATAATTGCTAGAAATTGTTTTTTCAATTATTATTTACCCCATAGACTATATAAGAAAATGTACAAAGTGTCATGTAGACAGATGTATAATTCAATTGGGAAATAAAAATGTTTTGTCTCATCCATCTCTTTCTCCATGACGTATTACGCTTAGCTGCTCTCATTTTTGTTTCTTTCGGTTCCTTTATTTTCTGTTGGCAGAATAGAAAAATAGAAAAATATTCTCTATGTATGTTCACATATGTATGTACATGCATGCCCAACAGCGTCATTCGTACATACTAGAGTACAAACCATCAAATTCTGCATACTTTTTTTTGAAAGAAGAAAAAAGTTAAGTGGGGAGAGAGACAGGGGTGAACTAATATACTCTAAAATATGCTTGTTTTCCTCCACTTGTATTCATTTTGTCTGGGCAAGCGTTTGGTTTTTTTTTTTTAATATGCGCAGAGTACTTGCTTTGGTTTCTTTTATCAAACGAAAACGAAGACATGCAAGTCTATTAACTCATTAACTCATTAAACACAATAAATAAATAATAATTCGCATGCATTTTTGCAAGGCTTTAATACAAACTTTGCAAATAGTGCAAGTTACACTATGAAAGCTATGGAATTATACAATATTAAATGTATTCTTTAAAAATTTTTCTCAAAAATTAATAAATAAATTATTATACAAATACATCACTATTCTGGTCTTTCCTCGTTATATTCTTTCGTTTCAGTGTCTTTTTCTTTCCTTTCTGAGTCCTTTGGTTTCCTTTCGGTGTCCTTTTCTTTCCTTTCTGTGTCCTTTTCTTTACTTTTTGTGCCCTTTGCTTGCCTTGCCGACACACACCTCTGAATTTAGGTACCAAAGCAGTGCGTCCATTCTTCAGAGCACGCGAGCTTACACACTGCAATACACACCGATTCGGATAGGTCATCGAATCTTTGCCACAAACGGGCGATAGAGTTTTTGGACAGAAGCATTTACCACGTAAATCGTCTTTGTGAGCAGCATTGCAAATTACAAAACAAATATACAGTCCAATAAATGATATATAGTAAATATGCATTTGTAGTTTACTAAAAATTAGTAGTGCTACTACTCTGCACTTGTATAATGACTAAATTTATTTGCAGTAACATTCGCTACGAATCATTCTTGAAGAGTTTATATAACTTCTAAAAATAATTATATTTTTTTCGCTACGTTTAGGCGAAGAAAATGAATAATTTCAACATTAAAAACGCTGGCGATTTTCTTGGTGTCTTTTTTTATACCTTTCATGCACAGTGTGAAATGGCATTATCAGTTTGTTAGAAAGCTTGTAACGCATTAAAGGAGACATCGTATGAAAAAAGTATTTATTACAATGGATATCAATTTGAAATCTTATATAGTGGATCATTTAGGAACATATGCTTCACATATATATCAATACGCGTGCCTCATCCTCTTTTAGGAATAGTTCCCATACAAACCCACCGCTCGCTTTTGGGTTTCTGTTCAAAAAATGTATTTATTACAGTGGATATCAATTTGGAATTTGGCATGGTAAAAACTTAGCAACTTATGCTTGACACATATATATCAACACGTGTGTCACGCCTACTTTTAGAGAATAGTTCCCATTTTTCTATAAAAAAAAGAAGCAATTTTTATGGTCAATGTCAATTTGAAATTTAATATGGTGGTTTCTTATGGACAGAAGCTTCAGAACAATATAAATATTTATTAATAGGCGTGTTCCACTCAGTTTTATGGGTTGCTCCTAAAAGAGCCATCATACACATTTACAACAAAACTTTTTTGTTTTTTTTGTTTTTTTTTTTTTGTATTGCTTCTATGAATATGGTCCATTTATCATGCACACGATAAGGAAATTTAAGAGTTTGATGATTTACTCACAAACCCCATGAGTAGAACTTGACCAATTTTTATTTGGAACCAACCACCCATAAGATGCGCCTGTTCTAATAAAAATAAATTCAAAAAAAAAAACGATCAACCGTGGTAAAGAATTTTCGCTAAGCACACATACAAAATCCGACGAATTGAGAACCTGCTTTTTTTTTGAAGCCGGTTAAACAGGTGCATATTATTGATAATTGAATTTGGCTCTGCCGTTTATAGTTAACTAACAAAAGCTATATTCTTCTGTTAGGTCGTGAAATTCACACCTCCTATCCAATTTCAGCTCAATTCGAGCAGTTGATGTGCATCAAAGTTTAGTTCGAAGGTTTAAACTACACAAAAAAAAACACACACACACAGTGTAATTTTTAATATCAAATGTTAATTTTTAATATCAATTTTAAAATAGTTCACAACATTTATTTCACCCAACCCAATAATCCTCATGGTGTGATTTTGGACACTTGACTCTGTGAACTCGATTCTTCGTGGCGCATCTCATTCTGCATTTATTCGAATACTTATGACCGTCTGAGCCACAAATGGAATGATTTCTGGTAAATGGGCAATTAAGGCAATGGATCGTCGAGCGATTTCCTTTCTTTGGTATTCGCGTATATTTGCACTGCACTTCTTTAACTAGATTATTCGCTACGCACTTCATATGACAAACATTCGCATAGGTGCCACCGTCTGAACCACAAATGTAGTGTTCCGTCGGTGGCGGACATTTGCAACTGTATTTTCTACCTATTACGTTTGCAAGACAAAAACTCAGTGCTAAAAACCAAATGTTAAAATGCATTTTTGTCTTGCTAAATTTATGTATTTTTTTTCCAAAGAAAAGATTGTCGTGTGAACGTAACACCGGAGTATAAAAAGTAATAAATACGAACTATGTAATATACAAATTTTTCCTATTATAAATAATTTTAGATATGATTGAAATTTCACATTGATTAGCGTTTCGGCATGTTTTTTAATGCTTTAATGAGGTGTAATAATTGTATTTTTTTTTCGAAAGTAGATCAAAAAGTTATTGTATGTAACACCCTCCCAAACCCCGGCCCCCCTATTAATACCCTTGAAGCTCTATTTACAGAATTTGTGGCTAAGATGAACTCATATTTTTAATGAAAAATGGTCACTTCGAATATGATCTGAGTTTAATCAATGAATTTGCATTCCATTGAAGTCTATGTATAGTAAAAAACTGTCTATCATTTGACTTAAAGTAACTGCAATACAATATATCATAGCTCTTGTATTCTATCCAGTCATTATGCAGCGAAGAGGAAAATTATTGCATGCTTTTAGGATATTTTAATATCACTGCGAACGATAGTCTACGCAAGTGACGAAAGCCCTCACTATACCTATTATACGAGCAATAACAAAGTTTTAACTAATAATCAAGATGTGTTGCATACAATTAAGAAGGTCTTGAAGCTTAATGCTGCTTTTGGGGAACCATTGTTCTCAAGAAAATTTATCTACCCTTTCATAAGTTTTGAATTTTTGATATTTTTGACGAGTTAGTTATATAGCATCGCGAATATCAGAATATAAAGGTTTACGACGGAAACCTGAACTTGATTGGTGGACGGCGTCAGAGAGGACGTCCGAGCTCCGGATTGCCAGCGACTGGCGCCGGCGCGCACTAAACTACACCGAATGGTGCGCTTTCCGGCGTGCATACGGGCTTTGACCGATAGACGGTTGTAGAGCCACCTACGTAAGTAAGTAAGAATATCAGATTATGCAGTTTTTTTCTATTTGACACAACAATGCATCATAAAACATCTGTTATAACTGTTATACTCATTCTGTTTTGTAATTTTTTCGTAAGTATTCATATATATCTATCAAGAATGGGTAGAGCATGTAAGAAACGAAATTTGTTCTTCAATATCTCTTTCTAGGAAAGACACGCGGATATGCATATCCTATAAGAATAGGAACAAAATAAGCTTTCAAAATAAGCTTCCAAAATAAGAAGTTCAGAGCAAATATGGGGTACGGTGTCTACGAATCACTCATCGTGTACTCACATATAGACGAATTTGTGTTTACCGATATCAGCTCAAGAAAAAACATTTAAATATCCGTATTCTGAATGCTTTCAAAGAAATATGTTCACTTACGCTTACACTTTGGTTCTTCTATTTGTGTGTTTTTTTTTCACCGATGAAGCGCATTTTCACTTAAATGGTTACGCTACTGGGCTGACACAAATCCCTGAGAATTGGATGAAAGGCCTTTGCATTCACCCAAAGTCAGAGTATGGTGTGCAATTTCCTCAGCTGGGCTTATTGGACCGTAGTTTTTTGAAGAAAATGAGGTCACAGTGACTGTGAATTCGGACTGGCATGTGAACTTGTTGCAGCAATTTTTTTTTTTTTTTTGCACGACTTGATGAATTGGACTTATTTGACATTTGATACCAACAGGACGAAGCAACGGCTCACACTTCAAGAGCATCAAATGGCTATTTTAAGGGAACAGTTGCCGAAGCACCTCATCTCAATAAGGGGCGATTTGGATTGACCAGCCAGATCCCATGATTTGGCCCGTGATATTTTTATTTTGGGACCTGAAGGCCAACATCCGGGTAGAAATTGGCAACATACCCGCTGATATGCTGGTAACCGCCAGTAAATGTTCAATGTATGAACAATGAACCGATGTGTAAAACTAAACCTTAGATATTGAACCTACATTATAAAACATAAAAAAATCTGATTCATAAAATGGGTTTTATTGCATTTTTAAAAAAGTTCTGCTGCCGCACTCTGTATATACCTTAAGGTGTATACGATGGCTCATTCAATTCACATGTGAATGGTATACTCAAAATGGAGCATTAAGTGGGTAAAAAACGAGTGTCACAATGTCACATTCGCCAAATGCTCACAAAAGAGCACAAAAACGAGCATTAAGCGAACAAAAAACGTGTGTCAAATAAATATTCACTAAATGCTCGTCTGCTCTTTCAAGTTATGTGTGTTTATTTTACTTTTTACTTTATTTGTTCGATGCAACAACAAAGCCTTCTGGTTTGAAAACAAAGAAAATTCTGCAAACTTACTTAGGGGTTAAATGTAAGTTCTATATTGACGAATTTAACTATTACTCTTGTTGAAGGTGTATTTTTGTTGTTTTAATAATTCCTACGTGTTTTAATTTGTTAATTTCAAAATCATATCCAAATTTTTTCAAAAACTTGGAAATTTCAAAAACTGACACAGTCAAGCGTGTAGTTTCCACTCAAAATATTTCAAAGTTTTATAAATTCTAAAATAGTTAACTTTAATTAAACTTCAGCTTTAACTTTTGCAAAATAAACACCAAACAAAAATTACGAATGACGTTTTTCACGCCAACAATTTAATTTGCACAAATGGAATAGAGTATGTCATACAAATCATTTACAACTTATTTGGCCGTAAGTAAGTTTTTCTTTTTTTCTTCTGTTAAAATTTCCATGTTTCCTTGCATCATTTTAACACTGTCCATCGCGCGTAATGCTCACGCTGCGTCCTTGACGTGCCAAGCGTTTGAATGCACACTGAAATTCACAGCGATTTGGATAGGTTATCAAATCGGAGCCACAAACAGGTTCCAGATTGCGCGGACAGGCGCACATTTCCTCTTCCTGTTCCGGCAGCTCCTGTATATCGGCAGCACCAAAGGCTACAAAGCATAGAAAAAATATGGCGAGTAAAGCGTATATGCGCATTTTGGTTTACTGTTTTTTTTTTTTTTTTTTCAAAATATAATTCCCCGTGGAATAGTTTATAGACTTGTCTGCTCTAGAACTGCTGTGAGTCAACTGTGCGCAATTTCAAATGAGTTGCTTTGTTTTGTATAAAACAAAAAGAGAGAAATACTAGATATTGAGAGTGTGAGAGAAACTGAAGTACTACTGCAAAGCAATTTTACTCACGCTTTTGAGTTTGATAAGCATTTCGGTTTTGTATTATTTGGCTTGCTAGAACTGGTTGAAATGTAGCGTTGTCTACTGACGTTGATAAACGCGTTAATCGCGTTTATCAATAGTCGTGGTACTTACAATATATTTCACATATTATTATTTTAGTCTTTTTTTAGTATATAGATTATAGCTGATTAAATTAATTGATTTATATACAAACTATTGTACTTGAAACAAAAGCAAAAATAAATGAAAATTTTCGCAAATGAAAATGAGTCAGAGTGGCGAAATTTGCAACTTGTTATGCATACGTTAAAATAGTATCTAGTATCTGATCTAAGCAGTAAATATTTTGTAAAAAACTAAACTTTAAAGCCCTGTTCAGACGCTACAAAAACGTTCTGATTAAATAACTAAAAACGATACAATAAAGCTTGCTCGACAAATAAACAAATAAATACGCTGTACCACTTAAAAAAAAACTTACTTAACTTACTTCACTCTCGACTTATGGTAAATAAGTTATCTCGGTACCCAGAGCACACCACAAGGATGCCATTGCAAATGCTGTGGGGTCATATTAATTTCTATGGCCTACGAGTCGACTTGAGATAGCTAATTTATAAAAGTTGCGTCTACATCAGAGAATAAAACCAAAATGTATTTCGGATCGGTATAAGGTTCTGCATCTATTCGAATTTATTTATGTATACGGTTTCGGTACGTTTCTTGGAATTTTTTATAATAAAAGAAAAATAAAATAATAGAAAAAAGAAACCAAATGAATTCACAAATTGAAGTAATGCGAACTGTCAAAATGTATGGGAAAAAATATTGTTTATTCACATTTAGTTCTATTGGTACGGGCGGGCGGACGTCATTGAGAGCGGTGCAATCACTCTCATATTTTAATTGGCTCTCAATCTCGCTCTAACGCGCTCACATCATTGTAGGAACAGAGCGAATACAGCGCTTTATATTAATCCACCATGAGCGAGTTATTCATTCTATTGTCTGTTTCTTTAATGATGCGGACGTCAGAACGCGAGAGACATTGAGAAACTACCAACGGAAAGCATAGGAACATAAAAGAGAGCAGCCAAGCAAAATACGGGACCTGTTGTTACATGTTTGTGTATAAACCAGTCGATTCCCACGGTGTTCTCAGAGAGAGAAAACAATGTAACCCAATAACAATGGTATAAATTCAACATATTCAGTTAAATTTAAAATGCATGGTTAACATACCTATATACAGGGTGTGATCTAAAAATAACCGAACTTTTTAGTTATAAAATAAAACAAGCATGGTATTCTGTTTCAAAACTATAATATTTATGCAAAATGCAATCCATTTAACTCAATAAATCGTTTGGAATGCTCAACCAATTTATCCACAGACTTTTTAAACTCGATTTTTGGTATGTTCTTTAGCACCTGTGTCACGACTGCTTGTATGGCTAGAATGACATCGTAAAAAGCTCCTTTCATAAAAGTTTTCATTTTTGGGAAGAGAAAATAATCGATGAGTCAAATCTGTTATATCATCAAAAATTCATTGAATACACGAGTTTTTTTTTTGTGATCGTCATTTAACTGATGTGGAACAAAACGTTCTTTTACCCAAATCATCAGTTAATATTTGGTAGATTGTCCAGTAAGATGAATTTAAGATGAATTAAATTTGCATCGATAGCGATTATTTCACTTACTTTTTCCACTAACTTAGCACGATTAGATGCTTCGGGTCGTCCAGGTCTTGGATCATCATTTAAATCATCACGGCCGTTTTTAAATCGTGTAAACTTGAGTACGACTCATCATCATAAACTTTTTTTTAACAGTTCGTAAGTATCAGCAAATTTTTGAACGAGTTTGATACAAAATTCAATCTTGGCTCTTTGCTACAAAAACTGCTGTTCTTAAAACGAATTAGAAAGAAGAAACACTGCCAACATGTAATAGCTGGCGCTAGGTGTTTTGTGATTTAAATTAAAAGTTCGGTTATTTTTAGATCACACTATGTATATGAATATGAAATATATATTTACAAAATTAGGAATTAGGCTCACGGGCGGACATGCCGATCAAGAATATATAGACTTTATGAGGTCTACAACGCGTCCTTCTACCTGTTACATACATTCGCACATACTTATTATACGCTTGTCCTGTACCTAACAAGGTATAAGAACAACTCAAAGCTTTCAAACCATATTTACGAAGCAAAAACAAACGCACCTTATGCTACTAAATTTGGTAAATTTAAAAAAGCAAACAAAATCAGCAAAACAGATTTGCGCTAATAAAGATAAACTACATTTAGAGATGCCTATTTATAAAATAAAATGTAAAACGAATGGTGAGAAGTCGTTATTTTCGTTTAAACCGAAACTGTATTGCTCTTCAAACGAACCTAAAAACTTTTTTCTGCGCAGGATGCTTACTGGAGGGCTACCTCTTGATGTGGAAAATACCAATCCGTTAAATGTTTATGAACCAGTTGTAAGATAAAAAGTAACACGGAGTTACATAATTTCTAAATTTTTCAAGTGCCTAATCTTTTTTATGAATAACGACTGTTGATTGAAAGTACAGGTATAATGAATATTATTAAAAATGTGACCATCGCTAGCCATTACTTTTTCGAATTTTTCTGGTAACATACGGATTCCGTATCGTCTTCTTGCGGATATCCACGAACCAACCCAATTTTTGTCGTCCTCATAAATACGAGAACAATAAACAAAAAAAAAAATGACACTGTCCCAACTTAGTCATTCTAATTTAGGCAAAAATCTTAACATTGTAATGAATCTCCATTCTTAGTGTTGCAAACTTAATGACAAAATTAATATGCAAACAATAACTCAAACTGTAGAAAGAGTAGAAAAACGTGCAGCTATACAATTGGATAGGCGCTTGAAATGATTAAAAGTATCCTTACCAAAGGTGCACACAAAAACAATAGCAGGCAGAAAAAATTACTTAGTTACTACTAATAAAGGATTACGCATATAAAATGCGCAAGAAATGAAAGCAATTTCAATTTAAATTTGTTTTTAGGCTATAGAAATGAGCAATAAAAAATAACAAAATAGAAAGAAGAAAAAAAAGGCTTATATATCAACCTTTGTTGCCATGACAAGTAAAACTGGCTAAAGGATCAAAACTGTTGTTACGGGACAAAGTCGGCATGTAACGAAACAACCTGTGAGATTGGATGGCTGTATATGGTATATGTGTGGTTTATTAGTATAAGTGCTTGTCTGTGGAACAACAAAGAACAAACACAGGCGAAATCCTTTGCCAGGATTTGTTGGTTGAAGAGCATATGAAAACGTTGTACAGCATACAAAATTAGGTGGTACGTTTACACCGAAAATAGCTTAGATTTGAGAACTTAAAGTCTAAGCCAATTAATCAGTAAAATAAATTCGTGAAAAATAAAATCTCCAAAAAAAAAGCTTTAATTATTCTATAGTTTACTAAAATAAGAAAAAATAAATTTGAAGCTGGGTCAAAGTGGGTTAAAAATTGAGTTTCAAGATTTGAGCATGAGGAATAAATAAAAATACAAATAAACCAAAATACATATAAATAAAACTCAAAATAGGCTTATATTTAAATTTCAGTTTAATTCTAAATACCTTCGTTATTTTCAGTTTTAGCCACCATATTTAATATGTCGCTTTGATTTTACAATCCAAAGCAGTATAACATTGTATTCTCTTCGGATTCACTCATGTACATTCTAGTGATGTGCAAATACACATATTTTGAGGTCCGAATCTGTGAATCACCCTACCTAAAAATTCATTTCACCAAATTAAGCGTCACTTTCTTTTTTATTTATATGTAGTTGCTTTAGAGTTTCTTTATTTACAATTTAAAAAAGTATTAAATTACCACTCAACATTAATATTTGTTCAATTTAATAAATATTTAATAAAAAATACCCCTAAAAAAATCGAACCCAACTTTTAAATTTTAAATGTGATCAGAGTCGCATGTTGAATATTCTGTGGTGAGTATTTGTGTTCGCTCATGAATGTTTTTATTCATTTCTCATTATATTTGTTTTTGTCTTATGGTATCAGCAAAACAAATGTATACATACTCCCAATAACACAAACATAATGCGCCAACGTGTCACTTCAATATCATTCCCCTCTCTCTCAGCATCTTCCTCACAATCAATCTGTTTTGAAAAATACAAAGCAAGTTTAGATAGATTTTTCGTTCACACGCATGCAATCATACAAGAATGTTGAAACACACACTCTTATCCTGTTTGTTTTCTTTGCATTGTTTTGTATGTAATGTATGCTCGAATTTTAAAGCGCATAGCATAGGATATGGCAGAATAAATGTTACGTATTACGACCAGTTGCTCTCTTCTTTGTTCCTTTCGGTTTATTTGTTTTCAGTTGGCTGAATAGAGTTCAAAATACTGTCTATCTCTGTTGCGCTCTAACTCTCTCAACAGTGAAGAAATAAAAAAGAGAGTGACTACTTCCCCTTATATTATTCCACCTTGATATGGCATACAAGTATGTATTACACACACAAACTCTCGTTCTATTTATCAACAAAGACATAACAAGTTGATTTTTCCTCCACGACAACGCAGCACTGCCTTGAAGGCACATAACTGCTTGGAGGCACTCAACTGGGAGGTGCTACCTCATGCCGCTTATTCACCAGACCAGGCCCCTTCCGATGACCACCTGTTTTCGTCGATGGGCCATGCGCTCGCTGAGCAGCGCTACGTTTCTTACGAAGATGTCCGAAAATGGATTGATGAGTGACTTGCCCCGAAAAGGGAAGAATTTTTATGGCGTTATATCCACAAATTGCCCGAAAGATGGGAAAAATGTATAGCTAGCGAGTACCAATACTCTGAATAAATTATTTTTTTTATTATTCGGTTCAAGGTACGTAAATTAGAGTCAGTATTCGTGGATTCGAGTTAAAATGTTTTTTTTCGAATCTGGATTCGAGCCTAGATTTGATTCTGTGGATTCGTATTCGAATTTTCCGATCTGGATTCGGCTATAAATTCGAATCCGTGGATTTATAGATTCGTATTCGGATTCGTTGCATATTTTTGTTTCTGCAATACCGAAGAATACGGATCCAGGAAACTGTGCAACTTCAGCACATACCTAATTTCTGATCAATTTGATCAGTGGAAGTGGTTAAAAATTGGGTTCCTAAATTTAGACAATATAACATACAAACACACAAGTGATGTTAAATCGTTAGCTTATAAAATATGTGCAAAGATACTACCTACCTAGCTACTGCATGTGTAAACAGTCTCTTTTCGTGCGCTTATACCATACAAGTAGCTACATACCTAAACATGTATGTTGGAAAGTATCTAGCTACTTTTCTTTTATAAGCCAAATGCAGCACACCGAAAACGTTTGAAATGAGTCAACTGTGACGTGCTGCATTACAAAGGATTTCAAATTAATTTTCAATGACCCAAGACCGTATGGTTTTACGAAGGGATAAGTTACATACGTTTCGTGTATGAGTATTGGTGTGCGTGCCACCTGTTGCCAGCAATTTACATTTGACTTTAATGAAATATTAAAACTATAAGATTGAAATTGTTTTTTTTTTAGACCCTTTCTTTTCAACATTTAACTAAATTTAATATTAATTTCGTCATATATTTCTTTTATTTGTTCATTGCAGTTGCCAGCACTCCAGAGAATCTACCGAAACGTGACGAATCGAACGCGAGCGGCTTAAATACAAATACCAGTGGCAATATAAATTTATCCGGTGGTGTTGCGAATACAACAACAATTGGTACTGGCCCAAACGCCATCGGAACATCGAACAGCAGCAATAGTAACAGCGGCGCCAGTGGCGTCGTTGGCGGCGAAACACAGAGCCCGACTGGCTATGAAAGCAGTGGCGTGGGTATAAGTACGACATTAAATGGTCAAGTTGCAAGTAAGTACAAAATAAACAGAAATAAAATTAATAAACAATGAAAAATTCGAATAACAAGAGCTGAGAAAGCTAATTGAATAGAATGAATGTTGTATAACAAATTATTTTAGTGATGAGCATCGATTGAGCAGTAAACGATTGATTGTAATCATCAATTTAAACATATATTTAACGCTTTACTTTTGACAATTTATGAATTTCTGCACAATGCATACATGAAAAATGAAAAATCGTTGTCTTACACATCGATTAGTTAATATTCCATGCATAAATGAACATCAATGAGCCATTAAACGATACACAGCTCATCATTTAATTGTCGTTCGCCACTTTGCATATAGACGAATGCCCAACTGATGCATGTTTAACAACAAACTAATAATCAATGCTTTGCACATGGATGACACACATTAATTATGTGTAATCGATACAACCGTTTTAGTCCATCTACTCAATAAATCTGGGTCCTAAACTAATTAGATGTATACAAATTAGTATCCCGACCATTAATAAAGAAATATTTAAATTTTCAATCGATACTTTGGTTATCGTCCCAATACAGAACGATACTCTAAGCAGCGACCAAATTCTAATCGATACTATTAAACGTCGATGCATATGCAAACAATACTATGTTTTCGACGAACGAACAAACACTGTCTTGAACAATCTTTGAACTTTCGGGTGCTTCCCTATCTGTATCATTAAAATATATTAAGCAACAAATTAACCATCAATTTATACGCAAGATATCTATATAGGCAATACCAATGGCTTTGAGCTCCCCCAGCGATGCGGTCTTCATCTCCTCAATCGTGGCAAAACGCCGTCCTTTCAAGGCTGTTTTTAGTTTTGGGAACAGGAAAAAATCGCAGAGGGCCAAGACCGGTGAATATGGTGGCTGAGGCATGATTTTGACTTAAAAAATCATTACCATGGCCGCTTCGATTGGCATGATTGGGCTTTGGTCTCGACGTCATAACCATATACCCGTGGTTCGACTCCGCTTATAACCCCTTTGAGCAACTCTGAATCGTCGTTGCTGCCATTCAACAGCTCCTAAATCGCTTAGGAGCTCATGCGACGTTTCTTTTTGTCAAAATTTAGCAATTTTGGAGAAAAGTGTGCTGCCACATGTTTCATAACAAAATATCCGAAACTATTACATTGCATGAGCCAACCAATACACCGATATCTCTCAGCTACATCGCCAATTGTGATTCGATGATTCTCCATAACAATTTTCTTCACTGCTTCAAAGTATTCAGCGATCCAATGATCGAACAATTTCACGAGCATCTATGAAGAGTTTATACCATTTATAAAAATTTTATAAACAAAAAGACAAAATCAAAAGTGAGAATTAAAAAATAAGTCAAAGTCGAGCAAAGACAAAACACGTTTATGGAGCCCCTTTAAGTGCCTTGGGTGAAACGCGCTTGCTATTCCATTGCTTCAAGCTATTTACCGTAAACCCAGATGCTCGGATTCGCTTCTGGTGCTAATTTTTCCCACGACAACTATACCTTCCATGCTAAATCAGTGGCTATTTATAATAAATCATCGATAACATATGTAGTTCACGGGCATATAAACAACTTCCGCTAAACATAACTATATACATACTTTACAAGCTTTTGTACATTAAAAGTTTTTGTCGTTACCAATTCATTATCGGAACGCTGACAAAATTTATCAACGACATAAGGAACTCTTACCATCGATTATTATAAAAAGTTGAAGATACAATAGAATTTTTATCGAATAATAAAGCTTTAAGCAACGATTACTTTTAATCGATGCTCATCTCTAGTTCACATCCAAACACTAGGCTTCCAATGAAGCTAAATGCATATTTCATGACACAAATTTAGCTTTCATTTATTTCGAGCTGCTGCTGAACTGTTCTCATATAAATTGCAATTTAAAATGTTGGATTACAGATGTGCAAGCATAAATCCCACTGTATTGCATTACAATGCATACCAACTATTCTACTCTACTCTACTACTACTTTACTCTACTCCACAGCATAAATTTCTGAGCATTCAAAGTGCAGCTACACATACTATATTGTACATATCAGAAACATTCGTTCATTTATGAGAAGTTGCCTCATTCATTCATAAAGCCAGCTTACCACGAACAAATTTAATTTACATTTTATGCCAAGAAGAAGAAGAAGAAGAAGATGACAGAGTGAACAGAAAACACCTTGCACCATGCTGGTCAGGACTTTAAAATAATTTTTTGTTTATTTTTTTTTTTTTTGCAATCCTTGAACGTGCTATCCTTGACTCCAGTCGAAGTACAAATGCATGCAGTTCTTGCATAATTTATGCCACAAACGAGATTTTATTGCATAGCACTGTGGGCTGGCTACTTTACTCTGGTTTGGTACTGAAACTGGTCTGTATCTTCACTTAATATGCTTACTGCGAGTGGGCGTGGTTGCAACCACGCCCACTCGTTGTTGTACATTGGAATATTCAACGTCTTTATTCCTTTGTGACCAAAGTAGAAAGGCCAACGCAGCTTTAGCTCCCCCAATTGAATCTTCTTGTGGTATTCTCTGCGGGTTTCATATTAAAACTGTTCAAAAGCGTAGTGCAAACACCTTCGGGCTAAGCTTGACAGCAAAAATATTTTTGATTAACAAGGAAAAGAAAACGATGAGAATTTTCAGAAAAGTCCTGTCTAACATTGTTTTGTACGTCTGTTTGCTTGTTTACGACGTTGACTGCTATTGTCCTTGCAAAGAAAAAAAAAATAAAATGCGTTTTCTAATTCGCATTTTCTTTATTCAAACTGTGTATTGTATTTGCTTCAAAATAATATTGAACTTAAGCTTCATTGTTATTATTGTTATTATTGTTCTTCTTGTTCTTGTTCAACTCCTTTTTATACGCCTTGTACCTAGCGAATACCATCTGAGTTGCTGAATAGCCTGTTTTAATCAATGTCGACAAACTGCGTGACTGTCAAGCTGCTGATCTGCGTACAGTTTTTGTGATTGCTACTTTTCTTAGCCGGAAAATTGGAAGGAAAAAGAAATGGACCAAGACAAAAGAACCGAGTAGAAAACGCGATTTCAATGAGAATTATGTAGGTCACAGCTTTGTTGCTTCGCATTCACCTTTAAACTTTATTCAGCTGAGAGTATTTCAGTCAGCACGACAGTTGTCCTAAGTGTTTTTCATTTGCTGACAATGAAAGACGCTGCGTAGTGCTAAATAAATGGTTATAATTTAAAGTTGAAAGCGAAGGGTATATATACCAATTTGCTTTAATAATTTCATTAAATATTCACTTTGAATAGCGTGAAAAATATATGATATGCATAATCGGTGGGAAAAGCAGAGTTACGCGTTGAAATGTTTTTTAAGCGAAGAGAATACAATGTGCCAAACCCGCGGTTCTTTTGTTAAATTTAACTGAATTTTCGCTTGAAAATTATATGAATTGAAGGAGGTATGAAGGATAAGGGCATATATTTGGATATACAAATGTTTCATAAGTTGCAAATTCTTTTACTAGGCAACCATTTTTCTTTGTCTCTCTTTTACGATTATACTATATCCCAATTTGGAGAAAACCATTCGAAAGGTATTTTGCTACTGACTGTACGAAAATTAATGAAAATTGGAATCGATTACTTACATAAAATGCATTAAAATCGATGCATCGCAATGATAAAAAACACACGTACATGATCACGTACAAGAATTCACACTCACACTTTTTTTTTTGCTTTGCGCATACAAAGTAGGTATGGCGTTACCATGGAAGTAAAAAAGTACCATGGAAGTGGACGCAAGCGACAGCAAAGTAGAAAAAACAACAACCAACAAGGAAACAAACGTCACGCTCTAATTAATAATATTTCCAAGTACAGCTAAAATTTTCTGCAAATCAATGTGTTTCTTTTTGTATGATTTTCTCAAATGTTTAGATATCTCCTTGTATACAATGGAATTTTAAAAGGTCAGAAATATGCTGTATCTACAACCAAAACGGGAACGAGAAATATTCGATCCAAGTTTTTAGACCTTGAATTAATAATGAGCGTTTTTTTTTTCGAAATTTACGGATTTATTGTGCACAAATGTTTACAAATATATTATTCCAAGTATTGTCCCTCGCTGGCCACAACTTTTTCCCATCTTTGTGGCAATTTTCGGATTCCAGCTCAGAAGAACGACTCGTCTTTTGCGGCAATCCAATCGTCGATCCATTTTTTGCATTGTTCATATGAAGTGAACTTCTGCTGGGACAGGCCATGTGTCATCGGCCGGAACAAGTAGTAGTCGGAAGGAGCTATGTCTGGAGAATACGACGGGTGGGATAGGACTTGCCGTTTCAGCGTTTCCAAGTAGGTCTTAACGAGTTTTGCCACATGTGGCCGAGCGTTGTCATGCTGCAAAATCACTTTACCGTGCCTTTCTTCGTATTCCGGCCGTTTTTGCTACAGTTCGCGGTTCACACGCATAAGTTGAGTCCGATAGCGTTCCCCGTGATCGTTTCATTCAGTTTGAGCAGCTCGTAGTAGATCACGCCGCGCTGGTCCCCCCAAATACAGAGCATAAGCTTCATGCCATGAATAATCGGCTTTGCGAAGGATGTTGATGACTGTCGACTCATCCAATTCCAATGATTCTGACAACACCTGAAGCGTTTGGCATTGGTCCACATAGAGCAATGATTCCAATTCTTCGTCTTTAAACTTTTTGGTTTGACCCAGCCGTTCCATATCTTCGAGCTCAAAATCACCACTTTTAAAGAGACCAAACAACCTCCGACACGATTGTTCAGATAGAGCAGGCGCCACACTTTTCTTCATATTAAAGTAATGAAGAAGAACTCCCCGCAAAAACACTTTATCTGGTACGAAATTCGACATGTTCGAGGCAACATTTAGTATTGTTGTTTACGTTTCCAGCAAATGACACAAGCTGCCAAAGACGCTCATTGACAATAGGGTTTAGCGGCAAGAAATTGGAAACAATATGTCTCTCGAAAATTTTCATAGGACAAACTTTGACATCAGTTAGAATAAGTATTGTGTTCTATCTGTGCATTAAATTTTACATTAAATTCTTCATAACTCGCTAAAATGTGTATGTCTCCTTATTTATCTCATTTAAATTAAAAGATTTATATCTCTATTTATTTTTAATAGGTTTTCTTTTTAATTTTTTGAAGATTCACTTTGGATTTGTATAACATAATAGTTTAATTTCAATAAATCGACTTCCACCGATTTATGAATATTTGATTGCTTTCAATTTAAATATGTAAATGTATACCAAGTGACCCTAGAAGATCTTTATTAGAATCTATTTTAATGTAAGAGTTCAGTGCTTTAATGACCAATAGCCTAGCTTTAATTTTATTAAATGTACCTATGATTTCTTGTTCAATGTTTTAAACTAAGTTAACGCAAAGTGAATCATAAATTATATTCATAATTTATTCAAGTAAATTCTATAACAAAATTTTGTGTTTTTGTGTCCATTCAATCTAGACGAAATGCTACAGGCTCTTTGTTTCATTGTTTATTGGGTAATATAGACAACAATGCAATACACTATAATAGTTCAACACTTTCATGCAGCAAGACCAAAAGCACAGACAAAAGGCAAGCAATCACACAATTTTTTGTACGAGTGAATGTATAGATACATACATGTATCTTCATTTAGTTTTACCGAAGGACAAATGTAGCTTGTTAACAATAAATGAAAGTGAATTTTTACATTGCTTTGAAGCTGCTGTGCTTGCTGGCTTCTTTTGCCGAAAAGCATCTCTTTTTCTTTTTCTTATTTTAATACAACGACATAGTAACTGTAATTGAGTATTTCCCACGCTGCAGCTGTGTTTCTTTTGTATCTTTTTCTAGCTGCTACACACAAATAAGTTATCATTATGCCCGAAGGATGCTGCGTATATCCTTTCAATCGCATTGCCAAAGTTACGATGAAAAGAAGAAATTCACAGAAAATAAATTCACAAATAGAAGATATATCTTTTATTTTTCTGGCTGCTTCTTTTCAGGCAATGAGTAACAATAAAATTAGAATGCTTTACTTCTATCTATCTATCTATCTATCTATCTTCTACACACTTTTCTTTTTATCATTTTTAGCACTTTCATGAGCAGCACTTTATGCAGTTTTTATGGTCGACTACTCATAGTCGACTGACTGACGAAGCTGATAAATGTTCTGTTCGGGTTTGCTGTTGGCATAAAAATGTTGTTCTATACTTAAATTTATGTTACACACGAGAGTTCAAATTGTATCTTTTAAGCTTTATTCTTGTTGTAGCACATTTTTTTGTGCTTAAAGATCTTCAAGTTCAAAGCCTCTTAAGGTAAATGCGCAGAGATTTTTGTTGACGAATATTTCAAAGGAGTTTTGGAAAATATTTTACATTTGATTTCTCTCAAGTTATTTTCTTCGCTAAACGCCTTCTTTGTCCGCCTGTCTGTCGGTTTGGCTGTGTGTATCTGTGTGTGTATGGGATGGGAGATGGAGGTCTGGGACGCCATTTTGTTGCGCTCTTAATGGCGTTTTCATTAACGTTTTGTAGTTATGGCTGCCTGTCTCTACCTGCTTAACACTTGCCTCACACTTCACTCGACAGGTCTTTAATGGCTTGTAGCATCGTAAACATTTTCGAAAGGTGTATAAATTTATATTTTTGCTTTTATGCTGTACCTACTATACTCGTACGTACATATACCTATAGTACTCGTAATATTAATTTATTGTAAGCGGAATTTATAGTTGATGCGTGCCAAGTACATTGTATTGTTATTTAATGGGTTAAATTTAAGCGTTAAGATTTTATGAGTTTGAGGGTTTGATCTTTGCGTCTTGAGTTGGGTGCGAGCAGTTGAAGTAGCGAGTTGAAATTATTTGCGAAGATTAAGTGCAATTTTTCTGCTGTTCTTTAAAACATTTTGTGAAAAATTATTTTCTTATTAAAAATAATATGAAAACGCTAAAGAGCATTGTAAAAAGAAATAGGTAAATTAATTAAACAATGGCAAATATTTTTCACACTCTCAATTTTCAATCTGTAAAGAATGTTGCTCGTACATTTTTCCATTCTGTACATTTTCAACATTCTCGAAGAATATTGTCATTCGCCCGAAGGATTTACTTTTTTTGTTGATGACATGACCGACATTACACTAGTTTACAGCACAAAAGGTAGAAACTTTTCTTACACTTTTAAAGTGTAATTTGGGTGCGCTGAACAAGAAAAATATATATTTTTTTGGCCATTCATATAGATAACGGTATATTTCTGTTTCAAATCAGCGTCCAGTGTAAATGTAAAGCCCGATCGAAATGAGACTAAGAAAATAAGTTTTATTAAATTTTTAACGATTTTCATAAAATTTTGTCATTTGAGCACTCATTTGTTTGAAACGTAAACAACAATACTAAATATTGCCTCGAACATGTCGATTTCTGTACCAGATTAAGTGTTTTTGCGGGTCCTATCCCCACAAGCCATATTCTCCAGACATCGCTCCTTCCGTTTTTTTCATAAATCTGACTTTTTCCGACGAACTTGAATTTCTCAAAGGCCGCATATAATGCACATATAATATTATTTATTGACCGTCTGACTTTCTTTCAAAAATTCCGAGTGCACAACATCGCGATAATCAAAGAAAACAGTCAGCATTTTCTTGACTTTTGATCGACTTGCAGCTCAGTTGGAAGGCCCCATTCCGTAGCTTGTTGATGCTTTTTGCATTATGAATGTGGAGTCGGAATTGGCTCGTTCTATCTTGTCTTCAGCGACCTTTACGCGATAGAGTTTTTAAAGAAAATTCGCAAAAATTAGTAAAAGTCGCAAAGCAATTGAGATAAACTGATAAAATCGAGCACTCCTCTTCAGTATAGAGGACAATTATGCTAAAAAGAATTTTGAAATGGCATTTTGAAATGATCATTTTCTGGTACTTTTTGACAGAATGTACATGATAGAGATATATCTTGTACAAAAAATATTTGTAATAGGGAATATTAGGTTTATTAAGCTGTCAAAATGTATGTCACAGCGAAAAAAGCATCGGAGATCTCATTAAATATACATATTCATCATTAATGCGGCAAGACGAGTCGATATAGCCATGTCCATCCGTCCATATATCTGTCTGAGTGAAAAATTCGCCGTCTAAAGAAGACTTAGCCAAACTAAACTCACGGTGTAAACTCTCTAAGTGCCGCACTGACTAACTTGAAATTTCATAACTCGCAACTATATTACCGCAGTGATAAAAAAACGAAATCGGTTGCAAATTTTTTCGTTGTATTTGTTATATGCCTCGTTTTGACTCAAAATATGCCTTAGCATACTTTGTAACATAGTTTCAAGAAAGCAAAATTTGAAGGCAAATCACGGCCTACTACGCAAAAAACCTCGACTGTAAACCTTTCTTCGTTTATCAATGTCGGTTGAACGTTTTGAGCATAAAAGGCTGTAACAATCAACACTCACACAACGAAACAAAAAATGTAGCGCATAAACTTTACATAAAATACAAACGCATACAAGCAAATATTAAAATTTTATCTCGCTATCTCTCTTATATCTTTCGCAAAACTCAAATAATGTTCCCACTTGGGGACTGACATGGTTTAAAATTAAAAGGGATATCATGCGGGCAGTCAGTTACCAATTGATAAACAAAATTTTAGCTCAAATTTGATAGAATGATTGTTATTTTGCCTTTGTTTGAGATTACGTATTTTACTTTGCATGCATTTCGCTAATATTTTGAAGACCTAATGATGAGAACGTTAAGTAATTATTACATCACCGTAAAGCAAAACAAATTGTATTTACAAAAACAAAATAGCAACACTAACATAGATATGTATTTTGTGTAATTTGCTGTTGAGCTCCTCTAAAATACTTATCGCTTTGGTTGAACTCCTCTAAAATATTTATCGCTATGGTTTCTTTTGAACGATTTATGTAGCCTGGTCATAGCCATAAATAACCTATTTGAAAATTTAAGCTAAGTCAAACAAGAGGCTTGTAAGTTCTGCTCATAAAAAATTTCGCTTATCAGATTATATTACTATAGATTTTAAATATAAGTACGTACGAGTATAATCAAACACAATATATACCGAACACTTGAAATGTAATATCAAAAATGAGAAGTCAGTTCGCAGACATAAAGTCAAACAAAAGTGTTAAAGACGGTAGTGCTAAATTGCGAAGTGATTTTGTATAGGAGCCATACACTGTGGTGGTCATAACTTTCTTTTTTTTTTTTGTTTATAAATATCTATATAAACTTTCAGACCAATATCTAGAAATTTGGGAGAAAAGTGAGCCAGCTTATACCGCATGGTCAGACAGAAAAACGGGCATAGCTAGAACAACTCGCCTTGTCGATATAGGTTAAGATAAGTTGAGTGGCCAGTGTCAAGAAAACCACCATCTATTAGAGTCTTACGCCAAAGAGATACCTCACAGTACCACAAAGCTATTTTGCTGAATTACTATAATTTTACTAAGATACTGACTAACATTTTGGAAATTACTGAAAGGTCATTTACAAAGCTTTCCGTCATATGCATAAATCTTCTTCTACTCATGGCCGGGCAGCTACGCAGCAGGTGCTGCATGCGCTCATTCTTTCGCTATTTTGACAGTTTCTATATATAGGTCGGGGTGATTGACTTCTAGTCTGGTAGCATGTCTGTCTATCAGGACTATCCGGTTGAGAAACCTACTATTAGAGTCGAAATTTAGCCTCAAAGTTGAGTTGGTTCTCCGTCATATTCTAGAAATACCACATTTGAATAGGCTGAGCTAGCGTGCATTTGCGGTGCGGGTTGTCTTATCTTTGATGAGCATCTTGCGTGTTGACAGATCATTCCGATCGACTACCTACTGGGCGAATTTACAATGTAACGCACGTCTGTTCGGCCCAAATGAGGTGTATTCTATAATGCTGGGGCACCTCGTTAAGAGATCTACGGCATTCAGCGATGGTTTTTGATTTTGTTGTACAAGAATCCTGTGTTTTTAATGATGCTTGACTACTGTAGGAATACAGTACTTTGACCCATCGGGTGCGATTTCAGGACGCGCACTCCTTTCTGAATGGTTGCAACCTCGACTTTATAGACGCTGCAGTAGTTTAGAAGTAATAAAGTGGCTTCTATAAAACTTTGTTTGTACTGAACAAAAATGTTGTTAATGGGAACGTTCCCCAGTTCCCCCTCCTGGATGTGCCAGTGGTATATATGCTTATGGAGTCGGTCATCCCTTTAATTTGTGGATTATTTTAACGTTGTACTTTTTATCAAAAACTAGTCACCTTGTCGATATGCACCTATATATATCGTACTTTATGAGTACTTCGATACTTTTAAACCTTAAGGAATTGGTACAAAATTACAAAAATACATGGCAAACTCTATGTGAAGAGTTTAAATATTTCACATAGCCTTTAATTCAGAAAATTTATGTATCTTAAAAAACATAGCAGTGGGATATATCTCATCTATGAATATATTAATCGATAAGCGCATTTTTTGCGACTTTTTATACTCATACTAACCTAAAATGTTGCATATTTTAGACGTACAAAAGTAAACAAAATTCCTTTTACATGAAATACAAACACACGTGTATTTTGATCCTTACTCTTTCTCTGTTCTCTAAGCACGATTAAAGATAGCGCTCAGAAGCATGCAACACATGATTGGACATAATTTAAGGACGACGATTTTAATGATGTTAATGACAATGACAAATATTTTGAGATTTGGATAGAATATAATGCAATCATATATGCAGCTAAGTCACCGTGTTACAATGGCTATATTTATTGTTCTAAAACTGTCACAAGAAATTGTGATGAAACCGTTGCATTTGTATATGAATGTAACCCTTTTTTTCCTTTTATTGTTTTTGGAATGAGTATTCTAAGACATTAAACAACATTTACGCCTATTACAACACAAAGTTTTTAATATTTTAGAAATTTCTTTGACGAATTTCTTTTTAATTTCGTTATTTATTTTATTTTATAGTACAGTAATAAATTCTGAATTAAAGGAGACTGCGCCAAAAAAAATGGCTTAAAACGGGTTACAATAATTCTAGCACGTAGAATTTTTTGTTAGCCTACGGCAGAGAATATGTTGATTGGGTTTTGTGTGTCTTTGTCTGTCTCTGGTGAACCTTTTTCAATAAACACATTTTCTTTTTTCCTTCAGCTTCGTTAAATCTGCAAACATGCGCGCAAAACAAATAAATTCTAAGCCTATAAAAGTCAATGGCATACAAAGAAAAAAAAAACCAAAAAAAAAAAAAATAGGCTTTGTTCACTCGTTCTTGACATGCATGAAATCATGCAGGGATTTAGCTAACTAACAATAAATACAAGTACGAACAATAAATATGTCGCTCAAGGCGGCGTGACTGAGCTTTTGTAAATAATGCGTGAAAGTCTTTGAAATTATCTTTGATATAAAACATACGAAAAAAATGTAATCCTTAAATGTTTACACAAATCTGCAACCTAAAATTTTTTGTTGTATTATTTTTGTTTTATTTTCAGGACACGGTTCCCTAACGATTGTACGACGCTCAAATAGTCGCAAAAGTTTCACACAAATCGACGCACAACAATCAACCGCAACAACACTACTTGCATCGCCATTGACGGCGGCACCATCCATCGATTCGGCAGCCGTAGCAACTGGAGCTGGAACCAGTGCCGGAACTCCAGCAAGTGCGGCAGGAGCAACAACTCCATTAGCAACACACTACGAAATAAATCGTTTTGCCAAGCAACAATTTAGCAGCAGCAGCAGTATCAGCAGCAATAAACTTCCATATACGAATAGCAACAATTTTGCAACAACATCAGATATTCCGCCGACTGAACAACATCCACTCATACATCGTCTACAACAGCAAACATCAACAGCTGCAACTCCTGCAACGACCAGTCACAACTATCAATTTAATACTAGAGCATCCGATTTAGCTGCAGTCATATCATCGAAACTTTTTAGCGCCGCACCCAATACCGCTCCGAACACTAACACCATCACTTACACCACCAAGAACAAAAATAATAGCAATCGCAGTAATATCAAAATGACAACGACCAATACCACCGTACAACCGGTATCGCCGAATGAAGAAAATTTCGGCGCCGATTTTAAGAATACAACCGGCATGTCCATGGCAACGGTCGAAGCCACAGAATCCGCGTTTTCCAATGTCGGTTCGTATGTTAGAAATTCATTGGAGGAACATGTAGATACGGAAGCGTCGGAAGAGAACAATACACCATCGCATGCGTCGATAACGCCAATTTTATGGGAAACGGAACGTTTACCAAATGTCGATACACCGGATGCTCTTAATAAAGCCGCAGTTAGGTAAGTTATGCAAAGTTACTTGTACAAGTATATGTTTGAAGATTGAAAACTTATTAATACAAAAATACATACTTCAGAATACATAGCATATTTTCTTATAACAATACGACATACGCGCATTCACCTCTTGACTTTAGTTCTGGTTTTTGGTAGAGCAGTTAAGAACATTTTTAAAGCACAACCCTCTTATACAGGGTTCGGCGCTCGAAGTGCTACCATTTGAAAGTGCTGTAATTTTGTCATTTTGTTGTTTTAATTTAAAAACTTCAGTATATCGTAAAAAAGGTTAGATGTAGCCACCTTTAGCGCGGATAATAGCATTGAGTTTATCCGGGAGGGCTTCACACGCTGCACGAATGTGGTACGATGGTATTTTGTCCCATACTCGGCGAAGAGCAATCTTAAAATCATTAACCGTCGCATATTTTTTAGTTCATACTTTGCCCTCCAGAATGAACCACATGGAAAAATCCATTGGGTTTAAGTCTGGGAAATATGATGACCATTGTTTTGAACAAATGAAGCTGGGAACATTACCTTGTAAAAATCTTGTTGGGTTTCTCCAGCTTTATGGGATGGTACCGAGTCTTGTTGAAACATGCAATAGTTTCTACCGAATTGTTTACATGCCCAAGGTAACAAAGCATCGTTTAAAATAATGTAGATTTGTTGATTTACCTTTCGCCAATTGAACTGCGCTTTGTCGTGGATTACATTATATTTTGGCCTGTACAGTTCTAACTATTTCTGTTGATGTTACTATTTTTGGATGTCCACTTCCATGGCGTTTTTTGATGCTACCAGTATCATTGTAACGTGTATTGGTCCGATACATAAACATTTTCTCCACACGTAAAAGATGTAGGTCATTAACAATGACTTGTTGCGATTTTCCAGCCATATACAAAGCAATAACACTGTTGCGTTTAAATTCCATTTCGATAAATTTTATTAACTGCGATGTAGAACGATATGCTTCCGTAGGCTTGTAAACAATATAACTGATTGACACTTGACAAATCAAGAGCGCGCTATCATTAGCCGTTTGATTGTTACATCAGCATGAAGTTGGTAACACTTCGAACGCCGACCCCTGTATATTGTCATCAATGAAGAAGAAAACCAGTAGAAAAGCGAAGCAGCATTAGAGCTAAATGAAAATAATAAAATAAGGTATTCACGACTTTGCAGAATGGTCCCAAATCAAGAGCAGTGGTCTTAGTTTTTGTAAAAATTATTAAATCGAAACGATATTTATTATAACGAGGCTTTCGATATTGCTGATTACTAATCTGATGATCTGAACAAAATGTTTTAACCGAAATAGCTTTGAGATCGCTGATTATGAATCTGATTTCAAAATTGTGGCAAAGAGTACTCAGCCAAATGTTTTACAGCGAGTGTGGTACTTTCGGTTTAAATAAAACACAACAGAATACGAATTTTCCAAACGATTTATTGCGTTGGAAAGGATTTTTTATGGAATAATACTTTCCGGATATGTTCAACGCAACTGTTCCAACACTTTCGACTATATTTCCCATGTCATTTTGGAGAATTCTGACCGGAATGGCATGAATAACCGATATAATATTCCGTTTCAAGTCTGGAATTATTTTTATATTCCTGCGTTTAGGTCCAAGAGCAAACATGGTAACATATCACCGTCGTATATTAAACCATATTTGATTTGATATACTTGATTGATTGATTTTGGGTGACAAATATTTTGAATAAAAAAATTTCTGATAAACGTGGAACTTTTCCATTTGTGGTCATTAAGATAGAGAAACTTTTTGAGATGGATCGCAAGATATTGCGAGACATTGAAAGAGCTATCGCTGTTGCTCGAGATTTCACTTGGAACTTTTTCAGTTTTTTCTAATATTGGCATTGCACCATTTTATAGCAAGTCAGAACAAGATTGCTTCACAATTATTTTCAACTTCAATTTTAATCTGTAAACGTCAACTTGATTAAAGTCCAACTTTTTTTAATTTCGTTTATCTTTTTGTCCTAATGGTATGTTACAAGGACGTCAGTAAAAGCAATGTAGTTTACTAACTAAAGAACGAAAATATTAAATAGTATGGGAGAGTTGTCCATTGTTGAACTTCAGTATTCAGTATTTTGAATATATTGGTGCTGTGACATTTTATGCTTCTGAGTAAGTTTTTGTTTCCTATCATATCTATACTTAGTTGATACTTTGCCCTCCAGAATGAACCACATCCATTGGGTTTAAGTCTGCGAAACATCCACCTATATATTAAAGTCGCATGCCGTTCACATTACCTCGAATCTCAGAAACTACTGCGGAGATTTTCAATTGATTTTCACAAATATACAAGCAGGTTTCCGAGAAATGTTTAGGTATAGGTATATACAAGTATATTACCACACGCCGCCCCTATTTAAGAGATAAACCAAATTCGTTATATCTCAAAAACTATTGAACGCATCTGGATGATACAGAGAGAAGATATACGGTGTAGGCCTTCCTTATGAGAAAGTAACAAAATATGTTATATCTCAAAAACGAAGCTGGAAGATGGTCCCACCGCCCCATACAAGAGAAATACCAAAATCGTTCCATCTCAGTAACTACATTATACAGTGAGATGGGACATAAGTAAAAGAAAATGAGAGAAATAAGATACACTCGAAAAGTGGGTGGTACAGCGCCACCACATTTATTTTGCTAAGCGTTTTAAAATCAGCTCGTAACAAACACATCAGCATATATAAATGTGTTTGTTACGAGGTAATCATATCGGGTGGAGTGAATTTCTATGGACGAATGGTCGTGACACCCTTCTGATTTCTTAATAATATCAATAATATTAAAACTCTTAATCGTAAGCACTTAAGCTAAGCCTCTGTTCAAAGGTTTATACAGTTTCTAGGTCCCTTAAAACTTATTGCTGGGCTGGAAGATCGTTTCTCCTTAATCGCGCTGTTTACATAGATGGGTAAGCGATCTAGACAATTGGTTGGGGTGGCAATTAAGTTTATCTGCGTAAATGCGCTGGAAGCGAGCTATTTCATTTTTTACAAATGGGATATTGAGATAATTGTGAATATTCTCATTTCGAATATACCAGGGGCACCAGTTATAGTTCTAAGAATTTTCGATTGGGCTCTTGGTATAATTTCCACATTACTTTTACTCGCGTTGCCCCACAGTTGGCAGCCATATGTCCATATTGATTTTATTACTGTGTTATATAGTAAGACCTTGTAATCTAGACTTAGTGGTGAGCGTGAATTTATGAGCCACTACCCTATTGCTGATATAGGACTCGAGTACTTTATGTGTATTTTGAGGTAGCAGCAGTTTTATTTTGTACTTTAGTACCTCGAGCCATACGCGGTCAAACGCTTGAGTAACATGAATGAAAATTGAAGAACAATATTCACGGTGTTCAAACGCAGTCCGAATCTGCTCAATACGAGGGCTGCTATTTATATTTCGGGAACTGGCAGCACTAATGTCAAAAGCTAAAATCTGGCAATACCATAATAAAGTTTGACATTTTTTGGCAAAAACGTACTCACAAAGTTTTGATGTACAATTGCTATTTGTTTTGTTTACAGTGAGTTAAAAAAAGCAATTTGGCCAAAAAATGGAAATTTCAAGAGAAGGTTGTCGTTGGATTATTTTTCACAACTTTCGAGGTGGATTATCTCAACAAGAATGTGTCAATGAACCCAGTTCTTTGTATGGTGATAAAGCACCATCAAAAACCACAGTATATCGCTGGTATAGTGAATTCAATCGAGGTCGTAGTTCGGTCGCCGACGAATTCCGTGAAGGTCGTCCAAAATCGGTTGTTGTGCCCAAAAACATCGATGCAGTGCGTGTACTGATAATGCAAGATCGTCATGTGATATATCGTGAGATAGAGGCATCCTTGCACAGTAGTTCCACTTCAATACATTCGATTTTGCATGGACACTTAGCTGTAAAACAAATTTGCTCTCGTTGGATACCCCATAATTTATCAATCGCTCAAAAGAAGGCTGGCGTCGATTGGTGTAAGGAAATGATTAAAAAGTTCGACCATGGTGCTTCAAAAGACGTGTATAAAATCATGACAGGTGACGAATCATGGATATATGCGTATGAGCCGGAAACAAAACAGCAATTGACCGTGTGGGTATTCCAAGACGGGCCAAATCCAACAAAAGTTGTTCGTGGAAGAAGCACAGCGAAGCAAATGATTGCCTGTTTCTTCGGCCGAATAGATCATGTGGCCACTGTTCAACTTGAGCAACGTAGGACGGTCAATTCTGAGTGGTAGACGACCATTTGTTTGCCGGAAGTCTTCGGAGAAATTCGTAAAACCAACCGCCAAAGACGAATCATTCTCCATCATGACAATGCGAGCTCTCACACATCTCGTCAAACAAGTGCATTTTTGAGCACTCAAAACATCGAATTAATGACTCATCCTCCGTACAGTCCTGATTTGGCACCCAATGACTTCTTCTTGTTCCCGAGTATCAAAGGTAAACTGAGTGGTCAACGATTTACGAGCGCCGAAGAAGCAGTTGAAGCGTTTAAAAACCATGTTTTGGAGGTGTCTCAAGAGGAATGGAAAAACAGCTATGACAAATGGTTTGAACGAATGCAAAAGTGTATTGATCATCTTTTGTTATTATTTGCTATTCCCGAAATATAAATAGTACCCCTCGTAGTGCCGTGGTTTACACGGAACCCAAATTGACGTGAGGGAATAGCTTCGCTTATGTGTTGTTTGATTCGAGAGAGAAAAATCTTTTCAAAGAGTTTAGATAGGTAAGAAAGTAAACTTATGCGCCTTCTGACGTCAAGTCGGATAATTCAGGAGTTAGTATCAAATAAATATAATCTAAAATGGTTTACTATATGTGAAATCTGTATAATCGAACTCAATAAATCACAAAAATACCAAAACTTCTGCTAGGTCTGCGGATAATAATCTCACTCTTATCTGGATGTTTCTAGTAAGCATGGTGAGTGGTGTGCTCATTAGTCTGTCATTTTGATCGCGCTATGCACTGGTTTAAACTGTTGTAGTATTTCAAGAATTTCAGGCATCAAA
This sequence comes from Leucophenga montana, assembly GCA_035044765.1. Lineage (NCBI taxonomy): Eukaryota > Metazoa > Arthropoda > Insecta > Diptera > Drosophilidae > Leucophenga > Leucophenga montana. Next base: position 447,234 of record JAWNNQ010001780.1, on the reverse strand, counting down.
TAATCCTTTTTAATATATATTTTTTTTTTACAATAGCTATTTACACATAATAAATTTTAAATGGTTTAAAGATATTATCATTTTAACTTTCCTATCTCAATTCTCCACAGAATACGCACTCTACTGCGGCGCATGGAGCACGAAGCTGTTTCCTATGAGGATTTACAACGTAATCTGCATTATGCAGCACGTGTGCTCGAAGCTGTTTTTATCGATGAATCTAGGTATGTATCTATTTATGTGTATTGTATGTATGTATCTACAAATTGGCGTATTTATATAAAGCCAATTGAAATTCGTATAAAGAGTAAAAAATAATACATATATTCCAAAGCAAAACGAGAAAAAAAAATGCTATAATTCGAGCATTTAGTTGGTGTTTGTTGTTGCTCTTCATAGAGAAACAATATGCACACTAAACAAAATTTATTTATAAACAATATTTATTGAATAAATTGCGAGATTAGGCTTATAACAGCAACTATTACAATGCAATTCAAATAAAAATTGGTTTAGGGCTTCGCAATGCAATAACAAAAAAAAAAAACAAAAAAACAAAAAAAAAGTAGTTTTGTATCCTTTTTTTGTAACAGAACGCTTTGTGGCGTGCACCTGAGGCAAGCTTCAAGTAGTAGATGAAAAAAAAAACAATCTTAATTTAATTTAATTTTAATTAAATTTAATAAATTACAACATTAAATAAAAGCTCTTTGGTCAGTTTTATACATAAATACTGCTCATGCCTTTAAGATTTAATTTTTATTTCACATTAAAGAAAACTATTTGAAATTTATTTTTTAACTGGCCTGTTGCTGTTTACACTTTCCGCGAAATTCTGCAATAAAATGTTAAAGTTTACACGTTTTGACCGAATTCAAATCCAAGCATGCAAAATTTAGCATTTTATTGAAGATCTTTCCGAAAGTGAAAACCGAAACTGGACTGTAAGTAAAAGAAAAACTATATGCTATATCTCGTACTTACACAATTTTCTTTTTTTCTCTCTCATAAATGAACATATATGTGTGTATTTGTATAAATTATACAAATTTTGTTTTATAAATAAACAAAAATAAATCAAAAATATATAGAAGCCCCACATCGGGTAAATCCAAGTTGGGGCATACCTCATCTGTTGAGAGCGAAGAGTAAGTTGCAGCACAATTTTTGTTCTTGATATTCTGTTCAATTTCAATCGAAACTATTTATATACTATACCTACCTATATATCTAAACTATCTTTTTATGTTACTATTTATACTTACATATATCATTTATCTTAATCTTTTACTATACTACTTAACTATTTTCTATAGTATTTTTTTCCGAATTTTTCCGAAACTAATTTTATGATTTTGGCTTGCTCTGCGCTACTTTTTTCCTAACTCATCATCATCAGCTTTAATGCAGAACAAAGTCATCTCATCATCATCATCGTTTAGTAAACATCATCTTTTCAGAAATATTTATTTCATTAAATCTCTAAAACTACAGTTTAGACCGTACAAAATTTAGTTTTAGTATAAAGTAATATTTGAACTAAGCAACACACAAGTTTGCAGTTGATTTTGAAAACTTAATTATAAAAAAAAATATAAAAAAAACTCTAAAACAATTTTTGAAGCTGCACCGTAAAAGTAATAATTAAGTAAAACTTCTGAAATCTCAATGTTGTTTTTTGAAAATTAAGTTTTGAAATCTAAATGGTTTTAAAAAAAATAAACTAAATGTATTATGTATAACAGATTTTTGAGTACAAATGTACTCTGAAAGTTGAGCTAACATTCTCTCGTATAAACTCGCTACTTACATATAACTAAGAATTGTGTTGCCTACTTTTGAGTGTCTCCCAAAATTTGAGTACTCTTATTTCTCTTTGTGCTCTATTTCTTCTTTAAAAATATTAGTCATATCTACTTTCGATACCGTCTTCAAGCTACTATATCCCTATTATTATGTAAAACTTAACTATATTTAGCTTTAAGCTAAGAATTTTCAAATTCCCAGACTTTAAATAAGCTGTAAACCTTTTCAGAGAAAACAATCCCAAACAATTTCACTATCACTTTTTAATATATTTTTATTATTTTGCTTAACTTTTCATCTGTAAATACTACAACAAACTAACACACATGCATCATCAGGTCATCTATATAATATTTACCAATTATATCTTGCTTTTCAAATCTCGCTACATATATATATCTAGGTACATATTTAAGTACTTGTCTAAGGTTGTATGTTAGGTTACTTTTTACATTTGCAAAAGAGCTTGAAGTTGAGCGTGTAACAAAACAAAATATGTGGAAAAATAAAATAAAATATAGGAAAAACTACAAGTTCGGGAAAAAATAAACCGAATTATTAATATACGCTTCACACATGCTGAGAAAAAAAAAGAGTAACTAACATTATTTATTTACTAAGAATTAATATTGTGGGCATCCCCTTATTTATTGTCTTTACTGATTTCATATAGTATATTAGTAGTTCAATTCATATATTTTCTGGGTTTAAAAATGAGAACAGCATACAGTATCCAAACAAAGTAAACACTGATGTTTAATGGAACCTTTTATATTGCCCGATTGAAAACCGTAATTTATCGCTGAAAATAGCTTTACTTGATTTCAAAATATTCTCCATGAAGTTTAATACTCTTTCGCATTTGTTTGCACCAATTTTCGAAGTACTTTTGCCACTCAGAAGTGGGTACCGCTAAAAAGAGCTTTTCAAACGCTTCAACAGCTTCTTCGGGCTGCCAAAAATAATAAACTCGAAATTTATTTTTGATGTGGAGGATCAAAAATAAAGGCATTGGGTGCCAAGTCAGCGCTGTAATACGAATGAACCATCATTTCGATGTTTTGTGTGAACGGATGTGACAGCACGTATTGTCATGGAGGAGGATGATCTTCATTTCGCCAACAACTTCAGGAAAACAAATGGTTGTGTTCCATTCAGATTTGAGCGTTCTGCTTTAATGAAATATTTGCGAGATGACCAGATTTTTTCCGAAAAAAAAAACATGAGACCATTTGCTGCGAAGTGCCTTGTCCCACGATATGTCACATAACGATCTTGCAATATCAATTGAAGCACAGCATCGTTTGTTTCTGGTAACTGTTTGTGGACGAAATTCGCGAAAATCATCCTTGAGCGAAGGACGTCTTCGATTTATCTCGTTATACTAACAGTGACAAAGAATGGGGCTTCAACATTTACTTCCACAAAGGAAAGTACGCAAGGCAGACTTGTGAAAAAAAAGCGTAAATGTTTATGTGGAAATATACCCAACAAAATCTTCAATGCTAGAGCTGGTTTACTAAGTTTCGTGCTGGTGATTTTGATTTCAACGATACTACTCGCACCGAAAATCACGTTGAAGCTGATGAAGACCAAATAAAGGCACTGATTGAAGCAAACCCACATTTGACTACTTTAACATCGTGTAGTGACTGATGTTTCATCATTCGCCAGTCCATGAATGAGATTCATTAATAAGTTTGATATATGGATTCTTCATTAACTAAAAAAAATCGATCTCACAAACCAGATCAATATAGTCGTTACTAATTTCAAATCGTAACAATATTGACTTGAAAAATGCTGAATTATGTGTTTACAACAATGTTCAATGTAAACTATCGTAGTGCAGTGGTAATCAGCGATCTCAAACCACATCCGAAGTCGATCTTCACTAATAGAAAGTTATTTGCTCAATATGGTGGCGCTAGAGGTGTGGTGTTTATCAAGCTCCTATCGCGCAAGAAGACGATTCGTTCCGATATAAACTATCGTCAACTGAATGATTTGAATGCATCTCTTGGCGAAAAAAGGGCCAGAACTCATGACAATGCGTGACCATACACAAGTTTGGTGACCGGCAAGAAGTTGTTGTGGCAAGTTTTACCGCATTCTCCTTACACACCAACCTTTGCCACATCAGACTACCATTTGTTTACATCTTTACAAAACGACTTGAATGGTAGATCGTTCGATTCGGAACTAACAAGGAGCATGTCACACAGTTCAGCAGCGGTTCTTCAACGAACGCGGAATCAGGCAACTTTCATAAAGATGACAAAAGTCCATTCATCAATATGGTCAATATATTATCGGTTGAACTTTATTCTTTTATTTAGAAATGCGCAAGCATCAAGACTTTTTTGACAATACAATACAAGTTTATGGTTTTTATGAACGAGTATCATGGTGACCCTAACTAACCCAATGGCGTATGTTTTATGCAGAGGATGTAAAGAATATCTGAATTATATTTGTATTCTTCAAATAAACTTATTGAAAAATCAATAGGAATATGGGGCTTTGTGTTATATTGACCCCAACTGTATAAAAAGTCAAATACTTTTCTAAGGATTACAATTAATGACATCACTGCCAAATTGTTCGTCTCTATAGTCACAGTTAGTATTAGAAAATAAAAGTTTATGCTTTCTATCTATAATGATGACCCCAACTAAGAAAAAGGCGTATGTTTTATTGGATGTAAGAAATGTAAACAACAAATTTGAATGCTCAAGTTGAAATAATAACTACGCCACTTAATTTAAACCATGGGAAGCTGGTGCTTTTCGCTGTGGTGACACCATCTGGACCAAATTTTTGATGTCTCCAAAGTAAAATATAGTTACCACTACTATCTTAACCATTGGTTTGTATTGAACCTTGGTGATACCATTCAAACTAAATCTCGTATAGGAATTATGATAGTTTTATGATAGTTGGTAATAGAAGAGTATTACTTTGTTCCAATATCACCATCTGACTGACAGACGGACATGTTTCATCTAGCAAATCCAGTTTATAAACTTCAGTTTTCGATAAACATATATAGCTCTTATTATTAAACAACATCATGTGTGAAGGGTATACAAAAAAATAAACAAAGAAACATAACCTTAAAATTTTTCTTGTTTCATGAACTACAATATATAAAAAAAAATTCAACAACAACGACGACAAAGTTTCAACTTTCACTCAACAACAATAACAGTTTGTATACAAACTCTATAGTATGTATAGTTACTTGTATACAGTATGAAAAATAGACAAAAAAGGATTAAATCATAAATAATATATATATTTTTTAAGAGCACATAGAAATATTCTAACGAGTTTTTCTCGCAAATCGCTCGTTTGTAAATGAACTTTTTTTTTTAAAGTTATTTCGTACACAGTAATTTGCCTTGAGTGTCGTCCGCAACAGTCGAGATTCTGGTATACAAGTTGAATAGTGTGATATGTAGATACATATATGTGGAGGGTTTAATGGGTGTTCTGCATAGTTTAAACTATAAGTTTTTTTTTTATTTTTATTTTATTTTTTTTTTTTATATTAATTGTAGTTTTGAAAATGAATGTCCGGATGTACGGATGAGAGAAGAGTGCTTTGTGTAGTTAAGCGCTCTTCAGAGCTTGGTTGACCTAGCATGTTGTAGTGAAATAGTAGTGTGTACTTGATACAAGTTGAATTAATCGTAGACATAAACGTTGTGTAGATTACTAACGAGCAACTGGGGCTTGTTATAGTTTTTGAGAGAAAGTTTTTGGTTTTTTTGTTTAATATAAATTAAAATAAACAATAGTGTATTAATTTGGTATAGAAATAATGTGTATACTCTACAGAGACTTTGGTATGCAATTTATAGAGATAAAAACTACTTATGTAAATACTTGAATATAGATGTGCGAATGATGCTCAAAAAATAGTTTAGTATTATTCACACACGTGTTTAGAGTGGAACCTCAGTTTTAATACTAGTTTTCAAATTTAAATTTTACAAAGGTTAGAAATCTCTCTTACATTTTTTAAGTGTAATTTTGGTGTGCTGAACACAAAAATAAAACTTTTTTGTATTTGAACCAATCACCATTCTTAACGGTATATATGTGTTTTAGGTTTATATTTTACTTAAACCAGCGTCCGGAGTTAAATTAGTGACAAATTGCATTAAATTTAAACTTTTATCAGTTGGAACTTTCATTTCTCATTTAACCGAAAAGAATTGCGTATCGATAGACGGGTAATTTAATACATTTTTATAACTTTGCATGGCGCTTGCCGTTCACTCTGAACGCTGGTTTAAGTAAAATCATAAATCGCAAAACACAAATATACTGTTGTCTAAGTGAATGGCTCAAATAAATGAAATCAGTATGATTTTTGTGTTCAGCGCACTCAAATAAGTCTAAAAATGTAATAGAAAATATCTATGTATATTTTCGCGTTAAACTAGTTTAATAAATATAATGAATATAATATTCAAGTCGATTATGTTAGGAGTAAGGGAGAGGCTTATAGGTTGAACATAGTTAGCTTTTTGCAAATAAGTTTGCGTAGACTGATCTAAGAATTAGATCTAAGAATTACTGTCGAAAGAGTATGTAAATCTCTACAACTTTGAGACAAACCACTTTTTCGTATGAATGTAAAAAAAAAAAATTGTTTTTTCGTTATGTATAAAAATTTAAGTTTCAAAACATACAGGTTGAACAAAAAAAATATTAAAAACATTAAGTAGAAATAACTGAGTTTCATAATTTTTTTTAATTTTGTTCATGGAACTATCCAACTCCGCTCCAGCTCCAAATCCAGCTGTTAACTTTCTTCATTTTGTTCCACTGTGGAAATAAAACTTTCCAGACTTTTGCGGTAGTGCTTTTCTGACATGTGAATTAAAACTATAATTTTAAATATAAAAATTCAGCAAATTTATAATTAGTTAGGTGAAATTAATAAACTATCTAATATTGGGAGTTGGAATTAATTTTAAAAGATTCATAGGAGACGGCGTAACTAGCACTAAATCGCATCGGGTAAACCTATGACTATATTCATGTGAAAGCCTACTTCATAAGCCTCAAATTTCATTCCACTTAAGTGTGAACAACATATTTTTTTTTTTTTGCTCTATGAACATGTCGACTTTTGTTCCAATAAAACGCATTTTGCGAGAAGATTTACTTTTGTCTTTCATTTGAAGAAAAAAGCAGCTGAAGCCCAACGTACACTTTGTGAGGCTTACGGGGACCATCGATTTCAACTTGTGAGTACTGGTTTCCTCGGTTTAAGAGTGGTGATTTTGATAAGGAGGACAAAGAACGTCCCTTCAAGAATTGTCAGAATCATTGGGAGTTGACTCGTCAACAGTTGGCAAACGCCTCAAAGCCATGAAAATGATTCAAAAGCAAGGAAATTGGGTGACGTACGAATTGAAGCCAAGAGACGTCGATAGGAGATTTTTCACTTGCGAACAGCTGCTTCAACGCCATAATCGGAAGAGTTTTTTGCATCGTATTGTTACTGTCGATGAAAAGTGGATCCATTAAGACAACACAAAGCGAAAAAAATCATGGGGACCACCCGGCCATGCATCAACATCGACGGCCAAGCCGTATATTCATGGTGCCAAGTTCATGCTCTGTATTGGCCGGAAACAGAATGGTGTTGTGTAATACAGCACTGGTGAACGTTACCAACAACAATTGATGCAATTAAGTCGAGCATTGAAGCAAAAACGGCCGAAAGACACGACAAGGTGGTTTTTCAACATGACAACGCTCGTTTCCGTCAAAAAAACGTTAGAGGCGTTGAATTAGGATGTGCTACCACCACCCCCCCCCCTCCCCGCTTTATAGCCCAGACATAGTCCCTTCTGACTATCACTTGTTCAAATCGATGACCCACGACCTGGCTGAGCAGCGCTTTACTTCTTACGAGGATACCAAATTGCCTCAAAAGTCGAGGCCGTTCTTTCGACGCGGAATCCATATGCTGCCAAAAAGATGAGAAAATGTTGTAACTAACGATGGGCAATACTTTGAATGATATACATTGTAGCTTTTTTTTTTTTTTGTAAATAAACGCTCAAAAATCGAAAAAAAAATACTTTAAAATTAATTCCAACACCTCAATAAAACATAGTTTGATTTATTACATAAATCATTAGCTGAGATATTTGCGATTAAAATTAAAATTTCAAATTTTTTTGTGGTGTACGCAGACTTTTTTCTAGCAAGTGTTTTATGTGCTATCTTTATAAGCTATTTTCAATTATTTGAACTAGGTACCCGCTAAAAAAATGTTCTTATAAATAGCTGTATTTCTGAGAACTTGCAAATTCTTAGAATTTCTTGATAAATTCGGTTTGCGTTGCGAAAAACTACTTACTTAAATGTTTGGTAACGAAGAGCTCTATCGATACAATTGCTAGATTCAATATATTAATGGGTATAGATGGATATAGGTACTTATAGTTATATATTTCTTTATTACACAACTTAAACAATTTTACTGTACAATATTAAATCTAACTACTAAAGTCATCAGCCCAGATAATAGATACTCAATGGCAACTAAAGCACTCAAAGTAGCTACTAGAATAGAATCTTTAAAGATGTGCTTAAATTGTAGAAAAGAAAAATCGTTCATTGAGTATTATTGAATAGAAATATGCAGATAGTTGTAAAACTCTTGTTAATTAAAAACTTCATTTAAATACTTATTGTTTAAGTGAAACTTGAAACTTTGTTGTGATAATTAATTAATCAACAATATATTTCTTTAACAAATTAAAAAACAAATTACAAAAAAAACTACTTTCTCAACAAATCAACTGATTGAAAATTTATTTTTCTTTTTTAATGCAATCTTGAAAATATTTCAAAAAAAAAAAAAAACTATACACTATAAACTGCTACACTGAAAAAAAAATTGAATGTATCTACTCTGTTGCGGTTTGCTTGTTACTCGCTGCGCGCTACTGTTTAACCAAACTGAATGACAACGCAACTATTCGACTATTGGGATTTATAGTGAAGCAAAACATACTGACAAAGCTCCGCCGGCGGAGCGTTGTAATGGAAATTGTAAAAATTTGAACTGCAATCAACATAGACATAGCAATCATGAAACGGTAGCGACATCAGATACAAATACGGATGCAACAGCTGCAGACTTAGGTATACAAAACGAGCAGCAACAGAATGCCAATAATAACAACAACAACAACAACAACAATAACACAAATAATAGTAGCTGCAATCTGCACAGTACTGAACAAGAAGCAGCAGAAGGAGCAATCGAAGCAGCATCGGCTGAAGTAGCACCAACTACAGAGGTAGTAGCAACAGATATAACAACAGACATTTTAGATGCTGCTGCTGCTGCTGCTGCTGAAGTAGAGCCAAAACCGCAGGAAACACAAGCGCCGGAATACAATCTCGATGCGTCACACAATCAAACGAGCAGCATAGAAAGTCGCACCAAAGGAGTTTCGCTGGCGCCGCAGACACATAGCGGTCCAACGGGACCACCAACAGAAGAGTGTCTGACAGATGATATACAACGTAGTACAATGCCCACCAATCAAAATAGCTTAGCCGCAGCAGTGGAAATAATAAAAGCAACAGCAGATGCTTCAAAGCTGCCCCCCGGCCTACCGGCAGGTCTGAGTCCCAGCGTTATTGCGGCTATTGTTGGCAGTAGTGCTGCTGCCGGTGGTGTTGTTGATGGTGGTGGTACCATCGGTGACAGTAGCAGCAGTTGTAGTAATAATGCGACCGCACAGAAACAAAAACGTATGCGTATACCAGCCTGGGCGAGATCAATGTCAACGAATAAAACGTACTTAAAAAACAAAATGGTTTCTATAGTTTATGAAATGTTTTTATAATCTAAAAATAACAACAATAATAATAACGTTTAAAACGCTACTCTATTGTTCTAATAGTTTTTGTATAAAATTTTAATTTTTTATTTATTTTCTGTTAAATTATAAATTTTGTTTTTCATTTTGTATACCTAAAAACTTAATACACAAAAGTTTAAACACAAAACAAACTAATTTCTCTCTGTCTGTCTGTCTCTTTCTCTCTCTCTCTTTCTCTTTCCCTCTCCTAACTTGTTTTGTATTATAACTCTTTATCTAATGAAACTATCTTACATCTATTGTACCATAATTATGTTACGGAGTTTCAGCGAGCGAGTTAATTATGATTTTCAACTCACAATTTTCTAAAACTGCGCATTTGAAAAACTCACAAAAAATTGAAAATCAAAATATCTCTCTCTCATAAACTCAGTATATGTAGTATTTTACAATTAGAAAACTTGGATAAAGTGTTACAAATTTCTGCTAGTCTATTTTAAGAAATTTGTGCAAGTTTTCAAAGTTTTTTAACTACAAAATACATTTAAAATTTGTTTAAAGTTTCGATAGTGGCATAACTTTTGATTTGTTTGAAATTTTCTACGAAGAACCATATGCAACTAACATTTTCAAGCGTCAAAACTTTTAAATATATACAAAAAAACACATGAGTTATAGGAATCCTATGTTTTTGACTCTTAAGTAAACAAAGTTAAAAACGCTCCATAATTTCTACCATCGAAATCGACCCGAAAATTAGCTTATTAGCTTGCCAGTTCCCGAAATATAAATAGCAGCCCCCGTACAGACCATTCTAACGAACCCGAAACCAAATTATTTGGATTCGAAAACCGAAACACGGGCGTGTTTTACAAATTTACCAATAAAACTAGCATTTTCAATCAACTTTGCATACTGATCCCAACTTTATTAAAAATAAATTACGAATAAATCTGCTTGGATGCGTGCATTTGCAAGATTAAAAACTGCATTTTCGGTCAAATGTAAAAAACATTATATTTAAACTATAAAATTTAAATAAATTATCCAATTTTCGAATTACTTAGTAACTTATGTGGCACTACAACCGTATTCCGGTCATGGCCGCACTTAGGAAGGCGCTCCAGCCGCCATGATCTTGTGCGCGCTGGCGCTAGTCTTTTCCAATGCCAAGAATTTCTGAGTTAATCCCAAAACGTGGAATCCGTCACCCTTTATGACAATGTCCACCAATTACGTTTATGTTCTTCTCGTAAAGCTTCAGAGCGGAGCTTCGGGGTTCATTCAGATAAGATGATCAGCCAAGTGCATGCCTTCGCACAATTTGCTTACCTTCAGACAATTTACCCACCCCGGAACGATTAATAAGAGGTTACCCAGGTAATGAGTGTCCTAGGGGACGTTTGTGAGATAATTGGGCCGTTTACAATAGAATCGGATTAAACTATATTCGGCAAAAACAATAAAACAAAGCGACTATTATTCGACAAAACTAACAACAAAACCGGCAAAATTCGTTTCTCGAGATGCCCTAGCTTTATTCCTTTTAAACTGTTTCAGTGCGTAAATTTGACGGAAAAAAAAAACTATTTCGATTGGAAAATTTGCGTTTATTCATAAAATTTATTTATTTAAAAAGATTCCAACATTTTTCGACCAAATTAACCACTTAAATATTGAACTAATTCACAATTAAATCAATATCGTTTGTTAAAATTGCCTTAAAAAAGGACAAGTTCGACAAAGCTGGTAAAGTCGACATTGCTTCTGCGGCTTAAGTCTGAAGTACCGAATCCCGCACTCGATACGCCCTCTAACAAAACAACTGTTTTCTTTTATTTTTTTTGTTTTTTTTTTTTGTTTATGGTCTTGATAATAACATTACATAAGTGTGTTTTTATAATAATTACACATATAAAATTTCAATAGAAACGTAGTTATGCCGCCATCAAAACTATAGACTTTTCTTTTACTGTCACTTTCGTATGCCCCCCTCAACCTCTTTCTCTATTTATTGCTCTTTTGCTGTCACTCTGTCTATTTTATAAACTGTCTTTTGTCTTCTCCCTTTTTAAGCTACCCCAGCGCTAACTTTATATAACTTATGTAAAAAGCGTATATTTTTTCTATCACACTGTATATACATAAATAACTAAAATAATAAAATGCTGCTCGATTTTAAAACAATTTCCCTTGTATGCGTCCAATTTTAATATATATATATATATTATATATTGTATTTATATGTGTCAAGTAACTTGTCTTCTTTGCTTGTTGCTGTATTTTTTGCATGTTAAGTGATTTTTATGCTGAATATAATTCTAATTTTTAAATTTAACGGCATTTGTATGTTTTCAAATGCTGCAAATTGATCGTACAGTGCATTTACCAACACTGCCAAAGAGTTATAGTGCTATAAGCGCTAAAAAGTAGTGCTGTAAATTACTAGTATGTAGCAAAACATTGCTGCAGACGAAATATTACATGTGTGCAAGCAAGACAAACATAGTGTGATTCATTGGCATTTACCGTTTGCCGCCAAAAACAAAAAAAAAATAGAGAAGAAAGAAAAAAAACAACAAAAACGTGTGCAACAAGCGCAAAACTAAACAAACTAAATGTGTGGGTTTTTTTTAATAAAATAAAGCGTAAAATATGCAACAGCTTAACAATGAAAAAACGCCAAATGTAAGCGTTAATGGCAACGAGAGCGCAGATGATTCATGCGGCGTAAGTGCAAAATAATATGTAGATGCAATTATTTCATTAAAATTTGTGTGTATATTTTGAACTAAAGGATGAAAATACAAGTGTAACCACAACTAGCACAGCGCGCAGCAAGTCGCCAACAACACGGCACAAAAGGCGCAATCGTCGTAATATCAACAAATCAAAGGGACAGCGTGCGGCGGCCTATAAATATGAGTAAGTGCAGCCGGCCGGAGTCGGAGCCAGCTTGATATGCTTTGCAGCATTTATTTATAAACAAATTCAATTCGTGTTTTACTTTAAGCGCTCACGTCAAAGAGAATCACGGCCAATCCATATTCGGTGTATCCTTCAATACCGTTGTCGGCAAGGATGAACCGCAAATATTTGCGACAACGGGCAGCAATCGTTGCACAGTATACGAATGTCCACGCGAAGGCGGCATTAAAATGCTGCTCTGCTATGCCGATCCAGATGTAAGTTAGCATTACCAAAAAAAAAAAAGTGGAGTCTACGATTGTCTACGGTGCGCCACGATCTGACGACGGTTTTTGATAGAACTTGTCGAAATAAGACGAAAAATGGAAATAACAATTTTCGATATCTCGCTTAGTTTTCAAGTTATCGAAAATCTAAGTCACAACCGTTAGATATCTCTCTTAATTTAAAAATTTGTTAATACTCTTCACACGTAGTGTAAATAGTATTACAATTTTCACACGAAGTTTGTAACGCATTAAGGCATTCGAGGTTCCACAAACTATATATATTCTTGATCAGCTCGACGAATCGAATCGAACTAGTTGAAGACTTTCTTGGTTTCTACGCTGAACATAATTCACAATGACTACGCCACACCTATTTTTATTGTTAGCCCCAATACAAACCCACCACCAACTTTTCGGTTTTTGTATGAAAAACTTTTTTATTTTAGTCAATATCAACAAAAAATCGATAATATGGCTTCTTGTTGACGAAAACTTCAGATATTTATTATTGAGCGTGTCTCGCCCACTGCTCGGGGTAGCCCCCACCGTCTGATGTTTGGTTTTTGTATGAAAAATTTGTTGTCTCAGTCAATATCAACTTAAAATTCGATGCGGTGACTTCTTATACATTATTGTGCGAGTCCTGCTCACTTTCAGGGTAGCCCCACACAAACCCAGCGCCCACTTTTCGGATAATGCATGAAAAACTTGAATTTCGATATGGTTGCTTCTCCAAACACTAGTATTAAAAGAATTACCAATAATTTGCTAGATTGCTTGTGATGAGTATTGTAGATTCGAAAATAAGAATACAATTTTTCAATATCTCCTTTAGTTTTCGATATATCGATTTATAAAAATACAAATTTTAATTTTACAGGGAGCCTATACCATTTTCTGTGTATTTTTCGATATCTCAGAATCTAGGCGAAATATCGACAAATTATATGCATATTTTTCTTACCATATTGATAAGTTCTATAAGAATCATGGCGGCCTAGGGATCGTAGAATTGCCGCAAAAAAAAAACAAAAGAATGAAAATTTATATGAAATCAATCAAATTAAACAACTTCAGCCTGATGAGGTCTTCTACACTTGCGCCTGGACACACGATGCTATTAAAAATACGCCGCTACTTGCTGCCGCTGGCTATCGTGGCATTATACGCGTCATTGACATGGATCTTAATGAGTCTGTAGGCAATTATGTTGGACATGGACAGGCCATTAATGAACTGAAATTTCATCCGCAAAAAATGCAACTATTATTGTCCGGCAGCAAGGATCATGCTATACGTCTTTGGAATATACAAACACACGTTTGCATTGCCATCTTCGGTGGCGTTGAAGGACATCGCGATGAAGTTCTCTCCATTGATTTTCATATGCGTGGCGATCGTATTATATCAAGCGGCATGGATCATTCACTGAAAATCTGGTGCATTGATAGTCCAGATTTTCAGCATAAAATTGAACTTTCCTATACATTCAATCAAGACAAATCACAACGTCCATTTCCCACAAAGATACAACATTTTCCGGAATTTTCTACGCGTGATATACATCGTAATTATGTCGACTGTGTCAACTGGTTTGGTAATTTTATACTATCGAAATCGTGTGAACATGCAATTGTCTGCTGGAAGCCAGGACAGTTGAATCAAACATTGGAACAAGTTAAACAGAATGATTCGTCATGTACTAAAGTTGCTGAATTCGAATATGATGTATGTGAGATTTGGTTTGTACGCTTTGGTTTCAATCCATGGCAGAAGATCATTGCGCTTGGTAATCAAAAGGGTAAGGTCTATGTGTGGGAACTAGATCCAAGTGATCCGAATGGCGCACACATGACCACATTACATAATGTGCGCTGCAATTCGACAGTACGTCAGATAGCATTCTCTCGTGACGCCAATTTACTGGTCTATGTCTGCGATGATGGTACAGTTTGGCGCTGGAATCGACGTAATTCATCGGCATTACAAACAACGCCAAAGTCAACGCCGTAAGCGTAAATATGACATGCTGCGCGTGTGTATAAAAAATGAAATATACGCCCGTGCTTCAGTTTTCGAAACCTAATAAATTTGTCGGTTACGTTAAAATTATGGTCCGTATTTCACTTCACTTGGAGTCGGCACTATAAAATACAAGATCAATTGCGAAATTCTGCTTAAAGCAAAATTTTGACGAAACCGTATCCGAACATTTTATTCGGATTCGAAAACCGAAGCACGGGTGTATATTTCATTTTTTATTCGCAACGTATCAAATGTATACAAATTCAAGCTGCCAAATTCTACTCTGGGAATTAAACATAAATCATGTTTAATTATTGAAAGCAAAGCGTAATATTCCAAAACTCATATTTCTCAGTCCATGAGTTCCTAGCATTTACTACATTAACAGAAATACATATTGTACAATAAGTTTAAGCGCGTTATTAAATTTCAATTTGTTTCATAATTTTTTTATTGTGCACTCTCCGTCATTGTAAACGTACGTAAGTACGTAATCCTATTCAGATTCTGCGCCGCCGTCATAGTTTTTAATTTATTTTCACAAGTAATCAACCAAGGTAATTGAAAACGCACTCAACCGTATACATGTATATAGTATTGTATAAATGCGCGCTAAAGTATTTCATACGGCATGGAAACCGTAATACTTGTGTTGCTCGTTACATGTAACTACCAAGCCAACGCTTGTTATATGCAATCATCGAGCGAGTAGTCCATGTCCGCCACGTTGTTAGTACATTGTATCCCTTTCGTATCCTGTTTCGCTATGCTACAACGTCTTTATATTGTCACTACTAGCCATGCTGTTCTGTTCGCGTTGTAATTAGTTTTATGTTACATTTGTCTGTTACCTTTACTACGAGTGCTCGATATAGTAAATTCGATATTTGATTTTCAAAAACACGCGGTCATTAGTTGGTACTAACATTGTTTCAATGGTTGTTTGATGAAGCGATTGTTAATATATATATTCTATTTATGCTTTTACAGATGTGTGCTTGAGTGTAGCGTTGGGTAAGCTATATACTACACTATATACATATGTACATGTTTAGTCCCCATTAATATTGCTTTAAGACTGTGCTAAATTTATGCTAACTTTGTTATACATGTAAATTCAATAACCTGTATCTTGGTTCAGGCTGTTGTAAACATAATTGCTGCGAATTTTCTGGTTGAGGTGTGTGCAATTTTAAATGTTTCCAGAAACGAGTATTTTAGACCTTATATTTGTTATATTTAGTAGAGTGTTCTTGTAACATGCCAAAGTTACACGCTGGACATAAATTTCAGCGGGAAATGTAATTCATAATAACAAAAATCAGAATAATACAGTTTGAGTCAGCCGGTACAATTTCTTTGTACATACTAAACAACGAAACAGTTTACACCGCATAAATCCAGCATAGAAAACTGGTGAGTTAAATTCCTGAATACTAGAATGTATGAAATGTATGAATGTAATGAAAAAAATATTTATAATACTTGACAACTTGGTCAAAAAAAAATGCTAAACCATCCCATTCTATTACCGCATAAACCTTTCTAAAAATAATTCGTTGTTAATTATGTTCGACTACGAGATATCCAGTGTGAGAACCATAGATTCGTATAGAAACTATTTTCTATACCGTTCCGATCAACTATTAATTGGTAAAAAGTCACCTTATTACCCAAACGGAGCATGCTCGACAATTTTAGTTACACACACAGCCACTGTTTTGCGGATGTGCCTGCGTCATGTAAACCGACGATCCAGGTCAAAACTCAGATAGCAAACACAGTTTACTTGAGCTATTACCAAGTTTTTAAGCGTGATATTACCACAATTTTCACCACAGACCGCAAGAGTACTACAGTGCTGCGACGTACTGCCATTAACGGTCCTTTTCCAATAGTTAACACTTCTGCTGAAGCCATCTCGGAACTTCTGCGATAGCTCCGCCAACAAGTTATTGTTACCTATACTATTCAGTGAAGTGAAGGGAACCACTTTTGAATCGGTTTTGTACAGAACTATTTTTTCCAAATCATATGAATCTGATTTGTAAAGGGTGTCTCAGAATTTGCGCCGCTTTTGATTTTTAAATAAAAAACTATTGTTTTTTTTTTAAATTTATGAAACTTTTATTGAAACATAAAGTATACACCATGAAGTTATGTAGACATCATGAAGTTAACACATCGGGTAAATGGCCGCCTCGGCTTTGCTGGCATATACGCGTTCTTTTCGTGAAATTTTTCATAATCCTTTTGCTTAAATGTTGCGGTATTTTATTGATGCAGCGTGTAATTGCTTCTTTCAATGCTTAATGCTTACGTGGGCTTATTCACATAAACCTGTGACTTCAAAAACCCCCAAAGAAAAAAGTCCAGAGGCGTCAGATCACAAGATCTAGGCAGCCAATTCTGGTCACCAAAACGCGAGACTACACGACCGGGAAATGTCTGATGCAGTAATTGAACTGTTTCTGGTGCTGTATGGCATGTGGCACCGTCTTGTTGAAACCACATGTCCTCCACATCAATATCTTCAAGTTTCGGCAAAAAAAAAACTGGTTAACATTTCACGATAACGAACACCATTCACGGTTTGTGTTTGACCTGCCTCATTTTCGAAGAAAAATGGACCGATGATGCCTCCAGCCCAAAATTCACACCAAACAGTGACACGCTGTGGATGCATTTGTTTCTCATAAATCACTCTGCGACAATTTTGCCGGTTAACGAAGCCATTGAGATGAAAATGAGCCTCGTCACTAAAGATGATTTTGTTCAAAATCCGCATTTTCTTGTTCTTGTTTTTGCCAGTAAAGCCGAGGCGGCCATTTACCCTATGTATTATTCCATACATAACCTCATGATGTCTACTTTATGTTTCAATAAAAGTTTCGTAAATTTTCAAAAAACAAAAGTTTTTAATTTAAAAATCAAATCCGACGCTCTAACTGAGACACCCTATATCTCTAATGAAGAGCTATAATTAAAATGGTCTCAGTTCTTCATTCAATTTGTAGTAACCATTGGCGGATCTCTCGTATTTCACTATTTCATCTGTAGTTTTATTTTAATTTGTAATCCCGAATGGTTTTGGTTGTTGGTTTAGTTCATGGTTCGATTAAAAATTAGCTTACGAAGTAAGAAGATGCTTTTCTCTCATACTCGTTTTTGTCTCCCATGCAAACTGTTATACTAGAATGTTTGTGCAAAAACTAATGTCAATTATTCGTTTAAAAAAAGTTATTGATCAAATTACTACAACACTTTAAAAGATTTTCAATATGTTCTGCTTTTGCATCACAACACCTTCTGTTAGACCAATCTGATCAATAACTTTTTTTTTGAAACGAATAATTGACATCACTTTTCCTACAAGCATTGTACTGAGGAGTGATAGTGTTGTCTATATGTATAAAAACTTCGATAAATATGTCCTTAATATTGAATTTTCTGTATTAATCTTCTTGAGTCAAAAAGACAATATATATATATATATATATATATATATATATATATATATATATATATATATATATATATATATATATATATATATATATATATATATATATATATATATATATATATATATTTTATTTAATAAACACACATCTGTAAAATGCATAAGATTAAGTTAAGCTCGTTTTGGTTCTAAAAATGTTTCTAATATGCAAATAGCGCCTAGAGAACATAATTTAACACTCAAGTCAGTTGCTACTAAATACTTATCATGCAGACAATATAGATAAAGAAAAGGCAAAACACTCCCCAGAGCATTATTCAAAATAATTTAAATTTGCATTTCACTTTCAATTTGACAGAACAACAAAACTGCATTGCTTGGCTCATTTGTATGCAATACGTAACTAACTAGATGAGTGACATTTCAAGAACGACGACGACTCCGTCGATGAAGATGGTGATGATTATGATGATGACGTTGTCTAGAACTCAAAATCGAAAGCTTCATTAAACTGTGACTACCTTCTTCACTCTCAAACTCAAACGACGATAAATGTAGTTCTTGCCACTCGAACACAAAACAGTTTTTGATTAAGAATGGCAAAATTTTTTTTTTTTTTTGTTCAGCATCAATGTAGATTCGTACTTGATTTCAATGAAGTTTTGCTTCTGTTGTTCAATACGATTTGCCAATTCTGCTGCGATTTCATTCGACTACGTGTGGTACATACTTTGGGTGGGTTGTTTGTTTTCAAAGAGTGTTTTGTTAAGAGTTATAGAAGTGTTTATAGAGTGATTAAGGAAAATGACAAATACACAAAAAATTATTTTTAATATCGTAGATAATCATTAATAAATTTAAATTTTCATGAATTTCTCAAATGCCTTCTCAAATGTATAAACAAGATTCTTTGAAAACTCGTGTGTTGATAATTGCAATTATATCTCAAAATGCAAAAAATAGTAGCATGTCGTTCACCACTAAGATCACATAATCTATACGTTTCGCGAATTAAAGACCAATTTCCAAAATATGTTTCTATTAATGATGATTACTGAATGTAAATGTTGCGTTTCGAACTATTTAAAGATCTATCAGTCGAGAAACAACATGCTTTAGTAGTAGCTATGTGGGTGACTTGGGATTAGAAGCAATTTCTGCTAGATGTTTGAAATTGTATTTGGTTTGTTGGTGTGCTCTGTAGAACTTTGAATTGGCGCACTGTGCTGCGGTGTTCTCCTGGTTTTTGCGCTTCTGATTACCTTTGAAACAAAGAAATAAAAAGTGAAGCTTACAGATTTTTATTGGTCATTTGGGTGGTGCTGCTGCTGTGAACTATTCAAGTACGAATGTAGTATGAGTAATTAGCTTTGCTTTGGCTGTTGTTGCGCAGCATTAAATTGTCAATCTATCTTTTTGGCGGCACTTTTTTTTCTCAAGCAAATCAAGAGCGCTATAGTGTCGTAGCTGTCGAAGTCTTTGATAAAACAAACCGAAATAGTAGGCGATATGCTTTTTAATCGTACTACTACTACAACATTTGTCTTTCATACACCTTTGAACTCATTCCGTATAATCTCATTGTATAGTATAATTTAACACTGTCTTTATCCTTGACATGCAAAAACAGCGCATATTGTGTCCTGCGTGCGTGCGTAAACACGTGCGTGCCTGCGCGTGTTTTGTGCTATCAGTCTTTGCCAATATCTTACTCATGAAGTACACGCGAACTCCCAATCCAAAATGAGTTGCGTATCCTGCTGTTCCACTTTCTTCATTCATTGCCCGCTGTGTGCTTTTGGCGTGCAACAATACAATGATCGTTGCATATAGTATCATGGGAATGCATATATGTATCTATATGTTGTATATTTATAAAGCTGCGCTACATGTGTGGGTGGGTGTGTGGCGGTAGTCATTCATTTCTTAAATATTTTTTTATAAATTTTCAGCACTTCTGATTACATTACATACTTTTTATCTTTATTATTCAATTAATTTTGCTGCATCGTCCTTGCTGTTGCAGATGTAGCTCTGAATCCTCATCATCGGTGGTGCAGACACAACAAAATAGTTCTATGAATGTTTTAAGCTATGCACGACGTCATAGTACCCTAAATTTTGTTGATGATAATAGTAGTATACGTACAATGCGTACAACACGTACGCGAGTTGTTAAATTACGGTTTGTGCGAATGTCCTTCTAGATGTATCTATGTATCTTTTTTGTATATCTGTATTGTATTGTATTTATGTTAGTATATAGTATATGTTGTATTTGCTGTTACACCGAAAATTTAATTTCATATTAGATTAATTTGCATTTAAAACAGAATATTTTTTTAATAAAACGACGCAACACAAAATTTAATCAACGTTGAAAACAATTTTGATATGCCGGCGGCATAAGATACGCGACCTGACTTCTGGTATTGTAATACTTTTGACTGCAGTCAATCACTTTAGCCTGTTTTACTTCTGCCTGTCTGTCATTTGTATCTACCACTCTGTTATACACAATTTAACATTATACGAGTACATGTGCGGTTAACGCTCTAAATTAGTTTTCGCTATCTAATTTAAAGCCACAAACGTTTATATACGAGTATGTCGCAGCTACTAGCTACCAGTTTGGGTTTAACTTGAAATTGTAGCTTGTAGCCAAAAACAAAAATTTGAAATAAATCGTTGGCAAACTGGCGGGCGTTGCTGCTGCAGAGATTTGTAGATTGCTTTTAGGCAGCAATTAATTTATATTGTTGACAAGATATACGATTTTTTTCAGCGAAATGAAGCGTGATGCTATTAAACGGCATTGCTCAGATGAAATTACAAAGCCATGTTTAATTTACTCTTCACTTACACTTTCACTTGTTTCAAAGTAAACAGAACTTTTGGAAAAGTAAATTTTCTGGTGTTGTCATCTATATGTGACTAAGTAATTTTCTAACTTTCAGTTAAAATTTGCTTGACGTTCGATTTTTCGAATACAATGTAAATTGATTGTATACAAATTTCCAACACGGTTTGGTAAAATTGTATCTGAAGTGTTATGTTTCGCTACTTAAAAGACATTTTACTCATCAAGTGAGCTTTTCTGTTGAGATACAGATGCATTTTAAAACATGCGAAGGTCTAAATATAGAAGACGTTCAATTGGAATTTTAAATTTATAGCTCAAAATGCAAAACAAATAAGTGAACCATTTTAAAAAACAGGCTTCTGTTCTGGTTCTCTCTTATGGAAAGAATTTGCGAAAGTGCATTCTATAAGATGATAAATTTTTCACAGATGCACTAATTTCGCTATTTGAATTCACTTGGCATGGACCATGTAAAATTGATATGTAAGTAAGTTTAAATCAAAATCATACCATGCGTAAAAATTTACCATTTTTTCGTATTTACTTTGTCAAAATCTTCCCGAAAGTGAATACCAGAACAGACCTAGAACGATAAAAAAATTGCGTGTGTCTACAAATAAATTTTATGCTAAGTGTTCTTGTTATTGGTAGAAATGCATCGAATGAGAAATAAGAGAAATGATCGTAAAATTTTTTTTAAAAACTAGCTTCAATTTTAATGTACTAAAACGAGCAAATATATTTCCTTGAAAGACTTAGGCCCATTTTCACGACTTGCCCATATCTTTATAGTTACTTATTTTCACACTATATCCTAGCTTTCAATGTCATATCTGTTATTAAGCCTATAAGCGAAGCCTACTTCGACGAAATATATGTAGTGTGAAGTCAAGTCTTTGAAATATATATATTGGTTAAATCTTAATATTATCCTAGGATCTAACTTTTTCCGTTGTTCTTCGACGATAAACACGCATCACACACAGGTGTTTCCTCAGTCGACAGTGTCCTATTAGTATTCCTGTCAATAAGGATTCCCAGTGGTTTAATCTGGGGCTTACGACTCCTAGACCAGTTAATTCTGTCGTCAAAGATCCATCCATGTACCACTTAATCGTATGTGGTCGTTACATTCATAGATCAATATTGATTATTTTAGAAATGGTTTCGGAAACTATTTATTACTTTTCAACTTTGTAGGTAATAAACGGGCGTACGCCCGTACGCGTACGCTCTGTACGCCCGTTTATTACCTACAAAGTTGAAAAGCGTACATCAAAAATTAAGAAATTCTCAATTCGTCGGAATCTTGTTTTTATATATATGTTTAGCGATAATTCTTTACCTTGTGGATCGGTTTTGATGATTTAGCCAGGTTCTGATGTTGGGATTCATAAGAAAATCATCAAAATTACATTTAATTTGAGTGATGTACGCAAAAAATGATAAAAAGTTTAAATGTGATTTTCTTATTTAGTGCACCAAACGCCGAAACACTATATCCACTTAAAAATTCTGCGGTAATCAGCAACTATCTTACAACTTGAACTTAATTGTGCCTATAGAAAAACCGTGTTAAATTTTACATTTATGTCTGCTGCCAAAAAGCGAACAAACGTGCAGCTTATGTTTCGTTTGCTTGCTATCTATTTTGTATCTTCTACTAAAAATATACTTTGTTCACTTTGATTAAATGTCTAAATCAATTTTAGAGATCAAAGCGATTTGCTGCTCCAATGCATTTAAAATCAAAATCAAATGACAAAAATGCCACTTTAATCTTATAATAAAAAGGCATTTTTCTCATGTTTCGATTTCAAATTAAGACAAATGACAAATTTAAACAGACAGAGAGGCATACAGACAGTCAGTCAGCTAGCAAAGTACTCTACTGCATAATACAAAATAAAGATTTAACTTGTATTGCTGCCTAAAACTAGGCTATCTGGCACACTTTTGAGCGCAGGCAGCGACGACATGACTGGCCTTCAACCTTGGATGACGACGACTATTGTTCAACGAAATGTATAAAAACGTCTTTCAATGCTTTTATTTATTTTTATAAATGATAACTCACGCACACATAAAATGTTGAAGATGAAGCTGTTGTTGTATCTGTAGCTGTAGCGCATTTTTGCGCCTAATGAACTGCCATGTTTAATGTTGCGTTAGATACAATAATAACTAGAAGATACTTACTTACACATAGATATAAAATATATATAGTATACTTTTGGCTAGGTTGGCATTCTGACATTATTATAAATTGTATTGTATAGTTAATGTACCTCAGCGAGTGCATTGTCAAATTGCTTAAAGACTTATTGTAGCTAATACTAATTTCGAGAATTTTGCAGTAGTCGTCTATAAAGTAATGTTTTCACATTAAAGATATGTTGAATAATGTATATAGCTTTCAGTTTATTGTATATAGATACATTTCTTATCAAACATTTCACTCGTGTACGCCCTACGCATAATTGTATTAATTGTTGAATTACGATAAAAAACAAAAACAACAATTTTTCTTAAGTAAACAAAAAAAAATCTAAAAATTCTGTAAAAAAAGAACATATTCCAAGAAAAAAAAAACAAGAAAGAGTCCAAGTGCTCGACTATATTATACCCTGTACACGGCATATTTTTTTTTTTTTTTTTTTTGTAATAGGCCTTGATTTGCCTACAAATTTTACTTTCTACGAAGTGTGCAATAAAGAACTGAATTGCGGTCAAAAGGTTGCGAGTTATGAACTTTCAAGTTACTCTTGTAGCAGTGCAGTATCTAGAGAGTCTATACCGTGAGTTTAGTTTATCGAAGTGTTCTTTATATAGAGAACTTTTCTCTCAGACAGAAATACGGACGGACGGACGGACGGCCATGACTATATCGACTCGACTGGTCACGAATATTTATACTTGACGGAGCCTCCGATGCTTTCTTCGTTATGTTCCATACATTTTGACAGCTCAAACAATATAACCTGTTACAAATATATTTTGTACAGTGTTAAAAAATTAAGTTAAATAAATTCATAAATCAAAAAAAAAAAAGCAAAAAACGAAAAAAAAAAAAAAAACGTGACACATTGATATGTTTGGCATATTGTATGAGGTATCTCTATTTACAAATCGAATATCGTTATATTTCTTCAAGCTTTCATATCGTATAATTTGTGATAACGCTTAGATATTTTTAATGCCATCAAAACAGTTTGCCTTAATTAATAAAAATAATTTTCAGTTTTAATCGAAAATTTGTATTGAACGTACGCTGTCAATTTTTTCTTTAAATTAAATAGTACCTCTAACTATTTAATATTTAAAGTGACAAACATGATGTTGTTTCACATAATATTTAAAATTCAACAAATAATTTATATGTTGCTGAAAAAATTGTGAAAAAGTGTGATTTTGCATATTCTACCGTCTGTGAAATCTGTGAAATACAAAAGTATCTCATTGCAACATGTCGGAATTGTTGCTCATCGCTAAACCGCAGCTCGCTGCCTCGAATGCAACGTAATTGAAATACAATTTGATTAAAAAAAAAATGCATCAAATATTTAAGCATTAATAAACAAAAATCAGCGTAAAGTGAAATGAGTACTAAATACTACATCTGTCATTGCTGCTCTTCTGTAATAATAATTCTCAATTAGCTGTTGATTAATTTTGCATAGTTAAACAGATATACTCGCACATACTACTGCTGAGCATATGTGTATATGTATGTTACACAGTTGAGGAATGTTTTACAATTGGATATACATTTGAGTGAATTGTATGTGCATATTTGTAAATACATATTATATGAATTTTAAAGTATTTGCTTAATTTCCAAAGTAAAGTAAATATTTATGTAGTTTCAACAAAGGCAAATGAGATTCCACATTGTATATAAATATTTTATAAAATTTACTAAGACTTAAAATTCGTGGAATTATTGATGAAAGCGAGTAAATCATAAGTATTTCTACTGACATATAATTAATAATATTTTAACTATATATAGACCAAATCATTTTTTATACCATTCACACATAGTGTGAATTGGTATTATCAGTTTGTCTGAAAGTTTGTAACGCATTAAAGGAGCCATCGTAGACCCCATAAAGTACATATATTCTTGATCAGCTCGACGAGACGAATCGATCTAGCCATGTCCGTCCGTCTGTATGTTGTTGCGCATTTTTTGGGGACCAATTTTTATGCTAACCAGTTGAAATTTTGCACATATACTTCATTTTATTGTAGTTTAATAGAGTATCAAGTTTGACCTGCCACGCCCACTATTTGGGGTAGCTCCCATACAAACCTACTGCCCACTTTTGACTTTTTGTAAGAAAACTTCTTTATTAAAGTCTATATTAGGTTGAAATGCAATGTGATGCCTTTTTATGGTCAGCCGGGTAACGGGTTTGGCCCGCCCACTATTTGAGGTAGCTCCCATACAAACCTATGGTCCACTTTTGACTTTTTGTAAGAAAAACTTTTTTATTAAAGTCAATATTAGGTTGAAATGCGATATGGTGCCTTTTAAGAGACAGCCGCTAAACATACATATACAATTGGGTGTGGCCCGCCCACTTTTTGAGGTAGCCCCCATACAAACCCACCGTGCAATTTAGTGTTTTTTTTTTTTAAATCATTCATTTAGATCAATATTAGCTTGCAATTTGATTTTGTGGATTTTAATGGACAACCGCTTCATATACATATACATTTTTGAGGTAGTCCCATATAAACGCACAATTCACTTTTATGCATTTGTATGGAAAACGTCAATATCAACTTGAAATTCGATATGGCGGCATCTTACACATCTACTATATCACTTCATACACATCTACTAGTGAGCGTGTACCACCCCCTATTTGTATTACAATACTATTTAAAGTTTCGTGTGAATGGTATTAGAGCTTCGGTTCAACCGAAGTTAACGTTTTTTCTTGTTTAATCATAGCATAGTTGATAGCACCTTATACGCACCTATAGCTTCAACATTCGGAGAAAGTATCTCTGATTTTGACGTTGGCATTTATTTTATTCAAAACTTCATGGGAAAGTGTATCGAAGTCTGAGAAAATTTTTTTCACGTATTGCTGAAAATGTTGGACCTAGTGGGAAAAACTTTTAAATGCCTTTGGGAATGTTTCTTACATATTTTTAAAAATTTAAACCATTTCAATGTATCACAGCTTTAGTTCGTTCTTTCAATTTAGTAGCAAGGTCATCAATGAAAGGAAGAAATAATTAAATCCCAAACTTGTTACGAGGAGAAAGTATATCACCGATGTCGATGGAAATTCCATAAGGTCAATATATTTATATAATTAACTAGTAGGTCCCCGCGACGTTGTACGCGTCCCACCCCTTTCCTCTGCCACTCCTTCCCCTTCCCCCACCTTCCACATGCTCCTTCTTATTGAAACAAAAAAAAAATGGAAGGAAAATCTAAAAAATCCAAAAAATTGTCTGTTTATCCAATCGTCACGAAACTTCATAGGATCACCCACGGGACTATTTTGAATATTGCCACAAAATTTGATCAAAATCGGTTGAGCGGTTTCGGATTCTCTATGGAATATACATACATACTTCCATTTTTATATATGTATATAGATACCTACATTTCGATAAGCAAGCGCACTAAGAACAAAATTAAATATATTTAACAATAAAAATCGTATAACATTAAACCAGCAAGCTGTTCTGTCAACTATCTTGGGCTGAAATTAGGTACAATTGAATGGCGGTTAAGAGGTAGTGCAAAAATCTGGTGAGCACTGTGCTTCCTAGTGATCTTTCCTACTCTTGTCAAAATAGAAGCACCAATTATATTTCGCCCTGTTCTACTTATGCTATGAAATTATATACAAGCTAAGTGTTTCTTTGAACGATTCGTCGTTTGTAATGCAGTTACCACCACAAAGACTGTGTTGCGAACGAGAATCCAAAACGGGAAACGACTGTAGAGGGACTTTCTGGTAAATAAACATGTTAGCAGAGATAGGAGAGTTTAGCTTAAATAGTTGAGTTGAGTTGAATTTATCAGCGTTGCAAATTCAAACGCACAGAAAGCAATAAGAAGCCGCACACTGTGTACTTAGCTGAGAATAGCTTAGTTGACATTTCCGCTCGTCTGTTAGAAAGTGAAACATATTAGCAGCTAATAGGGTAATCGAAACTCAATTCCTCTGTGGCGGGCTTAAAACCTAACTTGTACCCATTTTACTGTCTCGACCGATAATTTTGTACTTCAATACAATGACTATTGTTATTATAATTTTTTTTTCCTACACGATAAGAAACAAGAGGTTAGGTTAGAGTGGAGAAGACAATGGAACACTGCGTATCATCGGTACCTGTTAAAAGCCAAGTGTTTTATGATGGTTGAAGACCGAACATTGATAGGGCCATAGTTTACTAGTATCCTACTTCTACAATGTTCGCTAACGCTAACATCATATGACCAAGAACCCATAAGTGACATAAGTTGATAAGAGATTTTGTGTTCTGGCCAGCAACAGTGTTCAGCATGTGCTACCTGGCTGGCTCTCTGGGAAGACTGGCGTGTGTATCTCAGTCTTGTGTAGTGCGAAATGGGTCGAAAACTTTATTTTTTTCGAACTTGAGTTTGTTTAACTTTAAAGTTATTGCTCATTAACTCAAATGGAAAGTTCAACTGTCCTTATTCAATCTGAGGCAGGTTTTGTCATACCAGCGAACTTATCTACTCTACGTTATGCAAACACATAATGCTAAAATATTTTCTATTTGATTTTTCATTTATGTAGCAATCAAGATAATCTGATACATATAAATAATTTAAAAACTCTGGATTATTGAATTAAATTATACTCATTAAGCGCATAAAGATATCATGACACTTATGTTAAGCCATCCCATACTGCAACACTATTTATATACATAGCTACTTATAGATAAAGTCAAGGGCAGTACGCAATGCGAAATGCTAAAATATTTAAAGACGACAGGGAATACGCGCATAATTACTGCTGCAATAAAGCGCAGGTGGAACTTTTACACGACTTCAGCATAAAAACAAACAAAATCGAATAAATGGTTTAAAATTGGGTCAAACAGCTACCCATGCCAGGATAGCAGCTAATGCCGCACTTTTCGGTTGAAGGTTATTAGTGAGCAAAGCTAAACTAAGTCAATAGTAGATGATACTATATACTATAATATAATATACAATAATATTAATGCGTTATAATATTCTATCACATATACAGCGTTCTTATACTATAGTGCCAATAATTGTCTGACAACAACAATCAATCATTATTGCTTGCGTGAAACATTTACGGGGTTATATACAAAGTTGACCCAAAAGAAACCCGAAAGATGACAATACTTCGGTTTCATAGGACATTTTTGTATCTTTTGTTGGTCAATTACATTGCCAAATAACAAGAAATCAATAATAAATGATGTTAACTGCCAAATATAAAATATATATACATATATATATATATATATATATATATATATATATATATATATATATATATATATTTGCTGCATAGTCATAAGGCGCAAAGCCATAATAGACCGCACGACGGGAAGTCGCCTAAGATAACTCATAAAAGCAGATAATGGAATTGCTAGTCTACTAACAAGCAACAGTAAAAAGAATAAGTACGCTGTACACGATTATATTCGACTGCAATTGTACACTGTACTCAGTCTAAGAGTTGCTTTTTAGGTCTTAGATTTATCTATAAGGGGCTACATTATCCAATCTAAAGGTTTAAAGGGATTGACTTAAGATTCAACCACATCAAATTTAGTGTTTCAGTCTTAAGTGGTAAAAAATAATATTCTTAACAAAGTACAGAAATGTTTGGTTTGACATTTAACTATGACCTAAGAGAATCTAAATATATATAGTCTAGTCGCCCTGTGTTTTATAGTTTTCAAGATTTAAACGTATATATTGTATATATTTTTATGGGATGTACCACATTTTCTGTTCATTGTTACATACATTTGCACAAACTAAATATGCTCTTTTACCCTATGATTATGCAGTGTATGAAAAGAAAAACATAAAACGCATAATGTAGCAAAGTACTTTAATCAGGCGAAAAAACGCAGGGTAAATGGTAAAAATGTAGAATACTTTACATTGCACAGCTCCAAATGACATTTTTAGCGTAGGAAACATAAAATTATTTGTTCTAAACGAGGTTTGTTAAAAAAATGTATTCGCTTGTAGGCAGTATTATATCTACGTCTTATAGTTATTGTGGCAGGCACATTACATTACTACAAATATTAACCATCAATGATGAATCTTCACTCCCGAATTCTTCTGATAACTAGCTTAGTTTTAGGTGTCACCTCACTTAGGCCTAAACCTGATACCGCGTTATTGTTTTCTCCTCTCCTTAGTTCAACCAATCTGTAGAATCGATGAACCTAAGTGAAACCCGAAACTCCATGGTCGCTACAGTTGTTATGTTACCTAGAAACTTGGCACTCTAGTGTTTTTTGTCGTTTCCTCGCAAATGAAGTTTTAGGCTCTTATTATACATTACAATTTCTGCAGAAGTCATTATTTGGGTAGATAATAACTAAAGAAAAGTAAATATAAGAAAAATATATAAGAAAACGATAACTTTGGTAGCTAAAATGGTAGTTTACTTTGTATGTGGGCTACTCTCAAAAGTGGGACAGACGCCCATTTATATACATGGGAACACATCCGTCCCTAAGAAGCCAGTATTGGTTTTAATAAAATTGTTTACCTGTGTAAAACAGCGAGTGAGTATATATGTACGTGTTTTTATTTTGAAATTACTTTTCACGCGTTGTATGTAATCGATTTCAATGCATAATCAGCATTTCGAATGGTAGAAACTATCGAAACTGATATAATAGTATAGCTATAGAGGAGAGTCAAAGAAAAGCATATGTAGATTCATACAATCCATCATAGTGCATTTTTAGTTGGTATTGACTGTAATATAAAAACACAAAAGTGGATGAGGGTTTGTATGACGAATACCCTCAAAAGTGAGAGTAACATCTCGTTTTATTGATATTGTGCGAATTCCGGCCCAAGACAGTGTTCATATCGATACTGAGGGACTAGTTTCTGAGGATGTCACTGAGGAAATCACCAAATTAATAGATATAGCATGAAATAGAAATAGATATAGCATAACCACTATACGACAACTAATGATGCTCCTTCGAAATTGTCCAATACATTGCACCGCTGCTGAGTAACAAAGGGACAAAACAAGTGAAAAACTTTTAATGATGCTACCTACCCGTTCGTTCCCCTTGTTTAAACAGATTCGAAACGTTTTTAATGCAAAAAGAAATTTATATTTTTTCTTTAAATAAGGAGCATGCACAAAAATTGGTAGATAACTGAAATGAATCAAAGGAAGGAAGTTAAATGATTATTGAAATTATTGAAAAACAAAATTATCTCAAAAGTATCTTAATGTACAAAACCGAGAAAATGGTATGGTTGCTTACGAATATTGTTTTCATAAGTATATTTTTGGCCACACACTGTTTAGATTTGACCATCAAAATTTATAAAATATGAATGACCGCCATTAGCTTAATACGATTGGAGTGTGAATTCCAAAATTTGTACAAGATATATATACACACAGGACGATAATTAAGATCTTATAATAAAATCTTGTTCAAACATGCACTGAAGATTGGGATTATCTGTTTTGGCGTTTTCGCGTATACTTTTAATACTCGTACTATAATGGCTTAATCTGGAGATAGTTGATTTTATTTATGAAAATTCATATTAGTAAGAAGAGCGCCAAATTACGATTCTCCAGCTTGTATAAAAAAGTAGTTTCCCATATCAGGATCACAATATGGATCACAGATTTGTATTGGCGCTTTATGCCACACAGGCGTCTGATTTACATTCACTTTCTTAATATAGCTAAATGCACTCGTTTAGTTGAGATGCGATTTTTATGCCCAAAAAGAAACTTTCATGATTAGGATCTGGATTCTCATATATAAGAGCATATTATTATTATTAAAAAAGTAAAAAGTTTCAATTTGATACGTCATTCACATATATTACAGATTGTTTTATGTTTATGAGTTCCAACTGCCGCCAGCTTACAACTTTACAGCAGCATTTCATAATAATTATACATAATTCGTTATAAGTTATAATTAGGTCTAACTTTAGTGCTTCAATGGTTTCTTCAACATATTGTGTACAAACCTCGTTTATACTAGGTATTTGTGTTCTTTTATAGCTATTTTTTATATTACTACAAAATTTTCTTTTTTCAGCGAGTTGATTTTTTATTTTTCCAGCAGATATTTTCTATTTTTTTACTCAATTTCCTTCCTGTTTTATCATTGTCTCGCATAATTTCAGCTTGATTAAGTCCAAATGTATGTGGAACAAATAATATCCTTTTATACTGTTCACACGTAATGTGCGTACTATTATAATTTTGTAACGGAGTTTGTAACGCATTAAAGAAAGCATCGGAGACCCCATGAAGTATCAGCTCAATGAGACGAAGCGAACTAGACATGTCCGACCGGCCACCATTTGTAAGAATCGAAACTAGTCCCTCAGTTTTTAAGATATCGATCTAAAATCGAATATGGTGACTTCTTATGTTCCTATGCTGAACGTATATCATACGCTCACTGTTAGGGTCTGCCACCACACTAACCCACCGTCCACTTTTCGGTTTTTGTATGAAAAACATTTATATTATAGCCAATATCAACGGGAAGTTTTATATGGTGGCTTCTTATGGATGGATACTGCACATATATATGCATGCGCATCTTCCGTCCACTTTTACAGTGGCCGCCATACAAACATACCGCACATTTTTTCTATTTTGTAAGAAAAACTTTTTCACTACAGTCAACATTAACTTGAAATACGATATGGTGGTTTCTTATATAAGCAAATCACACATAGTTATTAATAGGCGTATCCTGCCTACTTTTAGAGGTAGTCCCCATAAGGACAAACCGCCCAACTTGTGGTTTTTGTAGGTGAAACTTGCGTATTTTTTGAGCTATAACCATCTTAAAGAGGGAATGCTGGCTTCAAAGACTTTAAAACAATTGACAACAATTTGTAAGAAACTTGTAAAGAGTATTGAAGCTGCGGTTTAATACTCTTTTGCTTATTTGACAATTTAATGCCCAAAATTTGAAGCAAATGATTTCTACAGAAATTTGTATTTATATGAATGAATGAATTTAGCCGCGCCTTTAAACGTACCTAAATATTTTCTTTTTATTCTTATTAAAATTGCTTATCACACACTAGTTGACACCCAGACGTTATTAAACGCCACATTCATGACGTCAAATTCAGCGTGACAGTAGATTCCAAACGATTGCGGAAATGATTTTAAAAAGTTTTTTTTTTTGTGTTGCATTCTTTAATAAAAACCACCTTCCTCCGTAAAGCTTAAACCAAAGCATGTTGTATACACTTTCCGATAATACTTACGGAAAACAATTGCTGCACAACTTTACGCTTGAGAACGCTCAACTCAACTCGGAACAATGGCGTTGAACATGAAAAAGCTTAAGAATTCAGCATTGCGGAAATTACATGAATAACTATTAAGTGGCATACTCTCTTTCGGGCACATTAACATTATCATCAACAATGTTATTATTTTTATATTATCGCTTATCCGGGATAACAAAAATCCAAGTATGGAATTGAAAGAGAGCGTGAAGTTTGCGAGTGTGATAGGAAAAGTCTGAAGGAGCATGTATGACATATTTGTAGTAGAATCAATACAAATAGGTTTAGTAGAAGATTCAGACAACTTGTACTCTTGACAAAAATTTCATGAATTTATATTTATTTTTATTAAAGAGTCCAGAACAGTGTACAGGTAAACTACAAAATATTGACAGTATAACAGTTCACTGATTAAAGTTTTAAAAAACCGATTTTTGTGGCAAATAAAATCCGAATGATTCACGAAGACCATCCCTGCAAAAAACTTGTTTTAAAATAGTATGTTGTAAACGGAGGCTATATTAAAGTGTGAGTTAGTTAGTATGCAAAATGCAACTAATGCAATCGTGCGACAAGTACATCCCATGACAAATGTTGACAAGAAACTAAAACAATTTTTTGTGCTCATGCGCTGAATTGAAATTAACTAACCGTGTGAATGCTTCAGCTTTAAGAACTTTATCGTTCGTATGATATGTGTGAACTGTTCTAAGACAAGCATGTACATATATAACCATGCGAAACTTCGGGTTTTCACAACTTCTTCATGTAGAAAGAACGCTGCGAGAAGTAAGTTTTTCATACAGCCAAGTATGACTTGTTTCTTGTTTGACAAGTAATATTGTTGACAAGTAATTTTCTTGTTTCATTTTATGTTAGCAGAGGTACCCAATCTCTTCAGCATATTGCGCCATAGTGTCCCATAAAAATCCGGTATGCAGCTACCGAATATGAAATGTATTCCTTAGTGCTCTTTCAGCTCTTTAAGATATGTGCGTCATTCCATTTTGTAGTGAGTTTTCTATTGCTGCTATATGATTCAAGCGCAATATAATGTTTAAGCCACGGACTCTGCTATGATCTCTCATCAGTTC
Source organism: Leucophenga montana (assembly GCA_035044765.1). Lineage (NCBI taxonomy): Eukaryota > Metazoa > Arthropoda > Insecta > Diptera > Drosophilidae > Leucophenga > Leucophenga montana. The sequence continues at coordinate 413,379 of JAWNNQ010001780.1, read as the reverse complement.
GCAGTTCAGGACATACTTATCTACAACATTCTCAAATTAGTATGTCAATCCAAACATCAAAAATCAATACCTTTTTCGACTACTCTCGTACAAGTATAAGCTACAATAGATTGCTTTCGCGATGCTTTCATCCACACTTTTACTTATACATATTTAATTTTCATCAAAAAGTTATTTTGTTGTCAAACGGAAATAGGCTTTCTAAAGAAAATGATATCATACATATATATTATATACTAGTATGTGTATATATGTACATATGTATTTTAAGAAATATTTCATACTACAATGGCAATCAAAGTCCTAAGTAAATTCACTTAGCACAAGGCAAGTTTACAAACACATAAATCGCTTATGTGACTAATTAAGAAGAGTCTTCGGTTCTTAGTTTCGCTCAGTTTTGGCAGCATATTAAAAGGCGTAGTAAAAGAATACAGAAAGTTTATAGCAAGCAGAATATTTGAAACATTTGTCGAAGTAAAATACATGTTGTCGCCTTGAAGTTAGTTTTCTTCTAATTTGTAAAAATTTTATTTAATTTAAAAAGTTTTTAGTAAGATAAATGTAACGCAGCCAATCAAAGCGTAAGCATATGTGCTTTTAGAAAAAGCTTTACAAAGCAAACAGCCAATCAAAGAGTCAGTCTTTTTGGTATGCCATCGACTAAGTTTTGTAGGATATGCTTGGGGATGTCGTTTCATTTGTTTTGCATGCTTACCCATATTGTTTTAATTTTATTTCGCGCTTCAAATGGATTTTTGTCATACAAAATTGTCCACAAGTGTTGAAAGGGATTTAAACCCGGCGATAAAGGGGGCCATTTATGATATTTTCTTCAAACTACTTCGTAGCAATTATGATTGTATCATTCTTATGATCATTATTCTTCCGGATTACGAAATCTCCTAAGCGTAGTTTTCGAGAACATTTTTTCAAATTTCCATTAAAAATCTTAGAACTAGAGATTAGTCATTTTAGAATAAATTTTAAGAAGATTCGCCACAACGGCTTATGTAAAACAGCCCCATACCATGAGGGAACCTCTTCCGTGCTGCACTATGTTAGAAACGTACATACTTGAACTTTTTAGCCTATAATTGGGCTCTCATAATAGTCTCTTGCGTTTTTTTGAGTTTTTTAGTTCAAATTTGGATTCGTCTGTCCCTTTCAAAGGAAAGCTGAATTAGGCATGATAACATACTTTTTTTTTTTTTGCAAAGTTAAGTCGTTTTTTAGTACGAAGTTAAGGTGTTTTCTTTGCACAAATCTTCTGTTCTTGCTGATATATTTACGTTTATGTTTTGTTTTATCTCATGAGCTGATTTAAATAGGAATTTCTTCGCTTGTATAAAAATTTTATGTATGGTCTTGTTTTGATATCATACGTTTCCAAGCCACATGCTTCTTTAAACTTTCAGTTCCAAAATTTTCATACATTTTCACAAATTTTCTTGCTCTTGATAATGAAATATGTATATTCAGCAGCCAGCTCTTTGATACCATGCCATTATTATGATCCAAAGCTAAAATTTTCTTTTTATGATTCGACAACGCCTTCTTAGTGATTTTTTATAATATGCTGTAAGTCCAACCGATTTACGCCATGAAACTTTGCTGTATTTCCATTAAGACATTATTTTGTTTATTAGTTACATAAAAAATTAAATAGATCCACTCAAAATTTGTACATTTGTTGGACTGAAAATGCTTTTTGCATTTTATTTTATGCGACCGTCAATCAAAGCAAAAAAGATGTACATACATATTTTTCTTAAAAATTCTAAATCACCGAGCAGTTTGTTTGGCTCATTTGGGGGATTCCCCTTGTCAAAAAAAAGTATTTGAGAGTGTAGCATTTGCTTAGATGCCGTTAAAAGTACAAAAAAGTAACGGTATACCATTGCAGCACTTTATTTTTATTCTTGATCGAGGCGAATCGAACTAGCCATGTCCGTCTGACTGTCTATCCCTATTTTAAGTGTATTGACTTATATTTAAATATGTTAACAACGACAACTTAGGTCTTCACTATATTTAAATTCAACTAATGTCTAATAAAAGTAAATGTCACATAACTACAAACTTAAGCCAATGTCTGAGTGCAATAATATAAAAAAGCAAATTTTATACATTCTATACTATTCTATTATTATTCGAGTGCGATTTCAAATGCAGTAGCTTTTGATTAAACTAGCCATAAGCGTGCTTTTATAGCACTTTCATGCACTTCCGCTTTATATAATGGCAAAGTATTAAAAGTATCTAAGAGTATGTATATATATGTATGTATCTTTTACTCCGTATATGTCAGTGTGTACGCTAAAACACCGAATATTTCCGGAATGCTAGTCATTCCCAGTTTACATATAGCGCTCGTAGTCAAAATCATCGAAGTTGTATGCCTCGTCATTTCAGATCTAGATTGAGTCCCAGGAGTACAATTTTCTCTTTTGTTTTTTTTTTTGTTTTTTTTTTTTGTTTCAAGCATGCAAAGTCATAAAACAAAAGCAAACGATATATAAAACGAAAAGCAAACTTTTTTATGTATAGGAGTAACTATTAGCTTAAGGACGAAAGCTAGTAGTGAAGTTTTTCGTGATGTTGTCGTGTTTATCAGTCAGACTAGTGCTTATAAGTACATATGTACATATATATAAAGATACTTTTTTTCTCTTGCTACCTACATTTCACCAAGTAACAACAAATAATTATTGTAATAGTAAAAATATGTAGCACGATTGTTTGCTATTTTCCTAAGAATTCCAATTTAATAGTACTCAGTAGTTATGTAGTACATAACCCGTCTTCAGTGCTATTATCCTTGCACTGCTGCTGACATAATTGATATACATTTATATTTACTACTTGGCGTGCGCTAAAAAAAAGTATATATATCTTACTATACGAGTATAAGAACAAAAACGAAAGAAAAAAAAAACAAAATTAAAAGTATCTACAAGTTTGACACACACATCTACAGTAACAAAGAGAAGAATTAGTGAGGCTTTTACATACTACATACAATATATGTACAAGTGAACTAACAAAAGTTCTATAGGTTGATGATAGTTGATATGTATTTCAAATATTTTAGGCATAGATTATACGTGGGTGTTAAGTCATTGACTTTGAATTTTGAATTACGCAATCTGCATCATTAAGTTTGTGTTTGACAGCCATTGAAAGCAGATATAGGAAAGATAGACAGATGTACAGAAAGCAAGTTGTTGCCGAAATTAGCCTCAAACGTAATCGTGTAATGACTTCGAAGTAGTGTTTGACGTTGATTAACCGCAATATTCAAAACATCACTGACTTATCATTACATATTTACATAAGTTACATATTTCTAAAGAAAAATTTAAAGAGTTGAAGTCTAGCTTCTTCAATAATATCTTAAAGCTACATTGATTAAATAAGTCTTATTTCTACTCAATTAATTATATTGAAGTGGATCAAAATTGAGTGTCAAAATTTGAGCATAACATACCCAGAGAACATAGTCAACCCCATAGTTTGAGTAAAGCAATCAGTCAAATATCGGTTTGCTTCATTGCTTCTATGAATGCCAGCGTCATACTGTTGGCAAACAAATGATACTTCCTTGTTTGAATCAACAAAAGGAAGGATGCTGTTTTCCAACACTTGAATGTAGGCTCCAATTTTCATTCGCCATGTTTTGAACTGTAATTCAAAAGTGCCTTCGTTGTAAAAGTTCTCCAAACTCCCCACAGAGTTTGGCCAATTTCGCAATAATTTTTCCAATCTGTTCATAGTTTATTATACTATAAAATATTAGAAGACTAGGATCACAAAAATCAAAATCAATGAAATTCCATAAGTACTACAGAAATCTCGATATATAAGATATTCGATATAATCGGTTTTAAAAATATCGCTATAATATCAATCATCTAAATAAAGAGCTTATGATTCTTTACTTAATTTTCGGCTAGTAGCCAAAGCACTTCTAGAGTTATTCGTTTGCAGTGATTGCTTCAGGATCTCTAAATATTTATGGAGCTTAGCACAAATTGAACCAAACACTATACTCTATTAAGATTAAGATCCGACGAGTATAATAGTCCTTCGTGCGATGTCATAGGGTCTTGTAAAATGTTTCTGCAATAATTCTATGTATTTTTGGCCCTACTTCTTGGTCCATTCTACTTTGACAATATGCTGTTGATCACAGGAAACAACTATAAACTTCAAAATGTTGCGCATATACATTTCTTCGTTGATTTCGCCTGCAGTTGGTACAAAATTCAAATCTTATTGGAATGTTGATTTTTATGTAGTTCAACAAAATATGATGATACGAGAAGAAGTGTCTGTTGACAACATTTTTTGACGGTTGTTAAAAGAGAAACGAAGCATATTGCAGCGAACTTCTGTATATTCATGTTTCATATTCAAATCAAGCAACGTAACGTACTTTTCGCAGTCCCCCTCGTACGTACAATTACCTTTCACGCAAGAGCATTTTTCTTTAGGTACTTAAGTATTGGGCATACATAGCGTCTTGGTTGCCGCTGTACGCTCTGTTGGTGGCAACGGTGACCGCGCGAAGTGTTTGCTTCTTGACTTTCGACTATTTTGCGAGGATATTATGGCATTTTTGCGCTTTCCGTGCGACGACTTGCGTTTAGTTTAAATTTAACTCGCAACGAATTAAGTACAAAATATTGTATCTGCCGCATCTGGTCGTAATCGCTGACGCGCGCGTACCTCCTTCGCTGCAAAAAGGATTTGCCGCAGCTCTTTAGAAGAAACTTGTATAAACGAATTATACGCGAATGTAACGCAAAGGCAAAACAAATAATAAACAATTTAACGCGTGAAGTATTACTATAATATATAGCAAATATTTATTCACGTGTCATTAAAAGCGCATTTCGCTAATTGCCAGTGGATCCGGGGTCTTCCATATTATACGCCAACTTAAACTTCTGCGTCATTGTCAGTGCGAATGTCATGCCTTGTATGATGACGAGAAAGCGCAAAAAAATTTGACATTTAGTATAATCTATATACTATATATAGAACGACAAAGTCCAAGTGTCAAATAAAAGTGTCAAAAAAAAAAAAGAAAGTAAAAATAAATAAAAAGTGAAGTGTAATTTTTCGCACGCAGTGTATTTATATGTTCCATCATATCATCATCATACACAATATTGTCCTGACACGTGCATCCTAGTACTAGTCCTAGTCGCTGTCGCCTTCGTCATTAGTCTGCTCTACGGCATGAGTCGTCTCAGGCGTGAAAGTAGCCGTCAAAGTGTAATAACCGTCGAGTTAATACAATTCATAATTCAGTATCGCGCCAAGGAGACACAGGAAAAGAAGAAAAGGTGCTCATCCAAGTTTATTTTTCAAAAGAATTGTGTAATTTTTTAAAAAATTTAAACGATAATAATAAAAATGTTGTGTGCATTTGAAAGTTTTGAAGATCAACTTACAATGAAACACGAATGGTACTAAAATATATATAATTTTGGAATTCGTTTACAAAATCTTCTTTAAGTTTATTATTGCGCATCGCTTTTAAGTTAAGTTCAGCTTATGCTTATATTCAGCTTATGCTTTTATTTATTAATAATAATATAAGAAATACTAAAGATGTACACAAAAACTGAAATAATAAATAATTTTTTTGGACGGAGCAAAAACTATGAAACAGACTGAACAATACCTCTTTTTTCTTATGAAAGCAACAGCAAACTTTGTAAAAAAGAAAACCAATCAAATGTATCTGAAGAATTGCAGGAAGTAAGTTTGAAAAACATTTCTCCATTCTAATTTCGAAATAGGACCTTCCTTATCGTCTGTTCAATGCAAATTATTCACAAAATTTCGAGATGATTTTTCCAAATGTTTGCAACGGCCAAAATAATCTGGTAAAAAAGTTAGTGTTTGGTGCGTTTTGCGAATTGTAAAGTTTTTTTTTTTGCGAAATTTTTCTAAAATTATGTGTTGTCAAGAAAACCTCATATGCTTAACCTTTAAAAATTCTAAAGAAAGTCTTCGGAGGTATACGAATGGTACTAAGAATTCAAATCGGGCAGCAGTATGGCTAATGATTTGCCTCGTTCTGGGCGTCTATTCACCTCTTCGACTGATCAAGACATAAAAAAATTAAAAAAAAAAAAACAAGAAAAATCGTTAACTCCGGTTGAACACAAAATTTTAAATCGTATTATAAAACATGTGGTGGGGGGTTAAATAGGGGCTACCTCAAAAGTAGATGAGTATCAAGCGATCATCTGTAAGATGCCACCATATCAAATTTCAAGTTGATAAAAGTGAGCTGTGGGTTTGACTACCTCAAAAAGTGGGCGGGATACGCCTTTTTGTATATGTATGTTGATCGGCTGTCCATAAAAAGGCACTGCATTGCATTTCAACCTAATATTGACTTAATTAATAAAGTCAAAAGTGGGCGGTGGATTTGTATGAAGGCTACCCCAAACTTCGGGTCTCGTTTCGATCGATATGGCATACTATGCACAATATTTTGGTTATGAGACGAAAGAGACGCGACTTTTTACGATATTGTCTAATATCAAAAAGCAATTCGTTAATGTCATACTCCTACCGCAAGCTCCATGTTTTTTTTTGTGCTTCAATGACTCAAGTTATCACGACTCAAATTACCACTCCGCGTAAGTTGTTCTGTGCCGATTGAGTCGAAAAAAGGATAGCGCGCTGAAAGTTATTCCGAAAATTGGCCTATGAATAGTGTTTCGAAGATTGGAAAAAGCATTGGAATATGTGTATTTCATCTAATGGGAATTACTTTGAAGGATACCAAATAGTTTTCTTAGTTTTATTGACAATTTCCTAGTACTTTTTGATCAGAATGTATAATCCATATAAAAGCGTATAATACTCGCTTTCTAATTACCAGTACCTATAAGGTAAAATTTTGTATTATAATATCAAAAAAAATAAATAAATGAGCAATAAATATTTTGCCAATAAATTTATTTCACAAAAATACATACTTATAAACACAAAAATAAACCTGTTTCTCAATATAGTACATATACATATTAGGATTTCTTAAAAAAGGCAGAAATCCAGTTGTGAATTATTTTGAAACACTCTACATATTTCCAAAGCAAGTTTAGAGCACTGCGCTCGAATTATCTCCCGACAGCCCTGATGCCAACAGTAGCTAAATTTGAAAATTATGAATGAAATAAATTTATTATTATAAAATTTAATTGAAATTTATCGGTCTTACCTTTTCCTCTATGACCGTGCGTAAAGCATTTGGTAAGCAGCTGATGTCTAGCTTGTTGTCGACTATGACCTGCATGGCTAAGGTCTTTAAACTCGGCATAAATAGAAGCACGTGCATAGTGGCATCATCTGAACGTGTTGTCACATTGAAAACAAACAGACGATTGTCCTTGAGAGCGACGGAATAATTAACCAGTTGCGATGGTGGTTTTCCATGTAGTTTGATATGCTTCCATACGTTCGTTATCGGATCAAACGAGCGAAGATCACAAAATGAATCAGATATCGGCGACTTCTCGCCGCAAAATGCATAAATTAATCCATTGTGTGTGAATAACTGTGAGTGCTTTACCGGAAACGCTCCTGTCGACGCCACACGATGCCATTTATAGTTTTTAATTTCAAGATACATCATACCCTTAATCGTACCTTGATCGTTATTTTGGCCTAATATGTATATGCGATTGTTGAGGGAACAAGTGGCGCATTCACTTATTTCAGGTGGTAGTTGCTTGTTTGTAAGTACCTTACACCATTGCATATTATCAAATTTTAAATAGTACAAATTGTTTGAGTTTAATATGTACATTTTAGCATTGATAATAAACGCTGAATGGTGAAAGCTCCCATGCGGAGCAATACCCTTGACAGTCGGTCGTGACCAAGTAGCATTTTTCGTGTCAAAGCAATATAGAATGTTGCATGTTATGTCGAAATATCTGCCACCCCACATATATACTTTTCCTTTATAATACACGGCAGTACGTCCACAACGTTGCAATGGCACCTCCGGAAAATTGAGTATTTCGCCATTTGTATCACGTTGCGGCTCCAGCAAAGTCCAGCACAGTGTCTTTGTGTTCAGCTTGTACACATCAATGGGCTTCCTGTCCTGATAGAGTATGTAATGACCACCGAAAGAATATATACACTCTTTATCCTCCACGGCGACTAAGATGGGACAAAACATATTTAGACCGCTTTTTAGATGTGCTGTCCAATTTATTGTTACGCTGCTGCAGCTGAGCAAATCCATAGTAAATGAAAAGGATTCTTTGTTATCTGATGATGCTGTTTTGTGGCAAAAACTTTTACTACCAATCGTTTTGCTTTTGGCGGATTTATGAGTTGTGCTTGGTATTGTAATTTGTTGTCAGTGACCAGTGTTACCTATTACGAAGTAGTGCCAATTGTTTTCAATGTGCACCAGTGTGACCAATTTAATATTTGAAAATAAATAGAAGCTTTGTTAACTTTAAACTAGGGATGTCATTATCGTATCGATATTGTCAAAAGAATCGACATGATATTTTGATATTTACCTTAAAATTAAACGCGCGTGAAGTTAACAGCCCTCTTTCAACAACCCGTTACGTTTGGAAATTGGAACCATTTTATTTATGCAAAATTATGAATAAAAATTATAAGTTTGTATTAAAATATAAATGGAAATGAAAAAAGAACTGTCTATTCTTTCTTTTGAAAGAGTGTCTAATTGAATTTCATCGAAAAAAGGATCATTTAAAAAAGTGGAGTATCGACTATGTTTTTTTGACGTGATAACGTCTTATAAATCGATGAACGCGAAAAGGCCATGCCCATTTTTGACGTTTCGCCTGAAGAAGCGTTAGACAGGCAAAACCGCCCTAATCGTTTGGCATCAAACACAATAACAACAACAGCTACAGCAACAGCAGCCACAAATACAACAACAACATGGACGTTTCACATGTATATATATGGGCTTGTTCTACACACAATTGGGTGTAGGATTGCTCGCAGTCGTACGCAGTCGTGACTGATAGTAACGTACTATATGATTGTCGTAACGATCGATCAAATAGTAACTGAGATATGACGCATTTGTTTTTTGCCTTGTATAGGGGTATGGCACCATACTTTTTTTTCCAAATGATATATGGCGTATGTCTAACTGGAATAATGTACCTTTCAAATAGTAAAATAATTTTTTCAAATATGTGCAATGGTTCTGGAGATTACTCTCCACATACAAACAAACTTACAAAATCTACTTTATAATATTAGTATAGATTTTTGCATTGATGTAAAACATTCGGGAATTAGTTTAAATGTAATGAACTGTTTGAAAAAACATGTATGTTAGTGGTATTCAGGACGCTTAGCTCGAGCTTTTAAAAATTTTACAATCAATTTTTACATGATGAATGAAAGGCGACTATGTTCGAGCAACACGTCGTCTTCAAGATCGGAAGGAATAACTCCCATCTTTTCATGGGTATACAGATGATGGTATCAACCACTGAAAATTTGACGAGAACGCGACTGTTGGCATATTTATCGATTTGATTTTGTCGTTCAAAATTGATTTAGTAGTAGGAGTACGAATATCGATACCTTCAGATATCAACACATCCCTAGCGTCACCAAATATCTGCATGGTCTCTTTTGCTGCTCTTTTTCTAGTTGCAATTGTATTGCAGCAGATAGTACCTTTCTTTCATATTCAACATGAATTGTGCATACTTTTATACACAAATGCTATTTTTCTTTTATTTAAAAATTATACCAACTTTGTATATAAATAACAATGAAATTCTGTTCGTTTTTAAGCGCATCACTTGAGTACGTCTGGACCGATTTTGAAAAAAATTTTTTTTGTGTGTTTTAAATGTTCGTAATAGCCGAAGTGATCGCAAACTCAATGAAATCAAATGGCAATATTAAGTGAAAATGGTAGCACGGCTGATCTAAAAGTTTGGGCAAAATATGTATGTACATACCTATATAAAAAGTATGAACACTGCAGTTATTAGTTTAGACTTTTGTTGTGGTATGTGTGCACGAATTAGGCTATATGTATATATTATAATTAATTCGAATTGATACGTATCGCGGCGAGGCGCTCGTCAATTGGTACAAAACTGCAGACGAGATCGCATAGTTTGCTACTACTTAACAACGAAACCTCATCCAAATTTGTGCTTCTATATAGAGTAAAACTGCAGTGATTTCAGCCTTGTATTTGTTGAGAACATCAGCCAGCTGGATAGTTGTCCTGACCCTCAAGATGCATTAAATTATTTTCGGAGGTCATTATCAATAGGGCATCGTATCCGAGGCATACTCTATCTCTTCACTTGTAAAAAAAAATTTTTTTTTTTAATTCTTAGAAATGATATTGTCCAAATGTAAACTGTTGCGTTCACGGCATTCATTTAGCACTACAATTTCCTATGACGGCTCGGCAGGTATTCTCTGTGAAGGCTGCCATTTCGTGACGGATATTTCCTTTTAATTGTGCCAGGGAAGTCAGTTTGTTGCCGTAAACGATAGATTTGACGTAACCCCACAGGAAAAAGTTCATAGGGGTTAAATCGGGCGTTGGTGGAGGCCAATGTATGTCACCTCTCCTGGAGATCAATTTGCCAGAAAAAATTTCATGAACTCGTGGTAGAGACCTGTTGGACGTGGGTGAAGTTGCTAAAAAATGCGAAACTTGCGAATCGAGAGGTCCGGGTTGTTACGAACAGACCGAGTAACACTGTCTATGTTTTCGAACGTTCTCGAAAACCTTGGACGCCCGAATTTTGATTTTTCCAGCGTTAAACCGGTCTCTTCAAACTTCTCGACCCATTTTCCAATGAGTCGAGGGCTTGGCGCATCATTTAAATGACGAACATGTCGAATATTGCAGAATTTTCTACGCGCTACAGTCGCTGAATTACAACGCACGGTCTGCTCCCAAAAATTCACAAAAGCTAGGCTACCGATACCCCCCGATGTTAAAATGCAATCATATTTCAATGTTCGACCGCTAACTTTTTCTAAAGTTAACAGACGAAGCCATTTCTACTATTTAGAATCGAACACAAAACTTTGGTTTTCTCAACTTTGTCTGCTAACTTTATTGCCATAACTATGGCTTTAGTTCTCAGTTTGCTCAAATAGACATTTTGATGACAATTGCTTAAATCTAAACATTTTTTTTTTTTTTTGGCATTTATTTTGAAGGGCATTAGTTAATACCAAAGTATTAACCTATTTTTTTTTTTAGATATGGATGATGTGTTTTTGTGTGTGCAACATTGTGTGATTAATGCTTTAAGTGCCAAAGAATTTAGTTTGATTGCAACCATAAGCTTAGTGCTGCACTTTGTCTTTTCTGAAAGTGTTGAAAGTAAAGGAAAGCATCGTTATTTTTTGTGTCTGTGCTGGCAAGAATTTGAGGTTGATGTGTTTTGTGGCTAAAATGTTTGAAATGTATTTTAAATTAGAATGCAGCTTAAATATTGAAGCTAAGCAACTGAAATGCAGTCAAATGTAAGCAAAAGTTTTCATGTTATACAGAAGCCTAGCTACAATACATACTTATATTCGATATAATTTGTTCGATTGTCATGACAACACTCAACATAATGAAGTCAAAATATATTAACAAGCGTACAATATGTATATACTAAATAAAGTGTGTGTTTTTTTAGGTGTAGAGCTTTGAAATGCATTAATATACTGATATTACTTATTAGAAAGAAAATTTTATAATATTCGTGTTTAAATTTGATTTTGGGCATATGGACTGGCTCGGATGTGTCGCATTCTAGAAGTCCAATTTTCGACCACTTTTTCAGGGAATTTCGGCAATGGTGCACAAAATGTTGTCTTCCAAGTTGTCAAAATTTGCGGGTTTGTGCGCAAAAATCAATCACTTCACGTAAACCCTGAAAAAATAATCAAAATACATAAAAATTGCAGTCTCCGTAGTCCATTTCGAGAAATAACGCGTTTGCCAAATGTTTGTTTCAGTAAGTCGATTGTTTGATGCCCTGTGTTGCATGTAGCACCGTCTTGTTGGGAAAAACATGTCTTTAATAAACATACCATTCAATTCAGGCACGAAATAATTGCTAATGTGAGGGTAATATTTTCGCCAACCTTTTTTTTAAAGAAGTAAGAACCAATGAACCAAATAGTGATGCTATGCGAATGTAACGGTGCTTCGTGAATCTCTCGTGGATTTTCTTCACTCCAAATGCGGCAATTTTACTAATTGACATATCCATTATAGAATATTGCGATAAATCAGTAATTTGATTTCCAGTTGATTTTCATCCCATTGAACGAACTTATAGCGTAAACCATGGTCAATCGGCTTTAAATCTTGCACCAGCTGGATCTTATAAGTTCGTAGGCTGAGATATCTTTATATAAAATGTTCCATAAAGTGAATGCACACAACTTCAATTGCTGCGCGCGATGTCGCATCGACTCATTTGGGTCCTTCTGAATGCTACACTCATAAAAAAAAACTGTCCAAAATCAAGAAACAGGGGTCTTGAAACCAAGACCATTCGTGAGGATAGTAGGGTAAAGTGTGTTGCGCTCAAAGCAAGAATAATTGGTCTTGATCTAAAACCGCTTAAAACAAGTCAAAAGTTCTTTTTTAGGACCAACAATTAACATTTTAAGATAATAAAATATCGGCTGTACAAATTAGTTCAAACCGTTTTCAGAAAATGCCTTTGGTTGTTGTGAATGTTTCAAAGTAACAGCAGATTTTCGTAGTTTCAGAGAGGTTAGATATCTGTCAATAATATTCAGTTTACATCTTATAAAAAAGGCTTGTTTTTATTGTGTTGAATATGCCAAATTTAGTGTTAATTAAGAAGCATTTGCGTGAGGTTTTGGTTTTCTGATATAATTAGAATTAAAGTGTAGCTGAAACCCATCGAACGCCTTTGAAGTTTATGGTGACAATGCTCCAACTGATAAATCATGTAGGGAGGAGTGGTTTCGACATTTTGAGAATGGTCATTTTCAGCATGGAAGACTAGTTTCGGTCTGGACAGCCAATCAACATTTAAAGACAAAGAATTAGTGATATTATTCGTTGAAGATCTTTGTCGAGAATTGCTTCCAAAATCATTCAGAGTGATTTAACAAGCAGTTTCTGTATGATTAAAATCCATGGGAATGATGCAAAAGTAAGCCAATTGGGTGCCTTTGGATTGAAACCGAGAGACGTTAAAATTCGAATTTTCACTTGCAAGTAGCTAATTCAAAGGCAACAAAAAAAGCGTTCGTTACATTGAATTGTGATAGGGTATGAGAAATCCATATTATACGATAGCCCCAAGATGAAAAAATACTATGCTATACGAGGTCAATCGTTGCCATCGTCCTCAATAATCATAGTTCGAAGCTCATGTTGTGTAGCTGGTGTGAAAAAAAGGGTTTTATGCACTATGAGCTGGTACAGCCTTTCAATTCCAATACGGGCGGTTGGTATAGGCTACAATTTATTCGTTTGCGCCGTGAAATACAAGAAATACTGACAAAAATTGGTTCCTAACTTGTATCGCCTCTAAAGACGAGACAATTTTTCGAGATGGAATTTGCAAATTGCCTGAGAGGGGGGAGGAGTAGTAACCATCAATGGAAAATACTTTGATTAATCTTTTTGTTCTGAAATAAATGCGTTTTTGAGCACAAATGTGGTCTCCCAATAATATAAGATTTTGGTTTCGTAAATCAAGATTTTAGTCTTAAATTAAGAATTTAATATTGTTCTAAGATAATTACCGGGTTCATGTCATTTGTTGGAAAGCTAAGGGTCATTTCCGAAGTAATTTGATGCGTAGAATCAGAATTGGCCCATCACGTCCGGATTTTGAGATATTTGCGGTTATGTACCCGAAAAACAGCGTTTTTTCCACACTTTTGAGGTTATGCACAGGATGCAAAAAATTTGTTGTGGTCTATCTCTCCAGTTACATCATTTAGTACCACTCTTACCCTTTAACTTAGGAGTTCAAGAGATCAATTACGATTTTTTTTTTTTTCGCAAAATTATGGCTATTGGAAGTTACGAAATATGTATATCCTTTCGATGTCATTCGGGTACATAACCTCAAATATCTCAAAATACTGACATGATGGGCCAATTTTGATGCCGGATTCTGATTCTACGCAGCAAATTACTTCGGAAATGACCCTTAGCTTTCCAACAACTAAACCATGTTGACCTGTGTTATGCTTATTTTAAAATTTTTTGGCTCTCTACACTCTAATTTTAAGACAGAAATTTAAAGAATGGAATATCAAATACTTGAAACCAAAAACACACTTGTTTTTAGAATGCAATAGTTTTATCTGGAGTAATTATATCTATGGTACGCACTGTACGACGTCTTTGCGAATGCGTATTATTTTTCAGAGTGGACGTGGTGCGAAAACGATGCTCGCACCACGATTTACGTAATAAATTTGCATAAATTGCAAGCGTTGTTCTGGCGTTAGTTTATTTTATGATAAAAATATCAAGCCAAACTGAGCACAAATGGCAATAGCGTTGCCAGATGTGACCAATTTATAAAAGTATAAGAGCTGTCGGAAGATTGAAGCTCTAAAAACAAAAAACACTTAGTATATAGTGTAGTATATATAAGCTATACAAAAAGACACCCTGTATATACTATTGTATTATAAAATGTCTCTCTATATATATATTGCTGCCATGGTAGTAAGAGTAATAATTTGCTTATAAATTTCTGCGTCTATTATATATTATCATAAATATGAATTTGTCGCTGGAATTTGTCTATTGGTATTACAAAATAAAAAACTATAATAATAATGAAACATATTAATTTTCATTTTTGCAGTACATAATTAACAAGTTTTTGAGTCGTATTAAATAATTTAATTAATTGCTCCACAACGTGGCGTATAATTTATGAGCATTACGTATACGCTTTGTGGTTGTTTTTAAAAGTTTTTATACATAAAGCTTTGTTGCGCAGCATTTTTTCCTAGGCGCTGCTCTATTTTTTCTGTTTCTTTTTTTTTTTTTTTTTTTTGCATGCAGGCACGTTTTGCCATTTCTAATATGCAAACAAGAAAAATCGTATTTAAATTGCTGCAATGCCCTACATAGCAGATGTATTTGTATTTTTATTATTATTTAATGTTGTGTATTGCAATTTATAATTGAAATTTTTTAACAATTGCAATTGAATGCATAAATTAAGTTAAATTTTTTTGTTATTGCACGAGTGACACGCATAGAAAAATATGCAAAAATATGCGTATACAAATTTGTGTTTTGCCAGAAAATTTAATAAAATATTTATATTGTATAATACGTTTTTATTTAGCGATATGCACTAGAGTAATAACATTTACACATACACACACACACGCACACACACTTAAGCAAATTTTTATACTCAAACACTAGTTGCTAAGCTACACAGACCAAAAAAAATCCTCTACACATAAACTGAAACAAAATTGAATATATAAGTACAAGTTTATATGGAAAAGGGTCTTTCAACAAGCCTGTGTATCAAGTTTAAAATAAAATTTAACCATAATTAGATGTTGAAGTAAGTGTCTATAGTTATAATGTGTTCTACATAAAATTGCCCTTCCCAAAAAAAAAGTACATATGAAATTTCTTAAATTTAACGTTAACTTTGAAGCTTGTACTGTACATTAATATACTTTGAACTATATATTGTCATCTGATTTGAAGCAATGTAAGATATTTTAGAGGAGATTGCTAATAGTAGAAATAAAGAAGTTTCCATGTCATAAACTAAAAGTGTATGGGAGCTATACTAAATACAGCCACTTGAGCTGGCGCGAACAACCATTAGCTGCGCAGAGCTCTCACCATAGAACAGTTCGGGGCTTAAATTCAGTAATTCTTAGCAAATAAACTGTGGCGAGTTTCAGTCTAACAAACGATAAATTGATACATATAAAATAAGTTAGAACGCTGCAGTCAAGTGTGCTCCTTGTATGCTAGGCTATATACTGTAGTTGTTTACGATCTGAACTTATTTGTGCTATTTTATTAAGATTGACATAAGATATACCAAATTTTGCGTTTTTAGCTATAGAATCAAACAAATGTTCATTAAAATTCAAAAATGGGTGTTAAGTTTGTATAGGAGCTACTACCCCTTATAGTTGGCTATGCATGTTAATCTAATCTGAAGATGGCATATCTATCGCTTACAGTCAAGATCTCGATGTTCAAACAAACGCACACAAAAAAATGTGTCCAAATATTCAAACTGTCATAAATCAGCACGCTATTTTTTAAGCACGTTATTTACGATTATGATGTCAAACCTTCCGTAACCAAAAACCCAAAGTTATGAACAAACTTTTGAAAACTTCATTTAATCTGTGTAAAAGTCAATATTTAGCAGTTTTAAAAATTGCCCATTATGATACTAAATATATTCAGATTTTACGCTTCTGGAAATTAAATTTTATACTCGGCAAGCTCAAAAAATAGTACTGTGTAATTATTACTCAATATGAATATTCATTATGTGTATAGAGAAGATATTGTAGAATTACCTTTCCCAAAATCTAGCCACCATACTGAATGCGCCATTTTAATTTTGAAAATCTGCATTCACTATTGTACTCAGCAATCACAAAAACTCTTAAATACCGAGTTTCAAGTAGATTAAATGACTTTTTCCTAGGTGTTACCCTCATTTTGTATCCGCCATTTTGTTTTCAGAAAATTTGACATCAGATTCGTAGTCAGCGCTCTTAAAAACCAAACCCCCCTGTCTACTAAATCCTTTCGATTCAATAATTTTTGATGAAACAAAGCAGTCATTAGCAGTTTTTTAAATTCTTGACATCAGTTACTTAATCAGCGACTTCAATAAGATATAATTCACTACATACGAGGTATATCCAGAAAATAAGTGTACTGAGGCTCTCACGGCCGGAGGAATTGTATTTTCGTCATGTTGGCAGTACTGCAGTGTAGACTGACTTCTCCTAGTACTTTGAAATCTGTCGACGCGACAACACGTTTCGTGAACAATGTCAATCCAGTCTCCCGCCAAGTGCGAAATACACGGCGTCATCCGTTATCTCGTTTGGAAGGGAAAACCTCCGTTTGAGATTTATAATGAAGTGAAAACTGCATATGGTGATAAAGCTATGAATCGTACGAGTGTGTATAAGTGGTGTCGCGCGTTTAAAAACGGTCGTACGTCTGTGCATGATGTTCAGAGGAGCGGAATACCTTCAATTGTGACTGACGAAGTTGTGGAAAAAATCGAAAATACGCTCCGTGACGATCGCAGATTTACTGTGGATGAACTATCTGCGATGTTTCCGCATATCTCCAGATCTCTACTACACGAAACAATCACAGAAACCCTCGAATATCGGAAACTGTCCGCGAGGTGGGTCCCAAGGTGTTGGCGGGAAACTACCTCGAGGAAGGCATCAAAAAATTGATACCCCGCTTCACCACCTGCATAGAGAGGAATGGTGACACTGTCGAAAAATAGCTTACATTATGTACTAAATTATCACGTCATTTTTTTGTTTAAATAAAAAATTTTAAAACCTACAAAAATTCAGTACACTTACTTTCTGGATATGCCTCGTAGAAAATATATAACTCATTTTTAGGCAGCTTTTTATACCATTCACACATAGTGTGAAATGGTATTATCAGTTTTCTGAAAGTTTGTATTACATTAAGGGGGGCATCGTTGACCCCATAAAGTATATGTATTCTTGATCAGCTCGACGATCTAGCCATGTTCGTCTGTCTGTCTGGATGATGATGCGCATTTTTTGGGCATCAATTTTTATGCTACCCAGTTTAAAATTGGCACATATACTTCTTTTTATTGCAGTTTAATAGAGTATCAGGATTTACCTGCCACGCTCTCTTTTTGGGGTAGCCCCCATACAAAAACACCCTCCACATATGACTTTCTATATGAAAAGCTTTTTTTTTTGTTGTGAATATCAACATAATAATTAATATGATAGCTTCTAGCGGACGGACGTTTCACATATACATTAATGGATGGGACTCGCCCACTTATTGGGGTAGCTCCCATACAAACCCACTGCCCACTTTTGTGTTTTTGTATAAAAAACTTCTTTATTAAAGTCAATAATAGGTTGAAATGCGATGAGGTGAGTTTTCAGCTGATAGCCGCTTAACATAAATAGACTAATGAGCGTATCCTGCTTACTTTTTGGGGGCTACCCATATAAATCCATATTAGCTTGAAATTCGATTTGGTAGATTTCATTGGGCAACCGCTTCATATACATATAGAAATGGGCGTTTCCCGCCCACTTTTGGAGGTACTCCCATACAAACCCACAGCTCACTTTTATGCATTTCTATAAAAACGGCAACATCAATTTAAAATCCGATATGGTGACATAGATGGTCGCTTCATACACATTTACTAGTGGGTGTGTAGCGCCTACTATTTGGGGTAACCCCTATTTGAACACCCTCGTTTATTTTTTACAATACGACTTAAAATTTTAATGTTCGTGTGAATGGTATTATTTGGATCACTGTGAGAACGTCAGTCGGACATGTCTACATGTTATTTGTATAAAACTTAATATGCACTGCAGTCAAATGTGCTTGACTGCGAAATACCCTGTTCCCAGTCTTCAATTTAACTATAAATTTCTAAAGAGATGTAATAGATGTAAAATGTATTCGAAAATAAACGGTAAGATGAGTATGGGGCTACATCTTTTAGTAGGTTTGGTACTAACATTTTAGATACCAGCTCTTAGAAATGCCTAAATATTCAAGATTGGTGGACCTGTCAATAGTCTCCAAGATATCGACCACAAGCTTAATATATTCTCTTACATTGTTGGGTACAAGGCTATTGAATAAAGCTAAAAGAAAATAAAAAATTGGATCCAAAATTGCGAAATCCGGAGTACTAATCGAAGCATAATTACAAGGCCACTTTTTGGGATATCTGACAATTCAGTTTTCCGATCGAAGTAAGTTATTTCTGTTGCATAGCTATAAACAGAAATTATATACATAGATTAGATTATTGAGATACAATGAAGTCTCCACATCTTCCATGCTTAAATATTGACTATAAATCCTAACAAAAAAAATAATAATAAAAACAAAGCAAATCTATTTCTATTTCAAATTTGACGCATCATGTCAGTTGAGAGATCCTTTTTATATACTGATACACAAAAGTTTTCTAATATTATTTTTAAATTTCTTTAATTTTTATTTTCTGCGGCGCCGCAACTAATTAATTCAGTTTTTATTTAATCAAAGCAAACAAATAAATCTACACAAATAACAGCTGAAGTATGAAGCCCCTTCTATTTTTTTTTTTTATCAACTTATCTAAACCTACTTTCCGCTTTTCGCCTTTTTCACTCTTCAAATCCTTTAACAAAAACTGCCTCTTAACAAGCAGCAATACAAATTTTCTTTATTTTCCTTCACTTTTCTTTTTAACTTTATATTTATTCAAATAAAAAACAAACAAAAAAAAAAGGAAAAATATGGACAATTTTCTTTTATGTTGTGGCGCTTTTCAGATTTTCTTTTACTTTAACTTAGCAAAAGTAAAACAAACGCAACAAAAAAAAAATAAGATTGTAAATGTAAAAATAAAATAACGTTGTTACTTTATTTGTTTTTTTTTTCGTTTTTCGTTTTTTAGACAGTTTGATTTTGTTTTTTTGTTTTTGTTTTAATTAGCCAACAATCATAAGAGCGCTTAATCAAAATATACTAATGAACTTCTTTTTCTGTGCCTTTTCTATCCCTTAACCTCAAAATGTTCCCAAACAAAACCAAAAACCTCATTCATCCAATCTCCTTCCTCCACCCAATATCAATCAACTCCGAAATAGGCGCCTCGCTGATGAAGACGATGAATTGTCCGAAGTACAACCGGATGCGGTGCCGCCGGAAGTGCGAGAATGGCTTGCATCGACCTTTACCCGTCAAATGGCCACAACGCGCCGCAAAACGGATGAAAAACCCAAATTTCGCTCGGTTGCACATGCCATACGTGCTGGCATCTTTGTGGATCGCATCTACAGGCGGGTCTCGAGTTCGGCGTTGATGCAATTTCCGCCCGATATTGTTAAGATGCTCAAGGTAAAAATAGATCATATTTATTATACTTTTACTTTACTGTGTTTTTTTGTAAAAAATTCTATACCAAAATAGTTCACGACACATTTCCATCAAATAAAATGTTTACAGTTAATTTTGTACTAAAAGCAACTTTTAAAATCCATTAAATACCTTTCATAGACATAGGGATTTTGTTGAAGGAAAAGCTGTGAAAAGTTTACATTATCAAAACCAAAACAAATTAACAAAATAGTTTCATAACTTTGGTTTATCAATATGAACTTTCGAAAGGTACGAAGTTAAGCTTACAAACTGAGTGTTATTCTGAAGGCCAATGGCTAGACTCGTCTTGTAGTGCAGATCATGAAAATATATAAACTATATGGGGTATCCGATGCTTCATTTGAAGCGTTGCAAATATTGTGATTAAATTATCATACTATTTAAACTCGGTGTGAAGACTATAAAACACATAGATAAACTGACTCGATTAGTTTCGTCGAACTGATCAACAATAAATTGCATTTATGGGGTAGAAGCTTCTAGATTGAACACAGTTAGCATTTTAGTTAATAACACGGTGTGACAGTCAAAAAACTTCTGGAATGCAAATTTTTCGTGCACATAAAAATTTTGAAATAACGGTATATAACCGTTTTTTTGAGGTTGATACGTCTTAAACTATACATCCTACAATAGTTTTCAATACGTCGTTGGAAAGAGAAAAGTAACACCTTTCCAACGGTGTATTACATTGCAATCTCGGGTAAGGAGCGAAATGTAAATATATATTGATTTTTTCAGTTTTTTGCGACTTTACCGTACTTTGAACGAAAATGAATAAGTCAAATTGGTATAAAACTATTTACTTTTGCCGATAAAACCGATCGCCGCAAGTGGTAGCCACCATGTGATGAGCACGTATGAGAGTGATGCTGATGAATATGAATATGAGGACCCAGAACAGTTCCTTCCATCAGGATCCAAATCTGTAGAACGACATATCATCTCAAAAAAGGATTTCGATGATCTAGTTCGGGACTTGAAGTTGTCGTGCCGACAATGAGAAATGCTTGGTTCACGATTTTATCAGTGGAATCTGTAGAAAGTGAATTCTTATCAACATATTGCGAAAATTTCGTTATCGGAAAATATTTAATAACTTTGCTAATTATTGAATGATTTTGGAAAATAGACACACGTTTTACTCGTGAAAACGTGTTATTTTTAAATAATAAAACATAATTAATAGGTTTTTAATAAAATAGTGTTCAAAAACATCACCAAAGTCAAAAAATTGTAAAAAAAAAACAAAACAAAAATTGGTTTACCTAGCAAATATAGGAATGGAAACGTGTTAAGTCAAGTAAGGCGCGTTTAAAAAGCTAAGTTTCTTCTTTCCAAAACCGGTAGGAAAATGGAAATCAGTGGATATTTTACGAAGCTATGGGCGTATAAGTGAGTGCATGTGATATAAAACGGTTTTTTACCGTTATTTCAAAATTTCGATGTGCACGAAAATCCATTTAAGTATACCTACTACCTACGCTATGTCCCATCCAAGAAGTTTTGTTTTGATTATTTTTGGTCACAGTGTGTAATTTTCCGTAGACTGAATATATCTTAGCTCTGAGAATTTTAACAAGAGAACTTAGAACAGTACATTTAGGTCAATTACAATAGATAACATTTCTGTATGCATGTTGAAAAATGTTTAAAATTTTTCAGAAAGTTATAAAAATCGAGTTTAAAAAATTGGCTTGTTCCTGTAAAAGCACGAAAAACGTTGAAAATTAAACAAATAATTTAAAATGTCTGAATTTCAAAATGTAATAACATTTTTTCATGGATTATTACATTGAACGCAAAATTAACCATTAACAAAAACAAGGGTGTTCAACCTTTAGTTGTCATAAATTGTTCAATCTACAAATAACATGCACACATTTCACAATACTAGTAGTGTAGCAATACCGTTTTGGACCAACTTTTTCTCGGGCCCAAATATGTATTCTATAGACAAATATGTATTCTATAATTATACAGAAGGTCAATTCATATATTGACAAGCAAGAAAACAAAAAATAGAAACATGGTTCTGAGAGTCCCTAAGGACAAAGTGAGGACTCCCACACAAATGTCTAACAATACACATTCAACAAACAAACAACCAAAAAAAAAACCCAAAATTAAAGACCCCTCTAAAGTAGAACGGACCGAAAAGTATAGAATATTGACTTTGAGTTATTCATTTAAAAATATATCGATAAAAAAATACCAAAATTATTAATTGCTCTAACACTTTCACAGAACATTGATGACTGGACCTTTGATATTTTCGCGCTCACCGAAGCTGCTAGTGGCCAGCCCGTCAAATATGTCGGCTATGAGCTGCTCAATCGCTACGGACTCATACACAAATTCAAGATAGCGCCCGGCGTATTGGATACTTTTTTGCATCGCGTCGAGGAGGGATATTGTCGCTATCGCAATCCGTATCACAATAATCTGCACGCCTCCGATGTAACACAGACGGTGCATCACATTATCTGCCAGACCGGTCTGATGAATTGGCTAACCGATTTGGAGATATTCGCATCGCTTTTTGCCTCGCTCATACATGATTTCGAGCATACGGGCACCACAAATAACTTTCACGTTATGTCCGGCTCGGATACGGCGCTGTTGTACAATGATCGTGCTGTGCTCGAGAATCATCATGTCAGTGCTGCATTTCGGCTGCTCAAAGATGACGATTGTAATATATTGTCACATTTTTCACGTGAAGAATATCGTGAATTTCGTACGCTCGTCATCGATATGGTGCTATCGACCGATATGTCACAGCATTTTCAACAAATGAAAAATATGCGCAATTTATTGACGCTACAGGATCAGACAATTGATAAATCGAAAGCGTTGTCGGTGGTGTTGCACTGCAGCGATATCTCACATCCGGCGAAGCAATTCTTTGTGCATCATCGCTGGACTATGCTGCTGCTGGAGGAGTTCTTTAGGCAGGGTGATCTCGAGAAAGAGCTCGGTTTGCCATTTAGTCCGTTGTGTGATCGCAAGAATACGCTGGTTGCCGAATCGCAGATCGGTTTTATCGATTTCATTGTCGAACCGAGCATGTCGCTGATGTCAGATATGCTGGAACATGTGCTCGCACCGATTGCGCCGATATTAAAGCCAAAACCGGCGCCACTGCAGGAGGAGAATGAGACAAGCGGTACTGCTGCTACTGGTGGTGGTGGTGCTGGTGGTGGTGCTGGTGCTGGTGCTGGTACTGGCGCTAGTGTTGCTGGTGGTGTTCCTACTACCACTGCTACAGGTGGCAATGCACAGCCTTCGCGACAATCAACAGTACGCGAACCAGCCGATGCTATAGCGCGCAAAAGTGTTGGTGGCAAATTTACTATACCAAAGCCATGGTTGCCGTGTCTGCAGGAGAACAAAAAAATTTGGAAGGAGCAAGCGATTAAGGGTAAGCTAAATATTTAATTAACAAACTAAAGGCTTGCGTGTTTAGATTGTATGTACTTTCGTCGTCTTTGTGGTTGTTTTTGACAATTATCGAAAGTGGCTTCGAGTACTTTGACAGTTTATGAAAATTTAATTAGTCTCTGCGCTTGTAGCTGTAAAAATTTACATTAATTAAAAGTCAATGGCGCTTTGATCTTTGCGTTGCTTTTTAATTGTAACAACATAAATTTATCTTACGCTTGGCTTATAGCCAAATATGGTTTGCAGCGGTAGTTTTATTAGAGATGCGCAAAATTCGTGCGTGAAATATGCTTTTAAATAAAATTATGTATTTACATATTTATCTTTTAAAGAATTGGCAAATATTCTTCTTCTTAGAACTATTGGAACGCCGTCACAAAAACGCTAATCAACAAGCGCGTTCGAGTTTGCCGCATAATCTTAATCTTAATAAATACAATAGAAATCCAAATTAACTTTGAATATAAACGACGATGCAAGCCCAATGAAGATTCAAGAAATTTATTTAATATTATACCAACTGTAAATTTCAAATTTATATACTTTTTCAAAAAATTATCGTTTTGTTTTTATACTCTTTACATATATAGCGTGAACAGTATTATAACTTTGTCTCTCGCCTTTAATGCTTTACAAACTTCGTGACAAACTAGCCGTGACTGTCTGTCTGTACATCTCTCCGCTGTATATATGTGAGAATCAAAATTAGACTCTTAGTTTTTATACCCTTTACTAATTAGATAAAATATATTAAGTTTTGTCCAAACAGACGGAAGAATGCATGGTAGACCCCATGGAATTCTTGATCAGCATCGGATGCTGAGGCGATATAGCCATCTCCGTCTGTCTGTTTAAACAGACAGACGGAGATGGCTATAAACTTAAAGTTTTGAAATTTCGACTCTAATCTCCTAATCCATATTCAACTAAAGTAATCACTATGAGAGTAGCCCACATAAAAACCTGCCCTAACTTTTGAGGTTTTGAAGGACATTTTTTTTTGTTCTTGTTGTTAATTAAGCTACAAACACAAAAACACATAGGCTCAGATCGGAGCACTATGAAATATAGCCTCCATACGAATGTATGGTTCAAATAAAGAGCATTACCATTATACGTAGTATCTCGAAGCAGAGCACACTCGACTGCAGCTTTGTTTCTTGTTATAATATCGAACTGAAATCGAGTTTGGAGGCTATCTAAGTCCTTATGCTTACATATGTTACAATGACCATTCCACATTCGTACACACCGCTCTTTTTTCGGTTTTTTTTTCTATGAAAAAACTTTTTTATTACAGTCGTCGATATCAGCATAAAATACAATATGGGGTTTTTTTTTTTTTTTGTGGACGGAGATTTCATATACAACAGATATGCTGGGCCATTTCATTTATTCTTTAAGGGATAACCTCCATTCAAACCCACCACCCACTTTTCGAAGCATGCATGAAAAACCTCTCACTTTTAGGGGTAGTCGCCATACAAACCCATCGCGGTTTTTGTATGAAAAAGTTTTTTTTTTTTTT
Organism: Leucophenga montana; assembly: GCA_035044765.1. Taxonomy (NCBI): domain Eukaryota; kingdom Metazoa; phylum Arthropoda; class Insecta; order Diptera; family Drosophilidae; genus Leucophenga; species Leucophenga montana. The sequence goes on along the minus strand of JAWNNQ010001780.1, from coordinate 388,180 downwards.
TTTTTTAACAAAAACGTGGTGGTTTCTTATGGACGATAGCTTTACATATGTATACATCAATGGGCAAGTCCCACTTTTACGGTTAGCACACATACAAACCAAACGCTCACTTTGCGAATTTTCTTTGGTAATTTTTTTATGAGAATCAATATCAGCTTTAAATTTGATATGGACACTTCTTATGTACAGAAGCTTCATATAGTTATTACTGGGTCTATGCTGTCCACCTTTAGAAATAGTTCGAATAGAGAAAAATTTATAGAATTTAAGTAAAATTTTCTTTTTCTTCGAGCTAAACAGCTTAAAAATGGAATGAAGGCTTCAAATTATTAATGTACCGTTAAAAAAGTTAAACGCTTGTGAAGAGTATTGAAGCTTCGGTTCTACCGAAGTTAACGTTTTCTTCTGTTTTATATTTATTATGTACTAATAATATTTCTATCACAATTTAACAGATGCCGAACAACGTGCTCTAACCGCACAACAAGAGGAACTAGAGCAGCAGTCTGAGAATGCTGGCGAAACTATAAAAGCGGAACCAGAAACGGAAAATGAGACTGCTAAGACCGAAGAAGTTGCTACGTAGAAAGATTCTAGCGATTCTATGTATAACTAAAACTAAAATTTAATAAAATAAAGAACATAATTAGCTCATGACACACCACCACCACCACACAAAAAGTTTATGTATAAGTCCAAATATTTAAGCATTATAATGTATAAAATTAATATACAAATGAAATTTGTTGTATGTATTTAAATTGCATAAAAAACGCATATATATATATATATATATATATATATATATATATATATATATATATATATATATATATATATATATATATATATATATATTATATATATATATATATATATATATATATATTTAAATTTATTGAATAAACTAAATATGTATTAAAAAAAAAACAATTAAATTACATAAAATACTTAATAATTTAATATTAAATTTAAGCTCATTAGCTGCAGTGAATTTAGTGATTGAGATTTAAATTAAATATTAAATGTATACATACATTAAAAATAAAAACAAAATTAAATCAAGTCAAATATGAAAACACCATTACTATAAACGCTTTAAAGCTACATACATACATACAAGCATATAATTGTATATATAAATAATTAATGAATTAATTATGCTTAAATAGAAATTGTAAAAATCAATATATAGTATTGTAATATCGAACAAGACAAATTGAAATTTGTATTGTGCAATTTTGGCAATAATAAAAGCATAAAAATGTGCAAACATTTGTTGTAACATTGAGCAAAAATAAAAAACGTAAACAAAAAATTCATACTTAAAGTAATTATTTAAGAAATGTTAGTAGCTATATAATATACATATTATATTATGATATATATTTATGCATATTGTTAAGTTTTCATTGCATTTATGTCAAAAACAATTTTAATGTTAAATAATCAAGAAAAACAAAATATAGAAAACAACTGTTGAATTTATATTGATTGTTAGTAATTTATAATTAGTTGCTTAATTTTATGCTAATGTGTTTATATGGATTTTCTTTAATTTTAAAATAAAGCAAAAAAAAAATGATTTGAAAAAATTTTTATTTCAAAATTTGTTTTTGTATATAATTTACATTTTTAGCAACACTGTAACACTGCAACGCTGCACATTGAGTTTACTGTTGTGCGCTGCTCAAACTGTGCATTTACAGTTATACATATATTGCAGCTTAAACTTTGCACTTACACTTATACATATGCTGTAGCTCAAACTTTACAGTTACAGTTGGACGCAGCTCAAACTGTAGAACAGTTTTATTTTGAAATTATAGTTTATTTTTCTTACTTTATTTTTTTTTTAGCTTTAGCCTTTAAACGCACGCACTGCATGCGTCTAGTTTCCGAAATGTATATGCCTCATTAGGTTTTAAGTACCTTAAAAAGAATTACCTGAACCTATAGCACACAAAATGTAATACATATATACAGAACTATTGTAAATAAACGTTTATATACTTACTTTTTATGTACAACTAAAAGCGCTCTATACGCTATTCTCTATAACTTTCCCTTTCTCTCTCTATCTCTCTATCTCTCTCTATATATACACTATAGTAACTATTTAAACACAATACACACTTAGATAAACTATGTAATAAAATAGTATATGTATGTAATCTAATATATGTAAAAGTATTTAAGACAAAGATTTATTTTTATACGCGTAACACTCTCTTTAGTTATATATACTATTCAGTTGAGTATTTAATTTGAAAGTCATTTGTGTTTTTGTTACTCTCAAGTCGAAGCCGTGTATTCGCATAAACGAGAACAGAAAATGTTTTATTAAAAAAGAACAACACAAAAAAAAACAACAAAAAAAACGTTTTTCAAAATGTCTGATATCGGGACCATTTACCTTTTAAGATTTACCATTGCACTTTACAAACGTGTAGAACAAGCAATTCTAAATAAATTCATATTTTTCCATTCAAAAATTTCGAAATTTCGCGGGACGAAATAAAATATCAATAGTTCTTTTTAAAATATGTATTCTCTTGTGTACATTCAAAATATTCAAGTTCTAGTAAAATGGCGCAAAAATTGAACATTTGAATTGAGTAGAGTGCAATGGTAAATTTGCTTAGCTGTAAGGTACCAAATTATCAGCTGAAATTGGGATCATAGCTTTATTAAGGTAGTAAATAATATATAGATTGAACAACAACAACAACAAAATAAATATATAGAAATATAAATATAAATAAACTTAATTATAAAATCAAAGTATCTATACTTAAATAATGTATATGATATAATATATTAGTTTAAGCCTACTTACAAATACACTTCTTTCGATTATAATACAATATACAACTGAAAAAAATAGTCATGCACTTGAATATAGAACAAATAGAATTTGCCAACATATTTTTCGCAGTGTAGTAAATAATTCTTAGCGTTTTTCCGTTACAAAAAAAAAGTTTTATTCACATTGCCTACAAAACTGTTTTGAAATTAATTTCTTTAAATACATAATTAAATGCATAATTACAAACAACAACATAAATAAGTAGCATACAAAGTAAAACTTAATTTGCATATCCTTACTTCGCTCAAAAAGTAGCAAAAAGAAAAAGAAAAAAAAATGGTGTAGTAGAAATTATAAATTGTTACTATAGGGTCTTTCAATAAATGCAAGTCAACATTAAAATATTATAAAAAGTTGGCTAAAGTGTCACTCCAACGAAATTATAATTTAATTTCAATATTGATAAATGCACAATTGGAAGAGCCCAACAAAAACAAAAAATAATAATAATAATAATTTTAAATAAATAAGGAAATATATATGTAGCAAAATTATGTAGAACTACTTAGGGTCAGTTTCACAGATCTCGGGTTACAGATCTAGCGTAACTTAACTTTAACTCTGACCCGCTGGTCACCAGTAGTCTGCGTTTCACAGTGAAAAGTTAAACTTGGTTAAAATTTTTTGCTATATAGTCCGCTAACATTTTCTTATTTGGCATGTTACTCTGCCAATTTAGCTGACAGACCAAAACAATAATACGAAAATGTATTCCTGTGGTTAACTCACTAAATTTGTCGGGCTACAGACACGTACAACTTTTGCAAAATTTGAAACATCTACAACATTTTTCAAGTTATTACTGCAAAGAACTATTTTTGGTGCACTTTACTAAATTGTCATCTAATAACTCAGTAGATTTTTAGCTGATTTTAGACTTTCAAGGGTTTTGGAACGAAGAAGTAACCCCGAATTTGGTGTTGAAATGAAATTAAATTTCTATGAAATAAACTGAAATTCTTACTTTTAATTAACATTTTTTATAATTTGTGGTCCATTCAATGCAAATTTTTGTTCTCATAAAATGGGTTTTTAAGTCATTAAAATCGATTAAAATTGACGAACTTATTAAATTATTCCAAACGAAATAACTTGTTTGTAATTGTAATAAAAAATGCTTTATTGAACTCTTACGATTATAAATCGCGTCGTCAGTGTGCCTCTTAAGTGGCAAACACAAATCATTCACACTTTTCATTAATGAGTTTACCGAGTCCTAAATTAGTTTTGATAGACATTCTGAAGCGCATTTACTCATAGGCATTGAGGAATTCATCCACCAAAAGTTGTGACACAAAAAACTAAAACTAAGCCATGTCATCTATTATCACACACTTTTTTAGAATTTAATAATAAGTTATTATGTAAAAGAAAAAAAATATATACTATACATGTACACCATGTTATGTTACACTGAAAAAATAAGGTAACAATATTCTTTACTTTACATTTGTTCAGTATGCCAGACCAAAAATAAAAAGTCACCAGTTTTTTACAATATTTGTTTAGAATAACCTGGAACTTCGTTAAATTTAATTCGATTTTGATGTCTTGAAGCCAATTTTCGTAAAAATTTAACATTCTTCCTGAATATTAAGTAAAACAAATTTATGCTAAACAAAATTTTCCATTGAATGGATCTGAAAGTGTAAAAAGTATTAATTAAAAGTAATTGTAGCAGATTAGGTCATGAGAAAATATATTAAATGTATGAAAATATATGAAATTCGTTAAAAATTGAACGAAATTTGAACTTTCATTAGCAGTAACTTAAACATCGAAACGAGTTAGATGTGCCATTTTTAATCATCTATCTACCAATATATCTCAAAATCCGTAATTTTTGTATAAGAAGTATAAGCAATAGTTTTTATATTTTTAAAGTTCGAAATGGTATACATACTAATATAATTAAGGGAAATAACTGCGAATGAATTTATTAGAAGAAACGAATGTTGAAATCAAGCGGTCTCAAATGTTAGGCCGCACGCTCACGATCTAACGACCTCTCAATTGACTTATGATACAAATGTACAATTTATCCAATATCAATATTATTAATTGGAACCACCTTTTGACGTGATAACGTCTATTAAATCGGTTGGTTGGTTTAGCGCAGAAGCATGACTCATTTCTGACCTTCCGTTTACCGTTACGACACGACACTAAACAAACGAAAAGCAAAAGGCGGAACATGTAATCGTACACATATGAATACATGTGACGATTGTGTCGCTCCGCCTGAACAAGCAAGCGATAGACAGACCAGCGTGCATTGACTTGTTGAAAGCTATAGTTATGAGTGTGTGTGCGTTTGCGAATTAGTGTTATCTAGCGACGGTGGGGTGCGGTATGTACATGGTAGAATGTATGAATAATAACATTGTAAGTTTATAATAAAGTTTGTTTCTAAAAAAATACATATACAAAGTAAACAAAGCACGCACACCATAGATCAAGGAACAAGGTAATAACAGTTACTTTTGCATTTGAGTACCAAAAAACAACAAATGAAACAAATGATGCAATTTTTCATCAATGTTTTCTTATGACGTTATCACGTAAAATTATCGTCCGCAAACCGACTTTACAGACAACCATTTTTTTCTATGTAGTTGACCAATTTCAAAACGATTATAATTTAAAAATAATTGCTTTAATTTAAACATGTTCGATAAAATAATACACAAAGTGTTTTTTTATGGGTGGTAGTATACCTTCTAGAGTGCTCACTTGAGTTGCTTCTTGTTATAAAAACTATCCGTACATACTTTCAAACCCATATTTCAAAGGCGGACCGTAACGCGCACACAGACGGACATGGCTATATCGACTCGTCTTAGCACGCTGTTTTCGAATATATATGCATACCTATACTTTATAGGATATCCGATGCTTGCTTTAAGCCGTTGTCAACATTGTAACTAAATTATAAAACTATTCGCTGGTCGGTGGGTCCCCTTTGCCACGGCACTGGCTGGTTAAACACGAGCATACAGTTTGATGTAAATGGTGACTGTGAAACTAAAAACTCTGCTGATCAAATATTAACTCTAAATTTATTCTGACTGTGAAACTGGCCCTTCGAATGCTTTTGCAAAACAGAAAAGATCCAAAAGTGTTAAATAAAAAAAAATAAAAAAAAAACCGAAGTTTTTCTTCTTATATGATGTAGTTTATCAATAAAAAATAATACAGCTCAGCTAAGTAGTTCTACATTTAAAATTCTATGTACTAATTTAACAAATATAGTTTTAATCAAATATGCTAAACGACAATTAAAACAAAAATAGTTAAAATTAAGTAACTACAATACAATATTTGAGAAGAAAGCAATCATTTGTGTATGTTAAAAAATATTAGAGATTAGTCGAAAGAAAGAAAAATATAAAGTTTAATTATAAAAATAAAATTATCGCCGACATTTGTGTATAAAAAAAGAAATTTGAATGCTAATGTTAATTTGCGCAAATATAGTATTTAAAAAAAAAACAAAAAAAATATAATAATATAAATATATATTACTAAACTAATATTTAAACATAAGAACAAAATAATTAATAATGGAAATTGTTAATAATTGCATACATAGTATAATAATACCTACATACAAGTATATAGCAATTTATTCTTCAAGCATTTTTTGCACACTTGAAATACTGTAAATAAATATAAGTACATACCTACAAGTAAATAAATATACCTATTTCTCTCATTTTATTTCAAAATATAATAACTATATTAAGTACAATACTATTGAATAATATTCTTGACATGTTTAATTTAAACTAAATAAATAACTTAAAAATAAATAATAATGAAAAAGAAATACATAAAGCAAAAAAAAAAGAAAAAATATATATATATAAAAATAAATCTCAATATATAACAGAACTATGATATGTACTAAAAACTCTTTATTATGGAAACATACTTTAATAGAATTTGTGAAATAATAACAACAACAATAACATAACTATGTAAATTAATAAAATATTATTAAACTAAAAAAAAAACAAAAAAAAAGTTTCTGGATTTATAACTATATTTTTATAAGTTAATCTTACAAAAATAACGGCATTATTTTCTTTTAAAATGGTCCTAAATACAATTAAACTTCCAAATTGAGTTGCAGTAGCGTTTAGTTTAAAATTGATATAAAATTTTTCGTCCATGACTCTTAATGTGTATCTCCATAACTCGAACAGAAGAATTGACAAGTACATTGTTAAGTCGAATTGTTTGGGAAAATCTCAGATTAAGAAGAACATTGCATATATATATATATAGCCTGTTTTCACTGAAACTAACAAAAAGAAGGAAGAACGCTGCAGCCGAGTGTGCACGACTTCGAAATACCTCGTATCTTGTCTAAAGCTTTTTATTTGAACCATATATTTGTATGAAGCTGACCCTTACAGTGATCTGATCTGGGCCTTTATTGAATATTTTATTAGAATTAACGTAAGATACGTCAAAATTGGAATTTCAACGTAAACAACAATAAACAAGAAAAAACGTTAACTTCGGTTGAACCGAAACTCTAATATCATTCACACGAAATGTTAAATAGTATTGTAAAACATAAAAGGGGGGTTTAAATAAGGGGCTAGATGTGTAAGATGCCGCCATATCGAATTTAAAGTTGGTATTGACGTTTTTCATACAAATGCATAAAAGTGTGCTGTGAGTTTATATGGGACTAGGGGGACTAAGTGGGCGGGGCACGCCCATTTGTATAAGTATATGAAGCAGTTGTCCACTAAAATCCACCAAATCAAATTTCAAGGTAATATTGATTTCAATGAAGAATTTTTTCATAAAAAACACAAAATTGTACGATGGGTTTGTATGGGGGCTACCCCAAAAAGTAGGCGGACCACACCCATTAGGCTATGTATGTTAAGCGGCTGACCATCAAAAGGCACCACATTGCATTTCAACCTTATATTGACTTTAATAGAGAAGTTTTTAATACAAAAAATCAAAAGTGGGCAGTATTATTAAAAAACTTTTTGTTTTTTGTTAACTAGTGTTATTCGATTTATTATCCTGCTTGCACTTACCGCATTCAGTTAAATTTGCACACAACAATAAAAGCATACTCAATATTGATATGTGCAAAGGAAATAGCAATAGTATTTTAACTTAGTTTAACGGTTTAACCAAGTTGGCGCCAAAACTACAATTTTTATTACTGTTAATTCGCACTCGTTAAGTTTTATTGGTATTTTTTGGCACTTAGAAGTCACGTACGCATTCAACTCAAATAATTATTTCACGACTAAACTGCTTGAAGATAAGTTCGTTTAAATGCGCTGTCAGTAACAGTAATAATTGTGCTTAAAATGTAATTTAAAAAAATAAAAAATATATGTATTTTACGTGTGTGCAAAGTACAACCGCATGAAAGGGAAAAGCAACTTTTGCAAGGCAAAAGGCACCGGCCGGCAAAAAGTGCATTTACAGAAAAAAAAAAAATGTATGTATGTATATATGTACAACATTTTAATATCATCGTGCCGGCGCAAGATGTCTAATAATAATGCGAAGATAACTGACCTTGGGAGATGCAACAGAGCATACGTGCGATATATCTACATATGTATGTATAACCTAAAAAGCTGCACAGCAACTTCATTTTCTAAGCAAGCTTGAAAAGTGAGGTTGAGCGCAAATAGACGCTGTGACTTCTATAATCAAAAATGGCCGCCACCGCATTAAGGTCAAATAAAACTAGAGGACGCACCTAACCTCAAACCTCTTTTGCTAATACCACAAGATTGAGTTACTGATAATAGAAAGGCTTCCATTTTGTCACCTTCTACCTAACACATAATTATGCAAGGCAAAACCACGTGATACGAACGGCGAAGGATTTGACAAACGCAAAAAATAATTAATGATTTAATGACTACTGCAAACGGTAATCCAGTCTCAACAGTTTGTAACTAAAATCAAGACAGATGCTATTCGAACCGTGATGTAATAAATAAATAACTTAAAAAAAGAACAAAACTAAGGGTAAATATCATAAATAAGCATATACAACTATTATAAACACCTTTTTACTTAAATTGCTCATTTTCACTTAAATTCTTCCTCAGCAGCAATTTGAAAGGTGCACCAAAATGCCATCGTTGTACTGCAACCGGCTTTGATATCAACAAGCCCATGACTGTGGTTAGACTGAGTACAAAGACTCTACGCTAGGTGATGATTTCTCCACAATTTGATACAGATGGCAAACTATTAAAATATCCAGGTGTGCCTTATCAGCGTTGGGGACATACAGCCGTATATTACAATGGTAAAGTCTACGTATGGAGTGGGCATAATAAAGAAAATGTTTGCTATATTTTATACGATCCAAGAATAGAAATCTGCGCGCACACGCCTGTCACGGGTGCGCGCATAGCATTCGTCTTGCGTTTTTAACAATTATGTATATACATACATAAGTATTTTGTGATTTTGGTGGAATGACAAAGGACATACATACATACACTGTTTAAATTTCAATATTATGGAATGGTGCAAATTCGAACAGTTGGACAGGCTCCAGCCGTTGGAGTTCCGCATTCGGGCGGACTTACAGCCGAACAGTTCGTTGCAGCTAGAACACATACATATTTGAAAAATTGGAAAAAATAATTTTTTTACATAACCGTTAAAAAAAAACGAGAGCACTGGGGTGTACCAAAGTATAAATACAGTTAGTAATGAACTTATGACCTTTGAATTGTTATTCTTTGCAATTATCGTACAGATACCGGAGTTATACAATCGCGGTAATACTATTCGAACGGCTCTATATATATACATATATATTAAAGGAATATTTATGGTTCAGACCTAGTGACTTTTAATCTATCTTGACCTTTAGACAAATGTGTGGGATAGTATACCTATATCAGACAATATTCTATTGATTAAGATCGGACATTCGATGGTCGTCTTTAATGAGCTGACATTTATTTTTGGTAACAATGGCAGCATGCTTACACCATTAAAGGATATATACACTTTTGATCCGAAATATAATATATGGTCACATATTAAACCCAATGGTACACCTCCGTTGTCAAGATAGCCGCATTTCGGCATTATAACGGAAACGTTTTTTGTACATATTCGGGGGCTTCAATACGCTTTCGTTAGCAATAATCAATGCTGTTCACCTGCTAGACTTGGAGCCAAGTCTGAAACAATTTCCCATTTAAGTCATTGTCAACCAACAGCTTGACATCACTTGCTTGCCTGATGCCGTACTGGCGGATTTGCGTGTATAGACAAAGCCGAGCAGTTCATTGCATCTACAACACCTTTATATTTGACTAATTTAATTTTTTTATTACTTCATTTAAAGTTCATAATGTTATTGTAGAGTTCTACAATAGCATTATGGGCTTTGCATGAAATAATCAAAACATTCAAAGTTTTTAAGTACATATGTTGCTGTCTAAGACGGAATAAAGTTGTCAGCTTTGCCACTGCCCGCAAGTACGTTAGTAAGGCGTCCTGCAGGCATCTGTTGTCAAGCTGATGGTTGATTATGGCTTGCATGGTCAATGTTTTCAACTTGGCTTCAAGTCTAGCACGTGCGTAGCACTGGTTTTTAATATCGAAACCTCCTTGAATCTACCGATTATGTAAAGCGAAGTATCCTTTATAATTCCGTAATGCAGCTTTCTTCGTAATGAAAGTGTACCATGGGGTTTAATATGTATCCAAATAGGATTTTGCGGATCAAATGCGTATATATATATAATGACTTAAACATGCTGCCATTTTTACCAAAAATATATATCAGATCATTAAAGGCGAACATCGAATGTCCGATTTTATTCAATGGAATATTGTCTGATATCCGTATATTATTTCACACATTTTTCGTTAAGTCAAGATGGATTATTCGTCATTTTTTCTGAACCTTAAAATGTTCCTTCAATGTATACTGCTTTCGAATATGATTACTGTCGAATGTATTACTTCGGTGTTTGTACGAGAAGTTCAAAGGAAAGCAATACAAAGATCATAATTTACATACTACAATTTTGACTAATTTCCTTACAAGTGTCAAGAGTTGCTATTTAATAGTTTCTGATAAAAAGAGTAACTCTGCGGCGGGGTACGACATATTTTTCAGTAGAACTTATTTCTCCTGGATCAATTACCTTTTATTATTTATTTGTTGCATATTGTAAAACTTTTAAGTATACTAGCCTCTCACAACATATGATTATAATTACAAAGAAAATATTGTATTTAAAAAAATAATATATTAATAGAATTAATATAAATGTACAAATGTCCAACTGTCAATTATATGTATATAAGTTTAAGTTAATTTGACGAAAAAAAGAGGAAAGTTATAGAAAAGTAACATAAAATTATTATTTAATTAATTATTTTAATTAAAATCCATATTATGTGTGTATCGGAATCATTTTTATTTTTTGAAATGTTGTTTAAATTAATATAATAATAAAAAAATTATAATAAAAAATAAATGAAATAAACTGTAATATAAAAAATTTGTATGGTACATTGCTTTTGGCTAGATATATAATTCATTACAATCAAGTTTAAAACTAAATTTAAATATTAAATGCTCAATCTCGGAATGAAATAAAAACAAGAAATGTGAACCGAAGCTCTAATACCATTCGCACGAAATTTCAAATAGTCTTGTAAAACAGAAACATGGCGGGTTTATATAGAGGCAACCCCAAAAAGGTGGCGGGACGCGCCCATTAGTATATGTATGTGAAGCGAAAACCATATTGAACTTTAGGCTGATACTGGCTTAAATGAAAAACGTTTCCATACAACAGCACAAAAGTTGTCGGTGGGTTTATAAGACAACATAATAATATCATTTCAGACTATATGTGAATGGTATAAAAAACAAAAAAAAAATTCTATTGTTCTTTTGTTACATTTATACGAGATCCATTTCACCTTGTACAACCCATCAGCTTATGGACTTTACAAATATTTGGTGATTATGCTTGCAAAACTGAATTCGAATACAATTTAAAAAACGCTATAGAATTTTAAAATAGAACTAACAACCAGGGTGCACAGTGAGCAAATGCATTTTTACTAATATCATTTCCATCATCGCCCGACGCGATTAGTAAATTATGAAAGGAAAATCAAAGGAACCATTCAAACAAACCATACTTAAGAGATTCAGAGAAACTTTATAAACAGACTAACATAAGTTAAGCCTTAGTATAATATTATGACTGTGCTCAAAAAGCATCGCGCTTCAGCCTCTTGAATAAACCTATTCCCGCCTTTTACCTAACAGATAACGCATATGTTATTATGAAAGGAAAAACCAACGTCACACGTTTGTCGAAGCATTTGTCAAATACTAAGAATATATAAATAAGCATCATAAACGATTTGCTCGAAAGATATGTATACTTTATTGACTGAAAATAGTATTTAAACCAGAACATTTTCGAAACAAAATCAGTACTACTTCAAGACTTGTGCATTGCGTATCGTTTGTGCGAATACTGAATATACCATATACAACAGTGAGGCTGATTATACTTGAAAAAATTCTGATATATTTGTATCGTTGACTGAAACTGAGATAATAACTGCTTATAAGTGATCCAAGTAATCCATTGTTGAATATCGAACAATTTGAAAACAGGTAATTATTATTACTAAGCAATATCTTCAAGAATTTTAGCGACATTTTTATATAATTAAATTGTTTTCTTTACTTCATACTCAACAGCAACGTTAAAATGTTTTGGAAAGTGAATTTAGAAGGATCACCAAAATGCACCTATTATTCTGCGGTAGCCGTAGAGAATGACGTTAATATCTATGCGTTCGGATTCTATACTGGCAACATTAACATCAACACGCCCATGACTGTGGCTCAGCTGAATACTAAGACTATGCGCTGGACAATGATGCCGCCGCAACGTGATACCAATGGCGAAAATCTGAAATATCCGGATGTGCCTTTTGTTCGTTGGGGACACATAGCTGTATGTTACAAGGGCAAAATCTACATATGGGGAGGATATCAACGTGAACTTTTTTGCAATAAACTATTTTGCTTCGACCCTAAAAAATCGACCTGGACACGACCTACTGTCGCGGGTGCTATTCCTGTGGCCCGCGGTGGGCATTCGGCATGCGTTGTCAACAATTGTATGTACATATTTGGTGACTTTGGTGAATTAAGAAATGACGTCTACTGTTTAAATTTCGATAATATGGAATGGAGTCAAATTCAAACAACTGGACAGGCTCCAATCGCTAAAGTTAATCATTCGATAGTAGCTTTTCACGACCGCATCTATGTTTTAAAAGAATATTTCAAGGACCAAAATGAGAGTCGATTCGAGTATCTGGATCTTAAAACCAATTTGTGGCATCGCCTGTCTATATCAGACGAGATACCATTGGATAAGATCGGTCATTCTATGTTCGTCTCTAATGAATTGATACATATATTTGGTAACAATGGCGCCTTGTTTAAGCCATTAGACGATTTGTACACATATGATCCGGTAAATAATGTATGGAATAATATTAAACCTAATGGTAATCCTCCATTGCCAAGAAAGGATCATTGCTACATAGTAAAGGATACGTCGCTGTATGTATTTGGTGGCTTCAAGGCGTCCCCGATGTACCAGACCAACCCTACTCACGTGCTTGACTTGAAACCGAGCCTGAAAACATTGGCTATGCAAGTTATTATCGACAAAGAGCTTGACACCAACTGTCTACCGAATACTTTACAGGCGGACATAAATTCAGTGACACAGCCGAATAATTATTTACTTCCAAGATAACATCCAAATTTCAAGAAAGACAATACATAATAAATATGCTACTAATATTATAAACGGGAAATTTGTACGGCTGTGTGGATGTTTGTACAACAATAAAAAGAAAAATTGGTGTAGCAACGCACGTCGTGTTCTCTAGTAATAAAATAAATTGCAAAATGTTTTGTATGGTAGCTATACCTTCTATAAAATGTCTTTTATAATCAAATTTAAAAATAAATTTAAGTTATGAAATAAAAAAATATAAAAAAAAAACAAAGTTCCTATTTGATCGTATATTAACTCGACATGACAATTTTGTATTTGGTGACTATACTAAAAAAAAAAAAAACTAATTACTGAATACTGAATACAATTTAAAAGGCGTTATAGAATTAAAAATGGGATCGAAACCCAGGGACCGTAATGGATATGACACGATGAAGGCCAAAGTAATGGTTCGGCTTCGATGAGAATTATCAAGACAAGAGTGCATCGATAAACTAACTTTCACTGTTGGCGATGAAACCCCATTCTTTGCCACTGTGGAAAGCTGTCTTACGCTTAATGACAAATTTTGTGAAGGTTGTCCATAAACGGTTGTTGTGCCAGAAACAATCTATCCTGTGACAAACACTACAATGTGAGCTCTCACATATCGATTTACGCAAATTTTTGTTTTTGAGCACTAAAAACATTGAATTGATGGGTTATCCGCCTTACAGTCCTGACTTGGCACTCAAAGACTTTTTTTCGTACCTGCACATAAAAAAATACAAAATAAATCAGAGGCCAACGATTTTCGACGTCTTAAGTAGCTGCTGAAACCTTTCAACTGCACGTTTTGGAGGTACCTACTTTTGAGTGGCAACAGTCCTATGATTCAATGATAAATTACTTTAAAAACTAGAATTTTTTAAAGTGGTGATTTTGATCTGGAAGACAAGTTACAACCTGAACAGCGAAAAAAGTTGGAAAATTAAAAATTGTAGTCATTGCTCGTTAAAGATCTAGAATGCTTTAAGAATTAATTGAGTTATTGCGAGTTGATTTGTCAGTAGTCAGCATACGCTCAAAAACCATGGGAAGATGTCAAACCCAAAAACACATGGCTCTAGCCGACAATATTAATGGATCTCTCTGTATTTGGTGGGATCAGCTGTATGTAGTCCACTATAAGCTAATCAAACCCAAATTGATGCGTTTCTGCATAGTATTGAAGAAAAAACTGCCGCACTTCTAGACACAATAAAGATTTTTCACGATAATTTTCGGCCCATGCTGCAAAACCGTTTAGAACCATAAGAAGCTGTCATTTTAAATTTCACCATAGGTATTGGGTGCTATAAAAACGATTTGGAGGTGATTTGTACGGGGGCTATCTTAAAAAGTAATGGGATCACACACATTTATATATATGTTAAGAGTCCCTTCATAAGAAGCCACCAAATCAATTTTTAAAGTTATAATGACAGCAACAAACAAATGTTCATAGAAAAAGTCGAAAATGGAATTGTATTTTGTGTGGTGACTACCCTAAAAAGTGGGCGTAGCATGTCAATTTTGATACTCTATTAAACTGCAATAAAATGAAGTCTATGTACCAATTTACAACCGATTTTCTTAAAAATTGTTTCTAAAAATGCGCAACAACACCCACACGGACAGATGGACGGACATGGCTAGATCGACTCGTCTCGTCGAGCTGATCAAGAATATATATACTTTATGGGATCTAACGATGCCCCATTTAAAACAAACTGATAAAACTATTCAAACTCTGTGTGAATAGTATAATAAAATTGTTTCGTAATAAAATTGATATCAGAAGTTTTGTGAGTTGCGTTGAAATAAATACATATGTATGTAAATAAAACTCACCATTGTATTGCAGTATTGGCAATCGGGTACAATATGCACGTATTCGCAACAGTGCAGCTGACCATCATTTCTTATACACAGTTACAGTCACATTTTTTTTAGATGTCTACACTGCTTTCCCACTTCTTTTCACACTTTAACACTTTTTTTTTTAATTAAAACGTTTCATTAAAAAAAAAAAATAAAAAAAAAATTGCTTAAAAGCAGTCTACCATTTTTTCACTTAGCGGCGTCACAGCTTTACACGCAGATTTCAATATGAAAAAAAAATTGCCGCACTTATATTTCACTGCAATAGGATGCTTAATTTAATGCTTAATACATTTCACTAATTATTTTCACATAAATTTTCATTTAAATAATCAAATTTATTTAATTATGCACGCACAAATTTGATCCACAACTACGCAGCACAAAGAAATCATACGAAATGATGAATGAATTATTGTAAAGATCTGCAATGGTAAAGAGAGCAAAAGAGTTAATGAGCAAGAGCATAAGATTTAACGGTACTTATCAATTGTTGTTGCAAACGAAAGCAATGCAAATGCAATTCATAATTGATTGAGTTGTTCTACTTGAACGTGGGTAGATTGAAAAGTTAGTTATTTTATATATAGTTTCTATATAACAAAATCTATATAACTTTTTCTAATTAATTTTAATTTAATTAATTTAAAATTACTTCCAGTACTTCCATTAATTTAGTAAAAATTGCAAACAACATTAAATTAGTTTCCAAGCTACTTAAATTCCCGAATAGTATCCGTACTAGTTTATTAATTTCAAGCCGAACTTTTAAATTGCGAGAACACTGATTTAATTTGACAGCAGAAAGTAATTAAATCAATAATTATACTCAACACACTTCTGTAAATTTTATTATAAATTAGACACAATGTTTGCAACGCCTTTAAGGAAACATCGGACACCCCATAAAGTATAATGTCCGTATTCAACATTAGAAGACGATCTAACTATGTCCGTCCGTCTGTGCGCTTCTGTTAGTTCTGTTCTTCCCTCAATATTTACACAGGTCTACAAATACCGGGATCATGTCAGTTGTTCGAAAGCTGAGGGTCATTTCCTAAATAATTTGCTGCGTAGAATCCGAATCCGGGGTCAGAATTGGCCAATCACTTCAGGATTTTGAGACATTTGAGATTATGTACCCAAAAAACTGCATTCTTCCTACTTTTGAGGTTATGTACAGGGTGCAAAAAATGTTTGTGGTCTGTCTCTCTAACAACATCATTTAGTACCACTCTTACCCTTTAATTTAAGAGTTCAAGAGATCAATTACGATTTTTTTCGCAAAGTTATGGCTATTCGAAGTTACGAAATATATCCCTTCGACGTCATTCGGATTCTACTCACCAAATTACTTAGGAAATGACCCTTAGCTTTCCAACTACTAAACCATATGTACTTGTGTTATTTATGCAATATTCAGTTTAAAAATCATTATGAAGAAAACATGATAGAGTATGTTACAAATACTTCTCTGATACAAATACACCAAACGATGTATTTTTGTTCTGGACATTGGAGCTTTATCCAATATTTATAATTGTTAAAATTAAAAAATTAAACAATAATAGTTATTCTTGATTTTTTTTTTAAATTCAAATAAAAAAATCGTTATCGCTCAATTTTGCCACACAGTGGAGTAGATGACGGAGATGTGCTAATCGCGACATATGCCAAAGACACTGCGGTACTCACAAAAAGCAGCGGCATTATCCAGGCCACGAGTGCACTTCAACAGTACTTGGACGCATTCAAGGAATGGGCTGAGAAGTTGAAGAACTTGTACATCAATGCCGACAAATGTGCAAACGTGACATTTACAAATCGGAAACGCGACTGCCCTGGTGAATCACTTAATGGAAGAGTGCTAAATCACCAGCCGGCATACAAATATCTTGGTGTAATCCTGGACAGAAGACTAACCTTCAGCAGACATGTCACGTCGCTGCAGCAATCATTTAGCTCCTTCTATGGCATCCAGGTGTATGGAAATACAGCCAAAACGCAGTTGAAAAAACCGCTGAGGAATACCACTTGGGCTCCTTGGTCCATGAGAACCAAGGATATCGAACGCGATCTCAAGGTGCCTAAAATTGGAGATAGAATCCCGGAGGTTGCCAAAAATTACAATGAGAGGCTGGAATCTCATCCAAAAAGCCTAACTAGGCGACTAGGTATCGCAGCCCTAAGAACTGCCAGCCCCCGTACTAGAACGAGAAGAAGACTCAAATGCCACCACCCCTCAAGACCTGCTTTTTTTGCCTTTTTTTACCCTATAGAGGTAGGATGAGACGATATTCTGCAGCCATATTATGGTATAATCAATTAAAAGCTGGGTGTGCAATGAACAATCGGAGATAGTCGCAATCATATGGCCCCAGTAATAGTAAAAAAGATGCTTACAGAAAGTAACAGGGTATGAAAATTGTAACGGGAATATTGGATTTCAAGTACTCCTCAAGGCTATTGCACAAGTGATTACATTACAGTATTGGTGGAGACTACTGGCTTATGCTTTGGGGATATCCAGGATACGGTTTTGGATATATTATAGTGCCAACTATTAATGATTGAAGCGCTGATTCATAAAACCCGTTGGATGTGTTTCACAATTTTTTTTTTTTTTTCTAATGATTATTCGTGTGAGATGTGTCAACGACAACTCGTCATGACTATTTCAATAAAATGCAATGAGTTGTTGGAAGAGTTCTGTTGTAATGATACCTTCTAGAGATGAATGGCCAGAAAAGATTTGAGAATATCAGAAAGAAACATTTTTTTTTCTTCTATTAAAAGAAGTCCAGATGCTAGCGGAAATGAGGGCCCACGTGTAATTTAGATTGAATGAAAGAGTCACAAATTTTTTTCAAACTTATTGATTAACACATTTTTTTACTATTCACACAGAGTATGGATAGTATTACCAGTTTTTCTGAAAGTTTGTAACGAATTAAAGAAGGCATTGTAGACCCCATAAAGTGTATATATTCTTGATCAGCTCGACGAAACGAGTCAATGTACGTCTGTCGGTCCGTCTGTATGTTGTTGCGCATTCTTTGCGGACTAATTTTTTTGGTATCCAGTTGAAAATTTACACATACACTTCTTTTTATTAAGATTGACCCACCACGCCCACTTTTGACTTTTTGTATGAAAATCTTTTTTATTGTAGTCTATATCAACTTAATAATTGATATGGTAGCTTCTAGTGGACGGACGCTTCACATATTAATGCATGGGACCCGCCCACTTTTTTGGGTATCCCCCATACAAACACACTGCCCAGTATGCATTTCTATGAAAAACATCAATATCAACTTGAAATTCGATATGTTGGCATCTTATAGTTAGTCGCATCATACACATCTATAAGTGGGCGTGAACTGCTAACTTTTTGGGGTAGTCCCTATTTAAACCCCCCCACGTTTATGTTTTACAATACGATTTAAAATTTCATGTGAATAGTATCAGTGCTTCAGTTCAAAACGAAGTTAAGGCTTTTCTTGTTAATATGAAACGAATTTAGTTTAGGAATAAAACACACAGAAATCATTACAGTATGGTGTGTTCAAAGTATGTTCAAAGTTGAGTGATTTTTATATTTTGAAGTGAAACTTCTTTTGGGACGGTGTGAATTGGATTTTATGAAGTGAAAAAGAGACAACTATAAATGTATTTTAGCTGCGAGAGAAAGAGATAAAATGCGTTTCTATATAGTTTCCCTATCCTTCGTCTCCTCTTTGTGATATGGTTCGTGCGTACCAACTACTCTATCGTCATATACGGACCCGTACGCGAGAGAGAGAGAGAGAGAGGGAGAAAGGGAGGAAGATAGAGAAGACGACGACTTTCCAAATAACGTACAAACTAACGGCACACAACACAGCAAATAGGCAACGGGAAGGGAGTGAGGCGTGGTTCAACAAACGAAAGAAGGGGTCGCTTTGCTTCTTACTGTTGCCTTTGGTTTTTTTGTTTTTTTTTAGTTTTGGTGTTCTGTGCAACAACAACAACAACACGAGGTTGCTCAATAATTTTTTGAGATTTAAAATAAAAAATATATTTGTATTCTATGACTAGGAATATAAAAATCAGTAAATTATTTTTACAATTTGATTTTTTAAAATAATCGTTACGTCCCTGGTTTCTATTTGCACTCAAAGGCATTTGCACTCAAAGCCAAAATTAAGTTTATTGGTATTTTTTGGCACATTGCAGTCACGTACGCATTCAACTCAAATAATTTTCACACTGTTCAATTGCTTGAAGATGTTTTAATTTAAATGCGCAGATAAAACTAAAGAATAGTGCTGAAAATGTAATAATAAAATAAAACAAATATATGCATTTTGCGTGTGTGCAAGCACAACCACACGATGACAAAATGCAACTTGTGCAAGGTAAAATAAAAGTGTCCACAGAGGCACCGGCCGGTGGAGACTGCATTTGCAGAATAAAAATATGCATACATATGTATGAATGTATGTACTATGTATGGAGAAAATTTTAATATATGGCGTGCCGGCGCAAGATGTCTAATAAGAATGTGAAGATAACTGTGAAGAAACCGAAAAAGCTTACAGCAACTTCGTTCTCTAAGGAAGCTTGAAAAGTGGAGTTTAGTGCAAATAGACGCTGTGACTTCTATAATCAAAAATGGCCGCCACCGCATTAAGATCAAATAAAACTAGAGCAAGCACCTAACCTCAAACTACTCTCTTACTAATATATGAAGATTGAGTTAATGATAAAAAGAAAGGCTTCCCTGTTGTTGCCTTCCAACTAACACATAAGTTCAACACCTATGTACATATTATGCAAGACGAAATCACGTGATACACACGGCGAATGATTTGACAAACAAAGAAAATGATTGATTTAATGACTACTGCAAATGGAAATCCAGTCTCAAAATTTTGTAACTAAAATCAATTCAACATCGAGACAGATGCTATTCGAATCGTGATATAATAAATAACTATTAAAACAAGAACAATTCGAAAGGTAAATATTACCATTAAGACGTCTATTTAACTATTATAAACACCTTTTTACTTAAATTGCTTTTCTTAATTCTGCCTCAGCAGCAACTGTGAAATGTATTGGACGATCCATTTGAAAGGTGCACCAAAGTGTCTTCGTTGTACTGCTGTTGCCGTAGAGAATGTCGATACTATCTATTCGTTTGGTTTCTATTCCATCGGCCTTGACATCAACAAACCCATGGCTGTGGGTAGGCTGAATACGAAGTCTCTACGCAGGTTGATAATTCCTCCACAATTGGGTACCGATGGCAAATTACTAAAATATCCGGATGTGACTTATCAGCGTTGGGGACACACAGCCGTATATTTCAATGGTAAAATCTACGTATGGGGTGGGCATAATAAAGAACATTTTTAAAATGGAGATTTAAAGCCAAGTCTGAGAACATTGGCCATGCTAGTCGTTATCAAGAATCAGCTGAACACCAGCTTCCTGCCGGATGTATTACGGGCGGAATTACATGCAGTGAAACAGCCGAACAATTCATTACAACTAGGACACCTGCATCTTTTACAAATTTGATTGTTTTCATTATTTCATTGAAATCTCGAAAAATTATTGTATTATTTGGCATGCTGTATTATGTGGCTGGTTGTCTCAAATTGTTTCAAAAAATTTAAATGTACAACAATATTTTCAGAACTATAACCAAAACAAAACGGTAGCTGTGGGGTGAACAACAAAATGTAAATACTCTTCACACTTATAATGAATTTATGAACTTCGTATTGTTATAGTTTGCAATTATCATTATGATAACAAAGGCGTATTTAAGGATCAGAACTACTGATGTTTTACTAATATTTACCTATTGAAAATTTTTTGGGCAGTCTACGTATATTAGACAAGATTCGGTTGAATAAAATCAGTCATTCGATGTTCGTCTACAATGATCTGATATATAGTTTTGGTAACAATGGCAGCATGTTTAAACCAATAGAGGATGTATATACATTTGATCCGAAGAATAATATTTGGTCACATATTAAACCCAATGGTACACCTCCGTTGCCAAGATAGCCGCATTTCGGCATTATAACGGATACATTTTTTGTACATATTCGGGGGCTTCAATACGCTTTCGATAGCAATAATCAATGCTGTTCACCTGCTACACTTGTAGCCAAGTCTGAAACAATTTCCCATTTAAGTCATTGTCAACCAACAGTTTGACAACACTTGCTTGCCTGATGCCGTACTGGTGGATTTGCGTGTATAGACAAAGCCGAGCAGTTCATTGCATCTACAAACACCTTTATATTTGACTAATTTGAATTTTTTTATTATTTAATTTAAAGTTCATAATGTTATTGTAGAGTTCTACAATAGCATTATGGGCTTTGCGTGAAATAATAAAAACATTCAAAGTTTGTAAGTACATATGTTGCTGTCTAAGACGAAATGAAGTTGTCAGCTTTGTCACTGCCCGCAAGTACGTCAGTAAGGCGTCCTGCAGACATCTGTTGTCAAGCTGATGGTTGATTATGACTTGCATGGTCAATGTTTTCAGACTTGGCTTTAAGTCTAGCACGTGCGTAGCACTGGTTTTAATATCGAAATCTCCTTGAATCTACCGATTATGTACAGCGAAGTATCCTTTATAATGCCGCAATGTAGCTATCTGAGCAATGAACGAGTACCGTGGGGTTTAAAATGTGTACAAATATTATTTTGCGGATATGGTGTATATATTTCCTCTATTGGCTTAAACATTCTGCTATTGTTACCAAAATTGTGTATCAAATCCATGAAGACGAACATCGAATGTCGGCTCCTTATCCAATGGTATATTGTCTGATACACGTACATTTTCCAACACATTTTTCGAAAAGTCAAGATAGATCAAACCTTAAGTTCAGAACAACTTTGAAATGTTCCTTTAATGTATACTGCATTCGTGCCGATTGTATTGCTCTGGTGTCAGTACGTAAAGTGCGAAGGATAACAATAGAAACATAATAATTTACATACTACAATTTTGACTATTTTCGTTACAAGTGTGAAGAGTTGCTATTTAATAGTTTCTGAGATTTAATCTTTTTTACTTTGGGACGGGGTACGACATATGTTTCCGTTGAACTTGTTTCAACTGGTTTAATTACTTTTATATGTTTAATTATTATTTATTTGTGGCATATTTTAAGTTTTAAAACTTTTAAGTAGTACACTATTCTCTCACAACATTTGATTATTATTACAAAGTAAATATTGTATTTAAAAACAAGTTTTAAATATTTATTAATTGATGTGTAAATATACAAATGTAAAATTGTCAAATATATGTACATCTATAGGTTTAAGTAAATTTGACAATAAATCTTTGGCCTTTTACAAAACAAAAACAAAAAAATAGGAAAGTTATAGAAAACGAACATAAAATTGTTATTAAATTAATTAATTTTAATTAAAATCCATATTTATGTACGTGGAAAATATTCGAATTATTCTTATTTTTAGAAATATTGTTTAAATTAATATAATAATAAATATATTATAATAAAAACTAAATCATATAAAAGTCTTTGTGTACGGTAGCTACACTTCTCTTCGTCTTCGTCACCTTAATTTTTACATGTAAGTATTTTGCGTATGTCTAGATATGCATATACTTTATTACAATAAAGTTTAAAAATAAGCCATACCCCTTGCTAATGAGGTCAAATACTTGGAGTTGCATTTTGATAAATTCCTTTACTTCAACGACCACATAAATTTGCAAATTTCCAAGACGATGGCTGCCTATCAGATTTACAAAAAAGCATTCAGCTTTAAAATCTTAAATAGCAATGTCAAAGTATTATTATACTAATCAGTCATCAGACCAATAATCATAAATGGTTGCCCAATCTTGTTCTTAATCTCCCTGTCATACATGGAGAGTCTAAGACTATTGGAAAGAAGGATTCTAAGAGCTGCACTTCATTGTACAGAACCCCAGACAGCAACTTCATAAAATACCATTCTAACAACAAACTAGTATACAATTCAGCAAATATTATAAGAATAGATAGCCAAGTTATAAATCTAACCAGAAGGCATATTCTCCGAAGTCTAGTTAGTCACAACAATCTTATTAAAGCTCCATTTTATGAAAGCGATCTCTACTTCGAACGAGCAACTCTTAATGGATTTGTGCCTCCCGAATCATTCCTCCATTTAGATAAAAGAGGTTACATTCAAGTCCCCAATGGCACTCCAATCATATACCACATTTTGAGCAGAGCGAATAAGAAGTTGATACAGTCAAATATATTGACTGTAGAAAACAAGCGATTTGATACCTCGGTATCAAACAGAGATAAAAAAGCTAAAATAGCATCAAGAAAGAATTTCTGGTGGCTTAATAATATTGAAGTTCAGTCTGAATAACCCTGTTTCCCTGTCCTTCTTACCTTTCTCAACCCTTTTTATCTTAAATTTCTTGTTACTATACTTAGTATAGCTACCAATCAGATTTATAATTGCCCGAGAGCTCGATCAAAGACTAGCAAAAGATCAAAACTGAATTGTACTTCTATTTATTAAGTCGACTAACCCAATTATCAAATTGAGAAGTGGTCGATGGGTTTGTATATGTATAAAAATAAATTTAAACATTGGTTACTCAAGCACGGATCGAAATAAAAACAAGAAAAAACCTTAACGACATTTTAAATCGTATTGTAAAACATGAACTAGGGAGGGAAGTGATGGATTTTGTATAGGGCCTACTCCCAAAAACAGGGTGGTACACGCCCATTACTATAAGTGTGTGAAATGACCATCCATAAGAAGCAACCGTATCGCATTTCATGTTGACTTAGCTTCATGAAAAACTTCATAAGAGTGAGTTGCGTGCTTCTATGGAGCGACACATTCTCATTTGTACATGATTTTAAAGCAGCCATTTGCAAGAAACCAAATCGAATTTCAATTTAATATTGACTATAATACAGTAGTTTTTTTTTACAAAAGAGCAAAAGTCACACCCGTTGATGTTCTTTAATGCGTTACAAACTTTCCGACAAACTGATAATACCATTTCACACTATCTCGTTTATAGAAGTGCAAAGTAATTCGACCATTCTCTTGGGAACGACCAAATTACGATTCTTTTGAAAAGGGCCCAAACTGCTCACAAACGTCCGTTAGGACACGCATACTCTGGGCAAGCGACGGAATTTCCGTGGTGGGAAAATTGTGAAAAGGCAACCTATTCCCTTAATTAGGGGTTGGTGCGCTTGGTTTAGTTCCCGTCACCGCAAAACAACATTTACCAGTGAAGACTCAAAGGAAGCCTCGTAGTCAATTCCACATTTATGACGACCCCGCACACCATTTGAGGACCATGATTTTTGCTTATGCACTTGGAATGTCCTTTCACTCCATAAGGCATCAGGTGCAGATTTACAGCTGATTAATGCCCTCGACAAACTCAAGGCTGACATCACGGCAATTCAGGAAATACGATGCATAGAACAGGGCTTCTCAAAAAAAGCATCCTGTGACATTTATTAAAGTTGCCATGCGAGTAAGCACAAATTTGAATCTGGTTTATTGGTTAGTGGGAAACTACGCGGTCTGATCTCTAGTTTCATACCTGTGGATGAGGCCCTGGCCACAATAGCCAGATTTGTGCACACGCCCCGACAGTAGTCGCAGACGATGGGGCCAAAGACGAATTTTACGAGCGTCTCGAACATTACTACAAGCGCTGCCTCAATCCCGATGTAAAAATTTTGCTTGGCGATTTCAACGTCAAAAATAGGAAGGAAGGAAGGAATCTTTGGCCCAAAAGTCGGAATATTTAGCAGTCATAACGCTACCTCCAACAATGGAGATAAGCTAATTGACGCCGCAGGTCGGAACATGGTAATCAGTAGCATCAGATTACCACATCTTAACATACACAAGATTACTTGGCGCAGTAACGATCAAAACACACTTAATCAAATTGATCATGTTGTGATCGACAGAAGGCACTGCACGCATCGTGCGAGTTGGATGTACGAACGATACAGTCTCTATATCGACTCGGACCACTACATTTTGGCAGCCAAGGTACGCAACATGCTAAGCATGGTGCATGCCGCACATCCCAAAACACAACGTCGGAAAGCTGCAATCACAACAGACAACCGATGCCTTTTCAGCCATACTCTTCCGGGACTTCTGTCCGGCTTCTGAAGATATAAGTGAGAAGTGGAGACATATCTACGACTCCATGTATACAGTTGTCTAGGAGGTCATTGGGTACACCAGACCTGTGATGAACTCTTGGTATGACGAGAAGTGTGGCCAAGCTACTGCAGATAAAGACGCCGCTTACAAAAGAACTCAACATTCGGGAGCACCGCGAGCTGTTAGAGAGTGATATCCTGAGAAACGCCTTCTTAGACGAAATAAGGTGTTGAGCTGCTATGAGAGAGAGGAATGTAGCTGGAAACTTTTATCAAAAGGCCAAGCGTCAGACTGAAGGTTTTAAGCCCGAAGTCTCTTTCTGCAAGGATGATAATGAAAGTCTCGTTACAGATCACAGGAATCACTGAGACTATAGAGAAATCACTTCTCTAAAATACTTAGGCGTAATGAAGAGAACAATACCGCCGATAGGAAGCATTTTTAGAACCACAAATTGATCCTCGGTTTATAACGAGGTCGACTCAGTAATTAAAAAGCTGAAGAATAACAAAGCGGTAGGACGAAGAGTTGGTAAGGCAAGATTTAAGTAATAAATAATTTAATTTAAATAAATAAAATAGTAATATTTGCTTATTTGTTTGGCAAACATGACCGTTTTATATTGCTGTTCTGCTTGCACTTACCGCATTCATTTGCATTAGCACACAACAAAAAAGTAAACTCAGCAAGTTGGCGCACCAGTTGCTATTCTGTTTTGCTTTCACTTGCACTCACATACAAATGTTAAGATTCATTGGTATTTTATAGTGTTTAGAAATTTAGTACATTTTTAACTCAAGAAACGTTCACACTGCTCAAGTGCTCGAAGATGTAGTAAATTAAATGAATTAATTTTACGCGTCGAAAAAAACTAATTATTTGTGTTTAAAACACAACAACGCAACATAAAACAATTAAACGCGTTTTGTGTGTGTGTGTGCAACGCACAAAACGATAAAGCAACATTTGCAACTGCAAGGTACAAGAAAGGTGTCGACAAAGACATTCAACGGCGGCGACTTCAGTTGCAGACCAAAAAAAAAAAAAAAAATAAATTTTAATTTAGTCGTCTCGGCACTGTTGTGTTAAAAATGTTGAAACTTAACAATTGAAAAAACCACAAATCGAAGTTTACAATTATTACAAACCGAGTACATTATGCGAGACAAATTGAGTTTGATTGAAAAAACTGAAGAATCGGCAAGTGAAAACTTTTTTTATTTTTTTTTTTTTGCAAGTCGTTAACCCTAATGATTGTCGTGGGTGTATTCGCGCTGAAAGTTATTTATTATATATACATATGTTTAAAAAGACACCGTTTTATGTTGTGCACAGGGAACCAGTTGTTGTTGTTATAATATCGGTGACCCTATTTGTGGATAACGTTGTAGACGATGTTTCGTCTGCAAGCTGAGTCCCGTGTCGTACTAGAATGATTTTCAATGAACTGAATTCAGCATGGATTTGTGCTGGCCGATATCTCTGCGAACACTGATTTTTTAGAGGTGTAGTACTTTCAATTGAAAAGTCGGTTGTTTGACGTGCTTTATGGTATATGGTGCCGTCCTGTTTGAAAAGAGTCTGATTCAGTTGGGTCTTGAAATAATCGCTAATCATAGCTCTGTAGCGACCGCCGTTGACCGTTCCCGGTGGCCTCTCTTTTTTTTTTAAAGATGTAAGAATCAATGATTCTACCGAGACATAAAGCTCACCAGTAATTTTTTTTTTGTTTTTATGTAACTGCCTCGAGAATATATCGTGGATTTTTATTACTGCATTGTGGAAAAAATGAGACTCATCATTAAACAGAATATTCCAATAAAACAGTGAATTGAATTGCACTTGATTTTCATCCCATTGGCCGAACTCACTCCCAAACGATGGTCAATCGGATATAAGTATTAAGGCAACTGCATCTTATAAGGCCGTAAGCTGAGATCTTTAAGTAAATTTTTGATTCAGTTAGATCACGGTTTGATCAAAATATGTCTAGATAAATAAAAAGTACACTGGTTTTGCATATACAGAACACTTGAATTGTAAAATTATTGGAACCCCGTTTTAAGCATTGATCTTCAAATTTATATAGACTTTCTTTCCTATCCTATCACTAGAATAATGTAAACATTGTTTACACAAACATAGACCGCTTAATCTCCTAGGCACGATATAAAGCAGGGGTTCCCAACCTTTTCTTAGTCAGGGACCACTTTTAAATCATTCTTGTTAGCAGGGACCACTATGTAGGTGTAATAAAAATAAACTGTTATAATAAAACTGAAACTTTAATTAAAAACTCAATAGGAACTTACACAAAAAGAAATAATATTTTTAGGATAAACTTCTGTAATTTTGTATTAATGTGATTTCTGAGCTTGCATCATCTTCACGAGTTCGGTTATCCTAGGACTAATATTGTTACTCAAATATACATTTAAAATCATTCGCGGGCCATATTTTGGCTTCTGCGGACCACTGGTTGGGAACCAGTGTTATAATGGGATGGTATGGGGTATATTCATAAAGGTTGCCTGCTTGTGTGTGTACCTTAAGTATACGCTGTGCACTGCATAAGTAACTCATTTATTGTTACGCTTAGTAAGTTGCAATGTAAAATATATTTGATTCTCTATATAGATGAGTCAATTTTTGTCCTATACCAAAAATCCAGAAAAATCGAAAACAAACTTGCGCTGAAAACTACACCAAACTCCATGAAACTTTAAAAATTTGGTTGAACGTTTACTGAAATTGCAAAACACAAAAACGAAAATGGGACCATGGTACTAATACGTTAAATATACTTTCTATGTGGTACCAAGAACGAGTAAATCCGCTATCGAAAAATATAAGTTTTCCATTTTTTGCTCACGAGTTAAAAAATGGAATCACTAAAAAACTTTTACACTTTTTCTATGCAGGCACTAAATAAATCTCTTAAATCTGGTTTTCGGTTCTTTACATTTGGTCAAAAATTACCGAAGATATCAACAAAATAATGCAAAATTTATATTTACTAAAAAAAATTCAAAAATACCAAAACTTCTTAGTTCTTTAAATTTGGTCCATATTAGCGGAGTTATGGACGAAATACTGCAAAAAATGGCAGTTTTACTACCTAAGTATTCAAAATTACTACGACTCTGGAAAAGTTTTAGACACTTTGTGTGACGAAAAATAAGAAATTTATTAAAATTTCAATTCAAACTGGTTTTTAGTTCTTTTTAATTCATCAAAAATTGATGGAGATATAAAGGATTATACAGCGAAATTTATAAAAATTCATTGTTATGAGTTTATTTAGTGGCTATTTTCTCGGAAATGTTTTACATATAAAAAATGTTCGACATTCTTAAAAAAAAAACATTTTTTCGCTATAACGGTGGTAAAAGGGAAAGCTCCACTCCGAAACCTCCCCCATAAATAAACATATATTTCTAAGTTTGTTGATAAATGATGCCTCCTTTAAAATTAGAGTGAAAACTTTTCCTTAGGTTTTAATCTAATTTTGCTCATAATAACTGAACTATTAGGGTTAATGCCTAAGTACGTTTATTCCAAAAAAAGAAAAAAGCAAAAATAGAAAGCCGCTGTGCAATTTATCTTTGTTTACAATAGTCTCTAATTAATGCTACTGTGTGTTTATTTAATGCTACTTTTATTGCATTTTAAGCGTTTTCAATACACTGATTCAGCGATCTCTAGAACAACTTCCCACATTGTTTCTTTCTATCTAACAGAAAGCACAAAAAACGCATCTCGAGTCGACTAAAGAACACTAGGTCTGCCATATAGGCAGCGTAAACTATTAATAATTTTGGCTTACAACAGCTCCACTTATAAAATGATTATTTTTTCGGCAACCTTGAATATTGGAGCAATGTGTTGTTGTTGCTTCGCCGCCATCGCCGTATGACCATATCTATCGGTGGCAATGGTGTTGGCTGTTGTTTACCTAAACTTGAGCGAAATTTGTAGTTTCTGAGCGATAGAAATCAGTCACATGCCGCGCAGCATGTATTTTTCAATTCAATACACTCATTCATTCGTTCATTCAGTCAAATTGTTGGCACCGCCCAAACTGGCATTTTCGTAAGAATTTTTAATTACTTACGCTCAAACTACTAATGAATCAACGTATGCTCAGATTGCCTGAGTGTCTGCCTGCCTGCCTGCCTGCCTAACCGCATAACGATTTACATTTAATTAAATTGAGCTAATCTAGACGCCGGTTGATTGTTCTCAAGTGTATTTATGAAGAGACTAAGGAGCCGCACAGCGTACGCCGTTGTCGATGTGAAATCTTATCTAACGTAAAATAAACCGACGTCATTTATAAGCGAAATAATAAGTGTACAGGGTGCTTTTTTTAAGGGATTTCATTTTCCAAAAGGGATTACTGTCATAAATTGGTCAGATCTGGCAACGCTGCTGTCATTTGTGCTCAATTTGGTTAGTCATATTATCATTAATAGACTAACACCAGAACAGCGCTTGCAAAATTTATTCCGAAAAGCGTTCTTATGTTCGGGAATGTTACCGTATTTTGTCCTCCATTTTACGGTAGACATAATCGACCATCCATACGACATATTTGATAAGCCAAGGATCGCCCCTTTCTATGCCAAATTTCAACATAGCGAATTTGTGTAGTATGAAAACTAAACAATAAATTTTTGAGTTAATTGTATAACAATAGTTTATACATGTCGAAATAAGTTTATGTGAAACAACCAGCAACTTTGGACGACTTAGAGCACAACATTGAGTTGTTGTTGTTGTGGCAGCTTCTTCTTGTGAGCTGATACAGCCACTTGGGCTGAGTTGGACAACCTTTGACTGCACAAATCTTCATGTGCAGATCGGTCCGGGGCGTAAACCCAGTCGTCCTTGGGAACGAACCACATTGAGTTGTGGTTCCCATTGCTTGAAAAGTGGTTGAAAATAGAACTTTCAGAATGGCCCACATCCGGAGGCAACCGCGGCACGCACATGTACGAAATCATATTTAAAATATCTTTCTAATAAGGCCAATTTTCAGTATAAAATTATGTATTCTCAGTATTTTTATGCAATTCAAAGTTCTACATCTCTAAAAAAGCCAACCTTTATGTATTAAGATTATTTGTGAAATGATTTAATTAAGTAAATAATTAATTACAGATTTCTTATGGACTTAAACGTACGGAGCAACAGCGCTAGCGGGACTTGTTTAAAGGTGTAAGGCCAGACCAAGTGGCAGAAAAACAAACAACGTTCTACAAAAGACAAAAAAAAAAACTACGGCAAAAAATATGCATATGGCAGCAGTACGGAGCAGTAGTAGAAGTGTGCCAAAAACATTCAAAAGAATTTGCTGAAATCAAAATAGACGCCAGCGCAAAGTATCACAGTGTAGCAGTAGCAGCAAAGCCTAGAGTAAAGAATAAAAGATACTCGTATCTAAACATCTAAACTCTTAATAACCAATCAACCAATCTAACTAACTAACTAAGGACTAGTCAAGCGCATAAAACAAGTAAAAAACCTAGCAACGGGAATTCATTGCATTTATACTTTATTTTATATATATATAATATAGTTAAGCAATATATAAGACAACAAAAATGGGCAACAAAAATTCATGCTGCGCCTATGCCAGTCCACAATCTGATCGTAAATCGAAAGATATACCGCCCGTTTATGAGGAACGCCATCAGCTGCATCAGCACCATCATCCGCATACGTCGCAACATCAGCTAGGTGAACAACATGGCTCAACGGCAGCCATACATCAGCAACAGTTGCACCATCATCATCACCATCATCAGAGTAATGAGAACTTTGAAAATCAACAGAATCTACAACACATTTCGG
Source organism: Leucophenga montana (assembly GCA_035044765.1). Taxonomy (NCBI): domain Eukaryota; kingdom Metazoa; phylum Arthropoda; class Insecta; order Diptera; family Drosophilidae; genus Leucophenga; species Leucophenga montana. The sequence goes on along the minus strand of JAWNNQ010001780.1, from coordinate 356,524 downwards.
AGCGTGAAGCGCTTGAGGGTGAAGAAGATCCATCGGTTGATCCAACAGCAGCTACAATGTTTCTGGAGCGTTCCAAAGTGGAAAATGGTGGCATAACGCGTAAACGTTCACAGCATCAGATAGCAGCAGCGCAACATGGTAGTACTGCATGTGTGAATGCAAGTAGCGGTGGCATTGGTGGCGGTGGTCTTAAGAAAAGCTCTTCATGTTCAACCATCTATCTCGATGATAGTACTGTATCACAGCCTAATCTCAAAAATACAGTGAAATGCGTTTCACTTGCTATTTACTATCATATTAAGAATCGTCAATCGGATCGTCGTCTGGATATATTCGATGAGAAATTGCATCCGCTGACGCATGATGCAGTACCGGAGGATTATGATACGCATAATCCGGAACATAGGCAAATCTATAAATTTGTGCGCACGCTATTCAATGCAGCGCAACTGACAGCGGAATGTGCAATTATAACGCTAGTGTATCTGGAACGTTTACTGACATATGCCGAATTGGATGTGGCGCCGTGCAATTGGAAACTTATGGTGTTGGGTGCGTATATATATATATATATATATATATATATATATATATATATATATAACAATATAATATCTATACTACTTACTATAAATAACACATATATGTATATATTTAGGTGCCATTTTGCTCGCTTCAAAAGTCTGGGATGATCAGGCTGTCTGGAATGTCGACTACTGCCAGATACTCAAGGACATCACTGTCGAGGATATGAATGAGCTGGAACGTCAATTTCTCGAGCTGTTGCAATTCAACATTAATGTGCCGTCATCTGTCTATGCCAAATATTATTTTGATTTGCGTTCGCTGGCCGAGGCAAATGAGCTTTCATTTCCCACAGAGCCACTGTCCAAGGAACGTGCACAAAAACTTGAGGCCATGTCGCGAGTTATGCAGGACAAGGTCACTGCCGAAGCGCTTAAGAATGGCATTAAAAAATGGTCATCAATGGATAATATCAGCCAAGGCGGGCCCCGGCGTAGTGTAGCCATTTTATCGTGATTTTTATTAGCCTATTGAGTGTGTCTGTAGTTTTAAAGTAGCTACTAAATTAAGTAATGATGATGCAGTTGATGTTAAGTGAGAATGAGCTAAGACAGTAGTAACAACAGTGTGTGTATATCGAACGACTACTATTTTATTTTATAAAAATTTTAATTTCCATTTTTTTTTTTTTATTTTATACGCTTCATGCAGCATACAGAAAATTATTGCAATTATTTTGAAAAACCTTTAAACTGTGTATACACATTGTGTATTGTATATCTTTAATGTTCGTTATCTCAACCGATTTATATCTTTGAGTCTTCCAAGAAAACGGCATTTAAAATTTTGTAAATACGTCTATACGGCGTATTCTGCTTAAATAATTATACAATACCTTAATCATCATCTTGTTGAGATATTATACGGCTGTTAGTATATAGCTAATTCGGAACTACTACTATAAGCAAGTCTAGTCTATCTAGATCTTGAGAGCTACATACGAGTATGTCTGTCGTCAACCGGTGATTCCGGTTTGCTTACACTAATTAAGAAATTTGAGCCTCATCTCAAAAGCTAGTTTCTCATATACTTTATTCTTTGTATTTTGGAACGTAGATTTAAAAAAAATTACCGTATAAGATTTGATGGAATTACAGAACATCAAAGTAAAAAGCAAAACTTACTTTTTCTGTCTCTTTTCAAAGGTCTCTAAAATTCATTTGCTCCATTGAATTTTTCTTTTCACATTATTTTTGGATGAAAGAAAATTCCTTTAAGAAATTTTTTAAATGTAAATATGCCCAAATTGGACAAAAAATGTTGAAGTTAATCGAAAAACCAATGGATAAAGCCAATATCTATGTATATATTTATGATATTAGTTTAGAATACATTTTTTTTTTGCTCAAGCTTCTTCGTTTTTGAATCATAGAATCTTCTCGAATTTGCATCCAGTATTAGACCAGCTATCATGCCCTCCTTCTGCTGGTATAAACGCTCACTTTGTTAATTCCTCTCCGCATATAAATTCGGAAACACTTTTCGTTTCTTTTTAAATATATTCGTATATTCGTGTAACTCATATGTACTATACGGAATTACAGTGAAGAATTAATCATTTTCTGAATTTATTTGGCGGCCGTTCTTATTTCCGTTGTTGCTCAAGAATCCACGTGAAACAGCGTCTTCGGTAATAAGTTGATAAGAAGTGAATTGTTTCAAAAATCCATGTTGTAAACGTGAAGCGAATAGTTAGTTCAGTTTTATCTTTGTAGAAGTTAAGATCTAGGCATAGATCGCTTTGTTCGAGTTGGCTCATACGCTTTGGCTTTGCATGCTCTGTCGCCGCAACGCGTCTAGAAACACAAACCAAGTCTGACTTGTGTTGTGGACTGTTATTATTTTTTTTTATCCACTTTTGGATGCTCTCGTTTTGGAAAATTACAAAAAATGTGTCTATCTTTGATACTGATCTTACGTTCGGTGTAAATGACTATGCTATATTTTCCTTTGTTTAAGCAGAAGTAGCAGTCAAACACATGATCGATCTATCGAATTTCTCCACTCAACTGGCTTATGCACGACAAAAGATTCTTCTGCTTGTCAAAGCTAAATTTAATTGAATCTTGTAAACACGTAGTGCTGAATGAAGTTGCTGTCTACAATTCGTTGCCATATGTGCTTCAAAAGCCTTAGTATCGCATATAAGCAGTCAATGGTTCCATATATAGACTTTTATAAGAACTATATATTTGCCACAAGCAAAATAAAACCCTTCCAACGAGTTGCAACATGCGTCGTGGAAACATAACAATAGTCTACTAAATAAAACTATTGTGAAAATTATCTCTAATCTGGCGTATGAAAGTACATACGTACTCGATTCTGGATGTTACACTTTGTTACGCTAAAACAGTTCGATTCCGTGTGTAATTTGTGCATTTTACGTAAAGCTTGTGCAAAAATATGTATTTTAGACATAATACAGTATCACCTTTTGAAGAAGAATTATTAATGGAGATATGAGATGATATCTCGAAAACGGTACTTAAGAAAAAATCGAAAACAGTATATGAGAAACCAGCTCTTTTTTGCTGTAAACTAGTGTTATAGTTTACTTTAACTTTTGATCTGATAACAAACTTTAACTATTGAAACTGGCTTGTCACGCTTCATACGACTATTCATCGGCAGAAATAGCTGTTATTGAAGAAATAGCATTTTTTGTATGTTCATCAATTCTTTTAAAATGTAGCTCAGTTTTCCGTTTTCCCATTATATCTTGCAGTTAACGTTCCTTATGTGCACAACTTTACAACTCGATCTAAAGTTCACAAAAATATTAGAACCGAAAATAGTTAAGCAATAATTCGTATTTCGAAACTTACAAACATATGCGACATTTATTTAAATTACGTTGGTAATAGTATAAAAACGTCTAAGCAGAGTAACCAAACAAAATATGCCCCGAAATCAAATATGCTTTTATCTAACTTTATCGAAATGTTTTTACCTAAGCATGATTTTCCACATTATATGGCGTGGCAGTGGTTTAAATGATTTTAAATTTTTAAATTTATTCGGGAAAATATTGAAGATAAAACATTAGAGATGCTATGTTCTATACCCAAAGCATCATATTCTCAATTTTTTTCAAAATTATATAACGCGAATTAAACTAAGAATAATTCGGAGTTTATATGACATAACTCTTCTAAATAATCATCGATTATCTCCGCTAAGCTAAGTATGAGAGGGCTTGAGTCAACTGATTGAACCAATGTTTAAATGAGTTTCCGTAAATTCGGTTTGAACAGAACATTTCGTCTTTTCCATCATTCAATTTCGATCTGCTGAACTAATTAATTCTCAATTATCTTTCTTGAATCAATTTGCGTGCAATCAATTTGAGTGCAAACTTATTCAAAAACCGGTTATGCAGCAATACGACAAGAAATATTGGTTACAGATGTTGTTTCATTTTAAGTTTACACTTTAATGAAAACAATCAATAGAAGGATAAGGTGTAAATATTTTTGTTTAGAAACTTAGCCAACTTCGTTTACATTAGGCTGTGTTTCTAATTGAAATCCGTAAGCTATTGAGCTCCAATATATTCTCTTATTTTAGCACGGCAAAAGCGTGGAGGCATTTTCTGAGTATAATTGTCTCAAAATAGAGTTGTCACTTTTGACAGATAAACTTTCCAACAAAAAAAAAAAATTATGTAAATCATTTACGTCAATTTGAACATGTATTGCAACGAATTCGGAAATTTTAGAACTCGTCGCGGCAACGATTTTTCTTAATTTTGCACGCACAACATCTATTTTGTTTTTGAATCAATAATGGATTTTTGTAAACTCTTTCTTGGTAAGCCTTAAATGCGTTTTTGATAATTTTTCGTATCAAGCCATACACAAAGCAATATTTGTGAGTTGACACCTCACACGAAACCGGCATTCGAACTTCTTCAATACAATTCTTGTCTGAAATTTGAGTATAAACTACAACTTGCTGAATCGCCCATATCACACTCAGTCTAATGAAAACCTTATTGGTCTAAAAAGACGCGACCGTTATGATATAGTTTGACACCAACCACTTCAGAGTAGGTATTTAAAACCATCGTTTTTCCAGAAAAATGTGCGAAAATTACTGAAAACAAGTCCATATATGAGATATTCGGTAGTGTAATCGGAAAGGAAGTATCAGAGAAATTGGCATATACAAATTTCATGATTTTTTATCCAGGACAATTTCGCACGAAAAAAGGTTGAGAGTATGCCCATTCATGTAGAAAGTATATGCCATTTGGTTTTGAGAGAGGGGTATGTGTAAAATTTAATATTTTATCAGACTTTCAAACCCTCGCTCATATATCAAAAATCATATTAAGCTAATATGTATAGAGATCGGTGATATAATTAGAAGAGAAGAAGAAATGTTCTTCAATATTTTGAATTTTGAAGTTCATATCATATAAATCCAAAAAACATTTTTAGTGAAGTAACTTCGTATTAAGTTTATTTAGTTTGAGCGCACACATTTTTAATGGTTGCTCTGCTAGGCGCTTTGTAAATTTTCGAAATTGTATGAAGTGTATTATAAAACTTCGGTTATACTGATTTTAATGTATATTTTGTTTTTTTTTTTTCATATTTTGTAATATTTTTTCCATATTTAATATATTTTTTGAATACATTACTTAATTTTTTACTAAAACACGAATTAAATATACGATATAAAAAAAAAAACAAGAAAAAACGTTAACTTCGGTTGAACCGAAGCTCTAATACCATTCACACGAAATTTTAAATAGTATTGTAAAACATAAATAGGGTTTAAATAGGGGCTACCCCAAAAATTGGCTGGAACACGCCCACTAGTAGATGTGAATGAAGCGATGTAATAGAAGTGTAAGATGCCGCCATATCGAATTTCAAGTTGATATTGACGTTTTCCATACAAATGCATAAAAGTGAAGTGTGGTTTTATATGGGAGTACCTCAAAAAGTGGGCGGGACACGCCCATTTGTATATGTATATGTAACGGTTGTCCACTAAAATGCACCAAATCGAATTTCAAACTAATATTAATTTAAATACTTTTTTCATAAAAAACACAAAAATGGGCAGTATAGTTGTATGGGAGCTACCCCAAAAAGTGGGCGGGCCACGCCCTTTAGTCTATGTATGTTAAGCGGCTGTCACTTAAAAGGCAACATATCGCATTTCAACCTAATATTCACTTTCATAAAAAAGTTTTTCTTACAAAAAGTCAAAAGTGGACCATAGGTTTGTATGGGAGCTAACCCAAATAGAGGGCGGGTCCCACCCATTAATGTATATGTCAAGCATCCGTCCACTAAAAGTTACCATATCAATTATTAAGTCGATATTGACTACAATAAAATAGTTTTTCATACAAAAAGTCAAAAGTGGGCGGTGGGTTTGTATGGGGGCTACCCCAAAAAGTGGGCGTGGCAGGTCAATATTGACACTCTATTAAACTGCAATAATTAGAAGTGTGTGTGCAAATTTTCAACAGAATAGCATAAAAACAACAACATACAGACAGACGGACATGGCTAGATCAACTGATCAAGAATATATATACTTTATGGGGTCTACGATGCCTCCTTTAATGCGTTACAAACTTTCAGACAAACTGATAATATTTACCATTTCACACTATGTGTGAATGGTATATAACAAAAAAAAAACTTAAATAATAAAGTTTTTAATAAAACTAAAGAAATAAAACCACAGCGAACACTTTAAGCATAAGAGTACTGATTGATAAAGTTTGTATTTTAAATAGAACAAAGACAACAACAACAACAAAATGTATGAAAATGCCCTGCAAAAGTTTTTGCACACACTCGTTTTGTACTTGAGTCTCGAATTTAGGACCACATATTTTTATTAAACTAAAATTAAAAAAAAAAAAAAAAAAAACCAAAATTAAATACAGACAGAAAAATGAATGGCGAGTGTCACAGAAAACTCGTTTCCCCTTAAAAAACTTCAAATTTCGTATACAAAATTAAGTTTTATGAAGTTAAGAAATTTTGGCGCGAAAGCGTTTTCTGTGGCAACCCAGAAAATAAAAAAAAAAACAACAAATCACTTAAACTTGAAACAAACGAACGAAACTACCGATTTGCAGTCAAGGATTTGGAATTTTAAATATGTATAGTCTCAGTAACATGAGCAACAAAAAGCATTGTAACCAATTGCCAAAAAAAAAAAAAAAAAAATAATATTAAATAAATAAATAACTAATTATTTATAATAGTAATATGAAGCGATATGATGAAACAAATAAAAAGGAAATACATACCGCTTAAAAGCTTAAATATTCAAGTATGTAGTTTTTAATGGCGACAGCATAGTGAATTTTTAATATTCGAACGAAAAAGAATATCCCATTTTTAGCAAAGCAAAAACTATTTTTAGATATGTAGATATGATTCAGTTTCAATCTGAATCATTTGAATCATTCATTTACAGCGCTGTTAAATATTCTTTCTTTCTTTTAATGTTTTGTACGATTTTTAACGAATTTAAATTTAACTCATTTTTCGAACTTGCGTTGTATGTGATGAATTAAATAATTAATTATGCTGCAAATTGTTTTTATTTTATTGAATTAGTTGTAGTTAAAGAAAAAAAAAACACGAAAAACTGCTTCCTTAATTAGTCTAAAGCGAAGTTACTTTAAAATTTTGTTTTTTGTTTTCTTCAATTTTTTCAAGTGTAATTAAACATTTAATTATTTCGTTGTAGCAATTTTTTGTGCATGGAATTTTAAGTCAAATAGTAACAACAATTTTGCATTTTTGCATAAGAATTGAGTATATAGTATATATAAATATATAAAAAGGAACACAAATCAATAAATTATTGTAGTAATACAAAAAAAAAAAACAAAGAAAAAAAAGAAAGGCCTAAGCGAAGCACAGAATTTTAAAGAAAATTTAACCAAAAAGAAAAAATTATCAATTAATAAAAAAAATACAGAAGAAAAAAACACCGCGCAAAAATGTGTTAAAAAAAAAATTAAATATGAAATCCAAGTGGAATATGCGAGAGCAAAGCAAAGTGGAAACGAAATAAAGCAAAAAAAAATAAATATTTTATAATTTATTTTACATTCAAATTAATAAAACGAAAAGAAAAAAAAACAACAAATTAAAATATTCATAAATTATTGATCTACTATTTGTCTAAACCCATGGATCCCAAAGTGGTCCAGGTAGACCCCCCAGGGGTCCATGGGAGACTCAACAGGGGTCTACTTTGGCGTGACACAAAAAAAATGGGGGTTCACAATTCGTAAGCGGGGGTCCACGAAAATTTATCTTATTCCCCGCTTCGAAACATTTAAACTGTTTTTTAATCCAAATAATCTGTTCCGAAAGAACAGAACAAGACTAATTCTGGAAATTAAAAAAAATTGTATTCTAAAAATCAATAAGGACAAAACTAGGTAAAAACAAGAAAAAACGTTAACTTCGGTTGAACCGAATCTCTAATACCATTCACACGAAATTTTAAATAGTATTGTAATACATAAAAGGGGGTTTAAATAGGGGCTACACCAAAAAGTGGGTGGTACACGCTCACTATTAGATGTGTATGAAGCGATGTAGTAGATGTGTAAGATGCCGCCATATCGAATTTCAAGTTGATATTGACGTTTTCCATACAAATACATAAAAGTGAACTGTGGGTTTATATGGGACTACCTCAAAAAGTGGGTGGGAGACGAAGCGGTTGTCCATTAAAACCCACAAAATCAAATTGCAAGCTAATATTGATCTAAATGAAGGATTTTTTCATAAGAAACACACAATTGCACGGCGGGTTTCTATGGGGGCTACCTCAAAAAGTGGGCGGGCCACGCCCGTTGGTCTATGTATGTTTAGCGGCTGTCCCTTAAAAGGCACCATATCGCATTTCAACCTAATATTGACTTTAACAAAAAAGTTTTTCTTACAAAAAGTCAAAAGTGGGACATAGGTTTGTATGGGAGCTACCCCAAAGTGTGTGCGGGCCACTCCCGTTAGTCTATGTATTGTAGACGGCTGACCACAAAAAGGCACCACATTGCATTTCAACCTAATATTGACTTTAATAAAGAAGTTTTCTTACAAAAAGTCAAAAGTGGACAGTAGGTTTGTATGGGAGCTAGCCCAAATAATGGGCGGGTTCCACCCATTAATGTATATGTCAAGCATCCGTCTACTTTAAGTTACTATATCAATTATTAAGTTGATATTGACTATAATAAAAATGTTTTTCATACAAAAAGTAAAAAGTGGGCGGTGAGTTTGTACGGGGGCTACCCCAAAAAGTGGGTGTGGCGGATCAATATTGACACTCTATTAAACTGGAATAGAAAGAAGTAAAATTTCGACTGGATAGCATAAAAATTAGTCCACAAAAAATGCGCAACAACATACAGACGGCTAGACATAGCTAGATCGATTCATCTCGTCGAGCTGATCAAGAATATATTTACTTTATAAGGTCTACGATGGCTCCTTTAATACGTTATAAAAACTTGTACTTGTAATTTCTTTACTTGCAAAAATGAAAATTGTTGGAAGTACCATTTTTTTGCTATAAAGTTTATTTCCCACTATTTCCTTTACAGATTGTCGCTCTTTAATGTGAATATCTTTGTGTGGGAGTGACTGGATCATACAGTCATCTCAAAAAATTGCTCTTACATACTGAAGTACGCTGGTTGTCGAAAGGTACATGTTTAACCAGATTTTACACACATTATGAATCAGTTTTAGAGTTTCTGGAAAGTAAAGAGCCAGAGATTTAAAAGAAAACCTGATCAATTTGAAAGCAGACATAGCGTATTTGACAGATTTGTTGCAAAAATTTAATGATATTAACTTACACTTACTTAAAGGGAAAAGCCTCAATTTAATAAAAAGAAAGCGTGTAATTTCAGCTTTTGAAATTTATGAAGAAAAATATTATTCGGCGCGAATTTTCCCAGTTAGAACGCCTTGATAAAGATATTCAGACATACGTTCAACATTTAATTGCCCTGCATGATGACATCAAAATCAGATTTGAAGTTATTCTGACAATGGAAATACCACCATGGATCATAAATCCATTTGATGAAACGGAAGCGGAGAATGTAATATTACAAGAGGAGCTACTCGAGCTTAGCACTAACGAGGAGCTGAAGGTGAAATTTTTTTTAAAATTAATTTACAATCTATCAATAAGACAATAAGTAAGTTAGTTGAAAGTTCATAATATAACAGAAATAGCTGTACTCCAGTGAGAACAGCTATTATATTCAAAATTCTATAATTAAGAGTTTATTTACAATATATACAAAATTTAATCTCTAAAAGGTAAATCTAACACATGATTTCTTTTAAGTCTTCGAGTTGTATCGCTATTATCTAGTAGGCCTATTGCCAAAACATTTAAATGATCATGTAGTCTCTCAACATACCTTGTGCTTATTCTACGTATTTCAACTTTAATGTATGGAATATTTAAATTTTTGTGTATTTGGTCATTAGCCACAAACCAGGGGGCGTCAACAATAAGTCTAAGCGTTTTGGACTGATATCGTTGAAGAATTTCAATATTTGATTGGCCTGCAGTTCCCCATAATTGGATAGCATATGTCCACACAGGCTTTAAAATAGCCTTGTAAAGCCGAACTTTGTTCTCCAAACTAAGCTGCGATTTTCTCCCAAGCAGCCAATACATTTTTTGTTTGTTTTTATGTTGAGTTTCTTTGTCTTGCCTATAATATGACTTTTCCCTATAATATGACTTTCTCCGATTTATATCGAAGGTGAAATTTAAAAGAGTGTACCAACATTTTGGCTGCAGGCAGAAATAACCGAAAAATATCCTGAACTGTGGAGAAGAGAAAGCTTTTGATAGCGTTTCCCTCATCATAGCTTGTCGAAAAAAGTTTTAGTATCGTTAGAAATCTTTTAACAAAAAAAAAAATAAAACATTAAATATCACGAAACGGGGAGATTTGCCAAATATTGATAATTTGCTGCCAATCCATCAAGTACATCCCTCCTATTAAAATTATGACTATTTTGTGATTGTCATTGTAGAAGTTACGTTACATTATTAAAGTTTAATAATTAATAGTGTAATAATTATATATTTGCATAAATACATTTATACAGACAGGGAACAGACAGATGGACATGGACAGATCGATTATAAATTTAAGTATATTTGTATTTACTTTCTCTTGAATAAAGAATAGTTTATTTTAAAAAATTTAAATAACATGTTATTAATTTGATATGGTTTAACTGCTCCATGATTGTTGGTAATCTCAAATCTCGATGCAAAACTCTATTGCGCATATACTAAGGAGCATCATTTATTTTACGCAAGCTCTTATTTTGAAGTACTTGTATTCGGTTGATATTTGTGGCAGCAGCAGTGCCCCACAACTTTATTCGATACATCCAGGTAGGCATAATGATTGTTTTGTAAACAAACAGCTCATTTTCGAGACTGAGTTTACTACTTGGGCGAAGTAACCAGTTTAACTTTTTGAGTTTAGCGTAACAAACTGCTTCGGTTTTTCGAATATGCTTACGCCAGGTGCCACGCATTTAAAAGTAGCATACATGATCAACGTGAGATGTGACCAAATTGTTGAGCAAAACAGGCGGGCAGTTCCCTTGCCTCAATGAAAAAGTGCAATGACTAGACTTTTCACTATTAGCTTTTATATTCCAGCGGTTGGCCTAACGTTGAAAATCTACAAGGTAGTTGTGAACTGTTTGAGTTTGCAAGTATGACCGTATCATTTGTAGCCAGAAGCATGTTCTCATTTACTGGAACTCGCAGCAGTATACAATGTATAAAGGACAGGACCAAGCACACTGCCTTGTGGTACACCAGCTGTAATGCGGCGGATCCCAAAGCGCACATCTTTCACCTCGACTGTGAAGGCACGGTTAATCAAGTACGACTTCAAACGAAGGAATTGCGATGCATGAAGAGAAGGCCATCAACCCAGACTCTATCAAAGGCTTGCTGTACATCAAGAAAAACCGCAGAGTTATTTTATTATTGCTTATTCTCATAGGCCTTAAGAATATGTTGGAAAACTTTGGGGTAACATGGTGATGCCTAAAGCCAAACTGATGATCGAGAATGGCACTCTGGACGTAAAAAGCAGGTAACATTCTACCAAGAAAATTTCTTTCAAATATTTTTGAGAAAATCGATAGTACACTAATTGGTCTATAAGACGCAACAAGGTTTTCTGGTTTGCCAGGTTGCGGTATCATTATAATCACAACGAATTCCATTGGAAGGGGAAATGGTCGATGCTAATCATGGTATTGAATAGTAGTACCAAATACATTATTGCTTTATCAGGATGCTTTGCTACTCTGCCATCAATTCATACCCAGGGCATCTCGCTTCCAGAATATTAGCGGTGTCCCGCACACCATCTAATTCAGCTAGGTCGAAAGGTGTGAAACGTCCTTCGAGTTCAGCGGCAAATGCCTAAGCTTTCTCCTTATCCGTGCGGCACCAGAAGTTATTGAAGTCTTTGATAGGCACGTGTCTCAAAGGTTGCCTCTTTACGCAATGTGTCGCTTTCCATAAGTTAAACCCATAGTTCTTGTTGGGGTCTGCATTGCGAAGCATGGCATCAAAAGTACTACATACAGCAACTTTGTCAACTAAGCAGCAGCTCTCATCCATGCCAAACGATCACGCTCATTACGGCTTCACATAAAACGACGACGAAGTCTGCGCTTAAGCTTAACCAAGTCCATGATCTCAGCATTTTAAGAAGGCCTGTTTAAATCTGGAAGCCTCAATAATGATTGATTTTGAGTTGCAAATTCAGCCGCTTCAAAGATATGTTGAGTGAACAATTCAGCAGCATCATCCACGTCCTCAGCAGAGCAAAGTTCCATGTTGAGGTTGAGAAGCTGGTTAAGACACTGTTGGAAAATCTGCAAGTTAGCTTGTCTTGGCAACAGCCTCGGCTTAGGAGCGTAGATATACGCAGAAAAACTGGCATCTACAATAAGTGGTAAATGATCAGAGTTGAGATCACTAGACTCAAAGATACGCAGTCGACTTGATGGAATGCCAGAATATACTGCAAAATCCAGAGCATCACAATGACGAGTGCTATCATAAGGGTAGTAAGTCAGCCCTCCAGTTTCAAGCACCTTGATTGAATTTGAGTTTACAATACAGTCAAACAGAGCGCGACCCTTCGCCGTTGAAAGTCTGGATCCCCAGAGGCGATGCTTAGTGTTCCAGTCACCAGCGGCCAGGAATTTGGGACCAAGCTTATAGAAAGTCTTTAAACTGCATCTCAGATAAAATATACCGAGGAGGACAGTAAACGGCAGCAAAGATAAAGTCTCCATGATGACTAGGCACTTTAACAATAGCGGCTTGCATAGCATCAGTGCACCTAGATCCCAAAGGATGATGATTGAGCGACGAACGAATGAGCACAGCAGCTCCACTAATACTATTACAGTTTTATAGATCAACTATTGATATATATATTTCGCAACTACGTATGAGACGGTGTTTTATATATAGCATACATGTTTTCTATATAATAAAATGAATTTTTTTATTTAATTACTGAAGAGAAAAAAAAACAAACTATCTCGTCTTATTTCTTTGAATACGAATACAATTTTTGAAAAATTCAAGAATAATTAAAAATTATTAACGAAGAACATTTTAAACAAACGTATTATAGTAGTATATATTTGAATCTTAAAATTGTATATAATTTTTATTTCTGCATCCGTGTCTATGCGCGATAATTCATAAACGAAGAGCTGTAAAGAGAGACAAATATGAAAGTTTAAATGCTTTAAACACAAACATGCACGTTATCACTTACCCGCCAAAGGTTGGCTTCTGTGTATTACCCAGTCCAGATTGTGCCAGATTGCCAAAAGACAAACTTGTTTCCGATGAACCCAGCGATTCAAAGAGATTATTTTTCTGAGGCGCAGCGCCACCGAATGGTGTCGGCGGGGTTGTTTGCACAGGCGCTGCGCCACCAACAGCACCAGCGCTGAATGAACCAAAGCCTTTCGGACTACCAAATGTTGCGGCGCCGCCGAATGTCGGTGATGCACCGAAAGCAGCCGTTGGGCTGCCAAATGTGGCGCCGCCACCAAACATTGGCTTACTAAAAGCATTCGAAGCTTGTTGTTGTTGCTGCTGCTGCTGCTGCTGCTGTTGTTGCGGTGAACCAAATCCTGTCTGTGCTACAGATGCGCCACCTTGTGCAAAAGCACCACAGCCTGCAGCTGGCTGCGCGAACGAACCAAAGCCGCTGCTACCAAAAGCTGGAGCAGCAGCAGTATTGCTGCCGCCACCAAAAATGGAACCACTTGTATTAGCAGCAGTCGAAGAACCACCAAAAATTGAGCCGCCACTGCTACCAAATGGACTCTGTGGTTGTACTACAGCTGAAGTAGCTGCAGCAGCGTTGGTGAAAATATTACCACCGCTAGTACCAGGCGTGGTGTTTGCTTGACCAAAGCTGCTCTGTCCAAAGATATTACCGCCAGCAGCAGCAACTGGTGTTGCTCCTGTAACACTAGCTTGATTTGCTATGCCACCGCCAAAAACAGAAGAGCTAGCAAATGGCGATGTAGCACTAGCGCCACCAAATATTGAACCACCGCTACCAGCACTACCGAAAACACTTGCATTTACTGCTGTTGTAACGCCAGCAGATGCACTGCCGCCGCCGCCGCCACCAAATATATTACCACCGCTAGTGCCTGCTCCAGTGGCATTTGGACTCGTAAATGGCGAAGGATTTGCAGCTGCTGCTGAAGCAAAAAGTCCAGTCGGTGCAGTACCGGTACTAGCGCCAACGCTACCAAATACGCTTTGCTCTGGTCTGGGTATGCCACCAAATATATTTCCGCCTGCTGCTGTAGGAGTGCTAGTTGTTGCTGTGCCAAATGGCGAGCCGACTGAAGTTGTAGTGGATGGCGTTGTAGCTGTGCCAAAGGGCGAGCCGCTAACACTTGTAGCTGCAACTGCGCTAGCAAAAATCGATGGTGTTGTCTTTGCACTGTTTAGGCTAACAGCAGTTTGGAACGGATTAGTATTTTGTGCAACAGTTGCGCCGAATACAGATGAAGTTGTTGTTGGTGTGGTTGTTGCCGCTGCTGCTGCTGCTGTTGTTGCTACAGTGCTGGGTGTCGATGTTGCCGCTGCGTTAGCTCCAGTAGTACCTGCCGCCGCTGTAGCAAGGTTACTAAATGCGTTTGTAAAGGAAAAGCTATTCGCAGACGCACCGGTGCTTGATATAGCTGTTTTTGTAGTCGCAGTTGCAGTGGTTGTCGCTGCTGCAGGTGTTGTTGTTGTTGTTACTGTTAATGTTGTAGCCTTAGTAGACGCTTCACTAGCTTTGTTACCGCTTGCTGTTCCAAAAGAGAATGCGCTGGTACTGCCACCAGTAGTGCTGCCAAAACCACTAAATATATTTCCGGCTGGCTTTGCTTCTGTTGGCAAATATGTACACATATTGTTAGATGTTGTAGAGATTTTCAAATTTTCAAGTGACCAAGTGTAGCGGCTTCAAAAGCATGACCGAGCATAACATTTCTGCATTATTCAAAAACTTCTAATACCATCTAATTTTAAAGTTATTGATTAAAAAACAACCAAGGTGAGATTTTGTGCTCGACTCTAAACCACTGAAAAAGCTTCGTCTGCTAACTTTAGAAAAAGCAATATTTGGCACTAAAATAAATCCAAAACCGATGACTCCCTGAAATACAATGTTCCCGCCTCAATTTCCAAGATTTTGTTGATGAATACTTCCTTTGTTATGGGAGGCCAATGATTGAGGCTATATGCAACTCTCTTCATTTTAAGCGTATCATCTCCAGAAACTGGCACTAAAAAGACGATATTCCAGCAACTGATGGCGGTTTCCTGAAGTATGGAATTAATGCCAAAGAATTGTAACCATCACGGTGATTTCAAAGTAGCAGTCACGATAATCGCGCTTTAGGTATTTTTTTTTGTTTTTTAAAAAGATGCTACTGTTCAAAAATCAACTACCTAACATTAGAGGATTCGGCTGTGCGTTAATATATTAATGGAACAATCAGTTCGGACAAGAACTCTTATGTAAATATATACAAAATAAGATTATATCTAGATTCTAAAGCTAGATTCTAAAGCACTAACCCCAGGATAGGTAACCAAAACGACTCAAGACAAGTAAATTGATTGATTATTCAACAGATTTTTTCATAATTTTGCTAACATTTGTCATTTTGTGCAAATAAAAATGGAACATTTTACAAATAATTTTGAGACTTTTGTTTTGAGCAAATTCGTCATTTGCGTAAATAAAGAAATTCAGTAGTTTTCGGAAAACACAACCATCAAAAATCTATTAAGACAAATTCCTAGTACAACCATTTAGCGAAATGATGTCAGTTCAAGGATATCGTCTACAAATAAAAAATGCTAGCTTTAAAATGATCTACGCAAGGAATTCAGCCAAATACCTTGTGCGAAACTTAGGAAACAGACGAACATAATAAATATCTTCAATTTCACGTCTATGCTCAATGCTCAAAAAGGATCGCGCTTCAACCACTTGAATAAAAGGGCACACGACTTACCTGTTCCGCCATCTTCCTAACAGACAAGTTCAATGCACATGTTTATTATGCTAGGAAAAACCACATCACACGATTGGTGGAAGATTTGTCAAATACTAAGAATATTTAAATAAATATTGCATATTTTATTGACTCAAAATAGCATTTAAACCGGAACATTTTCTAAACAAAATCAGTTCTACTTCAAGACTTGTGCATTGCGCATCGTTTGTGCGAATATTGAATATACCATATACAACAGTGAGGCTGATTATACTTGAGAAAATTCTGATATATTTGTATCGTTGACTGAAACTGAGATAATAACTGCTTATAAGTGATCCAAGTAATCCATTGTTGAATATCGAACAATTTGAAAACAGGTAATTATTATTACTAAGCAACATCTTCAAGAATTTAAGCGACATTTTTATATAATTACATTGTTTTCTTTACTTCATACTCAACAGCAACGTTAAAATGTTTTGGAAAGTGAAATTAGAAGGATCACCAAAATGCACCTATTATTCTGCGGCCGCCGTGGAGGATGACGATAATATCTATGCGTTCGGATTCTATACTGTCAACATTAACATCAACACGCCCATGACTGTGGCTCAGCTGAATACGAAGACTATGCGCTGGACCATGATGCCGCCACAACGTGATACCAATGGCGAAAATCTGAAATATCCGGATGTGCCTTTTGTTCGTTGGGGACACACAGCTGTATGTTACAAGGGCAAAATCTACATATGGGGTGGATACCAACGTGAACATTTTTGCAATAAATTATTTTGTTTCGACCCAAACACATCGACCTGGACACGACCTACCGTCACGGGTGCTATACTTGTGGCGCGCGGTGGGCATTCGGCATGCGTTGTCAACAATTGTATGTACATATTTGGTGACTTTGGTGGATTAACAAAGGACGTCTACTGTTTAAACTTCGATAATATGGAATGGAGTCAAATCCAAACAACTGGACAGGCTCCAATCGCTAAAGTTAATCATTCGATAGTAGCTTTTCACGACCGCATCTATGTTTTAAAAGAATATTTCAAGGACCAAAATGAGAGTCGATTCGAGTATCTGGATCTTAAAACCAATTTGTGGCATCGCCTGTCTATATCAGACGAGATACCATTGGATAAGATCGGACATTCTATGTTCGTCTCTAATGAATTGATACATATATTTGGAAACAATGGCGCTATGTTTAAGCCATTAGACGATTTGTACACATATGATCCGGTAAATAATGTATGGAATAACATTAAACCTAATGGTAGTCCTCCTTTGCCAAGAAAGGACCATTGCTACATAGTAAAGGATACGTCGCTGTATGTATTTGGTGGTTTCAAGGCGTCCTCGATATACCAGACCAACCCTACACACGTGCTTGACTTGAAGCCGAGCCTAAAAACATTGGCTATGCAAGTCGTTATCGACAAAGAGCTTGAAACAAACTGTCTGCCGAATACTTTACAGGCCGACATAAGTTCAGTGACACAGCCGAACAATCATTTTTGTCTAAACTATCGTCTAAAAGTCAAGAAAAGACCCTAGACCCTAGTATAACGATCAACATTTATATAGCTTCAGGCTATAAATATATATTATAATCAAATTTAAAAAATAAATTTTAAAACAGAAATAAAAAAGTATTAAAAAAAATCCAAACTCTTTTATTATCTTCTATGAGCACCATTTGATACTATATTAACTCGCCATCGTTTACAAATATGTATTTGGTGATTATACTCTATAAAAGACTGATTACTGACTTTGAGTACAATTTAAAAGACGCCATAGAATTAAAAATCGGGATCAGGGATATAAAACGCTGATGGTAAGAGTGAAACAACTGTAGCTCGATTTCATTGTGGATTATCAAGACAAGAGTGGATCGATAAACTTATTTCCACTTTTGCAACTTTGCAAAGCTGGCTGTCGTGACAGAAACAATCGATGCTGTGCGTGGTATTATATTGCAACATTGTTATGTGACATATCGTGAGATTGAGACATCCTTGGGTAATAGTAGGAACAACATATATTCGATATTACATAAACATTTGACTGTCAAGATTTGTTTGCGTTGGCTAGAGCATAATTTGATAATCACCCAAAAAGAAAAGAGGATCGCATGAGTTGGTGCACATACTCGTATACTTTATGGGTTTGGTATTATTACAGAAATGCAGTCACGTTGTTTCTAAAAATGTCTATGATAACGTAACAGTGGATGAATCAGGGATCTATGTATATGAACCCGAAACAAAACAGCAATCGACTGTATGGGTTTTTCATGATGAACCAAATCCAACAAAATTTGTTTGCGGCAGCACAAATGGTCTCATGTTTTTCTTCGGAAAAACTGGTCATGTGGCAACAGTGCTTTTACACGCTGATGATTAGAGCAGTGTATAACGGTTAATTCTAAATGTTACTTCACCATTTGTATGCCCGAATGGTGAAGTAACATCGAAGACGTGAGCCAAACCTATCGCCCAAGACGGATCATTAACCCAACACGACAGTGTGATCTCTCACACATCGGTGCAAACAAGTGACTTTTAGAACACAAGAACGTTCACCAAAACCCCGTCCTCCCAGATTCGCAAATGGCACAGTGTATTATAACACAATTTTAGCAATAACTTTATAATTTGAGGGTGTTTTTTTTTTTTTTTTAACAGAAATGTTACTTAAATTCAATTGAAAAGTTTATATTTTGTCCGGTTCCGAAAAAAATTGTTAGGAAGTGTTTCCGTTAAAATTAACTGTTTTTCACTTTCAGAAGAATATTGCAATTTTAATTAACTTGAAATTAATAACGTGAAATTCATATTCTAAATGCCAAGTGACTTCATATCGTGATATCCCTCTGAAAGTCAAAAACAAACCTATTTTTATCGAAAACACTTTCGAACAATTTGTTCGTATTCGTAAACCGAAACAGTGGGCATAAATTGAAAAATATTTATGTAAGATTTTGGAAACATACCTGCTCCAGCGTCCTTAGTAGTTGGCTTACAAATTGAAACATTGCCGAGTAGATTCTCTACAGGATCACTTGACGTTACGCTTTGATTTGAAGAACCAGAACCTGAAGCACTTAATGTTGAAGGTGACTCAGAGGCCGACGATGTTGCAGTCGCACCACCAGCACTGAAGGGTGACGATGCAACAGAAGTAGTACTCGATGATGATGTTACCTCAGAAGTTGTAAAAACAGTTGCAAATGGTTTGGGTGCTATGCTGCTTGTTGCATGGGTGATTTCAGTTGCAGTGTTGATTTCAGACACTTTGGTAGCATCAGAAGCTTTGGCTAAATCAGCAAACAGATTTTTAGTAGAAGTCGAAGTTGTTAGCGTATTTGCCACAGTGCCAAAACTAAAAGTAGATTTTGGTGTGGTTGCTGCTGCTGCTGCTGTTGTGTTGGAGAAATTGCCTAAGCCGCTGAAACCCAATGAAGTACTGTTTGTAGTAGCAGCTGTGCTACTCGGCTGGCTCTTTGGTGCTGCTGCTGCTGAAGTTGTACTCAAGGCGGAAAATGTAAATTCTTTTGCCGTAGTATCCTTCGCCTTTTCTAGATCTTTGCTGGCTGTAGCTTGAATTGATGTTGCTGCTGTAGTGTCGCCGCTAAACGGAAAACTTTTTGGCGGCTCTGCCGCCTGCTCTCTCGCAGCAGCTACTGGCGGCTGCGTCGCGATGTTGCTTACTTTTGTTATAGACAGATTGTTGCCTATACCAGCGAAAAGATTTTCAGCTGCTGTTATTGTTGTTGGTTTCGTTTGTGCACCAAAGGATAACGCGCTTGTAGTTGCAGCTGTGTTCTGTGCAAAACAAAAGCTAGTTGTAACTGCTGCACCAATGCCACCAAAAGCAGGCAGTCCAACATTGGACTTCTCAGTTGTAAGCGTAGCACCGAAGCCAGTAAAAGGCTGCACCACATTAGACTTCTCGACTGCAGTTGTCGCTGGCGGCAATGGTTTAATTAATGAATTTGCATTACTGCTAAAATTAAAGCTACTTGTTGATGCACTGCTTGTGGGAGTGTTGTTTTGTTTGGAGAAGAAATCTACTGCAGTTGGCTTAGCTATTGTCGGCGGTAATGGGATGAGTGCTGGCTTACTCGCAGTTACTGCAGTTGATGTTGGTTTTGTTGTTGCTGCTGTTTTGGCCTTTTGTTTTTCCTTCTCAGCACCTGCGGCTGCGGCCGCTTCAGCCTCACGTCGCTCACGTGTTAAACGTTCGGATTTAAGTTTTGTTTCGATTATGACCTCCGACTTGAGTCCAATACGATCGGGTCGTTGTGGCAAAATAGTCCGTATCTTTTGCTGTTGAGCCATTGCACGTATCGATTGCAATTTTTTAGCAGTTAACTTAGCTTGACTGGTATCTACAGTCTGCGAGAGACTCATCGAGAGTATAGACTCAGCTAGCGTTTCAACGACACTGTAAAAAAGTTTAACAAATTAAAATGTTTTGAAAATTATAAAAAAAAAAAAAATAAAACTTGTAAAATCTGACAACCAAACCGTGGGTGGTAAGTTTGTTGGGGCATATTTCCAAAGTGTGTGCGACACCCTATTTGATAATCATATGAAGCTTCTGTTCATAAGAAGCCACCATGTCTAATGTCACGTTAATTTTGTCTGCGATAAAAAAGTTTTTTAATGCAAAATCACATAAATGGGTGGTGGGTTTTTATGGTGGGATACCCCTAAAAAGGGGACCGCGCCTATTTATACATATACTTATGTGTGAAACTTTTGTTTATAAGAAGTCTCTACAACAAATTTGAAGTTGCTATTGACTGGGCTACCATGTGGAAGTGAAGGGATTACACCCATTGATATATTTATTGGTGTCCTTTCAAGTCACCATGTCAATTTTTGAGAATATATATATTCTACGATGCCTGCTTTAATGCGTATACTATTGCAGACAAACTAATTATATCATTTTACACTATGAGTGAATGTTATAACAAGAGAAAATATTAACTTTAGTTATACTCTTCACATGCCTTTATTTCATATTTAAGGTGGTTATCTATGTGATGCTTCCGTCCATTAAAAGCCACCATATCTAGTTTTAAGAATAAAAATGAGTGGTGATTTCTTTGGGGGTTACCCCAAAATGTGGTTGTGGCACGTACATATGGATACACTATTTTACTGCAATAAAAAAAGACTTATTGCCAGTTTTTCAATGAACATCTAAAAAATTGATCGCCAAAAAATGCGCAACAATATCCAGATGTACAGACAGTCAGACGGATATAGCTAAATAGACTCGTCGAGCTGATCAAGCATTATATGTACATTATGGGATCTCCGATAAAAACTTGCAGACAAACTGATTAAACACTATGTATATGTGAATGGCATAAAAACGAGAAATGTTGCGCAAGAAACATCATAGTCTAAATCAATAATACAATTACTAACTTTTCATTGTTGGCTTGCGACAGTTTTTGATCTACATCACGGAATAGTCCTCTTTCACGCAGCTTCGTCTTCAACGTGTTCAGTTTCATACGTTGTTCCGACAGCATATTCTGAAGTTTGCTCATGCGTTGATAGATGCCCTCTAAACATGGTATGTGCATTTTTGTTTTTGATCTACGACGATTCACATCCTGAAATTGCTCCCATTGTATATAGATGTGCTGCTGTAAGACTTGCAGCTGCGCCTCATTTACCGCGACATAGCTCTGCAAACGCGCCAACTGACGTCGTCCAATATAGTCAAAATTATTCGTAACCATTAGACGTGACATATCAGGGTTTGTATGTATATCCAGCTTGGTACGGCAATCGGCCAACATGGCATATGCTTCGTTTAGGGATTGTCGCAAATTCTGTATATCCAATTCAAAATCATGATCCTTAGCCTGATCGTTAAGCTCCTGCAAGTCATTAAGACGTTTCGTATAGGGTTTCATCTCTTGCGGATTGCCGATCTAATTGTATAATAAAGCAAGTAAACAATGTATTGATATAGATGCATTTGAAATCTCTAGTCACTTGTATACTTACATTGGAGAGTATGACATGCGTTTGTTGCTTGAGTTGTTGTATTTCAGCGTTGAATGCGTTGATCTGTACTGCCATAATTTGTTGGACCAAAGCATCGATTTCATTATCGCTCATTTTCGTTTGCTGTTCCTGCTGTTGATCTGCCGCAGTGGCTGCAGGAGGCGGTACAAATATCGGTGGCACAGTATAAAGCGGTTTATTAATATCCGTGTTTTTATTAGCCTGTATGACAGCTACCGGCGCTGCAGTGGATTTTTGTGCAGCAACCGGCACGGAAGTGACTGCAGTAGCAACAGTGTTGTTTGTGTTCGCTGCAACGGTTTCGACTGGTTTAACTGAAATTAAAAATAAGTTAGTGAAGCTGATCCGAGTTTATTCGGACCTATACAATATCCTATACAGATGAAAATGGTTTTTTTTTTTGTAAATCTGTAATCTATACACTGATTATCAAGTACGATAAACGTATGTTTTAGAGAAAATTTATTGCTGTGTGCTTCGAAATGACTATCACACATTCAAAAACAAAATTATCAATTCAATATTTTATCCTTCATTTATGTACGCGTTGTTGTGTGAATGGCAAAGTGAATGTTAAAGTTATCATTAGATGGCGAAACTTTATGCCGACAGATTTTGCTTATTTTCTATTTTTGTGTTTTCATCTTCATATTCATCTGTTTCGGGTACTTTCAGTTAAATTATTCCCCGTTTTAATTGTAAAGATAGTATGAAATCAGACAATTTGTCACCAAAAGTAAGTAATAATTTTGTTCTTTTTTCTTTTCTTTTTTGCTTTCCACTGACAGAAGAAAGAACGGTACAGTACGAAATGAAACTCGAGACTGATTGACTGACAGATTTTATATGATATCTAATCCGAACTGTACATGTATATTGTGTAACCGCCTTTAGTCATCTTTGTTATGGTGTACTTTTGTTGCATTTGTAACGTCACACAAATCTGTCAATCGCAGTTGCCTGCACAAAAACTTTTGTTATTGACATTTAAGCCATGACAAAGATTATATACATATATACATATGTATTAACAATATTGTGCTTTAGGTTTTATGCATCATGTCATCTGGATTGATACAGAATGCGTAGAGCAATAAAGACAACCGACTGCACATTCGGTTGTAATCGACTATCGTATGTGTGTGGAAAAGAGACGAAAAACTTATAATGCTGGCGGGTCGTACTGGTAAGATCCGCCAACATATATACAAGGTACGTTCTAAAAATAAACGAACGTAGCGCTATCTATTAAAAGTTGGCAGTGCTAGAAAGGT
This sequence comes from Leucophenga montana, assembly GCA_035044765.1. Classification (NCBI taxonomy): domain Eukaryota; kingdom Metazoa; phylum Arthropoda; class Insecta; order Diptera; family Drosophilidae; genus Leucophenga; species Leucophenga montana. The sequence goes on along the minus strand of JAWNNQ010001780.1, from coordinate 332,977 downwards.
ACATTTTTTTTTCTTCCGAATGCAGCTAAGTTCATGCTACTCAGTTGACAGGTTACAAAATGACACAGTTTTAGTAGTTATGTCGTAAAAACATAATGGAACAATGAGCAAATATTAAATTTTGTTTTAAACTCGGTATAAATTTGGTTAGACTTACGAATTGTTAAAAAAAAGTTTATGATAATGATTGTATGAGTCGTACTCACGACTTAAAAACGGTCGTTATGATTTAAATGATGATCCAAGACCTGGACGACCCGAATCATCATAATCGTGCTGAGTTAGTGGAAAAAGTAAGTGAAATAATAGCTATCGATGCAAATTTCACTGTGAGAATGCTGGCAGAAGAATTAAATTCATCTTACTACACAATCTACAAAATATTAACTGAATATTTGGGTAAAAGAAAGCTGTGCGCACGTTTTGTTCCACATCAGTTAAAAAATCGCTCGTGTAGTCAATGAATTTTTTGATGAAAACTCAGATTTGTCTCATCGACCATCCTCCGTATTCGACTGATCTATCACTGTGCGATTATTTTCTCTTGCCAAAAATGAAAACTACAATGAATGGAGCTTTTTACAATGAAATTCCAACCATATTAGCAGCCGTGACACAGGTGCTAAAGAACATCCCACAAAGCGAGTTTAAAAAGTCTATGGATAAATTGGTTGAGCGTTCCAAACGTTGTTTTGAGTTAAATGGATCGTATTTTGAATATATATTAGCTTTGAAACATAATACCATGCTTGTTTTATTTTATAACTAAAAAGTTCGATTATTTTTAGATCTACCGTGTATATAATCTTTGGCTATGCGTTGGCACTTTTAGAGTTTTTACTCCAAACTAGTTCGAAGGTACGAAGTGGTTTCTATTTGTGTGCTATTGTGCGTACTTAGTTTTTACATTTTATGCGCTCCGAACTCCATCAAGTACAGTTTTTTGTGACTTGTCACATTTTAATACATTTCTTTATATTGAAGCATGTTAAGGTAAACTTGCTTTATATGGTCATAGCAAATGAATATATTATAATTGTAATAAAAACAAGAAAAAATGTTAACTTCGGTGAACCGAAGCTCTAATTTTATTCACACGAAATTTGTCACCAGGCTGTATCTCATGAACCTTGATAGTTAGACAGTTAAAATTTTCATAGATGATATATTTCTTTTGCCGCTATAACAACAAATACTAAAAATTAGAATAAAATAAATATTTAAGGGGGCTCCCATAAAATAAAAGTGATTTTTTGCTCGATATTGATAACGGCAACAGGTAGACGCTTGAAATATTCACAGAATATTTTGTTATATATTCACTTTAAAAATAAATAATTAAATTAAAATAAAATAAAACAAATATGATTTTATTTATAGATAAAGGTACGGAACCCTTCGTGCGCGAGTCCGACTCGCACTTGGCCGGTTTTTATATGTATATGAAGCGGCTGTCCACTAAGATCCAACAAATCGAATTTCGAGCGAAAATTGATTTAAATAAATAAGTTTTTCATACAGAAATACAAAAGTGGGCGGTTTGTATGGGGGCTACCTGAAAAGTAGGCAGTATACGCTCATTAGAATATTTATGTTAACAGCTGTACATGAAAAGGTACCACACCGCATTTCAACCTAAAATTAGACTTTAATAAAGAAGTTTTTCATACAAAACATAAAAGTGGGCAGTAGTTTTGTATGAGGGCTACTCCAAAAATTGGGTGAGTCCCACCCATTATTATACATGTGAAGCGTTCATCCATTAGAAGCTGCAATATCAATTATTAAGTTGATATTAACTACATTAGAAAAGTTTTTCATACAAAAACTCAAGAGTGGGCAGTGGGTTTGTATGGGGCTACCCCAAAAAGTGGTTCAATCTTGATACTCTATTAAACTGCAATAAAAAGAAGTGTATGTGCCAATTTTCGACTGGATAGCATAAAAATTTGGTGCCCAAAAAATGCGCAACAACATCCAGACAGACGGACATGGCTGGATCAAATCGACTCGTCGAGCTGATCAAGAATATATATACTTTATGGCGTCTACGATGCCTCCTTTAACGCGTTACAATGGTATAAAACAACTTTGAACAACGCTAGATGAATCGGAAGTTGTTCCAAAATACTTCAAATCAGCAATTATTTATCCGCTTTTCAAAAAACCCACAGCATCGAAAGAGAATCAAAAATGTCTGCCGAGCTCACTAACGCTTGTGCTTCTCTAAGACGATATTGTGACCCGTCCTCCTGACGGTATAAGACTAGATGATGTTTGTATAAAAGCGGTCTTATGTGCAGATAACATAGTCATTTTCTCATGAGAAATCAATGAATTTAGGTGGAGTAATTCGCTATGGCATCTTAACTCTGGTGAGACGACTCATATAATAAGGTCGAAAAACTACTGGCCAAACATCTACTGCCAAAAATCATTGTTTCATTTTTTATACAAATGTGTCTACTGTAAGACCTGATCAGACTTAGCTGGAGTCTACTACGAACCACTACACCTTATCAGAAGAGGAAATAGGAGACTCCATATATCCAAACTTGAACAATCTAACTTTTATAAACTGATCGGTCTCCTTTTGAAAGTTATATACATTTGCACAAACTGAAAGTAACTACTCTTTAGTAGGTAGGACAACGTAGGACATCGGGGCACTCAACAATCTTGAAAGAAGTAGGAGACCTACCCGGAATTACAGATTATTGTGTTCCTATACTGGACTTTATAAAAATTTCAAAAATTAGGGATCTTCACAGACGACTCCAAACACAGAAAATAGAGTCGGTATACATTCCAGATTTGGGTGTCAAGACTCTTTTAGATTACCTAATTACTGTAGTAGTAATCAAGCGGAATTCGTTGAGTGCCAGGAGGCAATGTTTTATATAGAATCGTCTAGACCGAAGGAGAAACAAGTTTACCGACAGCCAAGCAGCTATAAAAGCGCTGGACCCATGTCTAAATCGGTCAAGAACCATCATTGACTGACGCAAATCTCTAAATGAGATGGCTGAGCAGAACAGTATCCGCCTCTTTTGGATGCCAGGGTACAGCAAGATTGAGGGTAACTGCTTAGCAGATGAAGTTGCAAGACTTGGTACAACGAACCACATTCGACAGGATAAGGAGTCGATTGGCATAACGCTGCCAACTTACAGGCTGCACATCAAAACTATTAAGACCGCAAACAATATGTGCTCTAGACTTACCACGCGTAGCACTTCAAGGTATACGTGGCCTAAGTATGACCGGAAGAGAACTCAATCCCTACTTAGGATGAGTAAAACAGATGCATCAATCTTAATAGGAGTAATGACAGGGCTATGCCTCATAGGCCAGCATGCCATAAGACTGAAGGCCGCCTCACAAGACTTCTGTAGAAGCTGTGGTAATTGCGAAGAACCCGAAACTGTTCATCACCTTCTATGTCATTGCCTCAGACTGTCAAAGAGAAGAATTAGGCACCTAGGGGATTACTTCCTAAATGACATATCTGAAACTTTCAAGCAAGAGTTAAAAAATTTAATGAAGTATGTAAAAGCTTCTTAATGGATATAAAATGGATATGGTTCGAGATTCATGTGGTATCAGAAAGGAACGTATGCGGCCTAAGTACCTCACCCAACCATTCTAACCTAACCTAGGTGTGTTTCAGTGTGATCGTTAATATTGTGGAAGGGCGTTCGTATTTCCATGTTAAAATAGGACCCATAATTTTTTTGTCCCTGATCAAGATATTCGTTTGGCGGGCCTGCGTTTTATAAACAATAACTGGAAATGTTTTATATATTCGTATAACATTTCGTTTTACATAAACATATCATACCATACGCTATAGATATAGGATACAAAAAGTAGATGTGTCTGAGATATTTATGTGCTTCGGCGAACAGACAGACGAATATCGCTAGAGCAAATCGTCTCATTAAATCATGATAAAAAGTAGTTATATATCGTACTTTTTTTAGGTCTCAGACGATTTCCTCACATATTACATGTAACATACACGCTTCAAGCACATCAAATCTAATACGACTTTGTTTTAAAAATACATTATTGAGTTCTGTGAACATTTTACTTACCGCTGGCAAAGCCACCAAACGTTTTTCCTGCAGATAGACCAGCAAATCCGCCAAATGTGTTAGTATTGGAAGCCGCTGTCGTTGTTGTTGTTGTTACGGGGTTAACAGCCGCAAATAGAGTATTGCTTGGAGCGACTGTATTACTCGGAGCACCAATGCTAATGCCACCAAAGCTTACAGACGGTTTTGTTGGTGCCATACCAGCCGTTACGGGTGCGGCGCCAAAACCGTGCGGGGGTACAGCAGTTGCTGCCGGCGCCGACACTGCACCAAAACCAGTGAAAAGTGAAGCTGGTTTTTCTTTCTAAAATTGAAAACATATTTTTTAGTATATATTAAGTAATTTACATATGTGTATTAATTTAACAAACCGCAGCAGCTGGTGTTGAGGTAACCGTATTCGGCGAGAATGCAAATGAAATATCAGACGCTGCAGTACCGCCCGCACTGGTTACGCCCATGCTAGCACGAGCGCTACTGCCCCCAAGAAATGTATCCAAATCACGAAATTGTCCCGAAGTATCTGCTACGGGCGGTGGTGGTGAACAAACTGATACTGCGTCCTGTCGTAAATTAAGAAAATCAAAGCAAATCAGCGTGCCATCTGTGCTCAGCACATGTATCATTGGCATAGTGGGCAATTTCCGTTCGCCTAGCATCAATTGATGTGTAGATGAGGTATCGTACACAAAACCCATGGGAAATGTTTCGTCATTCGATGCGCTTAGTGGCATTTCAATGCGTGCCTCATCCAGCAGCGTATACTGCTGCCAAGTTGGTGCATCACCTGTCTCTGTAGTACCAATTACTCCCACTTCTACACCATTTGCTGAGCTTACTAACAGCAGATTCCATTGTGGTATATGTGTAAAACTAAATTGGTGATTACGTGGTCCATTGCCGCTATAGCATATATCATAGTAATTGATGTAGCTTGGTGTAACTGCCTTTGGCGCATTGATAATGTACAATGCTGGTGAACAATCCTCGCCGTGTTGTAGAAAAACAGCAGCAAACTGGTATGTCGAGAGCCAATGCAATGCAATAGTGTCGAATGGTAAGCCATGCACATTAGCCGGACAGACAATTGTCTTGGCTGGCGTTAAATCGGGTTTGTATTGTTGCAATTTGCCATTGGGAAACCCAAGCACAATTTGTTTGCCTTTTGGTGACCAGCAGCCGCATTTCACCTGTTGGCTCTTGTCCAACGAATGAAACTCATAGTTGCCGCCGCTGCCATCTTTCAACGCATACATGCAGAGTCCGCCATTGCTGAGCACTACGGCCAGGCTATTGGGCAAAACCGGATTCCAGAGTAGTTGAGCTGCGCGTACATGCTCATCAGGCGACAGACGTATATTGTACAGTGGTTTAACTTGCGGCGTTGTAAACGATTGCACGCTATAGATGGTCAGAAATCCCGAATTATTTTGTGTATAATTAACAGCGAGCAAATTGCCATCGGAGCTGCAGGCCAGCGCATTGGGAACGCTAGGCAATGGTATTAGACGCGCCTGCGGTCTTTGTTCCTTTGATTTGGCATCTACTAGATTCTTGACAATGAGCACTAATAAAACGTATAGATATTAGTCAAATTTAAAGCGTACAAATATACACAAAAATAGCACCTTTCAGTTCTGCTGCATGTGGATTGCCGGCAAAGAGCAGACTGCGGCTGCTGGAGATTGCCAATAGATTTACATTGCTGCGAGAATCGTGGCCGGCATTGTAGAGCACGAACTTATCGTGTAACTTGTATTGTATATCCTGTAAAAAACCGTTTATTAAATATTAGAAAACTATGCATTTATTTGGCATCGACGGAGACACGTTTTGGCGCCATGCCTACCAGCATATCGACTGAACTCGGTGCGTTCAGCGCCATTTTTGTTATATTTATTCACACAGTTTTAATGCACTAACAACAGCAGTACAGCGGCAACGGCGTACTTTTTTTAATTTAGTTATAAAATAACTCTTATTTATGCAAATTATCAAAATATAAATTGTGTATTGCAGCTTCAGCAGCAGCGGCTTTATTTTGCAATCAGCGGTCGGAGCTGCCAACTTTACTTTATACTTATCTTACCTTTAGACTGAGGTGTTCCGCAATCTTAAAACGAGAGCTGAATTGTGGGAAATTAAATAAATTTACAAAAAAACATTTATTTTTCAATGATTAATAAAAAAAGAGAAAACTTCATTTTAACTGAAGATTTAATACTTTTCACACTTAGTCGGCAACGTTGAAATTTGTTCGTTGAAATAAATTCGATGTCATTGAGATATGTCCGAATCTTTGAATGCTTGTATCTCGGAGCCCATATAAACTAGAAACAAATAATTAAGCAATAGAATCTTTTCATCAAAATATAAGCAATTAAAATATAATAATAAACAGTTAATTAGTCATACGCCAATTTTCATTCACTAATACATGTAATATAATATCTTCGACCTAATTTGGATCCAGCCGTGTGACATTGAATAGCCTTCATATATTGTAAATAGCTGTTGCAATTTTTTTTATTAGAAAGATAATTATTAAATGCTTGAAATCCTTTTGCAATCATCAAAATTTTGTATTTTAATATACAAGGTGCGGCAGCATTTCTTTCCTTGTTTGAAATTAGCGCCATTCAGACTGTAGGGATCGTAGCGTGGCGGGTGTAATACCAATCATCAGACGTGGTTCTAAAGTTTTATTTCCTTTCAGGTCAGTCGGCATCATCCGTTAGAACAGTAAGGGACGTGCGTTTACCGTCGAAGCCTACTTCTGTTGTTGTTGGTTTTTTTCAGCGATGAATCGCATTTACACTTGATTGGTTACATTAACAAACAGAATATGCGCTACTGGGTTAAAACCAATCCCCGAGAATTGCATGAAAGGCCTTTTAATTCACGTAAAATCAAAGTGTGGTGTGCAATTTCCTTAGATGGGATTACTGAACTATGCTTTTTTTTTTAAGAAAATGAGGTCTGACTTCACTGCTTCTATGAGGTAGTGAATTCATGTTGCATGATTTTTTTTCAACGACTTGATGAATTGGACATAGGAGACATTTGGTACCAATAGGATGGAGAAACGGCTCACACGTCAAGAGTATCGATGGCTGCTTTGAGGAAACACTTCCCGGAGGGCCTCATGTCAATAAGGGGCGATTTGGAGTGGCTAGCCTGCTACCCCATTTTGGCCCGTGCGAATGGTTGTGGTTTTTCGAAATTCGCGTTTATGTCAACCGTCCAAGGAACCTACAATACCTAAAGGTTAGCATCCAGGCAGAAATTGCCAACGTATCCGATGATAAGCTGCAATAAGGTCATGATAAACGTCGGAAATCGGCTTATTCAATGTATCGACAAATCACCTACCTATCACCTACCTGATATCATTTTCAAAACTGTGTAAAACAAAGGTTTAGATATTGAACATACATTATAAGAAAAATTCAACAAAATCTGATGCATAAAATGGGTTTTATTGCGTTTTGAAAAAAAAAGGTTATGCTGCCGTACCCAGAACAACTTCGGTTGTTAAATTTAATTATAGCTGGATTGTTTTACTCTTCACACAGATTGTGAATAGTATTGCAATTTTGTCGCAATGTTTGCAACGCCTTAAAGTATTCAAATACCGCGAGTTACCCACTCAAGGTATAAGTTCCACTCTTCCACTTCTTCCACTCTTTGATGTAAATTTTATTATTATGTACTGTATATATTAATTTAATTTTTTGTTTACCATGTCATTTTACATTGAGAAATGAGTTTTTTTTTAAAATAAATCTCAATGTAAAATGACCTTGAGCCAGCTAAAGTTCATATACAAAGACTCTTGGTATTTATTTTGATGTATAGAATAAGTGTTAATTAAATCAATTATTTAAAATAATGATTGCTAGCACTTGAGGACTTGATAGCTTAACAGTCTAGACGACTTTGATTCAACTTCCGCTAGATAAATAAATTCTCTTAATTTTAATTTAATTATTTCTTATTATTTCCAATCATTTCTGCGCAACAAAATTATACACAATCGTATGTCTCATCCATACGGTCAAAAACGCGAAATTCATACCAAACACATATATGTATCAATAAATTTTATTATATTGAAAATTGTTAATTCTAAGCATCCCTTTAAAAATTAAAACATAAAGGGAAAGAGTATTAAAGATTCGGTTTCACCCAAGCTAGAGTGGCTATTCCAGCCATGTTCACATAGAATTATTGCTTTCGAAAGCTTACCAACAATTCTCTATGCATTTTTAAAACAATTAAAATGTACATAACTTTTGGTTAGTTTACAAATTGTTTTGTTTTCTATTTGCAAAAAAAGTAATTGCATTTTTTTTTACGTTAAGTAAGTTTATTTTGATATTCTGATAATTTCACCAGTAAACTAAAAAATTTCGAATGATTACAGCGTTGATAGGTATTAACAATATAAACGTTTGTCTACAACACATCTCCGGTTATTGGAGATGTTCGCTTATGATAGCTGTCCGTTTAGGGAACTTTCACTGTATATATATGTATTTTTTTTTTGTTAATCGAAATAACTTGGATTATCGAAATCACGTTGATTATTTTGGGCAATCAAAAATCAAAAAATGTATCTACGATTGTTTTTAAAAATTGCTAGAGCGCTAATTTGCTGTGTGTAATAACAAAGAAGTATGGTTTCACAATACACATTTGACAAGACTATTCTGCATTAGTAACAAATCGTCGAATTCATAGTGTTCATATATTCGACAGTGGCAAAAAAAAAAAATACAAATAAATAACGATACTATCGATAATACTATCGATAGTTGCGCATCTCTACTAAGGAAGAGGCAAAGCAGCAGAAACGACGTAGAAATTAAAAATTTATTTTCATTGTTAATTTGCTTTCTCGTCGTCGTTGTTGTAGCGTTTCATAATCAATATTTCCGCTAGTAACATACAAAGTCAGAAAAATTATTACTTTATTTTTGGCAGAAATTTCATTAAAATTTAAAGCATTGCAGCAGATAAAAAAAAAAGAAAAAAAAAGAGGCAAAGCGGACTAATAAAAATATATGAAAATTTCGATGCATACATAACGCATAACCCAAGAGAGCAAAGAAATTAGATGCCTTTTTTAATACAATTTGTGTAAATTAAGCGAAAAGCGCTGCGCGCAGAAATAATAAATTAACATTAATTAAATAAACGTTGCGAACGTCGACGGACGGAAAGTCAGACAGCCAGATAGACGGACGGTCAGAAAGTGTAGCACTAGGTCAGAAAAACGCCAACACGTCGCGCTATAGAAAGTATAACAGATCAGATTTCGATCTGGGTGTTGTGATTGTGCGTATATAGAAATAATGGATGAGACCACATCAGCAACACCGCCAACAACAGCTGCTGCAGCCACTTCGGCTGCATCCGCTGCAGCAGTAGCCGATGCCAAGGCGGTGCTTCATCATGTTCCAGCACCAGCAAACAGTGTTAACAACATCGCGGCGGCCAATAGTGTTGCGCTGGTCATAAAATCCTCAAATCAACAGTACGAGGATATAGTCGTGGACAGTGACCTGCGCTGGACTGTGCAGCGTTTAAAGAAACAGCTATCGCTGGTGTACCCCGGAAAACCGGTAAGAGTAAACATTACAGTTTATTAATAATGAATAGAAGTTCAATCGACTAGTGCAAAAACAAAGTTCAATCTTTAATTATATTGGAAATTTTTCCATTAATTAGTTGATTTCTTTTGTTTTGTAGTTCTCAGTTGACGTCTTCGTTAACGTCGTCGTCCATTCGTGTTTGTTTTGATAGGCATTTGTCTGATCTCTCGCTCACACATTTGATTCTACAATCATATTTTTATACTCTTACGTGTATTTTGTTGTACAGTCGTTGGTCATTATAATAGTTGCACTATTTTATTACCGACATGTATGCATCACTGTGAACGGTAGTCCACGCAAGTGACGAAAGCCCACCTCATTGTGGCTACTGCACGAGCACTATATTATACGCGCAATATCGAAGTATGTTATATAAAAGAAAAAAACATTCTGTTATATAGATTGTATACTCACGATATATGTAGCTGTAACATATTTAAGTAAAGATCAGAAATGCCTTAAAGTACATATATACAAGTAACTATACGAGGGCTGGTTGATATGTACCCAATCAATTAAAAAAAAATTTTGTTTCATCTAGCATAATATTGACCCCTTTTCCAAATCGAACACGTAACTCCAGAATCAGAAGAATATATCTATTTTTGATTAGTTTATCTACAAAATATTACGCTATTTCGAATCTGGGCAGGTTTCACTTGCAATTTATCAATTTTTAACATTTGTTTCTTCAAACAGTATTACAACAACAGAAATAATAATGGGTTTCGAAAATATTTTCTAAAAATTAGAATATAAAAATTATTTGAATGGAGCATTATGACTATATTTAGTAGTATTCTAATTTATTTGACATATTTTGGACATCCACCCTAAAATAGGTAGAAGACTAAAATTAATCTAACGAGAAGTAAGAAAAATGATTACTAAAAACTTTTAAAAAATCAAGTTTTTATTTTAATTTACAGAAAACTCAATAAATATTGTTAAAAGTTAAATTAAAACTTAATTTTTTTGTCATATATCAATTTAATCTTAAATGTTAAAGAACTCTCAAATATAATTAAAAAAAGCTCACCCCTAACGAAAGAACAATTTTTTCCCTAAATGTTGACAATTTTGTTTTAGGTCGACTTCAAATCGGAACAACAGTTCTGCATAATATGTGCCTAAGATCATTTTACTCAGGTCAAGCTAATTCAATACAAAATAATAAATAAGTTGCATATCTCTTAAATCGGTGATGATAAGCTTGTTGGTCAACAAACCCATTTTTTTATTCGTTTCTTTAATTTCGTTTCGTCAGCAGATGGTTCGACTGTTTGTTGGTATCCGGAGTGTGGTCATGGGTAAATGTTTCCTTATTTACACTTTTGATTGGCTTAACGTATATTACATCAATATCTGCTTCTTAATAATCTGATCATTTCTGGAATATCTATACTCAATGGAAAGAACGACACAGTTTTAAGTGAATAAATAAGTGACCAATTACTAAGGGCTTTAGTTTATGTAGCCCAGAGGCATTAGTCAAAATTGTAATGCTATGTTTTTCTACAATATTTTCCCTGTTGAAGTAGTTTTCTCATCTCAAGAAAACAATGTCGTTTCAGGGAGCATTTTACCAAAGTAGTCAGATTCGTCAGGAAGCCAGATCTATTAGAACAAACGGGGGGGGGGGGGGGCACAGCTTATCACCATCAAGATTCTTTCGCAGTTTTCATTGTGACCTTAAAGGGGGAAAATTTTTTAGTATATCGCAATAATCGTTATTGGTAGCCTAGATGGCACACATTTTATCGAAAGAAAATTTCACAAAAAAACTCGTATTACCATAATTCATTTTTTTTCTTATGAATGAATCGAACAAGATTCATTGTTTGATCGAAGAGCTTGTTGTCTTCAAAGAGAATTCAACACTAGGCAAAAACCTTACGATCTTCTAAATGCAGGAATACTTAAATATAACATTTTGCAGGAAATCAAATCATTTGAAAAGACATTTTTGTACAAAATGCAGCGAAAAACTGTCTAAGCAAATTCGTTTCAGCCTCATCATAGACCACAATGACTTTTTTTTTTAACAAAATGCACTCACTCCTAATAGTTTCCGTTTGATTACAGCTCAGATGTAATGTTTCTAACAGAAATGGTAAGCAATTTGTTTTCGATTCCATCACGAGTAATGTTTTCGTTGATAATGTTGATGCCTTCAATGACGCTGTTTCTTCCGCCGTTGCATTTTCAGCACATTGTCGTGGAATAGAGCCGTGAAGAAATTTGCAAAAAAAAAATAAAGATAGCATTCTGTGATATCATGCGCTAAAAATGTTTCGAGAAGCACTGAAGATTTATCGGCATTGTTGAAGAAAGACTTTAAATTTGATCAATCACTGGCAAATACTGAGCCAACTTGTTTTGCTATATGTATGTTTTGCTTATATGTAGAATAACATTAATAAATTTGAAAAAATCGTTTAATTCCGTTATTCGAGTGTTAAAATTGTTATATTTTGAAGACCTTAGAGTCGATGTCGAATAGACCAAATCGATCCAGATCTGAGTTATGGAGAATGTGCGCAGAGCAGCCAATCCCAAAAAGATCTCAATAGATTTTTCTGGGTAACATACTTTTAAAGCTAAATGATAATACGGTTTCACACAATGTGTGAATGGTATAAAAGTGAAAGCTATTAAATCTCGGTGCCTTCCCTCAATTTCATAAGAAACAATCAGTTTACAAAATGTAATCAATTGAATGGTATAAAGCTATCAAATCGGTGTCTTCCCTCATTTTTATAAGAAAGAATCTGTTTACGAAATTTAATTAATTGGGGGAATATCACTATTATAAGTATGTATGTATATGTATGTAGCAGTTTTTGAGATATTACAATTTTAATTTGATTAGACCTTTGTTGCTATTATTTTGACCGCTGTTGTACATATGTACATATATAAAAAATATTACAGTTTTATTTTAAAGGAAGAACAAAATCTCTCAGCACTTTTTTTTTTGTATATTGTTTTTTGTAACTGTAATTGTTTTTGTTTGATTTGTCTTATCAGCAGTAGCATTTATTTTGCGTTTTATTCGTTTTGCACTCATTATTTTCTCTCTATTTAGTCTTGCTCTCTGTTTCTCTGTTTTGCCTGTAGACTTACACGTAAGCGACAAGTGTTTCTTTTTCATTCGTCGATTTCTAACTTGATGGTGTTTGCCCCACTTCCTACCCTTTGCTGCTCCCTTTACCATACTGCTGTCATTTTTCGTTTAGGCTCTTGATTTATGAATATGTCAGCGTATACTTTTTTTGTTTCTTTTTTTTTATAATTTCATTGATAAGAAATAATATGTAATATAAATATAGATAGTTTAGTTTGATTTTTTTGCACGCATTCGCGTTTCATTTCTTTTACCGTTATTTAGGCTTACCAGGATTTTTTTTTTGTAAGTAGGAAGTGATAAAAAAAAAGTAAAACTACAAATAATTTTTAAAAATAAATAAATAAGTTGCTAAATATGTATGTATATATATATATAATTTATTTTGCGCATTAATTATTTTCACATGACTGAATTTTTCGTGCCTTGAACTTTTTTTATTTTTATTTTTTGTTTTTATAATTTTCTTTCTAATAAATACTAATTTAATGAAAAATATTGCAAATACAAAAAAAAAAGTTGCTTTTATTATTGCCTTTTCCGCTGTGTTATTTTGTTGCTGTTGCTGTTGTTATTGTTGTAGTTGTCATTACAAGTTCAAGTGCACACGTCGCGCCGCATTTCAATTAAATTCATATAAATGTGTACATATGCATATATACATATGCATATGTATATGTTACATATATTATCAATCTCTTTCACGCTCTCATACTCTCTCTCCCACCTATCATAATAAAATTTAATAGTAAATAACAACAACAAAAACTTGTTAACTAAATTTTTGCTCATTTCATTCTTATCTACATATACTAGTATGTATGTGCAAGCGGGATAGTTGCATTTCTATGAAGGTCGTCAAACATTTTTTTGTTTTGTTTTTTTTTCTTTGTTTTGTTTTGGCTGTCTTTGCAAACGCAAAAAGTACACGTCATTGTGTTACTTATTGCAGTTGTACGTGGGTAGTTTTATATGTCCTCATATTTTAAGAAGCTAATAAAATTATTTATTTTTTTTAAGGTTTTTCATTCCTTTACAAATTAGTGAGATATATAGAATTACAATTAATCTTTATCAACCCTAATCTAGTTCTAATCAGTTCGAATAAGGTTCTCTTTTATTATACGGTAACTCCAAAGCATGCGTTCTATTTTTGATTTAGATAGGGGAGAGTCGGTTGATTTGTGCCATGTGTTATTTTTTGAACATAGAATCTCACTCATGAAGATTTCAACAAGTTGAATATATGTATATGTAAAAACTTAGCTTCAATATATTCTTATTCTGCATTAGTCGTTATTCAATGTTTGGAAAAAAAAACACAAACTTTTCCGTTTTCTATAAGTTAAACTTTTTGGCAAAATACAAATTTGATTGGTGAAAAATCAGAATAATATAAAAACTAAAAGTTAAACAAAAACGCACAATATCAATAAAAATATAAGCTTTTTGTTGGCTTTTTCCACGTTTCAATTTTTTTGGCTGATGTTCTTGCAAAAATTTAAGCAATGTGGGAAGAGAGATGATGAGGAAGACAGATGCTGACACTTCGGACGTACATAGTTATTTCAACTTTGGGCGGTATACCAACCATAATACGTCGTTGCTCATCATTCAATCGGGGTTACGTTTGCATTAAATGCAGCAGTCTATATTTTTTCTTTACTGACTGCGGCCTGCACAAAGTCAGCTTCGGCGAAAACAATGTATTTAATATTGATATTCCCATCGATTGAAAACCTTTGAAAGTAATAGAGCCGATTTGACTGCACTTGGCCTGGTTTGTTTTACAGCCATGCACTAAATTGCATAAAAATGCTTCAGTGGACCATAAAGAGATACATCCAATGGCTGCAATCTGTGACTCCAATAAGGTGGAAATGATAGAAGTATGACGCCATTTTCAACAGCCAAATCCATTGCCGCCACAGGTACTTAGATGGAACGGTTGATTGTCTAGAGTGTGATAAAGTGATTTTGAACTGTTGCAACGTCTATCTACTCATTATATGCATTATTCATGAATGTACATATTCTTGCAAAGAAACAATAATGCGGGTTAATTCGAAATACCCGCAATCATTGATTCCAAGAGTCATGATCACCATCGGTCCTCTTTTCTGCGTAGCAATTTCATCAGTACTACGAAACCCTTGCTGAGTTTCGTCCTTGTTTCAAAGGGTGAATGGTGGAACGGCATGGTCGCACAAAATTTCATTTTAGTTGCAAAAAAGTGGTTCCTGTAATTCCAATCTTTCCCTATTGTGTGGTTGTAGTTTCACACCGAAGATTGCAATTTCTTGCGGAAGTTTATCATATTGTCGTTGAATCTTAATCGAAACTTTCAAATTTCTATATAAAGTGTTAGTACTATCAATAAAATTAATGAAAACAAAAACCTTTAGATGACTCGAATCACCCAGATAAACTTTGTTTCACGCTGCCTGTTTGAGATATAGCGAGTGCATCTTTTCTCTTTGAAACTTTATGAAAAGTGAGTTGATCGTTTCTTTATTATCTAAAAGTCGTATAATAGCAGTGTCTCTAATTAAAAGTGAAAGTGGAAAGCGGAATAGTCCGGATTGTGTTAAAAAGCCGTTGCTTCACAAAAAAAAATTGGTTTACAAGCTTAAAAACCGATGCGATATTTATTATTATAGCGGAAAAAACACGAAAAGAAACTTGCAATTATCCATCTGGATGTCTATATATGTATGACAACTGATTAACTATAGTTTTTTATATGTAGTTCATATCAAGAATGCTTTTTTTAACGCTACAGTACTGAATATTGTTGTTAGTCTGTTCTTTTTACAGCTGAGTAAATTACTTTATAATAAATATACCACATAATTTAATTTATTTTTTACCATTGAGAACAAATAACAGATGTTTTCATGTGTGTGAAACAGCTGTTTTTTATTTACCTTAAAAGTTTGCGGTGTCAATGGCAATTTAAACTGCTCGAATGAGTGCAAACTGTTCTAAAAAAATTATCGTGAACTTTGAGCATAAAGACATATCTTTACTTTAACTATATTTTTAAAGAAAAAACTTTTTACAACAATACTATTTAAGATTTTACTTAAATTTTTTTTTCAATCACAGCTCGTGGAGGATCAAAAGCTTATATATTCTGGTAAATTGCTCAAAGACAAGGAACAGTTGACCGAAGTTATACGCAATTATAAAGACGTCTATACGCATAATCATATAATACATTTGGTCTGCGCAACGAAGCATGCACCAGCACAAGCGTCAAATCTAGCAAAAACAAAAGCAACATCTAGCGCCAACAACAGCAACGTCAACACAGGCAACGTCTCCGCTGCCGCTAATACAATGAGCACAAATGCAACGACAGCAACAACAGCAGCGTTAGATGGTTTGCGCCAGCGAAACAATGCATCACAATCGCAACAAGCAGTTACAGTGCAACAAATGCAGCAACAAATGTGGCAACGTCAACAGGAACATATCAGACAAATGTTTGCAGCGATGGCAAATGCAGCTGAAAATGTCGATCTTGCAGCGGAGCGTGCTGCGGCAACTACAGGCGGTGTTGGAATTGGTCTTGCAGGCGGTTTAGGCGGTGGAGTCAATACGAGTTCTTTAGCCGGCAATGGATACTTTGGATTTGGACAAGGTCACATGCAGATGCAGATGCACTGGCAACAAGCGCTGGCCACACAACAGGCTGTCATGTATAATGCATGGATGCGACAGGTCTATGCGCAGTACATGCAACAGCTGATGCCGGGGTGAGTTTTGAGGGATAAAGCAATATTAAATAATGCGTCGAAGCAAAAATCTCTTTTTCGATTTTTTTTTTTTTGGTGAGTAACAACAGTTCACAGTTCGTTTTTCGACTTTTTAGGTAGCCCGCATACAAATCAACCGTCTATTTTTTACTTTTTGTATAAAAAACTTGTATTGCAGTCAATGTCAACTGAAAAATTTACATGGTGGCTTATGTACTGGATCTTCACATATATAAACTCCACTTTTTGGGGTATTCTTATACTAAACACCCACACACTTTTTACTTTTGTATGAAAAACATTTTTATTGTACTCCAGTATTAACTTAAAATTTGTCCTATTGGCATCCTATGAATGACCATGAATGAATAGCTCCCCCTACACTTGCCTACTTTTAAGGTTTTGTTAAACCTTTTTTATTACAGGCATAAACAAATTGAAATTTAATATGGTAGTTTCCTATGGTAGGTCGCTTCAAATTTCTGTCAGTGGGTTTGATCCCCACTTTTTGGTGAAGCCCCATACAAATCCACTACTCACTTTTGGATTTTCGTATGGAAAACTTTTCAGTTACAGTCAATATCAACTTGAAATTTGATATGGTGACTTCACAGAAATATCCAAATCCACCTATTAATCCGTAGCGTCAATGACAGAACATTGCCTACTAGTGGATCACCAGCATAGCTTCACCACTTTTATTGCTGATATGCCTAACGAACCGAGGCCATGTATATTGATTGTGGCTCTAGACTTCAACAAGGTATTTGATACAGTTGATCATGCAATCTTACTTCAAGACAAAATAAAACTCTGCCTAATTAACTATCTTAATGGTAGGTTAGCATACATTGAATTCCGGGGTGCGAGGTTGACTTCTTTAAGAACTCAATGACAATGCCTGCAAGAAGGTCGGAATAGAGCTATGAGAACTGTCACTGGTTGCTTACAAATGACTCATGAAGACCTGCATTAAGAAGCGATGGTGCTCTCTGTTCACCAACATGAATTAATTCGAAGCCATTTTAGTTAGATGCGTGTAGGAGTAATAACGGTAATCATGGCAGCCACTTAAAAGTTTTTGCATCACGTGTCAGTGATGGCAACATACGTTGCACGTTTCACTAGTATATCTCGTTTCGCGCTTCAAGACAAAAATAGAGGACCGCGTTTATATATCCGGTAGTAAATTCTCACAGAGGCAATATTGTGCTTGGTGGTAAGAGTGAAAAATGTTTCCCTCGAAGCACCAGAACTAATCTAGTATAATTAAAACCCTGAAGGAGTTTAACAGCGAGGGAATTGGGTTCAGCAGCAATGAATGCTATTCTGAGTGTGGTCAATCGCTGCATAATACAACTTTGAAATCTTTTACGCAGTAAAACATTCAAATATTAGCTGAATATCAACGTTGAGCTTATTAAACAATAATGCCGAATATCTTAACTGCAATATGGATTCGTTTCGTTTTTTAAAGCTTGCAGCTAGTAGTAAAATAAGTCGGAAACTTCAAGATGTATACATCAATATGTGATAAATTTTGTTAATATCTTATGTATTTTTCATTTACAGTGTCAACGCCAATACAACAGAATCCGGAGGATTGCTGCCAAATCCATTTTTACAGCAGTTGCCTTTTATGGCGGGAGCCAATGCTGCCGCTGCCGCCGCCGCTGCCGTCGCCGCCGCTACACAAACGCCTGTGATACCGCCTTTTGCACAACATGCACATGCAGCGCCGGAAGTTGTAGGTGCCGCAGATGCCGCTGCCGCTGCTGCTGCTGGGCCAGCAGAACGGCAACAAGGAAATGTTGCGCTCGAAGAACGTCGCTTTCCGAATATACAAGAGGAACCGGAAAATCGCGACTGGTTGGAAAATTTCTTTTCATTGACACGCATGGGCATATTTATTACCATTTTGTATTTTAATTCTTCGCCGTTGCGTTGTCTCTTAGTAGTGCTTATAGCGAGTGCTATATATCTGTAAGTTTGTCTAAAATTTTGTTTGCTTTAAGTGAGCTTTATTAACTTGAACTTCTTATTATTTGCAGTTATCATATTGGTGTGCTGCGTAGTCGTCGTGAACGCAACAACAATAATATAAATCGCAATAATAATGCTGCCGCTGCTGTTGTAGCGGCGGCTGCTGTTGTTGGTGATGAAGCTGTCGATGCTGTTGCAAATCCTATAGCACAATTGCAACGCATAATGGATGGTGTACAAGCGCCGGAACGACAACCAGCAGCACAGGCAGCAGATGAAGCACAAGCAAACCCACCGAATGCACAAGCAGCTCCAGTTGCTGCCGCTGCTGAAGCAGCAGTCAATGACGGAAATTTTGCTGCTGCTGCTGCTGCTGTTGTCGCTGGTGGTGATGATGCTACAACAGCTACCGTAGCCGAAGCGGAACCAGCTAATACTACATCTGTGATTTCTATTGTGCGAACATTTGTCATCACTTTCTTCACATCGTTGCTGCCAGAGGCGCCGGCGCTGTAGTCTGTTTTTTTTTCTATGTGCTTTTATCAAATTAACCAAAAACCAATTATGCAAATTAACGTTTTACGGCAAATCGAAAATTTGCTCTCTAATGTTTTTGTAAACTAATAAACACCGCTCTACGACCCAACAGCAACAGCACCACCAAATTTCCTACACCAAACAACTACACTATCACATCGAGTATTATAGTCAATTTATTTTGACTATAGTAGTGCAAAAACGATTAATTGGTTTTGGCCAATTTAATCCGCATTCCTTGGCAGCAAAACGCCTTAAATTCTTTTCTATTTTGTTTCATTTAATTAGTTTATACATACTACGATATATATGAATTATCCAAAACTGAGAATGCAATTGAAATCAAAAAAATGGAAAATTTGTTAGTTTTTACATAAGCTTTATTTTTTTACATACATATTTTTACATTTTTTTGTTCTTCCGAGAGTGAATTCTATTTCTTATGCTTTAGTGCCGCAGGTGGTCGTATGTAAATTGTATGTTTATCCCACATTTGCATTCGATTGGTACTGGATTGGATGATGATGTAAACTAGCTTTTAAGTATATATTGTAAATTTACAGATCAGATACAGTGAGATGCGCATATCGCTTCATCTCGAGGGCAACAGCAATTTGAAATGTATGTGTGTGAATATTTATTAGATTTTAGATAAGAAAATAAATCGATTTACCTAACAATATATATATATATACATATTGAAGTAAATAAACTATAAATATATGGAATTATGAATATTGGTTTAATTTTGGTTAAATTTATAAAAGTTTTTTAATTGTATTGCAAAAAAAGTATGAGCAAAAATGTTACTTTTTTATAACAGTGAAAACTGATATTACTATTTTTAATCACTATTATTTTAAATTGATAAAACTGTGATTTTAAAATCAATGCAAATTTCATTTCATAGAATTCACAATTATACAAATGGGCACTTCAGCTGGCCTTAGTAAACTTATGCTTTTTGCCTAATTTTTTATTACGTTTAGTCTCAGGCTTTTGTCCGCCATCACAAATTCAATAATAAACAATGTTTTTTTACGGTTGTCTCCAATATTTCCGGTCCAGATGTGAAAATTTTATATCTGAGGAACTATTTTAGGCAGGACGTTTGTATGGAAGTTGTATAGGTTTACAATACAAAGATAAATAATTTTAATAATACAGATCGAGCTACTTTCGTTACAAGTATGCACAGAATTTAAGCTTAGGTACACCCAAAACAAGCGTTCTTTCTTGTTTAATTTTTAGTATTCACACAAAGTGCGAAATGGTATTATTAATTTGTTTACATACTCGTATATTCCTAATCAGCTTGTCGAGACGAAATGTTTTAGCAATGTCTGTCTGTCTGCCTGTCTGTCTGGTAGTTGTTGCGTATATTTTGGGAAACAATTTTGAACATATTCAGCTGAAACCAGACGCCTAGAACATCCATATCGATATGCCAGACCCAAGTTTTGGGATAGCTCGCATACATAACATCCGCCCACTTTTTCCTTTTGTTATAAAAATTTTTTATGAAATTAATATCAACTTAAAAATTGATGTGGTTTATCACATATATCAATGAGATTATTATAATGATTCCCCAACTTCTTGGAGCAGTCACCATACAAACCAACAGCCCACTTTTGCTTTTTTCTATGAAAACTTTTTTTATTGCAGTCAATATCAACTGAAAAATGACGAAATATGACTTGAGAAGACTTAGAGAAACTAAACTCACGGTACCAACTCTCTAGGTACCGCAATGCTATAACCGTTACTTGAAATTACAAAACTCGACACCGCAGTCGTAAACAAATGCAGTTTGCAGTTTTGAAATAATATGCAAATATGTCTTGTATAATATATAATATAATATATTCGATAACCTTACCGGATTTTAGCTCTTATTTGTTTTGATACAGTTTAATTATAATGTCTCTAAAACTAGTAGAACGCTGGAAATGAATTTGAATTTTGGTAATTTTTAAAGCATGAACGGCAACTGTAGAGTCCAATTGAGGTCTCTACTGAAGAAACAACAAAATTTGTGATATTCTCAATGACTGCTGAGTGAAGTTGTGTAGGATAGTTGGGCATGAAGAATCTATCCACAGAATGGTGCTCTCAATGGAACTCAAACACAATCGTTTATCAACTCGAAGGAGTGTTTGGCGATGTTGCACCGCAATCCGGACGAGTATTTCCGGCAATTTGTAACCATCACACCATCGAATCGAAATAGTGGATTTCTCCAAGAGTGTTGGCGCAGTAGGGGGCCAAAGTGGGTCTCCCATCCAACAAGATCAGGGTACAGTTTTTTGGGATGTACCACGCTTATCTTGAAAAGGGGAAAACAATCAACGCATTTAGCGCATGAATTTTGCAAGAAATTGCACCATATACTCCAGATTTAGCCACCAGTGCATATTTGCTGGAAGATTTGGAAGGCGCAGACAAAGAACGATATTCTGCGTATCGAAAACGAATTTCGTTCATTAAATTACGGAATAAAAAAAATAAATAAAAAATTTGACTGGGGCTGAAGGGATAAATCGCTATAAATATAAAATTAGCTTCCTTGATTAAAAGAGAACAGGATCGGAGGGGTTGCAGTAGAGCTCAGCAATAAGTTAAAATATTTTGGGGTAGCGTTAGATAGTAAGCTCCTATGGAATGCACACATGGAAGAAACCATAAGAATATGCAATACTTGTGTGCAGGAAGTTGGCCGGAAAATCTTGGCGCTCAACTTTCTGCAAAGACTAGCGTGTGTCTGCATCACAGGGGCAATGCGCACTTGCCCAACAGTAGCGTTGGCAGCTATTTCGGATTTGCCACCACTTCATCTGGAACTCGAACAGAGAATAAAAGAAGACTATCAGTCAATGGGAATAAAGTTATCTCGGAGATCTGTCAGAAACGTCTCCATAGATAGATGAAAGGTGCATCCCTAATGTCAATGGCAAGAAACGAAATGACACAGATAAATATGTTTGAGCGGAGTTTTATCATCAAATGGTCCGAAAAAAAAATCGTGGACGTCGGAAATTTCATACATGATAAAATCATACACCATCAAGTGGTACACGGATAGTTCCTTGACGGAAGATGGTACAGGCCTAGGAGCTGAAGGCTCTAGGACTCACTACTGGGAATCATTGGGAAAACACACCAGTATCTTCCAAGCAGAGATGTGCGCTATAATCAGATGTACGCAATTCGGAGACTACACAAAAGGCTATCACAACTGTGATATGGCTATTCTCTCATATAGCCAGGCTGCGTTGAAGACACTTAACTCTAAAGTAGTTAGGACAATGCTAGAGCTTGAAGCAAATGGTCTATTTGAATAACTAGGTGAACAGAACAGAGTATCTCTGCTGTGGGTGCCTGATCATAACAAAATTCCAGGAAATGAACAGGCGGCATCGGGAGACTCGGCAGTAATCCGCAAGGAGAAGGATATAGGAAAAAAACAACACTACGCTACAAGCCAATGACTAAGACAAGCAAAGTTTCTTCTAGGGGGTTACAGATCAAAAACTATGCTCCAACTAGGTAGAAACCAATTAAGAATACTAACAGGACTCCTAATAGGCCACTGTAGACTAAAGAAACATTTATATGTTTTGGGGATACAAAACTCACCCGAATGCAGTTTCTGTGACTGCGAGGAGGAGGCCCCTCTTCACATTCTTGCTGAATGTGAAGCTGTAGTTAGAAGCATACTGCAGATGCTAGGTAAACAATTTATTAAAAAGGAGCAACTGAGAAGTTTTTATCCTAGGAAAGTACTAAGATTCATTCAACATATAGGCTTAACTCAGTAGGACAATAGACCGTTTAGGTTGCAGTTTTTATATGTGCCCATCATAAATAATAATAAGAGAGTACATATTTAAAAAATTAAATTTAATGTAAAAAACCTGCTTATATAAAGTTTCACCGATTTCGAATCCGTTGAATATACGACAACTTTTTTAATTTTTATTTAAATCCAGCATATTTATATATTAAGTTCGTAATACTTCTAAACTATTAAGTAGATTTATGAGCATTATACATATAAAATAGCTTCTTATCTCAATTTCATACTATTTATTTCTATAACTCCATAACACTTGATGTTAGGTTCAATACAGAATAAAGTGTTTCCATTTAGTTTACGTGCTTCACGCATGTGAACAAATATGTATCTCAAACAAATTGCGTGACCAGGGACAGCAGACTTTGCTTATCTATATCTCTTGTGCGTATATAGAATCAGGGAGTTACAATGGAAAATTCCACAGGAAGCATGCAACGCGGCAGCAGCAACTACATACAAGTATGTATGTGGAGAGGAGTAAAGATTTGCGATGCATTGTACAGGGTCGATACATTGCGAAGCTATGAAATTAAGTTTAAAAAGAAATATTGCCGGTCGTATTTATTATAAAGCAAAAGTTCATTGAGCATATGCGAAACCGGCAAAAATGTTGCGAAAAGTGTCGCAACATTATTGCTCCACAAATACACTTATACGCATCGATAAGCGTGTTTATATAGGACCGATCCGATCGTTGAGATCTGCGCATTGAAGATTTTTTTGCGGCTTATCAGTAATGCGTCGAAACAAAAATGTTGAGAGTAAATGCTGGATTCGGAACAACATACGACGGCCTGATAGGGGCTCGGCTATAATGAATTTTTAGAACGTTTTGAGCGCTCGAAGTAAGCGGATCGATTGGCGCTAAACAAAAACAAAAAAAAAAAACAAAAAAAACAAGAAGAAAGAAGAAAGAAAGTGAAACAACATCGGAAGAAATATACTACTATATATAGAGCTTATAAATATTTTTTTTTGGTTGGCGCGTGATTTGAGTGTTTATAACAAAATTTTTCTACGTTGCTTATCTGAAATTATGATGCATCTAATACAACAGTCGCGTGCAGCTGCCGCGACAACAACAAAAACAACAAATAGACTTAGCATTAAGGATGTGGTAGCCAAATCCTTTCAACGTTGGCGGCATGTATGTATGAATTATTAAATTAGTTTGATTAGTAAAGTTTAAGCTGGTTTATTTCGTTATAGCATGGTCGCGTCATAGCCATACGCCGCGAGGATCAATCAGTCTGGGAACGACGTGCGCCATTTGGTCCAACGCATGTTCAGAAACTAGTGAAACAAGGAGTTAAGGTCATAGTGCAGCCATCGAATAGACGGGCGTATCCAATGCAGGCAAGTAGTAAATATACATATATATTATATATATATATATATATATATATATATATATATATATATATATATATATATATATATATATATATATATATATATATATATATATATATATATATATATATATATATATATATATATATATATATATATATATATATATATATATATATATATATATGTATAAACAATTTTTGGACTGTAGCTGAAACGTTTGGTCTGGTTTCATATGCGCGTTTATTATTTAGCTGATAAACTTTCACTCGCACCCTCGCAGACGCGACTCTTATCACTAAGAGATGAATTTTGTGTTACTACGAGTACTCTGTGTGCATTTATAGACAGTTTATAATGGGAAATGGGTTGTATCAGTTTGTCAGAAAGTTTGTAACGCACTGAACGCGGATTAAGCCATGTCCAGCTGTATGTCTGTATTGGAGCTGTCCCATAAAAAATACAATTTAAGCAAACAACAGATCCACAAATATATTCTCAAAGAAACCTATGGTTTAAATACGTCGCAGTTCAAAAAAAAAATTATCGAAATGGAATTCAAACGCAACAGTGTTATTGCTTTGTATTTGGAAAATCGCTTCTAGCATATGTTAATGAGCTACGTCATTTACGTGTGAGCAAAATGTTTGTATATCGGATCATTCCACGTTATAATAACACTGGTAGCAACAAGAAACGCCATGGAGGTAATCATCTAAAAGCATAAACATTAGCAGAAATGGTTAGAAAGGTAAAGACCAGAATTCAATGTAATCTACGACAAAGCGCAGTTCAATTGACGAAAAAACTCAATGTGTCTGCTCATAGCATGGCGATCTATAGAGATCTTCTTTATTTACAGGTTAGCGACTTTAATTTTAATTAGGGAATTCTTCTGAAATTGAAATATGCACCATTTTGACGAAATAACTTTCGAAAAATGTATTCAGTTTCGAATACCGTTGGAATTCCGGTCAGATAGAGGTTTTAAATTGCAAATAAAATTAAATTGCTGTAGCTCTATTGCAAACACTGCTGAGAGAGACCGTCCCAATCGAAATTTAATTTCAATTAAAAAAGAACAATTTTGGATTTGAACAATAAATAGTGTGAAGTGTGTTAAAGCTTCGGTTATACCGCACTATGTTTTTTACTTGTTTTTATTTTTGCAAAATGTTGATTTGCAAACAAAATGCCAACAAAAATTCATTGCAAGGTCAACAAAATTATTAAGTGGGAACATTGCAGCGCCTGAAAGCAAAAGTGAGCTTGAATATTCGCATTATCAGGCAGCTGAAAAATATGTGTACTACAGTTTATAGACCCTTAAAAAGTGAACTGCGTTGAAATTAAATGCCATAAATAAGAATTTAAATTAAAAGTTACTTGGTTTTTTTAAAGCGAATTTAACTTACGATATAACTAGTATGTGTTCTGATCTAACCTAGAATTTTTAGTTACTCTTCATTCATCTATTCATCTATCTATACATATGTATGTATATGATTTTTAAATTTTTAAATGCAAAAATTCCAACTAAAACCAATTAAAACCGGATGGAAAATTTCCAAAATTGTTTACTCGAGAGTACACAAATTATGTGTATTGGCCCCCAATAATACTTATCAAATACTACTACTAATATTTGGCTAATCATTTTGTTAAAGTAATTTAATTTAACCATTTTTTGAAACGTATCACGCCGCGTAGCAATCTATAAATCTAAGAAAGTTGTTTCTAATCATTGGACATCATATCAGCTTGTTTTTGTTAGCTACTGTATCTACAATTGTACTCTATATACAATAGAATGTTTAGATTTGGTCCTCTGAAATGGTTGCTAACAGAAATCGTGCTTCCAAAGATAAGTTATGGTTGCTATTTTAGTGTATTTTTTTTTTTAAGAACTGTTTTCGATAAGTTTTTGTTTTGTTATTTAAGATTTCCGGAAGTTTGATCAGAAAACTATTGTACTATAAATTTTGGTGATATAAGATATAGTTGAGGATTTATATCAAAATCAATAAAACTAGACGAAAAATTTTAGTTAACAAATTACTTAATTTTCTGAAATGAATCAAATAGTTTCAAATTTATAACTATCATATAATGTAATCTCCTATAGCAGTGATATTATGTGAGAGATGGAGCACTTTCTCTGTCTATGTTCTGCATTCATCAGAATCAGTACAAATACTCTATGAAATGTTGAATGCTTTTACCTCATTAAAATCATCAAAGATCAGGTTCTCATCATTCAGGTTGTCACTTTCGGTAAAATTTTGTGAAAATGAACTCGATAAAATGGTAAATATGTACAGATGTATGAAATTTGGTACATATGTAAAGAGCACCGGTAGAAATATCGATCCATTAGTGCAACGAACCTTAAGTAAAGTCGTAATATCTCTGAAACTACTTGAGGTTGAATATTGATAATTGATAGATTTAAAAAAAAAGTACATGGATAAATGTTGCAGTGGGTTGTGAACGGTGACATGCACTCAAAGTAAAAATGTCTAATCTCTGATATTATTTTACACAAATGAATGATCACTTAGGTATAAGAGCACAGTGATAAGTCCTTACCAAAAAAATTGAAAAACACTCAAATTCCTCAAAATAGTATTTTCTGCAGCAATGACTTCCCCAATCAACCCAAATATTTTACCACCAAGCTAGTTCTTTAGAAAACATGAAATGCTCGTTGGGTGCTTAAAATGAAAAGTTTGGAGTTCATTATATTTTCACCTATAATTTGATTTATATTTTTATTTTTTTTTTTGGTCGGAAGAGCCATCTCAGCTCCTTATTTCGTCTACACTCAAAAGTCATCTATCGGCTCTATGCTCTAAAACTGCTGTCTTTTATGTAATACTAACTGCAGAACGATAACAGGTTTTCTTAGAGGAATTCATAAAGGTATTCATGGAATTTCGCCATGTCATCGAATTTTTCTGCACGATACTTGTTTTTTCCATTTTACTAAAATAAAAACATAGTGGTTTGCTTAAATCGATGGTTAAAATGGTTAAAATATGGTTCAAAATGGTATAGATCCAATATATTGTACTCTTATCCGAAACAAACTAGCAGTGTCATCTCTTAGATTTTGAAAGAACTTATCAGTCCGCCAACATACAAATGAGGATGTAGCAGAGTATGTCGGGCTTCTTAGTTGTAAAATAATTTATACCCATGCTAGTTCCTTGTCTGAATTTTTGTTTCTTATAATTTTTAATAATTTATGAAATCAATGATGGGGAATGGTTTGTATGGGGGCTTCCCCTTATAGTTGTCCGATGTGGACCTATCTGCCATATTTTATTGGGATTAAACAAATTTTGACTTTTTAGCTTACTGTACAACAAAAACAAAGCAACATTTCATACAAAAACTCAAAAATGAGGAACAGGTTCGTATGGGTGCTACAATCAAACGGACGTACGGATTTGTTTGTATCTACTCGAATTTTAATGCTGCTCAAGAATATATTTACTTTATGGGATCTATTACGTCTCCTTTTGTTTGTTTACAAAAATGTATTATACCCTTTTACTTTATGGGTATTGCCATTGAATCAGGCGAATTGACGTATTTGCAATTCCAGTTCTAAAGATCACATTGAATAAAGCTTGGTTGGTTATTAATGGGCTCATCTAATGGTAGTTGCATTTGCCCACGCTTGAGATCTCGGAGACTATAAAATATAGAATTGCCAAACTTATATATTTTAAATAACCAAAGGCATCTACGGATAAGTTTATCAAATGGAAGTGCCAAATCTATTATAAGAGGTAGCTTGACCACAATTTTCAGGTTTCACCACGGAACACCTGTTTGTTATTTAAGTTTGTAACATTGTATTTAGCGTGAATGGATCCCTTATAAAACCCAATGAAATCTTCTGCTCCAGATTGCACAACTCTAGAATATATTCCCATTTAAACATATGTTTCAAATGAAGATCCTCTCCACTTTGTATGCGTCCACTCCGACTCCCACAGAGAGACGTACAGACGGACTTATCGACTCAACTTATGTTAATGATCAAAAATAAGTATACGAGTATGTATACTTTACGAGTTGGCTGAATTTTCTGTTTTCTATTAGGAACGGTCTACATATTACATAATGCAAATGTTCACCATTTTAGACAGACCCTCACACATTTGTGTACACCCTTTACGACCTCATTGTCACACCACTCACCAATATTTTGCCTAATGCAGCACAAGTAAATTTGTTAATAAGCTAAAACAACATGTAGTCAAATGTTACAAGAAGAAATAATAATAAACACTTTCCATGTAAAACATATTCATTCTTTATTGGAACATGGAAATTGGTACCAAACCATAATGTCTGCTATGACGGATACTCCAGTTATTCTACTAAAAATAACATGAGAAATGTGACGGAACAAACTGAGTTAGCGCCTCCTTCTCCCTTGTCACGAATTGATCACATCCTATCAATAGCTTTAATGGTTACGTAATATAAACGATCCATAATGATGCAAATTTTTAGATCACTTTTATGTATTCTATGAGAAGGAATCCAAAAAGTAACTTGCGAAATGTTACGAAACACACTGGAACTCCTCCTCATTATCTCTTGATCGGTTTTCAATTCTTCTTTGTGTCCTATTCTTAAACGTTTGGATTGTAGCTTCGCTTTGCTATAAAATTTGAACAGGAACCTTTTTACAATATTTTCGAACGATTTATATTACATACTGATGACTTTTTTTTTCAAATAAGTCAATGCCAATGAACTTAAACTATTCAAAATAGGCTTCTTATCAGGGAAGTTTTTTCTATAAAGCTTTTTTTTGGTGATTTGTATGTAAAATAATAATAGAGATCGGTTGAGTAATTGAAGTAGAAGAAATGAGAATACGTAAAAAAGTGGTTTTCAATATATAATACGAGTATTAGTATAGATTTTATTCAGTTATTTATACG
Organism: Leucophenga montana; assembly: GCA_035044765.1. Taxonomy (NCBI): domain Eukaryota; kingdom Metazoa; phylum Arthropoda; class Insecta; order Diptera; family Drosophilidae; genus Leucophenga; species Leucophenga montana. The sequence goes on along the minus strand of JAWNNQ010001780.1, from coordinate 303,633 downwards.
AGTATGTGTGTATTATATATCTTGAAGTAACTTATTTTCATATCAAGTGTTTTTGTTTATCTGAAGATGCAAAAAACCATAAACAATTTCATACACAAAAACAACTTTTAAATTTAGAAAAACAAAAAAAAAAAAATAAATGCGCACCTAAGAAGGAAAAACATCAATGAAAAACAACTCACAACGAAATAAAAAATCTGATAAGATAAGCTATTTGTTGCTTATGTATAAACTATAAATCACAGTGCAAAAAAAAAGTATTAAAACAAACGCGCCATTGGGGGTCCACATTTAGGCCCATATCAGACACTTATATACCCGTATACATACGCACTCAACGATATCATGAATAAATCTTGAGTACCAGTACAAAATTAACGAAATTAACGACTTCACTTCGATAAGGTAATTTCAATGAAAATGCGTAAAGAACGCTCGCGTCAATTACGCGAAATACGAGTGCATAATGAAAATGGAATTGAACCCGACAGGAGACTTTTTGTGCATTTGCAATGATGGCGCCCGCCAATTCGCTTGCATTCGCTGGCATTCGCTGGCATCCGCTGGCTGTTGAAAAGCCAAACAAATTACAGCCGTGCACTGATTACTGTTGATGTTCCTTTGAGCTCTTGTTAAAAGGACAACTTCATTAACATATTATCAATTATTTTAACTAGGCCTATCTACAAGCAGGCGCACACATTCAGGAGGACATCAGTGATGCATCAGTTATTTTCGGTGTCAAGCAGGTACCAATTGATGCGTTGATTCCGGGCAAGACATATTGCTTCTTCTCGCATACGATAAAGGCGCAGGAGTCGAATATGCCGCTGCTGGATGCCGTACTCGAGAAGGTACATACACGTTTGCATTATTAAACTATTAATTATAAACGCTGACTGTTGCATATCCTTCATATCCTTGTTACAGAAAATACGTCTCATTGACTACGAGCGCATTGTGGATGAGCGTGGTTCGCGCCAGGTTGCATTTGGCAAGTACGCGGGCGTTGCCGGCATGGTTAATATACTACACGGTATCGGTTTGCGTCTGCTTGCACTGGGCCACCATACGCCCTTCATGCACATTGGTCCGGCACACAATTATCGCAATTCCTCAATGGCACGGCAGGCAATACGCGACTGTGGCTATGAAATTTCGCTGGGCATGATGCCTAAATCAATTGGGCCGTTGACATTTGTCTTTACCGGTTCGGGTAATGTATCGCAGGGTGCACAGGAGATGTTCTCCGAATTACCAATTGAGTATGTACCGCCGGAGATGCTGCGTAAGGTTTCGGAACATGGTAGTAAGTAGTCAGTGTAAGGCAATTTAAGTGCGCTTTAAGTAATGCTTGTATATTTAATGCAGGTCAGAATAAGCTGTACGGCTGTGAAGTCAGTCGCTCGGATCATCTGGAACGTCGCGAAGGTGGCGGTTTTGATGCCAAGGAATATGATGAGTTTCCCGAACGTTACATATCCACTTTTAATCAGAAGATTGCGCCGTATGCCTCTGTCATTGTAAATTGTATTTATTGGGCTGTTGGCAGTCCGAAATTGATAAGCATACCCGATGCCAAGAATCTATTGCGTCCCGCTAATACACCCTGGTTGCCTACCAGTAAGGGTAGTCCTGCGCTACCACATCGCATGTTGGCCATTTGTGATATCTCTGCTGATCCTGGTGGCTCCATTGAGTTTATGAATGAGTGTACCACAATTGATACACCTTTCTGTTTGTACGATGCTGATCGTAACAAGGATACAAAGAGCTTCAAAGGACCCGGTGTACTAGTGTGTTCTATTGACAATATGCCTACACAATTACCGCGTGAGTCTACGGATCTGTTTGGTGAACTTTTGGCACCATTTGTCTATGATATCATTAAGAGTGATGCAAAAAAACCACTTGCTGAGGAGAAATTTCCATATGCTATACAATCGGTGAGTGAAAAAGTTAAAAGCTTACTTATCGCGTTGGCGTTTGCTATGAATAGCTCAAGTGCGCACTGATAAGTCGCTGTCACGTGATACTAACAACGAGTATAATTGCAATTCTATTTCATTTAATTGTAGGCTATTATCGCCAGCAACGGCAAGCTTACGGACAACTACGAATATATTCAGGAACTACGCGATTCGAATGGCAATCGTTCACGTCACAAGATGGAAGGACGCTCGGAATCGCATAAGCAAGTTTTGGTGTTAGGTGCTGGCATGGTTTCGGCGCCTCTAGTCGAATGGTTGCATCGCGAAAAGGATGTCTCCATTACTGTCTGCTCACAAGTTAAGGAGGAATCAGATCGTCTAGCGCAACAATATGCCGGTGTCGATTCGGTCTATCTTAATGTGCACGAGGGCACTGATCATCTGCAGGAGCTTTGCGCCAAAGCGGATGTGGTGATCTCACTGCTACCGTATACACTACACGGCATGATTGCCAAGTATTGTGTTGCCGAGAAGACACATATGGTTACTGCCAGCTATGTTAATGATGAGATCTCTGCACTGCACGAAGAGGCACGTCGCAGTGGTGTCACTATTATGAATGAGGTGGGTCTTGATCCTGGCATTGATCATCTACTGGCGCTCGAATGCATACATGAGGTGCAAGAAAAGGGTGCGGTTGTCGAATCTTTCGTTAGCTATTGTGGTGGTCTACCGGCGCCCGAGCATTCCGATAATGCGTTGCGTTACAAATTCTCCTGGTCACCACGCGGTGTGCTGCTGAATACACTTTCTGCTGCAAAGTATTTGAGTCAGGGACAGATTGTTGAGATCTCTGGTGGTGGTGAGCTTATGTCTGCACCACGCAGTTTGGACTTTTTACCTGGTTTTGCATTGGAAGGCTTTCCCAATCGCGATTCGACTAAGTATGGCGCACTTTATGGACTCGGACGCGATATTCACACACTGCTACGTGGCACCATACGCTATAGAGGCTTTTCGGAGTCGATACAACCACTGCAGCTTTTAGGTTTGATTGATCCTGAGCCACATCCCATGTTGCATCCGGGTGGACCGGATGTCACATGGCGTCAGTTGGTTATCAATCTGTTGGGCATGACTGATTCGAGTATTTTCTATGAAAATCTACGTCAAAAGCTAGTTGAGCGCATTGGCAATATTGAAGGTATTGAAAGTCTGGGACTGTTAGAGGATAAACCATTGGTTAAGCTGAACACACCGTTGGATACTTTAAGTCATTATCTTTCGAAACGTTTGGCATTTGGTAAGCTATCAATATAGGTATAACTCAATTTACTTTTTACTAATTTATATGAGCAACACTTTCAGAACGCAACGAACGCGATTTGGTTGTGCTGCGTCATGAGATTGGCATACGCTGGCCTGATGGTCGCCGCGAAGAGCGTGGCATTAATTTTGTGGTCTATGGACAACCTCAAGGTCACTCTGCCATGGCCATGACTGTGGGTAAACCCGCGGCCATTGCTGCTAAGATGATTCTTGATGGTGAAATTCAAGAACGTGGTGTAGTGCTACCCTTCACACCCGATATCTATCGTCCCATGCTGCAGCGTCTGCGTGCAGATGGTCTGACAGCGACTGAGACTTCCAGATGGCTGAATTGAACCGATGTTAAAATGGAGAAGTTCATTTCTAGTTATCTGTATGCATTTAATAACTTTAGTTTTAAGCTCGCTTCAATATCTAACCATTTACTGCTAACAATATACGTAAATATTTCGAGGTTATGTTTATTTATAAATATTACAATTTTTTATTCGAAGAAATACTTCTTTTTTAATTATAGTATGTACTACAAATTTTCGAATTTTGGTTGTTCTTTAGTTGAATTAATTAGTATAAAAAGGTTTCATTTTAAAATTTCGTATGAAATTATTTTTTTAAAGCTTATTATACTACATGGGGTCATGGTCCGGTCCATTTTTCCAGTGGCATTTATTTCTTCCCGTACACTTCACATATGTACATACTAAATACCATTATCTTACCTTCAATGTTCCCTGACAGATAATTTCGATGAAGAATAAGCCGCTAGGAGCATATGTAAGCGTCATATAGCGTTTAGAGTTAGAGTCTGTAGCACATGCCCTTGCCTCAGACGAATTTCGTGTAAATGGAGATTTCTTTTTGATATTATTATTTGACGTATTTTCTACTATTGAGACGAACTTATTCTTTTGTTCTCACTAGCAACCCGCGATGAGCGTACATAGTTTTTTATCTAAAGCTAACTAAAGTGTTTTGAATTCTCTATAGAATTTGAATTATTCTCAGCACTAAGTAAGCAACTGAACAGCTACAATATCATATGTTCATTTGGACGGTCAAGACTATTTACAAGTGAAAGTATTTTTGAAATCCACTTAATAGTTTCAGATGTAACCATCGCCATTCAAACTCAGAAACTTTCTTTATATTAAGTATAGTTTAATTTTACATGATAATTAATATCAGGGTGTCTCAAAAGAAAGTTCACATTTGATTTGCTGATTGCGTGAACGAAACTATTCCGAGGGGCGCGGGGGGTATGTCAATTGGTAGCCTAGCTTTTGGGAGTTTAGTCGTTATGGAGCGTTTCTCGGGAGCGGACCGTGCGTTGTGCGTACGTTAGTTTTACAAAAACGGTAATTCAGCGACTGTATCGCGTACAAAATTCTGCAGTATTCGACATGTTCGTCATTTAAATGATGCGCCAAGCCCTCGACTCATAGGAAAATGGATCGAGAATTTTGAAGAGACCGGTTCAACGCTGGAAAAATCAAAATCATGGCGTCCAAGGTCTTCGAGAACGTTCGAAAACGTAGACAGTGTTACTCAGTCTGTTCGTGACAACCCGGACCTTTCGATTCGGAAGCGTACTGTTGCTTTAAACGTACATAGATCATCATTGTTCCGTATTTTTAGCAACTTCACACACGTCCAACAGGTCTCTACTACGAGTTCATGAAATTTTTCCTGGCAAATTGATCTCCAGGAGAGGTGACATAAATTGGCCTCCACGAAGTCCCGATTTAACCCCTATGGACTTTTTCCTTTGGGGTTACGTCAGATCTAGAGTTTACGGCAACGAACCGACTTCCCGACTAGTGCTCGATTAAATGAGTGCCGGTTTACATTTGGACAATGTCATTTTTAAGAAATAAATTGCCAAAGTGTGTTTTTTAATATGTAATAAACATTTTTTTTTATCGATTTTTTAAATGTGTCTTTTGAGACACCCTGTATTTACTTTGCTTATATCCAAATCTTAATACTTTAAGTATATACAAGTTTATATACATATTTACATATGAGTGATGGAACTTAAATTGAACAAAATAATAAACTTTATCTCTGTAGTGGGGTTCGGTCAGACATTTCGAATATTTCGATATTTCTCCGTTCATGACAAGAAGTGTTCTACTTATACCCTCTGTTCCGGTATACGAATCCGAAATTGGCAGTGTGAAATTAATCTTCTTTATCATTTGATTTCAAATTTCGATATCTTTTTGAAATCGAAGAACGAACCATTTTAACGAAATTACTTCCGAACCATTTTTTTTAGATTTGAAAACCGGTATCCCTCCTCCACAAATTAAAATATATACGTAGTTAAATGGACTCAATCCAACAGAATTGGAAAAGATAAAATACAAAAAAGAGAGAGGAGGAATTTTTTGAGTGGAACTTCATAAAAGTTCAGTGTCAACTTGCAATTGGATATGCCTATTTCTTATGGACAGAAGCTTCAGAAATGTTTTAATGAGCGTGTCCCATCCGCACATATACCCAACAGTTACGTTTGGGGTTTATGTTTTACCAAAAACCAAAAAAATATGGTTCAAACCCTATGCTAACTACCCACCCCTTTTTGACTATTTGTAAAATTTTTTTTCCAGTCAATATCGTCATAAAATTTGGCATAGTGGCTTCTAAAGGATGCGGATATCGGATACGGATATCGAATTTTAGGTTGATATTGACGTTTCCCATACAAAGGCATAAAAGTGAGCTGAGGGTTTGTATTGGGGCTAACCCAAAAAGTGGGCGGCCCACGCCCATTAGTCTATGTATGTTAAGCGGCTGTCTATAAAAAGGCAGCATATCATATTTCAACCTAATATTGAAACTAATAAAGCAGTTTTTCTTACAAAAACACAAAAGTGGGCAAAATGTTTGTATGGGGGCTATCCCAAAAAGTAGGCAGGCCACGCCCATTAGTCTATGTATGTTAAGCGGGTGACCATAAAAAGGCACCACATTGCATTTCAACCTAATATTGACTTTAATAAAAAAGTTTTTCATACAAAAATTTGAAAGTGGGCAGCAGTTTTGTATGGGGGCTACTCCAAACAGTGGGCGGGTCCCGCCCATTAATGTATTTGTCAAGCAACCGTCCACTAAAAGTTTCCATATAAATTATTAAGTTGATATTAACTACAATAAAAAAGTTTTTCATACAAAATGTTAAAAGTGGGCGGTGCGTTTGTATGGGGGATACCCCAAGAAGTGGACGTGGCGGGCCAATCTTGCTACTCTATTAAACTGCAATAAAAATAAGTGTATGGGCAAAATTTCAACTGGATAGCATAAAAATTGGTCCCCAAAATAAGCGCAACAACATATAGACAGACAGACGAACATGGCTAGATCGACTCGTCTCGTCGAGCTGATCAAGAATTTATATATACTTTATGGGATCTACGATACCTCCTTTAATGCGTTACAAACTTTCAGACACACTGATAATACCATTTCACACTATGTGTGAATGGTATAATGAGCTCATTTCTGGATTTGTTATGGAGATATTAACTTTTTAGGGAAGTCCTATTCAAGTGTCACGAAGTGTACAATATAAATACTGGTAGAATAATTTTGTAGATTTGTGAATAGTTTTAGAGAGGTCTTCTATATTTCATCAGTTAATTATGCTCTGATCAGACTATCTATATTGTATGGTATATGGTATAATTGGCGTAGTTAAATTTTTGATTAAAACTTGTTTCGAATCTCAAAAAGTTTTAGCTGTTGATGCAAATTTTGTATCTTGTCACATGGGGTTTAAACCTTACAGGGTTTAAATCCTAATTATTGTAGAGATATACATATATTAAAGGTACTCTATTTTATAATTTTTGTATAAATTTCTAATTTTCGCACGATTTATCGCAAATTAATAGTCCTTTGGAAAATTTATGTCCTTGTGCTGTTTGTTCTCAACATAAATTCATCTAAATGCGCACTCTGATATCCAGCTGCTACCTACCTGTCTGACCACCAAGAGCGTTCAATTCACATAATAAATTCTAACCGGTTTTAAATTTCAACATTTTAAAGCTTCTCTCATGCGTCTTCATATGCTCCTTGAGCTTCAGCGCCTATCTTTTTGCCTGTCTTGCCTGACTATTCTTGTTGGGAGAGGAGCAAGATTTTTTTGCGGCTTTGAGTGTGTGGTTCAATACTTGTGTGTGCGTTTCCTTACTATTTTTTACTCAACACTCTTTTCTATACATTACTAACGTACAAAAAAAAAGGAACTACTGAACTAACAAAGTCGGCAATATTATACGCTGCATAGTTTCAGTATGCACAATGTACCTATATCGAAGAAGATGGCTTGAGACAAGATGTTTTAATTGATAATAACCAAATAAGTGTAGAGAATATTAAAAGTGGTTATGCTCTAACTTAAGTGATCATCTCGCTTAAACTTTGAGGTTCTTTGATTTGGGTTTTATTATCCAGCTGAACTTTTTGGATCTTTCAAGTTACGTAAATTATGAATAAAATTGACTTTATGATGTCTTGAACTGTTCTCGCATAGATATAAATCGCTGAAGTATACTAAAAGTTATGCAATGTAGTGCAGTGTATATTTAAAAGGAAAAGAATTTGCCAGTAGTTATACAGGATATTGCTAAATTTGAAAAAAACAAAACAAAAACAAAAAAAAAAACAACCAACACATTCGTTGAGATTAAGCTATATTGTGTAGTAGGTACCTTTACTTTCGCCGGATGTTGCTCGAATCCAGCTTAATTTCTTCTTCTATCATCATAGAATAGTTTGCAGTCCTTGTTCTGTCTTCGTTGGCAGCAAAAAGTGATAAATGATTTTTAACGATGCTGCAAACACTTTGCATCGTTTGTTTGTCTTCTCGTTTACTGCAATTTTCATGGGAATCGAATCCATATTGAGTACCGTGCAGCGAACGATTATGTACCTCCTTCCTGCGTTGATTGCGAGCATCTTTCGGTTAGATTTATAATCTTTCCGCTTGAATTGGTTTTTGGGTCAAGTTTGTCGATTGTATTAAGTTTTGAAATTTATATTGCACAAATTATTGGAATTTATTTTCGAATTGGAAACATTTAGTGTCCAGTTGGTATGTGAAAATCTTATCTATTCAAATATTAAGCAGGCAGGCTATACTCATTTAATTGCTTAATTTCAATGTCAAAACGCTTACAAAATTTCAGTTTAGTTCCGTTTTTCGAAATGGGTTATCGGTGGCTTTGAACTGTATAAAATACTAGCAGCTATAGCCGGCGTTGCCCGGGGTAGTATTTTTCAAATAGAAATTAAGGTTTAAGACCCATATTATTATGCTGTACCCAAAGGGACAAATGTACTATAATAAGATTGTGGAACACTATGTAACAAGCAGAAGGAGGCGTGCTCATAAAGTGTATATATTCTTGATCAGCATCGGAAGCCGATTCGACATAGCCATGTACGTCTCTCTGCCCTTATGTTCGGTTGTATGAAAAAAATAGATATCAGAGACTATAAGAGTGAGAGCCAACTAACTTGAATTTTTAGATTCTATTTATCCAAACGAAGATCGAGTTTATGCCATGATATGCCACGCCAACTATTTTGGATGGCCCCCATACAATCCCACCCGCCCACTTTTATGCTTTTGTATGAGAATCTTTTTTATTAGAGTACTATCTAGTTCATCTTGAAAATGGATATCTTGCAAATACTTTGTATAAATATCAAAGGACATGTGCCGCCCTAGTCTTAGGGGTAGCCCATATAAAAATACACCTCCTACTTTTTTTGTTTTTATATGAAGAACTTTTTTATTATTATCTGTAGGCTCTTTAAAATTGAGATGGTAGCTTCTTATGGACAAACGCTTTACATAAATATCGTATCCAACTCCACTTTTAGCGGAAGACCTCATAAAAACCCACGGCTCTAAAAATGTTTGTTTCTTTTTGCATATAAAGTTACTATACATTTTACAGTTTCGTGTGTATAATTCAGCGATTCTACTGATACACATTGATACATTGTATCTAATTTTCGGGCAGGCTCGGTTGTAGTTTTCTTATGAGTTTCTACCCTCCTTTACCTTCCCATCTAACCTTCGACCTTGTTTCGCCTTGGAGTTTTAATTTCCAAAATCGGCGAAATACGTATTTAATTGTTACTTTTATTGACTTGAAGACGATTGGATTAAAAATAAGGTACTTCGCTCCAAACCTTTTCTTAAACAATTCTTGTGTAAAGTATACAATCCGAGTTTGAAGAAGATTAGATAAAAAAAAGTTTGTTCCACATAACATTCATCCCTGTTGTCCTCCTTGGGAATGAATCAGCGTCACAAGAGTTTAATTATTTGTTTTGTAGAGTTTGAAAAAGATCGGATAAAAAAAAAATGTCTACCACATAACTTTTGAATTTTCTCCTTTTGGTGTGGAATTTCCCAAAACCCCCCATTAGTGAGCATTCTTACCAATTAAAGGAAACTATTGTCCCGAAATCAGTACTCTAGCATTAGTGGTTTTATCTATGCTTTGATGAATGAACCATTCAGCTAGGACAAAGATTTTCATGTATATACATACATTGTATATTCAAGTATATTCTCGTTCATATAAGAGATCGTAAGTGACTTAATCGAATTTTTGAATACACAAGTATAATACCCTGCACAACTATAAAGAGAAATATATAAAAACTATTTTAGTCACCATATATTTGAGAACTCGGCCGGCCCACTATATCGCTGCATAAAACGAATAAAATTTCATTTCTGTTTTTGTAAATGAGAGCTGAAAGTTCGAAATATTAACCTTTCGGATCTCTATATTGTGGAATTATAGATGGTTGCAAGAAGTAAATTTTGGATTAGAGAGCCTATATTCAGAGTTCGGTGTGAATAATACTGAAAGTCTCGTCTCTGAGAATCATGGAACGAATGCACAGCCATGGTTATATTAATTCGTCTTATCGGGATGATTTTACAATTAATTTAATTTTGACAGAAGTTTTTGTTACAGAAAAATCTTAGAGAAGTTCCAGGACTGCTGAAATGAACCAGAATTATATTTTTTTGGAATTGCGTATGATGTTATTTACATGTTACTTACATTCTGGAAGTCCACAGTTTCCAAAAAGTGTGACATATATTTATTTTTTTAAATTCTAGAACATAAACTAGCACTTACACAACAACTGATTGACTCTTTAGTTTTTTGTTTAATTTTTTCTCTCATCGTGTCTTATGTATGCATGTATCTATGTCAAATTGGTATAAATATAGGGAACTTCTTATGTCATCTAAAGCCACTCATTAAATTCACTACACGTGCCTCTTTCGTTAATATTTTATTAATTCCATTTTTTTATTTCTATTCGGCCATTAGCCTATTAAATCTGTAAATCGAACATCAACCGAGTAACAACAATGTTCATAGTATCAACGAAGTATTTCTGTGATTCAATGAACGCGGTTTGATAACCTTTATAAAGCCTAGTACTGCTTACTTATGCTACATACACACATACACACATACACACACATGCAAGCACATCTTCTAAATGCAAAAATAGCAACAAGTTTAACATTTTTACAAAAGGCGGACAGACAGACTGACAAACACAGATAGAATAAGCAGTGATAACAATGAGCGTAATTAGATTTGGCATGTGTAATATACAATAACAATGCACAGATACATGCACGCATATACATAGATGCATAGATACATTTACATTCTCATTCACATACAGACAATGCGAATTAAGCGTTTCTTTCTCGCATTGGCACATCACATTTAAATGCGTTGCACGGTGTGACAAAATTATGCTTTAGAGCCAAAGAAATTATAGACGATCTGGATTTCTGGTCTACAAAGAAAACATCAACAACCACACATTCAAATAAAGTAAGTACCACAAATTGAGCACTCTGAGAACTACGAGTATATGCAGAGCGAGATTGGAGTTTTTGTATGAAAAATAAGAAATAACGTTAACATCAACAGAATCGAATTTTAATACTCTTTACATTTGACATTTTTTCGCTGGTGTTTTACTTCAGTTTTTTTTTTTAATTTTTTAAGAGATGTTTAGATTTTTAATGTATTGAAATTTATGCATAAATTATGATTTTCACCTTTTTAACAGTTGTGAATGGGAGTTGTGGATAATTATGTGTTGCATAAAATGATTAGAAATTATAAGAAAAATTAAAATTTAAAAAATTTTGCAACGAGCGCGGATCGAATTCATATCGTCTGAAATGTTAGACAGCACACTAGACTAGTTGAGCTATCGAGTCCTCAAATTTTACTACTACAAGTGTAAATAGTTGACCAATTTCAAAACAATAATTATTTTAAATTAAATGCTTTAATTCAAACATGTTCGTTATAACAAAGTAAATACAAATTTTTTCTGTATTGGTAAATCTCGGTCATTTTCATACGTGTATTGTTTAACGTTATACAAAGGCAAAGGCAAACGGACAGACTGACTGATGGACAGACAGACGTGCGGACACTGCTATATCGACTTGTCTGACTTGCTGATTACGAATATAAATATAATTTATGGAATCTACGATCTTTAAGGCGTTGACTGTATTTTAGTCACAATGCTTGCAACGGTTTTGAAAGAATCATTGGAGATCGCATAAAGTATATATGTATAGAGACTTTTTATAACTTTTCATACCACAAAATGTCGTGGTATGACCACTAGAAGGTGTTTGTGCTATACAAAAACACTTTGCATTTTTGTTATTATATCGGCCATATTTCAACTTAGGCAATTATTTTTAAAATAATGATGGTTTTGACATTGTTTCTTTAATAATAGCTGATATTGTATACATTTTGCGTCTATATCAATAAAAATCGATAGCTCAACATGTCTGGGATACTGGTAAAACATTACAGAGAACGAGAGTTCAACGCCTTTTCAATTGAAATTTTTATATAATTTTTAGTTTAATTATCAATTTCGTCGAACTATTTCATACCCAACAAAAATGTTCACAGCCCTCTATCCCATCCACAGCAGCCAAAAAGAAATTTATGCCAAATAATATATCTTATTATTCTATGCTAACCCTTTCGAAAATTAAAAAAAAAAAAAAAACTGAAGTCAGCATTGCTGAGCAAAAAGCAAGTGTAAATAATGCTTAAGCTTCGTTTACACCGAACTTAACGTGAACGTTTTTATCTTGTTTTTATTTATTTTAATATCTTGGAGTTCTTTATTTTTCGTGCGTTTGTTTTTCACAACTTTTAGCGTGTATGAATTAACTTAAAACTTAATAGTATATTGATGAATGGTGAATGATGGTTCTTCTACTGTTTAAAGATTTCAATCGTGGAATTTCGCGAACGTCGCCCAAAATCTGTTGTATTGTCAGAAATCATCGATAACTTATCGTGTGATTGAGTCATCCCTAGGCATTAGTTCCACTAGCGCACATTCATCGATCAAAAAATGGCTCTTTTTGATTGGTCGAAAAATAAATGAAGAAAAAACTACGAAAGCGGTGCTACAAAATGCATCATCTATGAAAACGTGCTGTAATACTTATAGATAATATATAGATAGTTAGATGGTACCACTGTTTTGTCTGTGGAAGTATGAAATCCTTGTTTTTTTTTCTTTGTACTAATTGGTTAATAAGTTTGTTTAAGTTTTTGAAAAGTAAACGTTTGGTTTGAACACACTGTGCTTTGTATCTGTCTGTGTCGTTGCTGTTGACGACGCTGATAATACCGTTGCGAGCAGCGCAGTTTACCGCTGTCTATAGTCGAACTTATTTTTTTTTTTTTTTCATTCCAGTCTTGAGAATCATCGTCGCGTCGTCGGGAGTCCACTGTCTGCCGTCCTTAGTCACCGTCGTTCAATTTGTCGTTGATTTAGTTTAGTATAAGCGTTTATGTAGTGTAGTTTGTAGTACACAGTGTATACAAGTTAGAATAATTCGTTATTTAAAATTTGTTTGCCTTCAATTTTTTTTTTTTTTTTGTATTATATTTAGTTGTTGTTCCGATAGAATAGAGTAACGGTGCTTGGCGTGTATAGCGCGCGAAAAAGTACAACAAAAAAATACAAAATCGAAAAAACGAAACAAAACGGAAAACAAAAATTATCATTTGATGTGGGCGAATAAAGTGGAACGGTGATATTAGTGTTACACAAAAGCGAAAGTGAGAGAGAAAGAGAGAGTGAGGGAGTGTGAGGGAGTGAAGTAGTGAGAGTGATAGACGCAGAAATTGTTTAATAAAAGTTCTATTACACAACAACAAAAAGTGGTCAGTGCTTGGTTCTAATACTAGTTTACATATGTGAGAAATGTGATAAATCGTTAAAATTACATCAGAAAAAAGTTGGAAAATTATAAACGAAAACTATGAAAAAAAAGAAAATTTTTAAATTAAGTGAAATTGAAGCCTTTAAACCCCAGCATTTAGCCGCGCACTATCATTCGATATTTTAAAGTTGAAATGGAATTTAGCAACTGCCAGACTAGACTAGATAAGGAGCGGTAAAGACTCGACCTGAACCAATCTAACTGTCCATATTTGTAAAAAAAAACCTACCTACCTACCTATAAAATTTAAGGTCTTAACTTTAAGTAGTAAATTGTTGTTTATTTAAGATTGCAATCATGGAAAAGTTGGAGACATGTTTTTTCTAAGATATTTTACTTTTTGTTCGATAGGTTTTCTATTTCTGGTGCCTCCATTTTAACTCAACTGTCTTGATCCCGAGAAGCTATATAAATGTAGTATGTAAACAATGTACATATATCTATAAATTTTGAAAAATACCAGAAACAAACAATACGTTGCACAGTACTGTATTTGCATTAATTTTTCTATAACACTTATTAGGAAATGCATACAAACTTATAACATTTTTATATAGACTTTGAACATTATGAAAACACTGTCCTGCAAATTCCGATTTTTTGGATGCGAATAAGATGGAACCTAGTGTTTCCAAATTTAGTTTTCATGCTGAACACGAATCTGTGTTCAAACCTTCCTTCACGTCACGTTTTCGAGAAAATAGGGGTTGAATCCCCTAAAAACAGCATTTTTGAAAATTTTTGAATAATCGTGTGGCAAAATCCTGACGTGATATAAACTTCGCTATTATCAAAAATTAAACGCTGAAACAAGCCCTTTCAAATAAGCGCTATACCAATTTAATCGCATGCGCCCTTAGAGAGGGGGAGTGTTTTTGTCTAAGGGTGGAGGAAAAAATGAAAAAAATGATTTTTCGTTATTCTCAAAACTCATGTAGGCCAGTGTAATCAATGAATTTTCTACTTCAATTCAATCTATTAGTACAAATCTATAAACTTTACTGACAAACTGCATATAAAGGGTGTTTCAACCTAATATTTTTATACCTTTCTCTATATTTTATGGTATTGTTAGTTTGTCAGAAAGTGTGTAACACATTAAAGATACTAAGTAAACCGCATAAAGTATGTAAAGTCGAGTTGATCTAGCTATCTGTTCATGATTCAAACTGCCAACTTTTCCTTTTGCACAAAAAAATTGTTTATTGCATGGTGGGTTCTATAGAACTGACACTTCAGGTACTTTGTCATCTGCATTAACGAGTTTTTTATTTGAAATATTATGTAAATGTCATCGTGACACTATAGAATTTTAACGCATCGAAGTTTGGATCTTAAATTTTGAAGTGGATGGTGAAACGCAAAGATTAATACAACAAAATTTTGTATCAGTGAAACAACTGTGCGCAATATTGTGAAAAACTGTGTCTACTGGATCTTTAGATATATACGAAACATAAATTCAACGAGGATGTTCAAAAAATCTGTTAGTCAGGCCGGGTGCAATTTTTAAAAATGTCATCGGAAATACGGCCAAAAGATTCAAGTTCCTACGGAGCAGTCGCGGTGAACATATGCGAAAAATAATTCTCCGTAAATGATCCTATTGTATAGCTTTTCGAACGCAATAAAATATTTGGTGAATTTCGTATTCATTTGCTTTTTATTTAAAAACTGAGTACCACACGTCTAAATGGAACACGCTTTATTGTCATGGGTGCGATCTTTCCACTAAGTACTTCGATCTTTCCACTAATCCACTAAACTTCGTCTGAATGTATTAAAGCTTGGGTTCAAGCGAAGTTAAGGTTCTTTCCTTGTTTATTTCTTATTAAATTCAATTCACAATTAATTTCAATGAAAATTTATTAGTATTCAATTAAAAAATGAAGTCTCTGTTTTAAATTGTTCACAGCGCTGGATACTGTTCCTATTGTAGTCGTTTTCGGTCTCATTCACACACATGACACGCGAGACCTCATCGTTTAGCTCTTTTTACTCGTGTTTTATGGGCTGCCCACCGTTGATTTAATTAAACGTTTTATAGTTGGCAGTTCTAACTTTGATATATCGAAAGTTTAAACTATTGTTGAAACACGCACTATGTACAAAAAGTATTTAACTTCAGACATGTATCGGCAGTCATGTACTATATACGAGTATGTGCCTTAAGAACAATCACAGATAACAAGTACTGATAAGATTTTAAAATCGTTGTTTAAACAAACTATAAAAAAAAAATGAGAATCTAATAAAAAAACAATTTTTGCAGTATAAAGTGCGCCGAGTGCAAGTACGATTTGTTTTTGTTATTAAATGTATGATTTTATAGTGCGTCAATAGCAATTTCAATCAGATATTTATGAGTTAATAATTAAAGCCAGTGCAAAACTATACAAATACCTCCAATTAAAAAATGAATTATTGTAAAAATAAATATACTAATAACAATAATTATAGTCTATAAAACGAGCAAAAAAAAAAAAATGCAATTAATGTAGTAAAGCTTTATATTTAGTCAACATTAAAGGCATTAATTAAAGCATTTAAAAAAATACATGCAAATAAAATTTTAATCAAACAATTTTAAGGTCGTAAACAAAAGCTACGAGGGTAATTTAATAAGTCAGTGACTTTTTGAAATTCCCGCGTAGTAACTTTTTAAGGCAAAACTGCTTCTGTCAATTACCAACTATTAATAGATTACGGTCAAATTTTAAGCAATCTGTAACATTAAGTATGTGTTTCATTGTCACTGAAAGCCAGACAGACGGACAGAAATAATAAGTTTGGCACGCCGATCCACCCAATACAGAACACTATGTCATCTATTGTTTGATCGCTGATTTCTTGTACTGGATTCATAGCTTATACACGTCCATGAAACGCGCAAATTGATATTATTGTGGTTAAACATCATCAAACACTACTTCGAAGTTGGCACACGATTATATTTGAGTTTAATTTTAGCACCGACCTGTTTTCTGTCCGTCTGTCCGTCTGTCTGTAAGTCTTTCATGTCTGCTTCAATGGCTGTCAAACAGAAACGTAATGATGCAGATTGGATACTTCAGGAACTACCCACAAGTCGATATGTAATTTGAAAATTCAGATACTACCCTCAAATCAAAAGAATTTGAAATCCAAAAAGTCAATGACTTATCAAATTGCCCTTGTATTAATAGTATCTATAAAAAACTGCAATAATGTTTTTAAATGTGTAAAACGCGATTAAAGTTAATGAAAATGTTGATTATTACAAGTTCAAATAATAAAACATTGTTACAGCTGTTTCAATTCTCATATATAGAGTCCATTAAAATGCGCAACCGGTCTCTTTTCTCATACTGGACTAGTATCAAAAGCTCCCAAACTTTTGTATCTGTGCTGCTGCCACCCCTCGTGTGCTATAATTATAGTATCTATAATATGTGTACCTATTGTCTATTTAGTATCACGTTTTATTTTTTGTTCTGCTAGTTTTTGTATTTGAACTAGAACTAATAGTTTGAATTACATTAATATTGGCATTCATTTAGCTGCCAATCATGTCAATATACTGCGCACATAGTTCTTGTTTAGTTTGACACGAAGAGGAGAAGTTAATCGATTCATTTCTGTATGTTTAAATTCATGCAAAGTACTTCCTCAGCTTTGTTACGAATCCTGCTCTTGCGCCACCAATACAACACATACGTCGTACAAATTCACTGCCCATTTTGAAGTATTGTGTAGAAAGCAGTAAACCAACCCGTAATCGTAACCGCATCTTAAAAACCCGATTGTATTTTGTAATTTTAATCGAAACAGTAGCCTAAATAGCGCATTTATAAAAGAAACGTTTATACAGGTATAGGAAACCTCAAAAAGTATTAGTGAGTTTATGCGAGAGAGATAATTGCAATTTTTATAAAGTTTCAGTTTAAGGCAGAGAAACTCACGAAAATTTAATACGATTATCTACAATAATACATGAGCGAATTTTCGTGTGTTGAGCCATACCCTTACTCACTGTACAAGCACGATTTTTCAAAATTTCGTGCAATTATCTCTCTCGCATAAACTCCATATTTGTATCTTGATCAGCATAAAAGCTCAAGTTGATATAGCTATCTCCGTCAGTCCGTCTGTTTGAACCCCGACATATTTAAGAATGCTTGACCCGAATGATTCATTTATTTATCATCAACGCATTTATCTCTTATATAGCCGAAGCCGCTAATGCTAGAGAGCATACTTCTGGGCAGTAGTTTCTTTTAATAGTGAAAATTCTCACTGAGGTAGAATTAACCTACCTCGGGCAACGCCGGGTATAACTGCTAGCTAGAGCTGCAAAACTTGGATATTTCGAATCTTACATTCCCTCGTCAGACAGAGGGGTACACTCCATACAAACCTAAACTGTGGTGTTTTTGTATTTTTATACTATTCACACAGAGTTTGAATAGTATTATCAGCTTTTCTGAAAGTGAGTAACGCATTAAAGGAGGCATCGTAGACCCCATATATTCTTAATCAGCTCGACGAGACGAGTTGATCTAGCCATGTCCGTCTGTATGTTGTTACCCATTTTTTGGGGACTAATTTGTATGCAGTTTAATAGAGTATCAAGATTGACCCGCCACCGCCCACTTTTGACTTTTTGTATGAAAAATTTTTTTTATTGTAGTCAATAACAACTTAATAATTTATATGGTAGCTTCTAGTCGATGGACGCTTCACATATATATTAATGAATAGGACCCGCTCAATTTTTGGGGTAGCCCCCTACAAACCCCATTCCCACTTTTGTGTTTTTGTATGAAAAACTTCTTTGTTAAAGTGAATATTAGGTTGAAATGCGATTTAGTGGACAGTCCGTTCATATACGTATACAAATGGGCGTTTCCCGCTCACTTTGTGGAGGTACTCCCATGCAAACCCACAGCTCGCTTTTATGCATTTCTATGCATTTCTTGTTTTAACAAAGTTAGATCAGACCACTATGTAAATAAATACCCTTGGACTAGGTTAGGATATCTCTTCTTAGCATTTTTTTTTCGTTCTATACCGTATTCCCATGTTTTTGTTTTCTATGTTCTTATGTATTTTGATTTCCTATCTATTTACTCCTGTGGTTGAAATTACATTCTAAGAAAAAAACTTGATAGATTGGGGCACATCGACTATCTAATCTTCTAGTTTCTCAGAAACAATTTCTCGGACAGGCAGACGGACGGACGGACGGACGGACGGACGGACGAATAAACAAACATAGCTAGTTCGACTCATCTCGTCAAGATGATCACTAATTTATATAGTACTTTAGGGAATCGCTGATATGTTCTTTGCTATGTTGCTTATGTACATTTTGATATTTCAACAATTTAAAAAATTTATGTATGTTAATTTTTAAAAAATTTATAAACCGTTCTACCGTTAACCGAAATAGTGCAACCGATACCAAAAGGGTTTAACGATAACGTAAACTGATACCGATTTAATATCGGTTTGTTGAACTGCCACACTTATATTTGTACTATGCGTGTTTAGGGTTTATAAGCTTCTATTTTACCGAATTTATATACAATATATATTTTTTGTTTTTAATACATATCTAAATACATATCTAATCACTTTCGAAATGTTAGCTTGATGTCAAAATCTGGCGCAATGGTCTGCATACGTTATTTGAGCGATGTACATTTAAATGGCTTCGAACGTTATAAGGTAAGTTGAACAAAAACAATTATAAAACAAACACCCATTCTGTAAGGGTTTTGTATAATATATCACTTGAACCAATTACGAATGTGTATTGATTTTTGAAAAAGACAAAATGTAGACAAACTTGTTTCATATACGCCTTGCATGTTCGTTCCATTGAGACAAATGGCAATATAAGTAAATCAATTACAATCTATTTGTAATGTCTGTAAAAGAATAAATTTAATTTACAGTGTGTTTAAATATGAATTTAGTTTACATGTAAGTTTATATGTAGTTTATATTTAGCGGCATACTTAGCAACCTCCGTTTTTTTATGTCTAATGCATAAAAAGGAACCATTTTGAAATTGTTTACTTCTTGTTTTGATGTAAGTTAAACTATTTGAGTATTACATGAGCCAAGGTACACCTATTCTTAAAACAGAATTATTATACACAAAAAACTAAGATATTTATGTTCGAGAGGTTTTTTGAAATGGGAGAATTTGTCGAGGAAATGCAAAAAAAAGCTCAGATTTCAATAACCTATTATCGTGGCTGTTATATCTGTTATACACATCACGTGTGCCGTACTTCTATACTTACTATGTTTATCTATTTGTTATATCTCTTACATATTATGTAATATATTAGATGCGAATTTATCATTCATAAATACCGCTAAGAAAATAAATTTGTTAATTATTGTAGTATCACATATTATTTGCAATGAATTGAACGGTAGCACATTGAAATAAAATGTGTATTTTTTTAATATGGTTGAATATTTGTTTGATTTTTTCATTACACCGTTTGGCCATTCATACAAATATGAACGAACTTAAAAGATTAAACCAATAAAGAAGGAGTTAGTTCAAAAATAGTATTGTAGTAATGCCCTCATTTAGAATATTTGAAAATGGAATTTGCCTTGCAAAGGTTTAATTATAATAATAATAATAACTTAATAATTTATTTAAAGTTAGTGAAAAATAATTATTTCATTTGATATATTACGTATTTTTATATAAAAACGATATTTTTTGTCGTATGGGAGCGACCATAGTGTAGCGCTTTGAATAACTATCTCTTTGATATTGCGCCAAAACCAGATGTATCAGTTATAACATGCATAGATAAATACTTTTTGAGTTCAACATCGATTTCACCTTTTCTAGTACATATCGCTTTATTATAGTATTCACATTGTTAGAAATTGATACGAGTCATTTGTATATAAAACGATGAAAAATGTGGTTGCGGTGGCCCACACATATATTGCACGAAGGTCGATTTCGAGGACCAGGCCCGCCAGGCGAATGTGGTGGTTCGTGGCCCACAAAGGTCAGATATAAAAACGTCGATGAGCGTTGGAAACTGAAATTCTGTAAAAATGAGGTTTCATTTAAGTTTAGTTTTAGAAAATTTGTTTAGAAGTTGAATACAATGAATTCCTCGTGTTTTAATTCTCGGAATCTCATCCCGGATTTCCAGTTTGTATTTCGCGCTGGTCCCGGTACGCTTGAGCAACTTCGCAGAGCTGTAAATTGCGCTCTGGAGGCCTTTTAGCAGAAAATGTACGGCAACGCTGTGTTTGTGGATGTCGCTCAAGCTTCTGATCGGGTAAAGCATCCCGGTCTTCTCGCAAAAATGTGCTGCTCTCGATCTATTTGCCTTAATTCGATCAGACTTGGAGAATTGCTCGTTGAGGGCTAAAATCAGCACAGAGTTGTCATCAATTCACTCGTGTTTTAGACTTTATTCTATAGAATTCGAAAATCTCATTAAAGATTTGTAGAATAGGGCTTTAGATTGTAAAAATTAGTAGTAGGTGTAAAATTTTGGGTTAAAAACCTTGAGTTGCTGTTGATTAATCTTTCTAACCTAAAAATCCGAAAAAGAATTTAAAAAAGAATTTAAGCGAATCTTATTTAACGAAAAAATTATACAATAAGTAAAAACCTCGAAATATATGTTCTAATTTTTGTTTTTTTATAATTATTTACGAGTACATAGTACATTACAAAAATCTTAAGTGCTGTAATCACGCCACTCGTGTGTTGTCACGTCACGCTTAAATCCGGCTTCCCTCTCAAGCTTGTTTCTTAATCCATACATATAGAGGCTCACTCTATAGAGGTACTCGTAAAAAGCTTTGCCGGCATGCACTTTATTTAAAAATAATATAGCGAAAAAATCATTGTATTTATTTTTAATTTGCAATAATAAATGTTCAGCGCAAAAATAACATACTTCGTACTATATGAATTTTTAAATTGCATTGCATTGAAATCATTCACGCGTACATCTGAGTACCTATATAAGTACGTGTGTATGTATGTAAATTTACAATAACTTTGAATTTAAGTTCAGCTTTTCCAAAATCATTCCATTTATGTGGAATACAATACTCTCGTACAATAATATAATAATAGAACCAGAACGATGCGCTATAGTGAATCTGTAGCTCAATGGTCACTTGAAATGATAACGCTAAGCCGAGCGCAAGATTGTATTATGTAGTCATATATGTATGTATACACAGTCGTACATATACATATGTATATACCATATATATTCAATCTGTAGCTAGTCCAAGTGTCATTGACCGCGTACGGATTTGCGAATCGAAAGCGCTTTAAGTGTCCAAGCCATTCATGATTTCATGCGAGATAGGCAAACATGGAAATTTTTGTTTAATTAATAAAATTAATAAAATTTTTTGGTTTGTTAATTTTAATTTTTTGAAATATTGTTTGCGATTAGATAAAAGTGAGATTTGTTTCTTGTTTGGTTGATAGGCGGAAATGTTGGTCAGTTTAAGCATCGTATTGTGTATATAAAAGTATTTAAATTTGGTCGAACGATTTGATAAGCGATAGGGAAGGGACCTAATGTCATTTGACCCAAAATAGAGTTTTTTTTTTTTAAATACAGCTGCTTCATAGAATCTAGTACATTTTGCAATACTATTATTATACCATACACACATAGTGTGAAATGGTATTAGCAGTTTGTATGAAAGTTTGTGACTCATTAAAAGAGGCATCGTAGACCCCATAAAGTATATATATCCCTGATCAGCTAGACGAGACAAGTCGATCTAGCCATTTTTGGGGTACCCCCATACAAACCCACCGTCCACTTTTTACTATTTGTATGAAAAACTTTATTTTTGTAGTCAATATCAACTCGACGTTTCACATATACATACATTAATGGGTGGAACCCGCCTAGACCCGCCCATTTTATACAAACCTACTGCTCACTTTTGACTTTTTGTATGAAAAAGTTCTTTATTAAAGTCAATATTAGGTTGATGTAGTGATGTGGAGCCTTTCCATGGATAGCCGCTTCAAATACATAGACTAATGGACGTATTCCGCCCACTTTTTGAGGTAGTCCAGTGAAACTCACAGCTCACTTTTATGAATTTATATGAAAAACGTCAGTATTTGAAATTCGATATGGTGGTATCTTATAGATGATCGCTTGATACACATCTACTAGTGGTCGTGTACCACCCTTGGGGTAGCCCCTATTTAAAACCCTCCACGTTTATGTTTTACAATACTATTTATAATTTCGTGTGAATAGTATTAGAGCTTTGGTTCAACCGACGTTAAGGTTTTTTCTTTTTACATTAAGGCGGGTTCACACGGTGCTAGATATGTGGCAAGTTGAACAATTTTGTGGCATGTTGAAACTACAATATGCTTACAAATATATTATTAAAAGTATTGTCCCTCGCTGGCCACAACTTTTTCCCATCTTTCTGGCAATTTTCGGATACCAGCTCGGAAGAACGACTCGTCTTTTGAGGTAATAAAATCATCGACCCATTTTTTACATTGTTCATATGAAGTGAACTTCTGCTGGGACAGGCCATGTGTCATCGACCGGAATAAGTAGTAGTCGGAATGAGCGATGTCTGGAGAATATGGCGGGTGGGGTAGGACTTGCCATTTCAGTGTTTCCAAGTAGGTCTTGACCGGTTTTGCAACATGTGGCCGAGCGTTGTTATGCTGCAAAATCACTTTGTCGTGC
Organism: Leucophenga montana; assembly: GCA_035044765.1. Lineage (NCBI taxonomy): Eukaryota > Metazoa > Arthropoda > Insecta > Diptera > Drosophilidae > Leucophenga > Leucophenga montana. The sequence continues at coordinate 280,291 of JAWNNQ010001780.1, read as the reverse complement.
CTTTCTATGCAATGAATATTCGGCTTTGCGAAGGATGTTGATGACTGTCCGGGAAAAACCCATGACTTTTTGCACATGGAGTTGTCGTAGTGGATCCACTTTTCATCGCCAGTCACAATGCGATGCAAAAAACCCTTTCTTGCTTTCGACGTCGCGCGGCTCATCGCGTATGGCACCCAGTTTCCTTACTTTTGAACAAATCCCATGGCCATAGACGTTTGCTGACTGTCGACTCATCCACTCCCAATGATTCTAACAACACCTGAAGCGTTTGGCATTTGTCCACATAGAGCAATGATTCCAATTCTTCGTCTTCAAACTTTTTGGGTTAACCCGGCCAAGGTTAGTCTGAGTTTGCATTGAAAATTGAGTTGGGAAAAATTAGTTCAGCATCAAATATTGAGCCCATAATTATGGTCACGTCTTGTCTGTCAGTATAAATGCCCGAGAGCTCGGTGATTCCAGAAGATCGATATGTGGACACTAATAAGGACTCTTCATTTAAGGCATATGAAGTATATGAGACACTTACATTAATTCAAATAATTCCAGATAAATCTATGGTTCAGGGAATCTTAAATGAGAAACTAATTAATTTCTGTCTTTCTGTGTATCTGAACATCTGTATGAAGTATAATACATCACTATAAATAGCTAACGCTATAAGATGGGTCGCTGTTTGTTGATATGAATGCTGCTAATATGAATATGAATATGGATGTGAATGAGAGTATGGCTTTGAGTATGAGTATGTATATGAATATGAATATGAATATGAATATGAATATGAATATGAATATGAATATGAATATGAATATGAATATGAATATGAATATGAATATGAATATGAATATGAATATGAATATGAATATGAATATGAATATGAATATGAATATGAATATGAATATGAATATGAATATGAATATGAATATATGAATATGAATATGAATATGAATATGAATATGAATATGAATATGAATATGAATATGAATATGAATATGAATATGAATATGAATATGAATATGAATATGAATATGAATATGAATATGAATATGAATATGAATATGAATATGAATATGAATATGAATATGAATATGAATATGAATATGAATATGAATATGAATATGAATATGAATATGAATATGAATATGAATATGAATATGAATATGAATATGAATATGAATATGAATATGAGATATGAATATGAATATGAATATGAATATGAATATGAATATGAATATGAATATGAATATGAATATGAATATGAATATGAATATGAATATGAATGTGAATGTGAATGTGAATGTGAATGTGAATGTGAATATGAATGTGAATGTGAATGTGAATGTGACTATGAATGTGAATATGAATATGAATATGAACTATAAATATGAATGTCTATGTATGTATGTATTTCTCTGTATACAGTGATGACATTTGTCGCTGCTTCTCGATGCAGTGAAATACATCTTTCAGATCAAAGCGTCGCGGTTGTCACCACTCACAACCTTTTTGTATAAATTTTTAAAATATTTGGCTTATATGGTAGATTATCGATATTAATTTGCTACGCCAACTTTTAGAGCTAGCCGCCTACTTTTGGGGTTAGATATATGAAAAACTTTTCAATTAGTGTCATTTCAACCTAATATGGTCGTTTCTTTTTGACAGAAGCTACATGTATGTAAACCATTTGTAAGTACCTACAAAAAATAATTCGGCAAGTTTATTAAATGGTTGACAAAACAAAGTAGGTTCTAAGGTATGTTATAGCGAGAAATAATTATCTTCCCGTTTAGAATAGAATATAATAGAATAGCAGGTAGATAAAGATTGATAAATTTCTATAAGGACATATAATTTAGACTTATTTTACGAACTGTCCCATAAAGCATCAAATTCTGGTCAGAATAATTGTTCGCTATTAAGTGTGCCTTGTATTTATTTTAAATGTCTCAACCACTCAGTAAACTCTCAGGCACTTTCTTGTGTGAATGGCAGAACCATCGGATTTCGCATCGAATTCAAATAATTTATTTAATTGTGCTAACTTTCATTACAATTTTGATTTTTCTTTGTGTAAGCGCTTCAACTTACTTGTACGTACATATCTCATTATTTATTTTAATAAGTATACAAAGTTCATATCGGTCAGATAACTTAAAGGCCACTTAGGAAAACGGCTCTCGTTTATTGTTTGGGCTTTTAATTACTTATTGTCTTAAAATTCAACCTCATATTTTAAAATTTATTTTAAAGCGTCGATTTTAAATGGGAGTTTCAAGTTAATTTCATTTTATTCCATGTTTAAACAAAATTTTACATGAAACGCATCAGTTTAAATAAGCCATTTATTAAAGAGGCACAATTTAATTAAATTATAACATTTACAATTATGCAAATTATTGTTCCCAAGTATAATTGTCATTTAAATGCTTAAAATTTCAACTAAACACTGTGAGTATGTCATCCCATGTGACCTCTTCGTTGTAATATTTTCTGTGGCTTTTACGAATGACCTATGACCTGCAGTTCATATGCTATATGCTGATTTCTATGTACATATAACACATGCTCATGTAAATAGTTATCAAAAATAACTGCTATATTTAATTTCTGTAACACAGAACTAAATAATATAATAGTATAATTCAGATTAAAGCACACAAACAACTCTCTCTGCCACACAAATTTAATCCAAAAATGCAAATAAATTAGATTTGCCTTTTCAACTGTTGACAAAATGTTTTTAATTAGTTGAAAATATTGACTTTTTTTTGCTCTTTTTATGCGGATTTGTAATTAAATAGAAGTTTTTTTCTGATTGTAATTATTTATTTTGCATAAATGTTTGACAAGCCGCTGTCATGTTTAGTGTTAAATAATTCCTATGTTATTTTTTACGTGTCAAAATTGTTGTAAAATACTATCAAACAGTGTTTGGGGAGTTTAAATGCGATAAATATTATTCAATGTACTCGACATTGTACAGTGAAAGTTCGAATTCATTGTGTAGTCGGTGCATTTAAAGTAACTATACATACTCTAGTCAAGAACTGAAAGCTTTTGAACTGGTTGCGAATTATAAACGCTTGTAAATTAAACAAAACACTTTTTATTTATATTATTGGTGTATAAATAACTTTTGAGGGATTTATAAAAGATTTCGTAAATAGTATTAAATTGCATCAGACCATCTTGTTACTATATTCATATTAAATCGTCACAATTTCTCTCTGTAAATCTGTATGTGTCATTTCGCTAACGTGTAAACAATATAGTTTCTTTGTGGTCTAACTATGCCATCCCTTATGCATAAAAAGCGTTGGTTTTTTGTTTTAATGTAAATAAAAGTGCAGCTGATGTACGTCAATGCTTCATCAACAAAAACAAAACGTGACTATTTTGACACCAGTTACATAGAATACGAAGGGATGCCACAAAAATTTGAAGACGCTGAGTTGCAAGATTTCTAAGATTGTTAAGATTCAAGATTCTCAAGAGGAGCTCACTGAAACCTTGGGAGTGACTCAAGCAATTTCAAACCGTCTCAAGGCCATGTATATGACCTCTCATGCCAAGAGACGTCGAACGCGGTTTTTCACATGGGAAATTGTATCGAATCTTGACGGGGGATGAAATGTGGTTCAACAACGACAATCAAAAGTGCAGATAATCGTAGGACAAACCTTGCCACGCATCAACTTCAACGGCCAATCCGTATATTCATGACAAGAAGCTAATGCTGTGCATTTGGTGGTATCAGCTCGGAGTGATCTACTATGAGCTACTCCAGCCTAATGAAATCATCGCCAACAACATGATGCACTTGCGCATTTAAGCTCAAACGCTCCCAATATGACAAAAGAAATGATCTTTCAGCACGACAACGCATGGTCGGTCACATGTTGCAAAAGTCGTCAAAGAAACTTTGGAGGCGGTTCAATATAATGTCCTACATTGCCTCTACTACTTGTACCATTTGTTTCGGGCGATGACTCATTTTCTGTCCGAGCAGCACTTTTTATAAAGAAGCTAAAAAATAGGTCGATTCTTGGATTGCCTAAAGAGACGAAGAGTTGTTTAACGCAGAATTCACTAAAGTTGCACAATACTTTAAATAAAATACATTGTACCGTTGTACTGAATAAAGCTGTAAAGTTACAAGAAAATCCTTTAAAACTTATTTGTACAGCCGATAAATCATTGAGTGTTTTTCTTGGTTTTTGTAATCTTGGAGAGCAGATGTAAAATACACCACAATTTAATTTATACTAGATAGCTGAGAATATATATCAAGAGCAGAGACAGCTTTAAAAAATTTCAAAATTGGAAAACAAGCAGGGTATAATAATTTAGCAGTCGTATTTAATATTTCACTTTTTTTTTTTGTTGTCATGAAGACTAGTGTTCTCATTTATCATTTGATAATGCTAAGAGCGTTAAGTATGAGCAACATGTTAGGCTGAACATTCGATCTCTTGTCTGTTCCTTTAACGCTGAGAGGGTTAAATATGCTCAACATGTTGGGCTCAATATGAGAGAACTGAGAGAGAAATACGAGAGAGGGATAGAGCTCAGGTCTTTGTGATTGGCCAAGGATGTTACATGGTTTTTAACTACCTTAGACGCAATACTGTAGCAAAAAATTACATTCGTCCATACTCCTTTTCACTTGCCTTTTTATATACTATAGATAACCTCAAAAATTTTAATTTATAAAGTTCATAATTCGCAAACAGTTTTTACAGATAGGTGATATTAACTTTATGAATATTGTACGTACAAACATGCAAGACTTGTATTGTTTCTTAAAATTCAAATACAAAATGTGTTCTAAATATTTGATAAATAGTATACGCAAAAAGATATTCAAATATTTTCATATATTAATTTCTTTTTTTTATATTTGTTTTCCATATTTTCCAATGTTTATTTCCGGCAAATAGTACAACAGCATAGACACAAGCTTTTTGAGTGTTTATGTGATGCATCCATTATGGAATTGGTGTGTGAAGGTGAGTGGATTTTGTCAATAAGTTCATTGAACTCATAAGAAAATTTAAGCTGTAAAATATGCACTAAAAGTTTCGAATCATTTGAAATTTTGAAACATTTGCTGAAACACTTTTATAAAGAAGTTTTCAACACAGTAACTCATTTGCACAAACTATCAACATTTTTTTTTCTACCATAAGTAAATGAACCAAAAAAAAAAAAAAAATTAAAGTGACTAAATTATTTTCTGTTTTTTTTTTGTTCTGACTCTTTTCAACTATCTTTTCATAATTGTGCTCCATGAAATACATTTGCGCACAGTTCCTGCCCAAATGGTTAGCGCCAAATCTACTCACATTCGTTGGTTTCCTCATGACAGTGGCCAATTTCCTTTTAATTGCATATTACGATTGGGATTTCACAGCGGCAAACCATGAAGAGAATGCAGTACCACGCTGGGTTTGGACAGTGGCAGCTATAAATATTTTAATCTACTATAATCTGGGTAAGCGCGAACAGTGTGGTGGGTGGTCAATTCCAATGGGCAACGTTACGTCTGCACTCGGCAATGCGCCACCATTATGCATGCAATTTAAAGTTGATGCTAAATTTGTGGCAACAAAAAACAAAAAAATAAAAATATAAACTACACTCTATACTATTTCGTTTTTTTTTTTTCATTGATGCTTTTTTTTGCAGATGGTATGGATGGCAAACAGGCACGTCGTACCGGCACTAGTGGCCCACTCGGTGAACTCTTCGACCATGGTCTTGATTCGTATTCGGCAGCGTTGATACCAATATACATTTTTTCACTATTTGGTACGGTGGATCTGCCACCGATTCGCATGTTCTTCGTCATTTGGAATGTTTTTCTCAATTTCTATTTGACACATGTGGAGAAGTATATCACCGGTGTGATGTTTCTGCCCTGGGGTTATGACTTTACCATGTGGGTAAGTTGAAAATTTAATTTTGGTGTGGAAAAGTTTTGCAAAACCGTTGAAGTTTTTAGAGACTGAAATAGAGTTTGTGTTAGACGCTTTAAACTGTATAAAATTGGTTTTTTGTTTATTTCAAAAAGTTGTGTCAATATTTTGTTTTAGGTTCTATTAAAGTTTTAATATAGTAGGTTTCATTTTATGTAATTATTTAATTTACTTTTAATTGTTGTCGATAATTAATTTTGTTATTTACTGCTCACAAATTGCTTTCAAAATGGTTGAACAAAGTTTCTAATCTAGTTATGGATGCACAGAGGCTAAAAAATTATTGATTATATACTACAAAAATAGTTATAGAATGGACGGCATGGTTTATTTATTGAAGCAGGTTCTAAAGGTTCCGAAACTGGGAAGAATAACTGTTCATCATTACTCTATGAGCTGTTGCAATAATCACGTGGGTCGCTACCAAAAAAGTTGAGTGATGAGTTTCAACCAAGTATTGGGTTTTGAAAAATCAACTTGTTCCTTCCAATTACCACTTGTTCTGATTGCTGAATTTTGGCTTAAATGGGCAACACTGCCGTAATTACGAGGAAACCAATTGTTTCGATTAGTGGATGAACTCAAAATACGAGCAGTTTTTTTCGTACCAGATTCCGCGTTATAAGAAATATGTGAAAAAGTGGTGGCAAGCTATAGACAATACTTTGAACATTAAATTTGTAACCATATTTCACAATAAAGCCTAAATTTTCGAGAAAAAAAAAACAACGAGAACTAATCCACTTAACCAAAAGATTGATATAACTATTAACAGATTTACTGGTTGATAGAATGGAAAATTGGCAGCTTGATAAAGTTATACTTTGACAGAATGATAGGTTTACATAAATCGGTATAATATATAAAGCGTTAGAGGTCACAGCAATCTTCACGCATACAAAAGAACACACAAGTAACGGATAGATAGATAGATAAATAGACGACACAGACAGGTGGACTTCTACCTTACGCAACTACTAACTGACGTTGGGTGCTTCAGATCATACGTATTCAGATTTAAGCACGACATCAACGCGTTCTGCGCTGTATGTGTCAATGCAGTAGTAGACACAGAGCATGTTTTCTTTAGTTATCCACGTTTCAACATAGTTCGAAGAGAACTGATTATTAGAGCAAAGAGGCTACCGTCACCGACATCACTGGTAGAGATGCTACTTCTGCCCGAAAACTGGTGGCTCGCCGTTTTGCATGACAGGCAATATATTAGCATAACTGCGTCACATGGAAAAGCAACGCAATCTTGAGAGTAGAATTCCCTTCGCGAAGTGCTACCTAAAGGTGGATTCCACAGAGGGCTGTTGGAATGGTGGTGTGTTTTTAGTGCGGTGAGTCGAAATGGCAAGTTCCATACTTCAGCTATCAATGTTTTGTATCAGCTCTTACAAAAAGGAAAGTAATTTTATTGTTTACATTTTCTTTGCGTTCAAGAGAACTATTTAGGTTGGCGCTAGTTTTCTAAGAATAACAGTCTTTTAGTTACCCCTAGATTTTATTTTTTAGTAACATATGCCGCCCTTGTATGGTGGCCTAAAATTTTGCAAACATGTGCAATAAGGCAGTGCGACAAACTGCAACGGCTTACTTGCCTGAGCATGTCGGGTGCACTACCGCAATGGAGGCGAACATCGGTCTATCTCCGCTGCACATTTTTATTGAATCCTCAGCAACAACAGAGGCTCTGAGTCTTCAGACTGTAAGACAGTCGGACGCTAAGTGAACTGGGTTACTCTAGTATCCTAAAACTTATCCCTGGCAACGCAATCTGCAACGTTTCAGATTGTTTATCCACGGAACTGCGTTTCTCAGTTCTCCTTCCCAGTCGATCAGATTGGGAGGAGGGCAGCCTTAGTAGTAGACCAACTACGATCAACTGGTTCACTTACCGATATAGGCACATGTGCGGGTGTCTTCGGACCCGACACCAGAATCTCTATTGCCATTGGTGCCTAGGATACAGTTTTTCAATCTGAGGTCCACGCCATTGAGGTCTGCGCCCGATATCTTTTGGATAAAATTCCTACAGGGGCCAAAAAAAAAAAAAAAACCATGCTTTCAGAGAGCCAAGCGGCTATTAAAGCACTAATCTCTTGGAATAAACTAGGTCAGAAACAGAGTGCACACTCCCCAGAAACAGAGTGCACACTCTGTCTAGAGGATGACGAAACTAGTTTACATCTGTTTTGCGATTGCCCGAATTGAGCAGATGACTAGACCCTTTATTACATCTGAAAAGATCAGAAACACCTTGTCTAAGAGACGTTTCATTAAAGAGACGGAAAATATCCTAGATAAATTAATTTAACCAGATCCGGGCTACGGTACAAAAGACATCATTTCTTGTCGCAGTGCCCGTTTCCTATAGAATGACCCTCTGACGTTCTAGCTCTGACACTGAGTCCTAGTTGGCGTTATAGGCTGATAGAGCCTGATTCGACCACTTGCTTATCATGCGGCTTTGGCCCAGACACTACGTCACGCACTGGTTATGGTTTACCCCTAGATTTCGGTCGATTATGTCAAGCTGTAAGCTTTTATATATAAATATATAAAAGTTATTATTAACATAGGATATTTATGAGTATTTAACGATTTTAGGGTTACAGAAATTTAACAAGATTTTCAGAAATATGTTCGACATACTATATGTCGATTTGAACTATTGTATCAAGATGCATAAATTTTACAATTGTGTTACCTGTAGAAACTCTAACAGCTTCAACTTAAACAAAAAAATTAAACATATTTTCTTCATTTTTACTGATAGTGAATATTTCTTATTTAAAAATTCTGTTTGTCTAACTTTACTATTTATTAATACTTTTTCATTATTTTTGTACTTTAACAGGGCGTCAGTTTAGTGCTTTTCCTGACCACCATCATCGGTCCGGGTATCTATCGTTTACATATCTTCAATCTAACAATGGCGAACATTTTTGAAATTACACTAATTGGTTCGGGCATTGTTTCGAGTCATCCCATTATTATTAGAAATATTTATCGGTAAGTATTTAGCTGTATAAAAATAGTACTTATGAATGAGAAATAATTCGAAAAATAAAAAAAAAAAAAATCATTAATTTGTTTCATTGCAGTTCATATAAAAATAAAACCGGCAAAATGCGTCCATTCATGGAGGCAGCACGTCCATTGTTTGCATTTTTATGGCTCTTTGGCATAACGCTCTTTTGGGCACTCTACTCACGGAATAGCGTTTTAAATCTGCAGCCGAGAATTCTGTGGGTGCTTTATGGTACAATATTCTCGAATTTTACGGTGAGTTTAAGTGTTTGTTAATAATAATTTAGCATAACACTTTTGTTTCTATTTGAATTTTAGTGCCGTCTGATTGTGGCACAAATGTCAGATACACGTTGCGATGGTTTTAATATACTAATGTGGCCGCTGGTCGCCACAGTTGGTGTCACCTGTTTTCCATGGTATAATAAATTCTTTGGTGCGGATATAACACCAGAATTGGAATGTTGGATAGTACAAGGCTTGACAATATTTGTGACATTAGCACATTGGCATTATGGTTATGGAGTGGTGTGTATTGCATATTGTTTAAATACTAATTTTTTATATAATCTCTTAAACAATATTCTTCTTTTTTTTTCAAAAATGTTTGCCATTTAGGTCAGCGAAATGTGTGATCACTTTGGTATACGTTGCTTCAAAGTAAGAAAATATACACAAAATAATAATAAACTAACGAAAACCCACTAATCGAATGCGGAAACTACAAACAATGAAACAACTAACAAAAAATTCCCAATTAAACAGCAAAATGTCATGGGAGACGCCTTGAAGTATGCAATGGCAAATAAGTTTTCCATACTTGCTGTTGCTTTTTGTACTAATGTGGTTTCAAAAATTAGATTTAAGTCTTTATTATATATATATACTATATAGATAAATAAGTGTACCTATCATTCACACATCGCTGAAGAATCATTAAATTGTTAACTCTAACATGATTTATTTATCTCTAGATTATTTAAGTATATTTTTTGTGATGCCATTAATTAAATTAAATTTTAAGCAATTTATGTGCGCATTTAATCGCGTTTTATATACCCTGTACCTATAGTGTAAAAGGGTATGTTAAGCTTGTGCAAATTTATGTAACAGGTAGAAGGAGACGTGGCGGACCCTATAAAGTATGTAGCAGGTATGCTGTTTTTTTTTAGTAAGAAAAATACGTTTTTTCATAGAAAACGAAAAAATAATATATTCAAAGTACTAGCTGTAAATTTTCTTTGTGGATACCACGCCAAATGAATCCATCCCTTTCGAGCCAAACCACTCATCAAGCCATTTTCGTAAGAATCGAAGTGCTGCTCAGTGAGCGTGTAGTCTATCTACGAAAACTGGTGGTAGTCGGAAGGTAAATAGTCTGGTGAATAAGCTGCATGCGGTAGTAACTTCCAGTTAAAGTGATAAAGCGCTGTCAACATAGGCCTTCACAAGCATTCAATGCAATTTGGAAGCCGAAATGAACGTTGTTGTATGAAATTGCTGATGATGCACTGATTATTTTGTTGACAGATGTTCAACTCAAAACCAAACGAAATGGCGTGTCCATAGTAGCTTAATACGCCAACTAACAACAACTATGAGCAAATTTATGCTTAGACACCTGCTATATATATTCTTGATCAGCATCGGAAGACGCGTCGATATGGACATGTCCGTCTGTCCATCCGACCGCTTGTTTGACGAAGATATCTTGGAGTCTTGGAGAGATATAGAAACTTCAAGTTTAGATATTTAATTAAATTAATATGCCAATCCCACTTTATACAAACCTGACATCCATTTTTAAGTTTTTGTTTTGTTTTACGCAAATAGAGATAAAATGTACTGCATACGTTCAGATCGAATCACTATAAGCCTACAAATTTTCTACCATTTTTGTTTGAAAATCTTGTTTTTGTTGTCATTGAAGGTTAGATATGCCAAATCGATCAAACCACTTTAAGGGGTCCGATGCTCATTCAAACCTGCCCCTATTTTTATAACCTGTAAAAAAAAAAAATTGCAGTAGGGTGTTTTGGGTTTGTTGAGCTATAAAAATGTATGTACCATAGCGAATTAAGCATCGGAGACTCCATAAAGTATACACGGTGGATTTAAAAATAACCGAACTTTTTAATTATAAAATAAAACAAGCAGGGTATTATGTTTCGAAGCTAATATTTATACAAAATACGATCCATTTAACTCAAAACAACAAACAAACTCGCTTTATGTAATGTTCTTTAGCACCTGTGTCACGGCTGCTTGTATGACTGGAATGTCATTATAAAAAAGCTTCTTTCATTGCAGTTTTCATTTATGGAAAGAGAATATAATCGCACGGTGATAAATCAGGCGAATATGGACGCTGGTCGATGAGACAAATCTGTTTTTTCAACAAAAATTAATTGACTTTTTTGGTCTTGTGAGGTGGTGTATTATCATGCAATAAAAACAGCTGCTTTCCTTTGGAATATTCGGTCCTAACACGCAGAGCTCTCGACCACAAACGTTGTAAAACTTGTAAATAATATTCTCCATTGACAGTTTGAGCTTCTGGAACAAATTCATTGTGAAGAATACTCTTGGAATCATAGAAAGTTATCAACATTGTCTTGATTCTTGACTTCTAAAAATTTTTTAGGTTTTGGCTCGTCTTTTGACTTCCATTCTGCACATTGCCGTTTAGTCTTACAATCATATTTAAAACACCACGTTTCATCAACAGCTATGATCCAATCATGAAAATCTGGATCATTTTCAGCTGTTGAAATGATGTTTTTGCAAAACTCTACACGAGCGATTTTTTTGATCATCATTTAACTAATGTGGAACAAAACGTACACACCTTTCTTTTACCCAAATCTTTAGTTAATATTTTGTAGATTGTACAGTAAGTTGAATTTAATTCTTCTGCCAGCATTCTCACAGTGAAATTTGCATCGATAGCGATTATTTCACTTTCTTTTTCCACTAATTCGGCACGATTAGATGCTTCGAGTCGTTCAGGTCTTGGATCATCATTTAAATCTTCGCGAACGGTTTTCAATCGTGTAAACCACGTGAAAACTTGAGTACGACTGATACAATCATCATCATAGACTTTTTTTAACAGCTCGTAAGTCTCAGCCAATTTTTGACCGAGTTTAAAACAAAATTTAATATTTGCTCTTTTGTGTGAGTTTAGCATGAACTTAGCTGCTTTCGAAAGAAGAAAAATGTTCCTTTCTAACACTGCCAACATTTAATAGATGGCGCTACGTGTTCCACGATTTAAATTAAAAGTTCGGTTATTTTTAGATCAAACCTTGTATGTTTGCTGATCAAGTTTCGAACATATTTTGGATGCCACGTTCACAATGTAAATATATACTTAATTCAGTATATTTAAGGTAAACCAGTTCAAAAAATGTAGTACTACGAAAAGACCCATACATATCTAAGGTGCAAAAAAGCGGCCTTCAACAAGGTACAGGGTATCTCGAAGCCGAACAGACTCGACTGCAGTGTTCTTTCTTGTTTTTTTAAACAGTTTCTCTTTATCACTTTTTTGTTTTGTTTTTTAAGTGCAAAATTAATTATTATTTTCATTTAAGCGCCATAAATATTTAGCTACTTTCATTTCGTTTTTCATTATTTTTTATTGTTGTCTAGAACTGAATGCTATTATATTTAATTTATATGGTTATTTATTTATTTTGTGTAATATGTTAATTGTTTTTTAATGAATTGTCTTTGTTTTAAATATTTCGGCGTATGGCAATTTATGCGCTTTATAATTAAAATTTTTGCCAACCAAACGAAACCCAAGGACATAAATGTAAAACATATTTTATTGTGTTTGAAGTTATGTTTAGTTTTATTAGGGAATTAGTATAATTTTTTGTTCTATAATTTAGAAATTCTTTATTTTGCATGCTTCTTTTTGTTGTTGTATGTAGGTATTATTTTTTTTGCATCTAACATAAAGTGTTGTAATTATTTATATATTAATTAATGTGGTACGTTTAATTATTGTTCTATGTATAAGTTTTATTGCAAACATAGTGGAGAGAATAGCATTATCATTTAATTGGAGAGTTTGTATTTTATACCCAAAAGTTTCGAATAGAAGTGCACACACTAATACAAACGAAATTTTTATAGCATTCCTATTTAGTATACGCAGAAAGATAATAAAGAACAAACAAATTTGTTGTACGAATTGCGCTGGTTGGGGCAAAAAACTGCGTGTGTATGTGTGCTGTCAATAGGTAAAAAAGCAACAAACCAAATAGCATGCGAAACTTTTGTTCTATTGCACTTTGTTAACAGCTGCTATGCTCTTTGCTATACGCAGAAAGAATGAGTAACGATCAAATTGTTTGTATAATACGAGAATACTCCTCCTATGTTATTGATCAAGGTGCAAAGGAGTGCTGAACTGTGTATCAGTGGAGCTCTCCGTACCACACCGACGGATGCGCTAAACGTACTGCTCCATTTGATCCCACTTGATCTCATGGCGAAAGAGATGGCAATAGTTACAGCCCTTAGACTAAGTTAATCCTAAGATTGGCATGGTAGCTCCTTCGGACACTTGAGGATACTACAAATACAAGATATACCATCAAATACGGCTTACTGAATACCAAACGTGACGTCATAATACCCACCAGACTACAATGGGACAACCTTCCACACTATAACGAACACGCTATTAACATCTTTACAGACGGTTCAAAGCTGGATGGTCGGGTAGGAGGAGGTGTATTTTTCCTTTAGACTGCCCGATCAAGATCATGTGTGTATCTTCTCGGACAGTCAGCCTGCCCTGAAAGCGCTGAACTCTTTCAGCTCCAACACAAAAACCATAACGGAGTGCCTTAAATTTCTTAACGAGATTGCCGAGCACTATGTTGTACATCTCATCTGGGTGCCTGGTCACCAAAAAATAGAGGGAAATTGTGAGGCGGATATGCTAGCCAGAGGGGGTACCACTGCTGAAATCCTTCCAGGGAAGGCCACAGTAGGTATAGCAACCAATATTTGGTGCAACCTTGGCACGTGTACAATCTCCTGACTTCACTTGGCCAAAATATAATCTCAAAAGAACAATAACACTACGTCTACACAAGACAGATCAGATAGCTGTTATTGTGGGAGCCCTCACAGGCCACTGCATAATAGGTAGACATGCCACGAGGTTAGGGGTAAATTCCCGGGATTTCTGCAGAAGCTGTGGAAATGCCGAGGAGGATGAGACGGTCGAGCACTTGCAATGTCACTGCCCGGCCCACAGTAGGTAGAGACTGACGTTATTAGGGAGTCCCTTGCTGGATAACTTAACTGTGCTCTCGGAAAAAGAGATAAAACATATCTCTCGCGTCTGACACTGTCAAAGTGGTTTTCAGAGTAGCTGCGGTAGAAATAGAAAATACATATGGTATCACAAGGGGCCTATGCTGGCCTATTTGATTATATGGGGTTTACCCATTGTGACCATCCCACCAACCTATGTTATTGATCATTACAAGAACAAATGTGCATGGAGAGCATGTGGCCTGGGCACTTCTGGTATAAAAGATAGTTAACAGCCATCGAGCTACATGTGTCTGTCGATTCGAAAGTTTCCAGCACTTAGTTCTCTGCCTTTAGTTCGCAAATCAGTTTGAAACTGGTTAAATTTTGTTTTGTTTAGTTTGAGCTTCGAAATCAAATATCTAACGATGTTTTAGATTTGACCATTGTACCCAATGATACATTTACAGATTTTAAAGCTTTCGTTTGTATTACAATTAGTAAGATAGTTCGTCGTAGTCGTAGTTCCATATGAAGAGATATCTTCATACGCTAAAACGCCACACCTCTTACCAATTTTGAAGGCTTGTAAGGGATTAAACGCTACAAACAACACTTATGGCACTACCTATTTCCGCCATCGGATACTGTTGCAAAATAAAACCCTACACTACTCATGTGACGCGTGGAGCAAATGTCATGAAATTTGTGGCTAGAAGTTGGCAGGGCATATATTTTCCAAAGCTCTAAGTTACATATAGGTGGCGCCTCTAGAGAATGACCTAATCCAAAAGTCCCGTTTACTTTGTAAAGCACCTGGTGTGTATTGTATATACTCGAAATTAATTAGTATGACATTTGTACAGGTTTCTTTGTGTCGCTTTTCTATATATTCGGATTATCAATCAAGGTATATCTAAAATATGGAATTTTGGTTGCTTTAATCGCCTCTCTGGCATTGAAAATCTTTATCTATAAGTAATATTCTCCACGGAAAAGTTATCGTTAGAACTATATGCTGAAATATTAATCAACTTGATGTTCTGAGTTCCTAAAAAGGCTAGTCTGTCTGCCGATCTGTTATATTATGCTGAAAATCGTGTGGTTGAAAATCGAACATAGTTTTCTGTAGAATTCTGCCAGATATAATTCGACTGCAAGTTATAGAATTTTAAGATAGACTTGCAACAGTGCGGTACCTAGAGAGTAATTGCTCAAAGTCTTCTCCAGTCAGAAAACTGTTTTCTGCGGCAGACAGACGTACAGATGAATGGACGGAAATGGCTAGATAAGCTCATATTGTAGTGCTGATTACGCTTAAGGTTTTGCATTGTAAGAAGTGTATATGCATGTACGTATACTTAATAGGGTATTGTAGATTAAACTGTTAACACTATCAATATTGTGAATAAATTGTAAGTTTAAGAATATAACTCACATTTACGTGAGATTTAATATATTTTTTAACCTAGCTATCTGATATTTTGTTTTAAACTCTGTATAATTTTTTTTCATAGTGTAAACAGACTCTCGATGTAAGCAATTCCAATCTAACTGGGTTATCTTTTAACATTTAACTTACTCGTATAATAAAAAATAAACTGGGTTCTAACTAATTTGTGTAATTTTTTTATATGCATTTTTTTAACGCTTATTTTTTCACTTAGATAAAGAAAGTAAGCAAAACAACAACAACAACAACAACAATAACAACACGAAAGCAACCAACTGCTGGAGAAGAATTGGAAGTGGTGGCAGACCAAGCTGACTCTCATGTCTAGATTAGATGCAAAATACTAAAACTTAAATCAATTAACTCGAATACAACTGCCCAAGTACACTGAGACAATATTTAAAAAAAAAACAATTTTAATGTGCGTTTAGTTTTAAGTTTTTAAGTTCTAGACCAATAAGTTGAACATTTTTAGTGCAATAAAATACATTCTAAATAAGTTTATCGTTTTTTTTTTTTGAATTTTCTGGGGATCAGGTCTGAAGTGATGGTGGTAAAATGGACTTCATTCTCAAAAACATATAATAAACACGGACGCGGCTGCTTGGTCGGTATAAATAAAAAAAAAAAAAAAACATTTGTAAGCGATATAAATATTATCCGGAAGTTTCTTCAGTGTTGAAGACAATTCTGCTACACAAAGATGGGAGAATACTCAAAAATTTCTTCACCGAAATGGACCCGGTTTTTAGTACCTCATAAAGGTGTTTCCTTAAATATCTTAAGCCAAAAGCAAGGAACGCTTGTTAGAAGTTTGATGACAGGCGACAACTTCACCAGATGTTTATCCGCTATGGAAACAGTAGCATGGAAGTTATTCAAGAGCATTGTTCTAAACTTACTTGGTACTACGAGTTCAAAGAGTAACGACTACCATGTAATTCTTGACAATCTTTTAGTGACAATGGGTGTTCAGATGTCTTTAAAAATCAATTTTCTTCCTTCCCATCTGTCAGTGAAGGATGTACCTTTCCAACGCATGTACCTACCAATAGGTGGCGCGCCAGAAACAACTATTTTTAAAAAAGTTTTGTTTCTTTTGCGACACACCTTGTATAAATAGGCAACCACAAATCATTCACATCCTTTTTAACCCTCTTAAACACAACATATTCGCTGATTTTTTGTTGGGAAGCATGTGAAGAGGAGCACGGACGAATGTAATTTTTTTCTAATGGTAGGTAAAAACCAGGTAACGTCCTTTGCTAATCACAAAGAACATCTCTCTTTATCTCAGCTCTCTCAATTTGCTACAGCTGTTACCTTTTTTGTTTCTTTCGGTTCTTTTGGTTTCGTTTGGAAGAATAGTGAAAAAAATATTCTCTATATCTTTCGTGCTGTAAAGGGCGATTCACAATGTAGAGCATGTCGATGGAGCATCTCGAAGTTAGGCTCGAAACTGTTGTGGTCGCACTTGCAAACATGTTGATGCTCGCCTGTTTTTGATAGTATTTTAGTTAGTAAAATTTTAAAAGAAGAGGAAGAGGAGGACAGCGTTGATTTAGAGGCGAAAGCGTTTTCTGGACAATCCTGTATTATGGATATTTTAATTATAGTGTACTTTAAAGACAAAATATCGACTTTAGACAACTGGAAGAACAGAGTTCCAGTGCACTTTAAATTATTAAGTAGTTTACCAAACAACTGAATGTTTTTCATGAAAAAGGCCAAAATGGCTATTTTAGTTTAGTAAAATGTTAATAACATAAATTTATTCGCTGATATTGACCACACACGTGCTCTAGTTTTCGAATCCGAATTAACTGTTCGGATTCGATTTCGTTTAAATGGTCCGTATTTCATTTTCAGAAGAGTTTCGCAATTTGAATTTAACAGATAATATGAATTTCAATTCATGAATGCCAATTTCAAGCGAATTCAAATCGCGAAAAACCGAATCCGAATAATTTATTCGGCTTTGAAAACTGAAGCACGAGGTATAACTACGTTTACACGCACGTTATATTTAATTAATTTTCCGCATAAACGCTGAGTTAATTGTTTATTTGCAAATAACTAGCTAAGTCACGCAATCAATTACTGATTAGTAAAACTATTTACCCAGCGTACATGCGGCTAAATTTTCGAGTTACACATGTATGTTCTTGCAAATAAACCGTACGTACAACATAAACCTAATCTATGTTAGGCTAATTGTACATACTATTTAGACTTTCGCTTTCAAAGCGTAATTTAAGGTTTTGGCATCATAAAATTTATTGTTTCAATTTAATGCTGACACACTTACAATTATTTAATAAACTTATACAAATGGTTAACTACTCATTGTCGGGCCACAGCGAACCCTCGCGTGTTGGTTGCGTACGTAACCAGTAGCAAGTGTCTTTTATTTGAAAACCCAATTTCTCAAACATGCGACAGGATGGTTTATTCTCCGGATTAACCAATGCCATAACATCGTGCTCCGATTCTGTAAGCCGTTTAGAAATTGCAGCTGTTACTAAGGCGCCTAAGCCGAGACGCTTATGAGAATCTCGAACTTGTAAAGCACCAAGAAAACCGCCTTGAAGTCTGAAATATGAAAGCGTGTTTAAAAATAAGAAAAGAAAAAAAATAGGCTAAATAGTAATAAGAGAAATACATTGTATTGAAAGCTCATTGGTCAAGCATTTACGAGTATAAGCGTAACCGCAAATTATACCATAACTAAATACTCACCGCAAACACCATGCAACCAATTCATGTGAATTAGAATCATAAACGCCCATATTAACATTCCATGAAATTACACGCTTTATAAAAAACAATGAACCACGATGTTTATTAGGCCAGAGTGAATTAATAAGTTCCGCATTATCTTCGCTGATTGTTTTCAGATAGTAGTCTGCGGGGCAGCTGGAAACACAATGTTTTATTGAAGATCTTTAGATTATATTTCTGAAGACTTACTTCACTTCCAGTTTGATAGCCTGCTCCTTTGGCATATAATACAAATGCGTTGGTCCATCATATTCCAGTTTGAGTTGTTTCTGCTGTACTACATACAACACCGCTTCACGATGTCTTTCTAGAAAGGAGCTAACCTTATAGCCAGCATTCCAATCCAACTGTTCGAGTAAAAGCTTTAATAAACGATTATCGCTGGTCTTCAAACTGCATACGAACAGCTGGTAGCGATCCTAGTATTACACAATAGAGCGTGAACTTTGTTCTTTGAATTTAAATTTAACTCAGGAAAAATGTTAATTTCGGTGGAACCGAAGCATTATTCTGTTTAATACTCTTCTCACTTTTTACTCGGTAAAAAATTGACTTTATTAGAAAGATATTTTAAGCCATTAGTGTTTAAATATGATTATACTCTATGAGGGCTGGCTGGAAGTCCAATTTTCGAACACTTTTTATTTAGAGTATAAGTGGTGCAAATAGGATCCATGAATAGACGTTGGCGACCGTAAAATGGACGTAGCGCGCAGTAACGTGCCCGAACTAAACCACGAGCTTCCAAATAAAAATGCATGATTTGCAAGTGTTGTTCTGGCCTTAGTCTATTCATGATAAAATGAGGGCACTCAACAAATAATATGTAAAAACTATTTGTGAATTATAAGTGCTATTAAATTTTAAGTGTATTAAATCGCTGTCACATTTTGGTATTTGTATTGCTTCTGTCTATAAAAAATCTTGCTATATAAAGTCCGTCTGTCTCTCTGTCAGTTCCTGCACGCCTTATTCCCTTAATCTTTGATATATTGGTTTGAAAGTTGAAAGTTGGTATGGAGACTTTCAAACTCGGCTTGTCAAATATTTATATACATACTTCATGGGTTATCCGATGCTTCGTTACAAACTCCCTGCCAAAACTATAATACTATTCACACTCTGTGTGAAGAGTTTAAAAATATTAACAGCGGCAGCAAAATTCATCAGTTGCACACACCACAATCACAAAAAGTCCATCACTCTGCCAGTCATTGTTGCATGTGAAAATCTGTAGATGTTTTATCTGCGGTTCCAGCTGCAGCCAACGTATGAAATTGTCAAGGCAATAGTATCCAACACAATGTGTCGGCCAATCGCGTCTATAGAGCGCTTGCAATGACTTCAATTCCGATAGTTGAGTGATGCGTGTGAGCTTCTCAACTGCAGACATATTGCAGCAGAAACTCGTACAAACAACGTCTGTGTATTTTGTTTTTGTGGAGAATTTTCCGAAAGCACGCTTTTTCTTCTGGTATCTTATTCGATTCTGTACTTTTTCAAATCGAAAACGCTAAAACACCGCAAATGAAAAACCAATTAAAATACTATACGCGTATATAGAATGAAGTTTGCGTTTCAGATTTGTTGATACAGACTGTAAATGGAATTGAAAATTGGCCCAATTGATGCAATTTGACTTTGAACTGAACAAAAAAAAAAAAAACTGTTTTTGGCTTACATAGTTCAGTGTTCGACTTCTACGAGAAAAAAAAAAAACTACGCAAAACAGAAGCGCAATGTTGCAATAACTGCGAGAAACTGCTCCGTGTTGACTTTGCGTGTTGTTTTTAAAGCCTTCGAGTTCATTGATTTTAACAGAGAGCAAAATATTCTGCGTTATTTGTATTGCTGTGAGATATTCAAGTTTGATATTTCAGGTTTTTTTGCTCTTTAGCTTTAAATACCTAGAATAAAAGCTCATATAAGCAGCTGGAGTTCTTTTACTCGCAACGTTTAAAGATCGTGCGATGGAAAACGTTTTATGTATACTCTTTAGTTAGCTCTTCTAAGACTCTTTAAAGTTCAGTTACCCTACAACATTTTGCTTTTTGTATCTGATCTCTGAATACATTTTAGCTATATATCTATTACTTAATCTTAAGAACGATTCTTAGCTTGCGGTTTTATGTCTTTTAAGAAGAATGAAGTAAATTTGTTTTTTATCCTGTATATTTATTTGTATACCGTTTCGTAGCGATGGGACAAATCTCCTTCGAGAGATAAATAGGTATTTGATAAATTTTGATTCAATTTCGATGGCAATGCGATTTTTTTTGGTGTTCTGAGTTCCAATTTTGACAGAATTTACATAAAACAAAATACATAGAAAAATAAGTGGTTGTATACAGAAGCTACACCTTCGCGGTTATGTTTGAGTTGCTTATTGTTTTAAAAATTCTACATACCAATATTTAACAATATAAGGGAGTAGGTCTGGGAGGAACGCACAGACAGACAGACAGACAGACTTAGATCGAAGTACACCACATTCCTGATGACTCCGAATTTTAAAAGTTTGACCAAGTTTATGAGACACTCAGCGAAATTCAATTAAAAAGTACATTGATATTAACAAGAAGTTTGTAACACCCAAAATGAGTACATATGTACTTAGTATTTATGATCAACTCGACAAGACGAATCCATATAGCAATATCCGTCAGTCTGTCTGTTTGTCTGTCTGTCTGTCTGTCTGTCTGTCTGTCTGTCTGTCCGAGTGTGTGTGTGAATGCTAGAACTAGTCCATCAGTTTCCATTCAATCTTACTAAAAATCGATAATGGAGTCTCTCTGTGACCGGCATTTGTGCAGGATATCCAAGTTGTATCCGCATTTCGCTGTATCCTTCGTACAAAACCATTTTTTGGGGTTTTACAACAGCTAATACTAAATTGAAACGCTAGATGGAGATTTGTATGAATCTATAGATTGTACATGTTAAAAAGAAGCTCACTATAATCTTATTTAAAGATCATCTTTAAAAGAAGATTTGCTTTGTCTTGATTCAAGAATATGGGGGTCAGCTTAAAACGCAGATTTTTTTATCTTGATTCAAGATTATTGGGGTCATATTAAGAATGGGGATATGTAGAAAAAAGTGGAGGGGAGCTGCGGGAGTCTTTCCACGCCCATCTGTTAATTGAATTTCGTTCAGTGTACATAAGCCTCCGATGCAATGTTTCTCTTCGAAACACGTTTTTAGAAAGTACTTTACGTGCTTCGGTTTTCGAGTCCAAATAAATTGTTAGGAAATGTGTGGTCCGTTTTTAACTTTCAGAAGAACTTCGTGATTTTAATTTACCAGACCTTGAGAATATGATTTTCATAGTACCAATTCCAAGTGTATTTTAATAAAGCGAAATACGGACCATTTTAACGAAATCACTTTCTAACAATTTATTCGGATTCAAAAATCGGAGCACTTGGATATAATGTTCACAGTGTTAAAGATTCTGGGAAGCTTACCGGTCAATATAATTAACCGCAACCTAGAAATCCTTTTGGGTTTGTGTTTATAGAAAACCTGATAATTCAAACAGATTAATTGTACGCAAAATAAAATGTGCATAAGGCTTCTAATAAATGTTTCTTGAGGTTCGTTTTACACCTCTCTACTTTAGGAAAGAGACAAAGAGAAAGACAGAGAAAGAGAGAGAGAGAGAGAAAGAGAGATATAGATACCAAGAACTGAATTTCTGTTAATACGCCACAAAGCCCAATGAAGTTGGCATCCGGAATTGTGAACTTTTTTTTTTGAGAATGCAAATCAATTGTTCAACGTTAAACTTCGTTTGCCCACCCAACAAAAATTAATAAAGTAGAAAATTATGAAATTGACTTGACAAGTGAATTCAAAGCACGAAATCCTTCTGAATTTAAAAAACCGGACAATGGTATCGAATGAACTTTTGCAACATGTTCACGAATGTGAACATCGGAACAGGGTTGTTAGTCTTCTAGTTAGTTGCACGAATTTAGGAATTAAACAATAATCTTTCCGTTTGGGTTCACATGGGCCAGAGACATGAAAGAAAGTCTGATATTAAAGAAAATGCTCATAATTATTTTGAATCAAACTTGAAACTCAATTGAGTTTGGTGGTATCTTATGGAGGCATCATCCCATGCATATTTATAGGCGTATTCTGCTAGTTTTTATTGTGAACCTTCAAACAAAACCACCACCCACTTTGTGAACTTTGTTGAGCTAAAAAACAGAAATGAAATATTTATTGTAGAGGCGTGTGAAAAGTATTATAGCTTTGGTTCTACCAAATTTAACGTTTTATCTTGTTTGTAAGTTAATTTGTAACCTTGGAAAAAAAAAAGAATGTTCATTAACTTTTGGTTCATCCTTTATAAATCTTGTATTACAATGTATTTACATGAGAAGTACTATATACAAATTGTTGCAAAAGAAGGATTCACAGCCTCAAGCTTGAAATCGTAACTAGCTGCGAAACCGGAAATCAATTTCGTATCATTACAAAATGGCCGCTAAGAAAAACTTTCAATGCGCTTAGGCAGCAGCAACAAGAAAACTCAACAAAGCCAAACAAGAAAAGCTAAAATCACCACAGATAGCAGCGGCGAAACGAAAAGCAGAGCAAGAAGAAAAAGAAAAAAATGCAAATAAGCGCACATCCTTTTGTGGAGAGTTGCCACTTCCGGTTTGCAGCGGAAATTATGCGACGAACAAGCAAAGCAAATAAGTTGTCTATGTAGTGTACTGCTGCCACATGCAACTCGATTAAACTCAGATTTAAACTTTAAAGCATTTGTCGAAGCAGTAAGATAAGAGAAATCTACTCCTTAATTGACTACAGAAAGTTGAAACTTCTGCACAAGATTCAATAACTGGCATACTGATTCAAATATCAAACAATATATTGTACTTACTCATATTATTATTTCGCATTTGGATGAAATTCATTATGGTTTGTTACTTCATTCGTTCTTTGGTTTACTATGGCAACCGCAAGTCGCCGTCGTTATCATTCTTGAAGTTGCTCCATTTCACAATCATTAAAAGCAGCAATAATCATGTTTCATAATCATGTTTCAACTGGCTCTACTAGATGTGGTATTTGGCATTAGATGTGGACGTGCATATTACGCGTTGCATTTGTTGAGGTTAGGAAATAAGCAGATAAATAGCTTAGCTATTTATTATTCGAAAGGAGCTGAACACAGTACACATACTCTATACTATGGAGTTCTATGAGACGAGTCGAACTATATATGTCCGTCTCTCTGTATATGTGTCTGTCTGTCTGTCTCTCTGGCTGTGTGTCTGTTTGCCAGTCTGTCTGTCTGTCTGCTTATCTGTCTATCTGTCTGTCTGTCTGTCCCCTGTCTGTCAAAACTAGTCCTTCAGTTTTTAAGACATCGAACTGATATAGGGTGTGGAAACTTCTTACCCACTTATCTCCACTTTTAAGGGTAACCTCCATACAAAACCACATTTCGGATTTTGTATGACAACCTGTTTTGTTACTTACTTAGGTGGCTTTACAACCGTCTATCGGTCACCGCAAGTAGGAAACGCAACATTCGGTGTAGTTTAGTGCGCGCCAGAGCCAGTCGCTGGCAATCCGGACCATCTTCAGGTCATCATAGACCTGAAGTTGCCATCTTAAGCTCGGACGTCTTCTCTGACGCCGTCCATCAATGAAGTTCAGGTTTCCGTCGTAAACCTTTAGTGCTGGAGTTTCGGAGTTCATCCGGATGAAGTGACCAGCCCAGTGTATCCGCTGGACTTTAATGCGCTGGACTATGTTCAGATAGGGCGTTGAAGTTGGGATATAAAGACTCTCATATTCAGAGAAAGTGTGTTAAATGAACATACCAAGTTGTATCACCATATAAAGTAGGATCCAATTTGAAGTTTTTGTATCGAAATTATTTTTTATTTTGTTGTTAATTTAGCTAAAAATATCAAATTTGTTGCATCTTACATCAATTCTAATAATACGTCTAGGTCGGCTCACTATAGGGGATATCCACGCACAAAACAACCGAAAACGAAGCAATATTTTTAACAGTTTTCATAGATCTAACAACAGAACATGGTATGGCACTGTTAGTAGAACTGCAAACTTAGAGACTTAAATACGGACTGCTTCCATATAATCTACACACTCACAAATTTTTTTAAGAGCAAAGCATTTAGTTGAGTTACTGTAAAAATGATTTAAAAAAGCTTTACGTGTCGATGCTCTTAAAGCTACAACAACAATTTAGAGAGATTCACTCAATCGAAGCAACAGCTGATTTCAGTTGTCTATTGAATTTAAACACGGTTGGTGCTACGCCTATTTACATCAAAACATGCCAAACTCTCAACTGACACCCATAAAAGAACTAGAAATACTTAAAGCTCTACAACAGCTGTATAAATTTGACTGGCCTAAAAATTGTGTCGGCTACTTTTGGCTGGATAATTATATACGTTGGCTGTCTTTGGATGCCAGTGGAACTGTAAAAGATCTAACTATCTATACGCTTAATGAAGACTGGCAAAGTGAAGGTTTATTTGTGCTAGTGGTGTGTATGAATGGAGATAGAAAGAAAGAATTTAATATGAGAGAATTTCAATATAATTTCAGCATCGTTACCAACTATTTTGCAGTACGCTGCAGCACAAAAAAACTGCAACACTTCTTAAAGCGCTCAATTTGCTAAATTGGTCGAATCGTTACAAGATAAGCGCCATACCAGATTGTTGCCGTGCACCGCTTTACGAAGTGCTCAATGAGAAACATTTAAAATTGGATCGAATTGGTGTGTGCAGACTGTATTTAATGCCTTGTGAAGAGGCCAAGAAATTGACTATAAAGTAAGTGATATAGGTATAAAGTTTAGTGACATATAAAACGTTAAAATTAAAACCAGAAGTGGCGTAGCAAAACCTTTCACAGCCGGGTCGAAGTTTTTGATAGGACCTTCCTCTAAAATATATCAAAGAAAAGCAAAACAGTCTGAGTAGGACTCTTAGGTCAAAGTGAGGAACAGGCCACTTACATATCGAGATCTAGAAGGGAACTAGCAAAAACTCGTAATGCCGGACACAAGTACTACTGCTGTACATAGAATAATATGCCAGTTAAGTTTGAATTATAAGACACTATTCAGGTAGCAGTCATTATACCTAGATTTTTTTACATGGTAGCATTTAAAAACTTGTGAAATAGGTTGGTAGCATTGGAAAATTTCAGGCAAATGATATAGCTTCATAAAATGACAGCACGAGTGGCATGCTGAGGTCTTTGGTCACACACTCTAGCATTTCTATCAATTCTTTGTGCTGCTTCATAAGAAGCATACCACATTGGGCCAATTTATCCATTATTTTATAATATAGAAAAAAAAAATTGACAGGTAAACACAATCAGCTGTTCAATACTTCCGTTTTGCATGATATTTGCTTGTGACTTCAAAGTAAACACTTTTTAGGAACTCCTAATTGCTTGTTCCCTTCTAGGCCTCTGCATGTAAACGCCCTATTAACAGGTAAAAAGAAGAAAAAAATATTTGTAAAACCTAATGTGTGATGTAAGTTTGTTAGAGCCTACCCCTAAAAGTGGGCGGGCCACGTCCATTAACATATGTTTGTTAAGCGGCTAACCATAAAAAGGCACCACATGGCATTTCAACCTAATATTGTGTTTAATACAAATGTTTTTCATACAAAAAGTCAAAAGTGGTCAGTAGGTTTGTATGGGGGCTAACGAAAACAGTGAGCGGATTCCATCCATCCAAGCATCCGCTAGAAGTTACCATATCAATTATTAAGTAGATATTGACTACAATAAAAAAGTTTTTCTTATAAAAAAAATCAATAGTGGGATGTGGGTTTGTATGTAGCCTAACCTAAAAACTGGGCATGGCGGGTCAACCTTGATACTCTAATAAACTACAAAAAAAAAAAATAAAGTAGTGTAGGTGCTAATTTTCAACTGGATAGCATAAAAATTAGTGCCCAAAAATTGCGCAACAACATCCAGACAGACGGACATGGCTAGATCGACTCGTTACCTCGAGCGGATCAAAACTATATATACTTTATGAGCAGCTACGATGCCTCTTTAATACGTTACAAACTTTCAGACAAACTGATGATACCATTTCACACTATGTGTGAAAAACGCTGCAGTGAGTGTGTTCGACTTTCAGATACTCCGTACCTTATTTAAGGCTTTTTATATGAACCATGGATTTAATTTTTAGTGGTCTGATCTGGACATATGCGGGATATTTTATTTGAATTGATGATAAATTTTAATTAACCAAAAATAAAAACAAAAATATTTTAATACAAAAACTCACGCTTAATTAAGAACAAAAACCTAAGAATTTCAAAAAGTAACTTAAAAATGGTGGACAGGTTTGTATGAGACTACATATTAATTATCTGAATAGGGAAAGGGAGATACCAAATGTCCAAATTTGAAGTCTCTGTATCTTATAATCACCGAGATCTGTTCATTCAAACATACGTTCGGACAGACGGACATGACTATATTGACTCATCTTCCGAAGCTGATCTTTATAGGGTTTTCTACGCCCCATTTTGCCTGTTACTATCTTAATATACCCTTTTATCCTATGGGTATAGCGTACTGAAGGACAATAGGTGCGCAATATTTTCTTTAAGTTTAATGCAGCTTATATCATTGTTAGTGGTTGAACCCTATACAAGTATATATATGGAGCATGCGTGGTCCAATCAAGACTTATCTTTTATTTCGATTTTTAATAACTTTATACTAAAATTTATTTTAAAGTTGTCCCACTGATTACTATATAAGAGCACTAAATGTCAATGATGCTGAAATCATAGATACACTGTGGTCTGCACGGCATGAAGGTTCATTGGAACTTATACGTTTACTTATTACCAAAAATCCCAATATGGGTGTTTATTCATGTGAAACAAATGAATTGGCTGCTTGGTGTCTCAGGTATGTTTTGTATCAAGTAAGCTACTGAGAAACATGAAATAATTAAACATTCACATATACAGACTACAAGGTGGTTTTCTGGGCGCTCTTGAAGTGCAAACTACACATCAACGTCGTGGACTTGGTAGCCTAGTAGCTGCAGCTACTTCGAAACGTATAGCTACTGAACTGAATCAAGATGTTACTGCGCTAATTTATCCACAAAATAAAGCGGCTACAAAACTTTTTGAGAAGTTACGCTTTCAATTGACGGATATTGAATGCACATGGCTCTGGAGTTTACCCACCAATACATCAGCGCAAGAGTAATAAAAGTCTATAAAGAGTTTTATCCACAACTCTTCATATCAATGAAGATACTCTTTAGTTGAAAAATTAATGATATTTATTTAAAAAATTTTGAATTCACTCAGTTGCTCAGTTAAGTGCCAGTTGATCAGCTGATTAGTTGCAAAAATGCGCTCCGCTAGTTTAATAGATTTAACGCATTGTAGTAGTGAATTAAATGAAATTTTAAAATTATACGAAATAAAATTGGCGACGCAAATTGTTGGCTTTAATACATTGAAAAACTATCTAAATTGGTTGCGTCGGGAATCAACACTAAAATATATAAAAATATATGCTTATGGTAATTATCGTCTAAGTGGTTTGTATATGATTGTGGTGAGCTCACTAAAATTATAGAAAGTTTCAGTATTTTATCATTAACCTTTTTGTTATAGGATCGTTATCATGTGATGCTACACTCGCTCATACCCAATGATAGTGATTTGGGTGCAGCACTGAAGCTACTTGATTGGACACGCGGCTATAAAATCTATGCACTGCCTCAACTACATATCGATATAGTGCTACAGACGCTCAAAGAACTTCATATACCGCATCGAGTAGCACAAATCTATGTCTATGAATTGCCACAGTCACAAGCACTCAATTGGCATTTGAAGTATGTTACAATTAAGGTATTCACAAGGTCTTGTAATAGTGTAAGCAGAGTGTTGCACAACCCACAACAATTTCCAAACGAACCAAAACAATTCAAATAGCTGACTGTGCAGAGTTACAACATTTTATTTTGCACAACTGTGAGCACTTTTGCATTATTACAAGTCCTTGTGAACACCCTAATTACTAAATATATTTTTAATTACTAAGTATGAACTAACACTTTTTCACTCCACAGTTGTCCTTCAAATTTGACAATGCATAGTCTTAATTCAGAAAAGGATGCTTCACTGGTCGATAGTTTGTGGCCACCGCGTCAACATGGCTCAGTGCATTTCATACGTCGCTGCATTGCACTCAATACTTCTTTGGGTCTTTATAATGAAAATAAAGAATTAATTGCTTGGTGTACGCTTTGTCCATCCGGTTTCTTAGGTTCGCTTTATGTTCTCGAGGCGTATAGACGTCAAGGTTTGGCTACTTTGCTTACTTCGCATTTTGCACGTTTAATGGCCACAGAATGCCATGCGGTTTTGACTTCTATATATTATCAGAATAATGCATCGATTGCTTTTTTTGAGAAATTAAATTTTATACGAAAATGTGAAATATTTCATATACGCGCTTATTGTGTACCCGAAGAGCAGGTGTGGCTGGAGGATTGAGTCTATAATTATAATGGGTCATACATAATAGATGCAGAAGTTTAAATTTCGTTAATAAATACTTTGTACGAAATAGGGATGGAAAAATATATCGATATACGAGTATATACATACATTGATGGCAATGTATCGAAGTGGACTTCGATTCGTCAATTCGTCAATTTATCGATATTAATAAATTGAATATATGTAAATCGGCGATGTATCTCGAAATATTGCTATACTTACGCGTATCCCCACATTTTCTATCAATGAAAATTTGAAAAAATTTTTATTACATATTAAAATACACACATTGGGAATTTATTTCTTAAAAATGATATTGTCCAAATGTAAACCGTTGCGTTCACGGCATTCATTTAATCGAGCACTAAAATTCTCGAATTATTATTATTATTATATAATAACTATTTCCATACGTATTTAGATAGGAAAAAATACATATACCGTCGTGCTCCAGTTTTCGAATATGAATAAATTGTTCGGAAGTGAATTCGTTACAATGGTTCGTATTTCACTTTCAGAAAAATTTTGCGATTTGAAATCACTTGGAATTGACACTTTACAATGCATATTCTGAAAGTCAGGTAAATTCTAATCTCGAAATTCTTTTGAGAGTAAATTCCGCCCATTTTAACGAAATCACTTCCGAACAATTTGTTTAGATTCGAAAATCTGAGCACTGGGCATAAATCTTTTAGTATCTTTATATGGCCGGAAACTTTTCAATCCATTATTTAAATAAAAATTTTTAAAACCATATAAAAAATCCATTATCTGTAATCAGTAAATAATGAAATAGTAAACAGCTCATATTATAAAATTGCATTATTCTTGTTCATAATATATTTAAAAGTACATACCCTAAGAACTGATTAATAAACTTTTTATAACACAATGGAAATCAAACAAGCTTTTTACATTTCAGATGAAAGATCTACCGGGTTTTCAAGAGAACTGTGAAGAGCAATTTTAAGGGCGTCACGCAAGTACTCCAAAGTCAATGTGGAGAGACAACGCGATACGAGCTGAGAAACAGTAAAATTATAACAAGAAACGTAAAGAGAGCTGCCGTACACAGCGACGAAAAGTATTCACTGTATTTTTGCGCTCTCTTTCTGGGCGGCCCTGATAGAGAGATATTAAGTGAGAGCATGAGTAAAATAGAGAAGTATTTTTTTTTGCATTGAAAATTAGAGCGGTTAAATGAAATTGAGAGCTATAAGAGCAAAAAATCTGTTTAAGTTCCAGGTGCAATCAAAAAAATAGACATATACTATATAAAAATACACATATACTATATAAATTCACCATAATTCTGAACTAATTGTAAGTTCCTAAAATATCTGAGCAACTTTGTTCATTTCAAACACTCTTTTTGTTGTATTCATGTGTAGAGATAAAATACAGCAATGCTCCCAAAACTTTGGATGACCCTCACAGCCAACATTCGAGCAATCATTATTGAACCTGAACTTTGCCACAGTGTCATTGAACATTTAGAGCGTCAGGGTCAGCCAGCGCAAGAAGAACCGCGGTGGCCATTTGAATGATAGCTTGTTTAAATCCTAAAAGTCTTAAAATTAAAAGACAAATAAATTATAAAGTTATAAGACAATCGAAGATCTTTCGATTGCATATTAAAACCATTCGAACACCTTTCCTTTTTTTTGAAAAAAAAAAAAAAAACTTTTTTTTGCATTTAATATCAACTTGAAGTTTGGTAAGGTGGCTTCTCATGGACTGATGCTGCACTTAAACATCAGTGGGTGTGAATAGCCCACAAAATTACAAACCCAC
This sequence comes from Leucophenga montana, assembly GCA_035044765.1. Lineage (NCBI taxonomy): Eukaryota > Metazoa > Arthropoda > Insecta > Diptera > Drosophilidae > Leucophenga > Leucophenga montana. The sequence continues at coordinate 249,374 of JAWNNQ010001780.1, read as the reverse complement.
CAGCCACTATTGGGATTTTGTATTACATTCAAAATCAACTTGAAATTTAATATGGTGGTTTATGGACGTACGCTTCACATATACAGGATGCGGCACCATAACTTCCTTTTTGAAATGCGCGCCAGTGAATTCAGACTGGAGTAATTTTTTTCCCACGACTTGATTAATTGGACTTGCGAGACATTTGGTACCAACAGGATGGAGCAATGGCTCACACTTCAAGATAATCGATGGCTCTTTTGAGGGAACAGTTCTTGAGGCGTCTCATCTCAATAAGGTGCATTCCGCATTTATGTCAACCGCCCAAGAAATCTACAAGGCCTGAAGGCTAATATCCGGTAAGAAATGGCCAATACGAATATAACCGCTGATATGCTAGAAATGGTCAGGATAAACACCGGAAATCGACTGTTTCAGTGTAGGGTCAATGAGGGCATCACCTACCTGATATGATTTTTAAAGCTATGTAAAACAAAACTTTAGATGTCGAGCCTGCATTATGGAAAAAATAAAACAAAATCTGATTAATAAAATGGATTTATTGCATTTTGAAAAAAGGACCCTGTATATAATTGGATATGCTCCTACCACTTATAGGGATAGCCCCCATACAAACGGGGAACGTACTTTTATGATTTTGTTGAAAACCTTATTTATTATAGGCAAAATCAACTCGAATTTTGATATGCTGACTTCTTAATGGAAGGATGCTGCACATAAATATCAAGAGGCGTGTCCCGCCTACTTTTAGTGGTGGTCACCATACAAGCTTACCATTTATATATAGGTTCTTAAGTTGTAGAAGAAGTTTTATACCCTGCCCTGGATGCCAAGGATGTAGTTAGTTTGTGAAAATGTGTGTAAAATGCAGAAAAAACTTAAAAGCTATTGGTAATCCTTAATGATTAGTTGGCTCCAAATAGTCCTTATAGAAATTTGTTAGAAAGGTTCGAGGAAAACTGGGGAACTAGTTCTTATCTTAACACACATACAGACAGACGGACATAGCTACATCGACTCCATTTGTCGCGTTAATCAGGACTATACTTTTTTGAGTCTAAGGTTACTTCTTCTGTGTGTTACAAAATTCGTGTCAAAATGTATACACTTATTGTGAATAGTAAAATTAAACATATCCAGGCAGTATTGCTAAATTATTTATAGCTTATTACTACAAATATTTTCATTTTTTTTATAGAAATTAAGTATAAAGCATTATATTTTATTTTTTTGCTTTAAATTTATGCAGTAACGTTTTATGGCATGGTAAAAAAATGGTTTTTTTAATCATCTCAAACGCCACTCCATCAATATTCTAAATAAAAAACCAACAAAGTATGTAAATCACTTCAAAAACTTGCCGTCATCTATTTATTAGTAAGTATTTATTTTAAATACACATATCTGACGATTTATCTAAGCAGCTGATTCGAAAACATATTTAAACAACTCTGTAACAGCTGATCATATTGGCACTCTTTCAATATTGTAGCAGCTCTTCAAAATTTTCAAAAATAATTTTCAATCAGTATATTTACATTACTCATTGTGATAATGACGCATGCTCTATGGGAAATACCACAAGACGAATGGTCTACGCTACGGAATTTATATGCCTATCAAAGCACAATGCCGAATAGTTACGAATTAATACAATATTTCATAAATTGGACTAAACTAAACTCCACTGATGATGTTAAAATCTATACACATGGTGATAATTGGCAAAAAGATGGTACTTTTGTATTGATTGTATGTATCGCCGACAAAATCTATTACATAATTGATGATTTATGTGCGTTGTACGATATTTATGAATGTTTATATATATATATTTATATATATATATATATATACATACATATGTATGTATCTCTTAATTAATTTCTAGCATAAGTTCGGCAAAAAAACGTATATCTATTTTAATACACGTGGCGAATGCCTTACAAGTTTAAAGCAGATACTCAGCTGTCTCTACATAGCCGGAGCACAGATGATTTGCGGTTTTGAAGATCGTTCGAAATCGATGGTATTACAATATCATCACATGCAATGTAGTAGAAATGTGGAGCAACTAAAATTATTAGGCGTTTTCTGGTATCATTTGGCTAAGGAAAAAGTAGCGGATTTTGAAATTGTGTAAGTACTTGTGACTATATTATTGAAGTACATCTAATTTTAAAGAATTATATTTAATTTCCAATACTTTTCAGCACTCCTAAAGATCTAACTTTACTGCCGTTGAATCTGAAGCATGCGGAACAAATAAATGAACATTGGCCACATCGCACAGTCGGCTCCATTGAATATATAAAACTTTTAATACGTTCGAATTTAAATGTTGGCGCCTTTGATAGTGATGATAATTTAGTTGCCTGGTGCTTAAGGTTTGTCTAATGTATTACTTCAAAGAGTCGTACATTCTATATGTAAGTTTTAAATTTAAATTTTTCTTTGCTTAGAACTCCACTTGGATCTTTGGGTCTACTACAGGTCATCGATTCCCATAGACGTCGTGGTTTGGGGAGTCTGCTCGTGCGTTATATGGCAAAACAGATTGTAGCTACAAATGCTGAGGTTGTAGCTACTGTAGTATTTGCTAATACAGTATCACGTTTGATGTTTGAGAAATTGGGATTTCTTAATATAGGCGAAATTTATTGGGCAGATATCGTATGACGATCCTCAATACATACAATACCATACGATTTATGGTTTGTCAACTGCATTTATTTTGGAGCTGGTTTCTATAGTTGTGATCGTAATATAAAGTTTTATCGTAATATATAATTATTTATATTTAAATTTGCTTTAAGCACTAAAACAATACTCATGTTAATTTATATTCTATTTCATTATTAATATGTTATCTAATAAACTCTACTGGGACAAGAGAAATTAAGAGATATAAACAAGAGTTCAAGTTATATTATTAAGTTTATGTGCAATTAATTAAAGATACGACGCACAATGGTTCAAAACCAAATTGCCTTGCACAAAATTCGATTCTTTTATTTTTTGAAGAGTATAACTTTTTTTTTAGCTTAGTCGACAGTTTAAATCCATAAAATAAGCTAGTCAAACTATTGCTAAGAAATATTTATAATTTTAAATTTTACAGCCTTTGAGACATTGTCAATTTTTGAAAAACTGAAAAAAGAAATTTTTTGAGATTATTTCTCAAGTTTGATTTATCATATCTTCGGCTATTGTGAACATTTTTAAACTGTTTTAATTTTGTTGGATAGGTGTATGCTTTTTTCAGCCATATATAAAAATTAATCGAACTCGACATTTTTTAGTAATTGATTTTGCACAATTGTCTATTTTGGAACAATTCGGAAAAAAAAGATTTATTGCACCATTTCAAAGCCTAGTATTTCCTACTTCAGGAATAAATAGGCAGCCGACACCGATTGACACCCAATTTGAGAAGTGTTTTAAGTTGTCAGAGTTTGTTTTCTACAATAAAGAAGAAGAGTAACGCAGGTAGAACTCAATGCATTAAGTTGGGAATGTCTCCACTTAATTTTAGGATATGGTTTATGGAACATTTACTCATTGTAGGTAGTGACTTAGAGCTCATTAGAAGATTTAAAGTTGCATTTCAAGATCTTTCCTGCAGTAAATTTATTGAAAGAAATACCCTCGGAGAAACAGCTCCCAACAATACCATATTATCCAAAATAATTTATTTCCACTAGGATAGCTGTTTGAGGAAGCACAGGAAAACAGAAATAAAGACTATAGACTAGGGAACATAACACAAGAAAAATTTTGATAAATGACGCGAATGAAGATCTGTTTAGTATGGTTTGAGCTTCATCTGTCCAATTTATTTCGATTATACGGTATCAGTGGAAATCGGATCTATTGATATGAGAAGGAAGCAGAGGATTTATTTGTCAAAAATTCACAAGATACGAGTACTATATTTTTACTAAATATAGAATTTTTCATTTAAAAAAACCATAAAAAATTTATTATACGTGAATTTTTTGCTTAATGCGTTAATTTATAAGATATATTGTTCTTGTAGCACTAGGAAAAAAGTTATAATAAATAAATAAATAATTCTAGTCGAAAGTCAGCTTCTTCGTTTAAATAATAACGCAGATACGTAATAAACGGTTGGACAGATGAGGGTCATTTTCAAGTAAATTTCTGCGTACAATCTGAATTCAAACTCGGAATAGATCCATCACGTCTGGACATAGAGATATTTGAAGTTATGTTTACGATAGATGGACAAATTTTGAGCACTGATGCAGATTCTGTGCAAAAATATACTTCAGAAATGACCCACAGATGCTAATAACAGATCATTGCAGGTCCAAGAATGGCTTACAGGTGCATGATATGCAAATATTTGTACCAAATTTTTACTTTCGCTCTCTATATCTCCGGTACTACTTGCTCATTTTTTCATTTCTCTGCACAATAAAAACTATAAGCAATTTCTCATAAAAAAAAAAATAAATAAAATAAAAAAAAAAGACTTTCAGAATCTTAAACCGTTCAAAAGTTACAGAATTTTGTCCAACGTAAAATGTTTTTGAACCACTGTGCGACGTATTTGAATTTTTTGTTTTGTTGCAGTTTAACAATCTAATTAAGCTAACTTTGTTTTAATACTAGTCTACAGATTATTTTAACTGAAATGTTCTTTTGTATAATATGACAATCCTAACAATTGTTCGTGCGAAAATCAGAATAGGTTGAACAAAATCGTTAAATCGTTCTTTTTGAACTTACAAATGGTGTAATGATCATAAAAAATTAGATATCAATTAAACCAATTTTATTTTACTTAAATAATCATATCTATATAAAAAAATACGACAAATAGGTGGTGTGTGTCTTTATTGTACTCATGGGCCTTCTCCAGGATTTGGCGTAAAGTGAAAATTTGGTCACTGGTCGACCTCTTTGGTCTAAAGCCGCACTGATACTTACCTATCAGTGCATTCGTGTATGGCTCCAGCCGTTTACACAGTACGCGGGACAGAATTTTGTATCCCATTGAAAGGAGACTTATTCCACGGTAGTTCGCGCAGACAGCGGGGTCTCCTTTCTTGAAGATAGGACAAAGAACACTGAGATTCCAATCGTTGGGCATGAATTCATCGGACCATATTTTGCATAATAGTTGGTGCATACGCCTTACCAACTCTTCGCTACCGGTCTTGAATTACTCAGCTGGCAACTCATCGGAGCCTGCCGCTTTGTTATTCTTCAGCATTTTAATTACTGAGTCGAACTCGTTACAATCCGGTGGCTTTGCAAGAGAGCCATCATCAATTGGTGGTTCTAGGTATGCTTCTCTATCGGCGGTATTATTCTCGTCATCGCCCCCAAGTAGATTAGAGAAGTGACTTCTCCATAGTCTCAGTGATTCCTGTGCATCTGTAACCAGAGTTCCATTATTGTCCTTGCAGAAAGAAACTCCGAGCTTGAAACCTTCGGTCAGACGCTTGACCTTTTGATAAAACATTCGAGATTCATTTCTTTGACATAACACCTCAATATCCTCAGTCTCACGCCTTTCTTGTTCCTTTTCTTTGCGTCACGATATCGCTCTCGAACAGCTCCCGACTGCAGAGTTCGTTTGTAAGCGGCGTCTTTCTCCACAGTAGCTTGGCAACACTCCACGTCATACCAAGGGTTCGTCACAGGTCTTAGGAGGTAATGAAGGACAGTGAAGAATTTTTGAAATTGCTTATGAGATCTAAGGAGTATAGGAAGTCTGAGCAGATCACATACTTGTTGCAATTAGATTTTAAAAGGAATATTGCTTCTAAGATGCCTCAGCAGAAATTACTGATAAGTACGTATAGTTAGACAGTATATAAACTTTTAGAACATCATTTTCTATTGTAATGGCATAGGAAGTATTGCCATAGGTTTGTGAGGCATCTGTATACATGCATTTTGGGTTACTGGGATCTGATGTCTCATACATCCAGACGGACAGACGGACTTAGCTAATACGACAAAGTTTCTGATGCTGATCAAGAATATATAGACTTTATGGAGTCTACCACGCCTTCTGTGCTTATGTGTAATGCGAATTGCAGCCTGAAACAAATTTTCATCCACTAATCATGTTTTCAAATGGGTGTACATTTCTCAGATTATTACGATCAGCTTAGATTAGACTTAACTTAATACCCACTTTAGAATGTATACCACGCCACTGTTGTATAAAACAAAAACAATATAAAATTATAAATTGCAACATTTAATCACTTTTACAATGCATTAGTTTAATATTGACTGTCGTCAAGCTTGTGCGATATCATGTCGCACCGGCTAGTAGAAATTCCCAGTAGAGATTGGTGTCAATTGCGCCAACTGTATGCCAATAGAGACAGATACGAATCGGATGGTTATGAGCTTATACAAAACTTCATAGACTGGGTACAAAAGTCGCCATGTGAGTATATCAAGTTCTTTGCGCTCGACGGTGACTGGCACAGAGATGGCACTTTTATAGCAATTGTAAGTTTATAACGTTTATTATGTGATATTTTGCTAGAATATCAATTTTCTACAGCTGGAATTCGCAGAACATCGGCGTGTTTATTTCAATACAATTGATAATGATTTGAAACGTTTGACAGAAGCGCTTTGTTGTCTTGATATAACGAAGAGTTTTCTATTCTGTTCATATGGGGAACGTTTAAAAACTGCGGTAGAACAATACTATATAAAGACGCGTGGTAATTTGACGGAATTTGAACATCTGGGTTGTTTCTGGTACTATGCACGCAGAGAGCTTGTGCAGAACTTTAGCATAGAGTAAGTTTCGAGTTTAATGGAATTGCTTGAGAGAATAATATAAATTGAAATACAATTTCTTATCGCAAATGAAGCATACCGACGCGCTTTACATTCGAAACTTTAAAGCCCAGCCACGCTGCAAAGATTAATCTCTCCTGGAATTATTGTCGCCCTGGCACGCACGACTTTATCGAGCTGCTTATCAGGCGCAACTATTGTTTGGGTGTTTTTGATAATGCCTCAAATGAATTGATTGCATGGTGTCTGCGGTAAAGAAATTATATATATGTATATGTATATGTATATGTATATTTACTATAGCGTATCATAAACAAAACGTGACTCTATAGATTTTCATTAAATTATGAAATATGTGCGATATTTTTTTTTCGTTCATAGACTACCACCGGGCAATATTGGCATGCTGCAGGTTAACGATCCATACAAGCGTCTTGGTTTGGGAAATCTTCTGGTGCGTTGCATGTCGAAGCGTTTGGTGGCACTGGGTGGTGAGGTTGCTGCTGCTGTTGTGTATGAGAATTCAGTTTCATGTTCCATGTTTGAGAAGTTGGGCTTTGAGGTTGTCGATAATGTCTATTGGGCTGTTATTGCGCCAATGAAATGATATGTCATATAATTAATAAAATTTTTGTAGTTTAAAAACACATATTAAAAGAATGTTTTAATAATAATATGTTGAGATTTTGAATCAATCTGTGAACCATTTAGACATTCAATCAACAAATTTTGAATTCATTCATTTGAGTGCATTCACCAGATTTGAAAAAAATTATATATGTAGAATGTTTTTTACTTCAAAACTTTAGTCAAATTTTAAATTCATTCATTTGAGTGCATTCACCAGATTTGAAAAAAATTATTTATGTAGAATGTGTTTTACTTCACAACTTTTGTCAAATTTTGAATTCATTAATTTGAGTGAATTCACCAGATTTAAAAAAAAATATTTATGTAGAATGTTTTTTACCTCACAACTTAAGTCACATTTTGAATTCATTCATTTGAGTGCATTCACCAGATTTGAAAAAATTATTTATGTAGAATGTTTTTTACCTCACAACTTTAGTCAAATTTTGAATTCATTCATTTGAGTGCATTATTATTATTTATGTAGAATGTGTTTTACTTCACAACTTTTGTCAAATTTTGAATTCATTCATTTGAGTGAATTCACCAGATTTAAAAAAAATATTTATGTAGAATGTTTTTTACCTCACAACTTAAGTCACATTTTGAATTCATTCATTTGAGTGCATTCACCAGATTTGAAAAAATTATTTATGTAGAATGTTTTTTACCTCACAACTTTAGTCAAATTTTGAATTCATTCATTTGAGTGCATTATTATTATTTATGTAGAATGTTTTTTACTTCACAACTTTAGTCAAATTTTGAATTCATTCATTTGAGTGCATTCACCAGATTTGAAAGATTTATATATGTAGAATGTTTTTTACTTCACAACTTTAGTCAAATTTTGAATTCATTCATTTGAGTGCATTCACCAGATTTGAAAAATTTATTTATGTAGAATGTTTTTTACTTCACAACTTTACTCAAATTTTGAATTCATTCATTTGAGTGCATTCAGCAGATTTGAAAAAATTATATATCTAGAATGTTTTATACTTCACAACTTTTTTCAAATTTTGAATTGATTCATTTGAGTGCATTCACCAGAATTGAAAAAAATAATTATGTAGAATGTGTTTTACTTCACAACTTTTGTCAAATTTTGAATTCATTCATTTGAATGCATTCACCAGATTTGAAAAATTTATATATGTAGAATGTTTTTTACTTCACAACTTTAGTCAAATTTTGAATTCATTCATTTGAGTGCATTCACCAGATTTGAAAAATTTATATATGTAGAATGTTTTTTACTTGACAATTTTAGTCAAATTTTGAATTCATTCATTTGAGTGCATTCACCAGATTTGAAAAATTTATATATGTAGAATGTTTTTTACTTCACAACTTTAGTCAAATTTTGAATTCATTCGTTTGAGTGCATTCACCAGATTTGAAAAAAATAATTATGTAGAATGTGTTTTACTTCACAACTTTTGTCAAATTTTGAATTCATTCATTTGAATGCATTCACCAGATTTGAAAAATTTATATATGTAGAATGTTTTTTACTTCACAACTTTAGTCAAATTTTGAATTCATTCATTTGAGTGCATTCACCAGATTTGAAAAATTTATATATGTAGAATGTTTTTTACTTCACAACTTTAGTCAAATTTTGAATTCATTCGTTTGAGTGCATTCACCAGATTTGAAAAATTTATATATGTAGAATGTTTTTTACTTCACAACTTTAGTCAAATTTTGAATTCATTCCTTTGAACAATAAATTTAATTGAATTTAAATTTGAGTTAATTCACGATGAATTGAAATTGATACAATTCATTTACTACGCATAAAAATTGAGTTGAATTAAAATTTGTATTAATTCATGACGAATTGAAAATTGAATGAATTCAAAAAATTTTAATTCAAAATGAATTAATTCATATTTTAATTCAATTAATTTTTTTTTAATAAATTGAATGAAATCGGAAATTTCAAAATAATTTAGTTCAATTAATTTTTGGTGTCAAATGAATTAATATTTTTAATTTAAGATAAATTAAATTAAATCAAATTTTAATTCAATTAATTTTTATGTCAAATGTATGAATTCAAACACTTTAAATTCAATTATCATTAATTGATTTGCCCTAAGAAATAATTGAATTAAAATTTGATTCATTATTGTTATTCTGGAATTTTTAATTCAAATTGAATTAATTCAAAATTTAATTCAATTAATTTTTTTTTAATAAAATGAATGAAATCAGAAATTTTTAATTAAAATTTGTATATAATTTACATTTAAGTAAAATAAATTATTTAAAATATTTTTAATTCATCATGAATTCAATTCATTTCTTATGCGAAAAGAATGAATTCAAACATTTTCAATTCATTTTAAATGAATTTATATTTCAATTCAATTGTTTGCTAAGTCAGTGAATTCAAAATTCTCTAATTCATTGTGAACTACAAATGCATATGGGTCCATTGTTTTATACAGAGATTCATAAAGAATTGCTGCATTATTTGCAAATTAAAAAATTCCTGCAAATAATTAAAAAAAAAATGTACTTGCATCGGCCGGGAATCGAACCCGGGCCGCCCGCGTGGCAGGCGAGCATTCTACCACTGAACCACCGATGCTCGCATAAAATTTTATTCTGAGATAGGCGTGAAAAGCTTATCAAACTATATTTTCGCTAAATTTTGTAGAAATCTTTGAATATGAAGTAAAATGCTAATTAGCTGAATTTATATATTTTTATTATACTATTCTGCATCAAGTCAATAGACTCGAATAGTTTTTTAAATTGTTATACACAAATATAACACTTAAGAATGTATTGATCTGCTACACGCCACAAAACTAGTTTTTCACCACACTACATTTGTCTGAGAGATTTGGCAAAAGCGATAGCAATAGCATCGGTGGTTCAGTGGTAGAATGCTCGCCTGCCACGCGGGCGGCCCGGGTTCGATTCCCGGCCGATGCAAAAATTTTTTTTTTTTTGTAATTTTTATTTAAAGCTTTTTAATCATAAACTTAAAAGTAGAAATAATTACGGGTACCCATTTTTACATGCCGTAGCAATTGCATTGCACTCGTGTAAAATGCGATCTCATGGACTCCGGGCTCCTAAAAAAACAAGTGCCCGGTGTGTAATTTAACCCCTTAAGCTCCCACTCTATACAGGGCTGAGCAGCACAGTTTTAGTTAGTACTACATCTCAGTAGTCCGTCATGATTTTTACAATAAACAAAACTTTTGAACAAATAGTTTGGCTTAAATTTTGTGTTACGCACTGAAATTTGAGTGCCGAATCGCTAAAAATGTTAGAAAATTGTAATGTTTTATTAAAAACACGAATTTAAGTCCAACACTGCGACTAATACAATCCATCAAGAACTATACACACCAGATTTGGCCCAGGGCGACTGCTTTTTGTATGCCGAAACTGAATTTGCCGCTACGTTGAACCCGCTTTGAGTCTATCGAGGCTATAAAAGAAATTTCGTGGAATGAGCTGAAAGCTATGCCGTAAAGTGCCTACAAATGGTATTTTGAAAACGAGTAAATACTCTAGAAAATGTGTTTGCATGAAATGGGGCCCATTTTGCAGACGTCAAAATAAATTATGATGATTAAATGAATAATGTGTGTATTTATTATTGAACAATATCCGGTACCTTTTTTGTCTGATTTCATGTATCACCATCAAGTGTCGGGTCGATATTGACGGGTCCGTCTGCCCGACAGTCTTTATGAACGACAATGGTTAAATTGTCTTATCTCGATTAGCTGATCAAGTATATTTATACTGTACGATTTGTACGATGCCTTCTTTAATGTGTTACAAACTTTCAGAAAAACTAATTAAGCTATTTTTCCATATGTTTGTATGGTATAAAAGTGAAAGCATTTGACATTTACACTGAGAACTGAAATCAAATAGATAGTTGCCCAAATAACATTGTCAACAAAGTGTTTATACAACTTAATGCTTGCAAACTTCACTGGTTAAGTAATCATAGATCCAGTACACAGCTTATCATACAGCTAACATGAACATAGGGTGTGGGATTTTAAGTAGATACGAAAACTTGCATTCTGAACTTAAAATAAAACAAGTGAAGTCTGAATTGATAAACTTCAGTGGAAAATTTTTGAAAAAGCTGCAGAACTATTCAAATGAAAGAAGGGATGGTTCAGCCCTATAAAAAAGAGCTTCATGAATTTTAGTATGTTGTTTTGCTAGGAGAATAGCGTAAATGTAGTTAAGATATGTTACATTTGAAAAACTTCTTGCTAGAGAGGAGGGTCAATAACAATATTTCCACATGTTTAGATTGAAAAATAACGAAAAAAAAAAAAATTTCAAATCAATTGGATACGTTGAAGTGTATCTGAATTGATTTAACAGTTATGAACATAACATACAAATATAAATCCACAAAACGTAATAAAAAAAAAGAAAAAACGTTAACTTCGGTTGAACCGAAGCTCTAATACCATTCACACGAAACTTTAAATAGTATAGTAATACATAAAATTGGGGGTTTAAATAGGGGGTGGTACACGCTCACTAGTAGATGTGTGTGAAGCGATGTAGTAGATGTGTAAGATGCCGCCATATCGAATTTCAAGTTGATATTGACGTTTTCCATACAAATGCATGCATACAATTAACTGTGGGTTTATATGGGACTCAAAAAGTGGGCGGGACACGCCCTTTGTATATGTATATGAAGCGGTTGTCCATTAAAATCCACAAAATCAAATTGCAAGCTAATATTGATCTAAATGAAGGATTTTTTCATAAAAAACACAAAATTGCACGGTGGGTTTGTATGGGGGCTACCTCAAGAAGTGGGCGGACCACGCCCAATTGTCTATGTATGTTTAGCGGCTGTCTCTTAAAAGGCACCATACCGCATTTCAACCTAATATTGACTTTAATAAATAAGTTTTTCTTACAAAAAGTCAAAAGTTTGTATGGGAGCTACCCCAAAGCTCTCATCAATATAGCACAAGCTGAATGTAACCACATTGCATTTCAACCTAATATAGACTTTAATAAATAAGCTTTCTTCCAAAAAGTCAAAATTAGGCAGTAGGTTTGTATGGGAGCTACCCCAAATAGTGGGCGTGGCAGGTCAATCTTGATACTTTATTAAACTACAATAAAAACAAGTATATGTGCAAAATTTCAACTGTATAGCATAAAAATTGGTCCCCAAAAATGCTCAACAACATACAGACGGACAGACGGACATTCATACAGACGGACATGGCTAGATCGATTCGTCTGGTCGAGCTGATCAAGAATATATATACTTTATGGGGTCTACGATGGCTCCTTTAATGCGTTACAAACTTTCAGACAAACTGATAATACCATTTTACAGTATGTGTGAATGGTATAAAAAGAACAAATTAAAATTGAGTCGTTCTTCGATTATAATTCTCTACATTATTTTAAATTTGCCTTCATCATATGTAATGGTGTACATATTTCCAAGTACAATGAACAAATGCTTCAGAAATAAATTTAGTCTTTTTTGTTTTCTAAATAATTACTTTTTCCAACATTTTTGTCTAATCATCATATAACAAAATTCTTTTAGTGTTACCTTTACGCAGAAACTATCAAATGAACTAAAATAAACAAAAGATTATTAATAATATCGCGTAGAATCGTAACCTAATACAAATAATGACATTATTCGGATAATTTATAAATGGAAAATAATAAAGAGTCATGAAATAGTATTGGAGAAGTTTGCACAAATAGAGAACAGTTTGTTTTTAAGAGATGCAATAAAAATATTGTAAGAATTCGCTCTTCTTTTGATCAAATATATTATACAGTAAATATGAGTACATATTGTATTACACTGATACAGATTGGGGAGCAATAAAACTGAGAGAGTTCGCGAGCTTAAATTGATAACTTTAACTGGTTATTCTATAAGGCTCTCTCTTTATCTCTCATAAGACATGCATACCCAGTGGCGAATTTAGCACATACTTCCTTCCTCGATGGCATAAGCTAAAATTGATAATATAGGGTTTTTCTTTATATATAGTTTTTAAAAAATAATCAATTAGTATTGTTTTTGGAGCACAAATGCATGCATCGAATAAATTAGTGTAGCTAAAGGTAAAGGTAACTGCGGAATATTAGATTGGCCGATAAGTGATTCCAAACAGTTATTGATAGGACAACATAGTATAACAAAAGCAAAAATTGAAATATAGTAAAAACATTTCAGATACATTTAATTATAAAATATAAATATACATATATATTCAGGGGGGAGGGTACTGGAGAATGTCAGCTTCTCCCACAGCATTTTTGTTCATTTTCATAAATAATAGGAAAATAATAGCAAAGTAGTATATAAAATTGTTTTCTCTTGTTTTTTCTCGGTTATTATTTTATTTTAGTACAGTTCCCCCGGTGAGGTCCATTTTTCATCTGGTGGACACGTTAATAATAAAAATTGTAGCACTTGGAGCACTGAAAACACTTAAATAATAAAATGTAGCATAACTTTAAAGTATTTAAAAATCAACATTCGTCCGCACTAATTTTCTTTTTTTCAAGCACTAATTTTGTATAAGGGTAAACAACTTACTCATCATAATGTATTATATTCATAAAGTATCATATTCATAAATAAACATATTGATTTTAAATATGTAGTTCATTAGGGAAAAAGTAAGCGATCTTTCATTTTTCAAGAAAGAAGCTTTTATCAATATAAAGGTTGTAAGATAAAAAAAAAACCAACTCTAAAATCGAACATTTGTAATACACATGATTATGAAAATTGAAGAGTTTGATGATTTTCTCATTGATCTTGATCTAGACCAAATTTAATTATCGAAATCGGAGCAAGTGGTGAACATACATTAAATGAAAAGATTCCAAAGAATTGAGAAACTTTTTTATACCATTCACACACACAGTTTTTCTGAAAGTTTGTAACGCATGAAAGGAGGCATCGTAGACCCCATAAAGTATATATATTCTTGATCAGCTCTTCTTGATCGTCTGCCTGTCTGTCCGTCTGTATGTTGTTGTGCATTTTTTGAGGACCAATTTTTATGCTATCCAGTTGAAATTTTGTACGTACACTTCTTTTTATTGCAGTTTAATAGAGTTTAATAGAGTCAATATTGACCCGTCACGCCCATTTTTTTGGGTAGCCCCCATACAAACTTACCGCCCAATTTTGACTTTTTGTATGAAAAACATTTTTATTGTAGTCAATATCAACTTAATAATTGATATAGTAACTTAAAGTAGACGGATGCTTGACATGTACATTAATGGGTGGGACTCGCCCATTATGTGGTGTCGCTCCCATACAAACCAACTGCCCACTTTTGACTTTTTGTAATAAAACTTCTTTACTAAGCTCAATATTAGGTTGAAATGCAAGTTGGTGCCTTTTTATGATCAGCCGCTTAACATACATAGACTAACGGGCGTGGCCTGCCCACTATTTGAGGTAGCTCCCATACAAACCTATGGTCCACTTTTGACTTTTTGTAAAAAAAACATTTTTATTAAAGTCAATATTAGGTTGAAATTGTAAGATAGCCTATAATGAGAATGCGACTACAGAAGTAAGTTGCATATCATTAGCATTTAAGTTTGGGCGATTTCCTACTGAGATTTTCTTTTTGAAGTTTTTTGTGCTCACTATATAAAGACTGCAGCGTACTAGTTTAACTTTGTTTGCCCCGAGATGTCGTCATCGTCAGCGCACACACTAGTTGAGATTCCCGAAGCGGAATGGATCGAGCTAAGAGATCGCTATGAGCATTTGAAGCTTGATTCTCTGGGCTATCATACAATCGACAATTTCATTAATTGGAAGCAACATGGAGTGAATATCGTCAAATTCTATGCTCTCGACGGCGATTGGCGTAGTGATGGTACATTCCTTATAATAGTAAGTATGAGTTTCTATATAAATCACTAATCTTATGAAATAACTTATCTTATTATACCCATATGTATAGGTTGAATTCGAAGTATTTCAAGTTTATTTTAATACTCTAAATGAATCGTTGGAACGTTTGGTGAATGCGTTCGGCTGTTTAGATAGAAAATTAAATTATATACTCTTTGGCTATAGAAAATATTTGCACTCAGCTGTGGAAAGTTATGCAGCAGCACGTGGACTAAAAGATCAATTGCATGTAGATAGAACATATTGGCATCATGCAACAAAGGAACTGGTGAATAGTTTTGATATTAAGTAAGTAATGAAAATGTTTTTTTATACAGAATCGATTTATACTTAATATTTGAATAATTTAGACCACCAGCAGGTATTACGCTAAAACGTCTGAGCGTAGAGCATGCCGAACAGATAAACGAAGTTTGGCCGCACCGTGCACCCGGTACTCTGTTATATGTGCAAGTTCTGATCAAAAATAATGTTAGTTTGGGTGCATTCGATGCAGAGGATCGGTTAATAGCATGGATACTAAGGTTCGTCTTACTATACTACTAAATTAAAAATTGTTATATAGTACATATTTTCTTTAATATAGATTACCAAGTGGTGCTCTTGGACTGTTGCAAGTTACTGAATCGCATAAACGCTTTGGTCTGGGTAATCTTCTGGTGCGTGCTCTAGCAAAACAGATTTCGGCATTGAATGATGAAGTTATGGCACCTGTTGTCATTACTAATACACCCTCCTTGAAAATGTTTGAGAAGTTAGACTTTAAAATTGTCGATGATGTGCTTTGGGCGCATATACCAGCAGTGGAGTAAAATTCGAGTATTTTATTAGTTTTATTAAATAGGAATAGAATAAAATTTTTAAAACTAATATGAGCCATGTGTATAACTTACTAAATGGATGTATTAACCCCATCAAGTAAGTATAAATAGTCTCTATTAGCTTGTGATGAGAAGAATCGAACTAGCATCCTCTAATATTTGGCGCGCATTTCATTGTTTTGTGTATGCGTTTAATGAAAGTTCTATAGTATCTTTACGAGCAAATGGTCGAACTTCGATGTGAATGAGGGATACCAGTAAGTATTTTATATACACTGCTCATATATTTGTAACGAGTGGGGCAAAAATAATCACCCTATTGGAGAACGCTATAACTTTTCCAAATGTCAATTCGGTTTTGACATTTGTGAAGTAAACAAACGCAGAATACGCACACTGTTCGAGCCACAACCAATATTCTGAAGGAAGCGTTTCCGGGTTGCTTAATCTCTCGTTTTGGTGATTTGCGCTGGCCGGCGAAATCACCCGATTTAACCGTTCCAGACTTCTTTTTATGGGGTTTTTTGAAGTCGCGGGTTTACGTCAACAAGCCTCAGAATCTTGAAGCCCTTAAGGAAAATATTCGCCAGGAATGCGAGAACCTGTCGCCCGAAGTTCTGGCAATAGTGATGGAAAATGGCAAAAAAAGAGCCCATATGGTCATCAACTCTGGCGGCTGCCACTTGGTCGATATCATTTTCTCAGCTTGATGAAATAAATTCTAATGGATTAAATAAACAAATTTCACAAGCAGAGCCAAAGTTTTTCATTATAAAAAATTACATCAAAAGAACATCGGGTGATTACTTTTTAAAAAATATAATAGATCGAACATCGGGTGATTACTTTTTAAAAAATATAATAGATCGACTCGTCTCGTCGAACTGATCAACAATATATATACTTTATGGGGTATACGATGTCTTACAAGCTTACAAATGCGTTACAAGCTTTCAGACAAATTGATAATACTACTATTCAAACTCTGTGTGAATAGTATAAAAACAAAAAAAATTATCATACAAAAAAATGGGAGCCAGGTTTGTATGGTTGCTATCCATGTTCATTTAATACTCGATATCTGAAATAGTTAAAGGAGAGTATAAATATCAAAACTTAAAATCTCTTTCTCTTATAGTCACCGAGATCGGTTAGTTCATACATACGGCCGCACAGACGGACATGTTTGTATTGACTTGTCTTGCAATGCTGATCAACAATACATATACTTTATAGGGTCCGCCATGTCTCCTTCTGCCTGTTATATACATTTGCACAAATTTGATATGGCGTTTTACTCTATGGGTGCAAGATATAAAAGCTTATAATAAAAACTTTTAAAAAGAAAAGGCTTGATTACAGTCAATGTTGTATATATCATCGAATATTGTAGAACAACCAATGAATGCACTTTTATTTAAGATCCAAATTTTCTCAGCCTAGGTAATGCGTACTGAATAATCAACTAGTATATCTAGCGTAATTGAATTCTGAAAGTTTAATTTTTCCAGTGTATTTCACAGTCCCGGAGTAAAACGGTAGTAAAGATTTTATTTGAAAGTCTTCTATGAAACAGGTCGACGTCAATATACTTCTGGGACAACTCTCGCTTCAGTGGTATAGAGATTTCAGTAGTCTAAAATCGTCGTTGTAGTTTTGTAAAACATCGATGCTGTATACAATTCGGAGTTCGGAGAGATCGTTATGTGATTTGTCGCGAAATTAAAAAAGCTTTCAGTCAAAATTGTATAATAGTTTGGTCGTCAAAATTATTTGTAAAGATTAAAGTCGTTTTCGCAAATTGAATTTGATAATTGTTCTCAATTATTATAATACAAAAGGCAACACTCGTATAAGTATTGTCAATAGAAACTCATCTCTCTGCGTTATAAAAGAGGTTTAAACAAATACATTTTTTCGTCCCAGAAATAATAGAAATTTGGTTGTAAAATGACAGAATGTTAATTTCTATTGAACATAAACACAAACTCCGCGACAAAACTATAATACTATTCACACTACGCGTGAAGAATTTCCATCAATATTTCACATTAACTCTGGAAATTTGACTAATGTACAATATAAAAAAAAAATAATGAAGTTGCATCGGCCGGGAATCGAACCCGGGCCGCCCGCGTGGCAGGCGAGCATTCTACCACTGAACCACCGATGCTGTTGAATTTCGCTCGCCAAATAGCTGATATAAGTGTAGTGTGGTGAAAAACTAGTTTTATGGTATGCTTGTGGTATGATCTGTATACGAGACGAGCCTTCCGAAAATGTGTTTCTACTGAACGAATTTTACTTCTCACATCTGATTAACAGCTCATTTGGTTTTAATTATACATGAAAGAAACAGAAAATTGTAAGAGTTTAAACGAAAATAATAGATAAAAATGTATAATATGGGGTATTCTCAATGCTAATGAATACTATTGAGCGAGACCACATTATATTGCTGCAGTTATTTGACGAATAGGAACAGAAAACACATGATATGTTTAATAGGGGACAGCGCGTTGTATGAAGTTGTATGGACATATGTATGTATTTGAAATTTCCTCTATGATGTCAGCTGTTTTATTATATTTTTCTTTCGACGAGTTCTATCAAGCAAAGTATGGAACGGCAAACACAAAAATTGAATAGAATTGACTATACTTTACCAAATTATCAAAAAAAAAAAAAAAATTTGGGAAACACTGATATTTTTCGCATCACATTTGAATGCAAAATAGGTTGCGTGAAGTGTATTGCTTGTTTACAACAACAAATTCTATGTAAAAAAAGCCATTTTTTACATCCGAGTCAGGATGTGAAAATTGTTTATGGTGAAAACACAGCAAAACACAAGCATCGGTGGTTCAGTGGTAGAATGCTCGCCTGCCACGCGGGCGGCCCGGGTTCGATTCCCGGCCGATGCAACATAATTTTTTGTTTTGTTTTATTTACGATTTTATGTGAAAACAAATACAACATTTCTTCATTTTTATACCCTGTACGCATCACACTGTTAATATATGAAGTGGCAGCTCTTAAACCATTATCCTTCAAAATGGACCAAACAGCAGTCCTCTGGAATAAGATGCTGTGAGTATGGAGGTCAATCTTGTGTTGTGATAAAAATTTGGGATATTGTTGCTGCACCATTTCTATTTGTTTCTGGATCTATAAGCAGTTGCAGTATTACCAGTAATTTTTATAATAGAATCCTCTAAATTTTGATCAGCTTGTTTTTATAGCCTGTAACCATAGGGTAAGAGGGTAAATTAAGTTAGTGTAAATGTATGTAACAGGCAGAAGGAGGCTTGGCAGAACCTATAAAGCATATATATATATATATATATATATATATATATATATATATATATATATATATATATATATATATATATATATTCTTGATCAGCAGCGGAGGACGAGACGATATAGCCATGTCCGTCCGTCCATCCGACCGTCTGTTTGAAAGAACTGATCTCGATGGCTTATAAAAGATAGACCCTTTAACTTTCCTTTTCCCAGATAATATTAAATTAATAGTATTAAATTAATATGCCAACTCCACTCTAATGGGTAACCACTATATAAACCAGACCACCAATTTTAAGTTTATGCCAGTGTTTGCTCTTAATGAAGCTAGTAATGCCAAATTTGGCGTATCTTAAGACAATCCGTCCAAAATATTTTACATAGGTCCAGATTGGACCACTTTAAGTGTTTGCCCCATACAAACCTGCCCCACATTTTTGAGTTTTTGTTCGAACATTTTTTTGCTTTTAGTTCTAATTTTACATCAATTCTAATAAATTATACCGCATATGTTCAGATCGAACCACTAAAATATATATAGAGTGTCTCAAAAGAAAGTTCACATTTAAAAAATCGATAAAAAAGTAAGTACATAGTTTATTGAAAAAATGTTTATTACTCGTATATATTAAAATACACACTTTGGGAATTTATTTCTTAAAAATGATGTTGTCCAAATGTAAACCGTTACGTTCACGGCATTTATTTAATTGAGCACTAAAATTTATTCCAATGACGGCTCGGCGGGTATTATCCGTGATGGCTGCCATTTCGTGACTGATATTTCCTTTTAATTGTGCCAGGGAAGTCGGTTTGTTGCCGTAAACTTTAGATTTGACGTAACCCCACAGGAAAAAGTCCATAGGGGTAAAATCGGGACTTCGTGGAGGCCAATTTTTGTCACTTCTCCTGGAGATCAATTTGCCAGGAAAAATTCCATGAACTCGTGGTAGAGACCTTTTGGACGTGTGTGAAGTTGCTAAAAATGCGAAACACTGATGATCTATGCACGTTTAGAGCAAGAGCACGCTTCCGAATCGAAAGGTCCGGGTTGTCACGAACAGACTGAGTAACACTGCCTACGTTTTCGAACGTTCTCGAAGACCTTGGACGCCCGGGTTTGGATTTTTCCAGCGTTGAACCGGTCTCTTCAAACTTCTCGACCCATTTTCCAATGAGTCGAGGGCTCTTCGCATCATTTAAATGACGAACATTGCGAATACTGCAGAATTTTCTACGGGCTACAGTCGCTGAATTACCGTTTTTGTAAAACTCGGTCCGATCCCGAGATACGCTCAATAGCGACTAAATTCCCAAAAGCTAGGCTACCGATTGACATACCCCCCGTGCTCCTTGGGATAGTTGCATTCACGCAATCAGCAAATCAAATGTGAACTTTCTTTTGAGACACCCTGTATAATCTATGGTTCATGTAAAGAGCAAAGTCAGCTTAAGCAAAGAACAGGGCATCCCGAAGGCAGCGCTTTAACAGTGTGCTTTCTACCAAGTACCACAATTTGTTCAATGGCTTGCGAATAAAAAAAAAAACGATTTTATGACGTAACAAAGTAAACGCGAAAATCGTACTTGGAAAGAGTAGGTGAACTACTTGAGGTGAGATACAAATGTGAAAAAATGTCAAATCAAAAGAAAGTCTTGTAAACTTTATGCAAGACTGCATTGATTGCATAACAATATTTATTGACACCCTGTATTTTGTAGCCATATACGTCTGTTCACCTCAAGTGGTGTGTTTCATGCTCATCGAGTTTAATGAATTCGTTGGCGAGTTGTTACCACAATGGGTTCAAACATATAAGCATCAAAAGTAAAAATGTTGGAAGCGAATATGTTGGTTTTTACCATTTCTTTAAGGTTTCAGGCAACAACTGCACGCAATTCTCAATATATGATTCCATTAAAATATTATTAGTAAAAGAAGAAAAAGCTATAGACAAGGTGCTCAATTGTACTGTGTCGGTAACACTAAGTGCATCTGACGTTTCCATTGGAAAGTTTGATATTTTTGAGCGTATTTAAATCAAAATTAAAGCCTATGCATACAAAATATTGCATAAGATTCAATAAAACTTTACGTTGCTTCATGCTGCTCAACATCAATTATCGGAAAGGGTATTAATAAGTGAAGACTGTCAATTTTTTGTTTTTTTGTGAACTGCAGTACATTTAGCTTAAAAGCCTACAGCGAGGCATCCATTATTGCTTTTTTGTTAGCTGGTTGTTTCATATTGCATACTATATTTTCATACCCTTCATTTATAGACTAAAAGGGTTTCTTATCAGTTTGTTAAGTATTTTGTTGTGTACATGCTCGGTGAATGAATTCTTAATATTCTCGCAGAAGTTGCTATTCACACCGAACGAATTACTATTTTTTTCAATGAAATATTCGATTATCAATTGATTATCATCACCACAAACAGCTGATATATTTAAACATAGCAAACGTCAATTTGCCACTCACTTGTCAACGACAATGAACATTTGACAGTTGAAAGGGGAAATATTGAGAATGCTGGGTCCGTTGGAAAGGTCCTATAATGCTGCAGATTGTCAAGTGTTATACAAAACAAACAACGCACTGTTGCACACTGAAGGGTATCACATAATCGTGCTTTAGTACTGGCACTTGTTTTTTATGTATTTCATGGCGACATGCAAATGCTTTGATGATTATGATGATGCAGTCAGTTGCAATTGACACATCATAAAACTGAAGTAGTCTGTTGTCATAGATCGAGTGTGTCGTGTTTTAGCAACTATGACGTCGGTAACTCTAACTCTTTGCATCTATGAACTCATGAATATTGCATACTTGACAAGAAATTGCTTTTGAAATAAAATAAAAGTAGGAAGTCTAAATATGAGTTGGCTTTTATTGTGCTGTGGCATTGTAATAAGTGCTAAAGTCCTACATGATAGACTACTACAATAGTTAGTAGCTTTATGTGTTCATTTGTATACTCTTCATACAGAATGTGTACATACAACTAGTTACAAACTTTGTAACATTCAGAATGTGGCATCGGAAACTCTGCGAAGTACTTCTAGATATATTATTGTTCAGCTTGACGAGACGAGTCGATCTAGCCACATTTTCCATCAAATTCAGACGGACAAACATGGCAATTACAATTCACTAGTTCAGATAGGTGTTATGCATCCAAATTTGGTATCTTTATAATATAGCCAACATTGGATCAAATCTGGTTACTAAAGCATATAAATCATATAGATATACGGCCTATATTATCTACATATATATGCGCGAAGAGCGCAACTATTCGAGCCAAACTTACCTGGGGCCATATATATTGATTGCTTTTCGTTGTCTCAAAAGTCGATTTGAGGGGAAAAATTACGCATCCTTTTCAGAAATGACTCTGAAGGTTCAATCAAGTGGCAAAGTTCTTAAAGCTCATCTCCTAACGCACAAAACTACAACGTACGGGGTATCCCGCGGTGAATTGTCATTTACTGCTATGGTAGGAATTAAGCATTTTAAGAAATGACCCATACAAAACCGAAAATATGTTGATACTGCAAAGTCCTTTCTTGCATTTGTTGTTATATTAATGAAATGATGAATGGAGATATTGAAGCTTCTCGGTTACACAGAAGACTTAGGAATATTCTAGCAAAAACTGTAATCTACCAGATGGTACTTCGACCACTTCAAGTGAGGAATCACTAAATTTGTTCATTGAGACCCGTTTTTGAGGATGTTGATCCAAGAAACAATGCTCAAATCCTGCAGTAGTTTTGCTAAATCATCTGATTATGGATATTTGTGAGTATAAAAAACAGAATGGACAATGAACTTTTCAACTCTATAAATCCTCTGGAACGGACTTTTTTTAAGTCAATTAGAAAACTCACGCTTTTGTGAAAACTGACGCTTTTGTGAATGCTGTATCAAAGCATATTCCCAACTGTTGGAGGGAAGTAAAAAAGTGGTTTTTATCCCCAAGTCGGGCAAGCTCGTTAAGCGGTGTCCTATCCCCACTCATGTGGGTCCTGGTAATCGCCAAGATGCTTACGCGCATGGAAGAGGGAACATGTTTCTGCAGACACTCTGTGATCTCATGACAAAAGCACTCATAAACCTGTCTAATCGAACCTACACACTAACATTTAAAACAGGGAAAAATAGAAATTGTTTATGTTTTGAATTTTTTGAGTGTAGATTGAACTCTTACGAAGAAAATGATACACGGATAAAATTTATGAATAGGCTCCAAAGTTATGAATTTTAAAAAATAACACTGAAATTCACATTTTTTGAATGAATTCCCATTTAAATTTTTAAAAGAATGTCTCGGTGACGTGGGTGACAAGTATGGTGAAAAGTTAAACCATGAAATGGTGCTATTAGTTTCTGCAAAATCTCCACCCTCCACTTTCAATGTTTTCCTATTTTAAGAGACAATTTATTGTACTCACTTTTGCTTTGTTTTTTAAATACTTTTAACTTTCAAACCGATTTTATAAAACTGAAAACATATTTTTGCCTATTTCAAAATATTTATTCTGGCATTAGCAATCGATTTCGTATGTTTTATCTGATTCATACCGCGAGAACGGCTATTTTCAAGCTCAGCAGACCAAAATCTATAAGGAAACAAGAAAGTACGTTAACTTCGGTGGTATCGAAGTTTTAATACCATGCACATGAAGCCAAATGACAAATTGATTTTTTTCTGAGATGATAAAGTTTTTCATAAAACATCCCAAAAGTGGATCGTGGGTTAGCATATTTGGGTATGCTCCTAAAATGGAGAAATCATAACTATTTTTGTATATGTGAGGCATTCGTCCATAAGAAACCACTATATTAAATTTGAAGTTGATATTTACTATAATAAGAAAGTTTCTATAGGGGCTACCCTTAATAAATAAGTCATAAATAAATGAAGCATCCTTCTATAAGAACCCACCATACCATTATTTAAAGTGATATTGACTGCAATAAAAACGTTTTCAATACAAAAGGCTAAAGTGGGCGTGTGGTTTGTATGGGGGCCAGCTCAGAAAGTGGTCGGGGATCACACCCATTGATATATATGCGAAGAGTTCTTTCATAAGAAGCCACCATGTAAATTTCTAAGGACAGTAATAAAACCAATTTTCATACAAAAAGCCTAAAAAGAATGCGTGGCATGTCAATTTTAGTGTTCTATTAAACTGCAATAAAAATATGTCTATGTACTAACTTACAACCGTATATCTTATAAAATGGTGCTCGAAATGTGCAACAACATCCAGACAGACATACAGACAGACAGATATACAGAGAGACATACAGACAGACATACCGACAGACATACAGACAGACAGACATACAGACAGACATACAGACAGACATACAGACAGGCATACAGACATACAGACAGACATACAGCCAGACATACAGACACACGGACCTTTACCTTTAATGCGTTCGCACAATTTATGAATGGTTTAAAAAGCATTTATAATTCGCAAGTGGTTCTAACACATTCCGTAGTAAGTAAACACTGAAACTGCTATGAGACTGTCTCCATTTTTTTTTTATTGTTTTATATTATACAATAGAAAATGGATCACTGAATAAAGTTTATTTGTTTTTTATATATATTTTTTTTTTCTATTTACTTATCCATATATATCATACATTAATATGTATATGAGCATCAAAATGTCATACATATGTACATATATATATCTTATTTATATAAACGTCGGGTGCATTTGTTTTGAGGGGTATTTAAAAAAGTGGGCGGTGCACGGCCATTAGCATATGTGTGTGAAGCGTCCATTCATAAGAAGCTACCATATGGAATTTTAAGCTGATTATGACTAATAAAGAAGTTTTTTTATACAAATGCATAAGTGTGCGGTGGGTTTGTATGGGTGCTACCCCAAAAAGCGAAGGTGGTGGACCAATCTTAATACTCTATTAAACTGCAATAAATAGAAATGTATGTGCCAATTTTCAACTGAATACAGGCAGACAGACAGACAGATGGACAAGGCTGGGAGCTGGTCAAGAATATATAAACTTTATGGGCGCTACGATGCCTCCATAATAGAGTTTCACACTATCGGAGGTGTCACAGAAAACTCTAGACAAAGATCCGTCTGGTGATTTGAATTTCTCTAAAATCTTCCGTAGGTGTCACAGAAATCTCCGAGATTTCATAGAAAACCGTTTTTAGTGTACAGACGAGTTTTGTGCTGCGCAGAGTTGTTGTGTTGGCAACGCTGTCATTCGTTGTTGTTGCGTAAACCGACCTGATCGGTTTTCAGCAAATAAATACACATTTTTATAAATTTAAATTAAATAATAAATTGTGCTAAATGTTTAAATCATAAGACACAGTTACGAAGAAAATACATTAAACTAGCACAAAAACAAAGTTTCACTTTATGATTTGATGAGTTTATATATGCAATCAACAATTTCACCTAGCAAAAGATTAGAGATTTCAAACGGTCTAAAAGAGATTTCTGTGACACCTATGGAATTGGGGAATTTAGGTCGGAATTGGGGTGAAAGAGATTTCTGTGACACCACCGTATGTGTGAATGGTATAAAAATATGACATCGAATGCACGTTTCTTTATTTTTTTTTTTTGTTGTGTTAGTTAGCTAGTGTAATTTAACACACACTTTAAGTACACTTTTCGAAGATTTCTTAGTCCGTAGTATTTAATATGCAGCAATGTTATTATACTTTGCTTATTATCTTTATTAGCGCTAATGCATGACTCTGTTTCAGTTTTTTTGTTCATTGTGAAATTATTTTCCACACGAGCGCATTCTACGTTTATAAAATTAAATGCATATCAAGTAGTCACACTGGCAATGCTTTTTAGCTATTTTTCCATAAACAAACACATGCACTGCACATACTATAGTGTCCACAGTATAAACCTTTTTTTGTTGTCCTGTGTGCAAGGAGGAGGATATAGTAGCAGCACCAGCAGTCAAAGTCCACTTCATCTTATGAATATGCAAAAGGTAACTTTAACTTAATTTACTGCAGGAGCAGTATTCAGCTGCAGCAGGACCAACACAGCCTACACAAACAAGCAGACACAAGAATTCCTTGACTTGTACATCGCTGTATTCTGCAAAGACTAAAGGTCACGAAATTGAAAACGCAGCAAACGGGTGCAGTAAACGGGTACAGCAAATGTGCCATGTGCATTTTGTGCCATTTTGCTGAGTTATGCTACAAATGCCTTTCCTCTACTGTCTTCAAGACTAACTACTGTATGTAGCCACTATGAAAGAGCAATGCAAATGCATAAATAAAGGCATGCGAGACTTAGTGTTTTGCACTTAAATTGCTTTAATTTATGAAAATTTTTTCAACATGTCAACACTTGGCTGTTTGGCGTTGAATTATGCATTTCTATATTTCAGTAGGATTCGCGTTTGGGTTTGAATTAAAGTTACAAAAAGGATTTTGTGCTATGTAAGATATATTTTTGTTAGTAAAGTTTAAGAATTTGTATGTTCTCAAAAAATTACGCATTGTAGAGCTAAGTAACATGATAAAATATACTAAAATGACTTAATATGTGTTTGAATAGCAACTGAATTAAAAAAAAATTATATACTCGAAAAGTTTAACTAAAAGTAAAGCTATGTTTTAAATGTTGAACTATGTTAAACCATGATTATTTTACTTCTAAATTTACATAGTGTAGCTGTTTTAATGAATATTGAACATTTTACTTAGAAAATCGTTGTCAAACGACATTTCAGTAATTAAGTAGTGAAAGAATATATAAAAAACTATTTGTGAATTATAAGTGCTATTAAGTTGTAAATGTTAAAGTTTATATAAGACACAAATTAAACAAATAAATGTACAAAGTGAAGCTGAGTGAAAACTTTTAACCTTTAACGATAAAGATCCGAGAAAGAAAAAGAGAGGGCACATCAGACATAACAGTCAACATTTGCAAGTGCAACCTGCATTATTTTCTTTCTCTTTCTTAATAGAAGAAACGGGGCGCATGATCTATAGTGAGGAGAGAAAGGAAATGAGAGGACAGCAACATATATTGCAACTTGATGTTAGTGTGCTTAGTTCGTAGTTTGTATGTTTATCACTTGTGTTGACACAAACTGAGAATGTTCTTAACTATAGACAATTTATGAAATGGGAATTGGTACATTTTGCAAATAGTCCATATAAAATTTAAAACTTTTAATTGAGAAGCAATTTATGCATAAGTAGTAGATACGTTATTTCCGGGTGCCAAAGACTTCTCACATTTTTTTTTCTTTGGTTTTTCGTAAATTGTTTATATTTTCATCATAACTCGTTTCTAAAGCCCAATACTGAGATCGATGAAAATTTTTGATGATGCAATTGTTAATTATTTCTGCTATTTCAAACAAACGAAAAACAGTGTTCCTAAATCAACATGAAATACTTAAATTAGATATTTATTAGGTGAAAAGTCCAAACATTTTGATTTTTCTTTAGGTTTTACTGACGGAGATGCAAAAGCTCACACTGTTTTTCAGCTGTTTTTTTTTAATATATAGAGTGTTTTCGGCAGCAAACGTTTTTGTTATCCGAGTACTCGATGAAAAACAGTTTGTGTCGAAATTTTTTAATTGTTGTTTGACAACTTTTTTTTATATGAATTTTTTTTTTATATCAAAAATTTTCATCGATCTCAGTATGTAGCTTAAAAATAAAACATGACAAGTGAAAAGGCTTACTTCTGTGGAACCGAATCTTTAATACTCTTCATACTTTGTAAGGAGCTATATTTACTGAAGATATCAATCATTTTAGTACGTATTTTGCTTATGCTTATAATAAGTCTCCATCCCAACTTTCAACACAACATTTCAAAGACTAATTGAATAGGCGCAGACAGACAACAGACAGTTAGTCGGACGGACTAGATGAACTCGTCTCGTCGAACTGATCACGAATATACTTATATACTTTGTGGCCTTCTTCATATTTTCCTTAATGTGTTACAAACAATTCGACTAAATTATAAAACTATTTACATTCTTTGTAAAGAGTCTAAATATCTGACAAAATTCGGAAAGTTGATTGGCCCGAAATGTTTCAAGGAAATTCGTTCAAAATTTGGGCACGGAACATAAATAAAAAAATATTAAATACTCTCGAAATTGTATTGAATTCAAAACTTGTCACATGCCTCAATATTTTTATATTCTTCACAAATAGTAGCAAAAGGCTTGTCTGAAAGTTTGTAACTCATCGATCTAATCATGCCTATATTTCCTTATGTTCGTCTGGAAGATGGACCAATTTTTAACCAAACTGACTGAAACTCATGATAGAAGCATATATTTGTCTTAAACATGTGGAGCATCTATACCAATATGACATGTCCACTTTAAGGGATAGTATCCATATTTAACCCACTATGTACCCTTTTTTGGGATTTCGTAAGAAAAACTTATTTATTACAATTAATATCAGCTTGAAACCTGATATGGTGGGGATTTCAAATTGGATGATTCACAATGTACTTGCTCCGTCCCATTTTAGGATTAAACCCGCATTTTTATTACAGTTAATATCAAGTTGAAATTTTATATAGTGACATTTTATGAAAGCTTTATCACTTTTTGGAATAGCCCACATACAAACCCACCACCTCCTTTTGATTCTTTATGTTAGATCAGTCAATTTGTTACCATATAGCGAAGGTATTTGTGGTGCGCTCTTGGAGTAAAAGTGATAAATCGTTTTCAAATTGTCAAATCAGCAAGAAACTATGCTGAAGAGAGAAAGGGAAGAAGAGTCACCATCAGAATAATAGGCATACATTAACAACATATGTACTTATAAGTGGAAATAGGTATATTTGTTCTACATTTTCTCTTTATCGCTTTATGCTTCATTTCGTACGCCTCAGTTGCTTAAAAAAGGAAAAGGAAGGAGATTGTGACACTGTTAGTCTTAAAGATAGCATATATTCGCTTCGATAGGACATACTTTTATCAACTATGTGGCCCAATATGCATAACAGTAACTTCAAAGCCGCAGTGCAATGTTATCTAAAGTACTAACTGATTTCCTTAAGCTACTTTATTGTCAGCAATACGAAATTTTCTATACTTTACGAATCCGATCAGAAACTTGGCTAAAATTGCTTGTTAAATCCTCAAAAAACTACAAAATTGGATGCAACTTTTTCAAAAATTCAATACTAAGACAGCCTGCTGTCGTTCTGAGATTAAATTCAAATACTGAGGGAATAAATCGTTAAAAAAAAAATGAAAAGAATTTTACATTTCAACTCAACATCATTTCTCATACACAATGTCAAAGTATCTAGGAAATAAAAAATACCAAATACGCATACGAGTTCATAGAGTTGTACAAGCAATAAATGAAAATAAATGCAGAAAAGTCTGCCACAAAGCTGAAAGCAGCAAAATGGATTTGTCAACGAGATTTTTCTTTTACTTGATAGTTCAGTTTGTACGTTTTCAGGACTTTGTCAAACCGCTGAGCAATAACTCCTACGAGAAGTCTACGTTTACCCACTGAGTAGTGTGGCATATGTAAAAGATTCAACTACAGATGCTGCATGCATGAAGAAAGCATGAGCGCAGAACAGGATACGCATAAACACAATCATACAAAGGGTGATTTTTTTAGAGGGGTAGAACTTTGAATTGAAATGAAAATACTGAGAGTACATGATTTCTAAAATTAGCAAGATAATATTATTCCATGGTTAAACGAATTATTTATGTAGACCGTAAAATGACCGTAGTCTTACATTCACGAACTCAAAACAATATGCTTAATTTTCAAGCTTTGTTCTGGCGTTAGTCCATTAGTGATAAATTGGCAAACCAAACTGACCATAAATGACAATAGCGTTGCCAGATCTGAACAATTTATGGCAGTTTAAACCTTGTCGGATTATGGAACCTCTAAAAAAATACCCTATATATTTAAAGATATACAGCAGCTTCTTATGAGAGAGAAAAAAGGAAAGAAAGTGGTAGTTTTCAAGTTAAGGCATTCAGTCGGATGGGCAGCTGCATCATGTCTTGAAGTTTTCGTTAGACTTGACTTGCTTACTTTGCCAAGCAAAACTACATACGATTTCCACGAGGACGAGTACTTTTTGCCTTAGCTTTGGCTTTCGCTTTTTGGACATCTCTGGCAAACGAAAAGTTTTAAATTAAATCTGCCAACTTTTGTGCATTGCGCATTGTGACAGCAGCAGCAGCAGCAGAAGTAGTAAAGTTAAGTAGTGAAATTCACATACTAGTTGTATTGGTATCTAATAACTTAGTACGATACAATACACTCATCTATCTATCTTTCTAACTTTCTGTATCTATCTATCTAGCTAGCATCTATCTATCGTAAAAATATTGCTGCACACATATCGAAAAACTTATAATAGCACAAGTAGCACCAGTATGCAATATAAAGTTGTTGAGTTATACGAGCGGACTAACGAATGTTCGTTATGTTGGTACTAGTATATTATAAGCAAAAAATTTACAAAATTAAAATATACAGTGCTTTGGACTAAAGCAATTTTAATAGTTGCTTCATTTCGATTCGAGAATTTTAATTCTGTTTATGTAGGAGCTTTGGAAAGAATAACAAATTTATTTAAAATTTTCGATAATTGATTCTTTAAATCTATTCTTCAATTTTGATTATGCCAAGGCACTATTTTTGAGTAGCAGTTATTATCGTAACTGCTAGTTTGAAATCAAAAGATTTTCAACTGTTACTACTGTTAAAATAAAAAGCAAAACAATAAAAAAAAAAAAACATCATTTTATCTATTGACTTAAAATGGTACAAGAAACTGTTCGATAGTATGGAAGATATTTGGAGTTGGATTCGCAGGAGGATATGGGCTCCTTACATAAATCTTGAGAATTGAGGTGGGAACAGGCTATTTTAGGTAGTCAACTGATTTGTAATTCCATACTTCAGGAAATCGCCACCAGTTTCTGGAATATCTTCTTTTAGGTGCCATTTTCTGGAAAGAATTAGTTTCAAATGGCATAAAAAACAAGAGGAGAGAGTTGGATATAGTCTCAATCATTGGTCTCCCATAATTGAAGAAGTATTTCTTAACAAAATCTTTGGAATTGAGGCGGGAAGATGGTATTTCAGCAATTCATCGGTTTTGGATATATTCTAGTTGCAACTATTGCTGATTTTATTTTCGATTCCAAAAAATTGACTGGTTCATCTATTTTTCACATAGTTCTTCCCAGGACTGATCAAGTGCGATATCTTAAGCACAACTTGTAAGGACTAAGGCATTACTAGGCGGAACCGCAATGTTATGCTGAAAGAGTTGTGTTTTGATGTCATTTTCTAGAAAGGGTTGGATATAAAAAGTCCATTCGTTTATTCTTAAGAAGCTGACATATCAAGTTTCAAATTGATAATGGTTGTAATAAAATTCTTTTCCATATAAGAACGTTCAGTGGAATCTCCCAGTGTAGTTTTAATATAGTAGTTTTGTTTGAAAGATATTGAATTGAAAAAAATATCAGAAAACAAAATGACGGATCACACGTGGTGAATTTATTTGTTTAAAAGTGATTGAATCGAAACGGAATTTAGTTAATATAGGGTTTTGAGGTCACTGATTACGAATCAAAAGGATTCAAAATGGACAAATTTTGGGAAAAAGTCATTGAATCTCATTGATTTAGCATAGAAATAGGCATATTTTTGTTTGGAAGTTTAATAGTTAATATTATCGCTCAAGTTTCGTTCTATAAATATGACCCGAATACCAAATGAAGCTTTGAATGTACAAAAACTAAAAAAATGTACTTACCTTACCGGCGTTGTTGATGATTTTTCAGTAGAATTCTTAAAAGAAAAAAAAAAAAAAATAGATTTTGGGATTTAAATATATTAGAAAATGAATGTCCCTATTTCAAAAGTGTACTTATTAAAAAATATATTGGAAAAAAATATTTAAAAATCATTAAGAATATGAAAAGTATTTCTTGTTCCAATTCAATTTACCGAACATTTGTTAGCATCCTCATATGAGCACTTTCAAATAGCCAAAAATCCGTGAATCACATATAAATTTTCTACTAGTACAAGATATATTCAATTTTCAGTAAAGCAGAAGCGCGAAATTCATGTATTATTTCAGTTGGTGTTGTCATTAATACTTTTTTTCTACACTCGTACTTTTTGGATTTTCTATTTATTTCGTTTTTCTGCAGCAAAACTTTACTTTTTAATTGAATAATTAAAGTTTCTACAAAAAGTTTTTCCATTTTTTTGTATAGTTTTTTCCGCACTAACACTTTGATAGCAAAAGTCCCTGTCTGGGATTGCAGTTGCGCATGCGTGCAATCAAAAAGTTTAGTTTTAAGATACTTTGATGCTGTTGAATGAGTATCTATGAGTATGTAGCCACTTTTATCTTTTAATGTAAGTTGTTATATCACAATCAGTGCCAAAATGAATTCGCGTGCTGCAAAAATAAATTGAAAAATGGTTTGGCGTTAGCTTACTTTGGCAGTGCAGAAATAAATGAGTATGAAGTCAAAGCTAGTTATTTTATAGTTGTGTGAAGTTCGAGCTAATGGCGAAATTATTTTTTCATTTGCTGCAAATCTTTTTTCACTTAATTGGTTTCATTACTTTGGCGTTGTCTGGTTTCTGATTTCATTTGAACTTTTATAAATTGAACGACAAGAAATTTTTTTGCTTTAGAAGAAATCTTTTTCGAAATGTTCGATGATGGTAAAGCTTAAAATATATAAAAGAAGCTTCATAATAAATTTTGCTATTTCAGTATTAGATTTCTTTAAAATAAAAAAGGTTTCTAATTAGTGTTTGAATATAGAGTTAAATTATCTAAAACTGCAGAAGTAAATATCGATATGAAGTTTGAAGTAGAAGAGTTTTAAGACACTAAAAATATTTTTATTTTTATCTAGCCACGCTTTTGTAGTTAATTCGCATATAAACGTACGCTCATTTTAAGATTTGTGCGACAACCTTTGCATTACACGAGTTTTTAATGAAACCCTGTACCCATAAGGTAAAAGGGTATGGCCCCCAAAAAGTATATATGTATATTCTCGATTGAATTTAGACTTTCCTATTCCTTTTTTAAATATAATGTATTAAATAAACGTTCCAACCCCACTATAAGGGATATCACAGAAACTCATTTACCAACAGGACACACTTTAAAATTCATGGATATGATCTAATAGTTGCAAATCATCCAGATAATAGAGCTCATGGCGGCTCTGCAATATTAATTAAAAGAGGGCTTAAATATAATATCATGGAAATAGTTAAAGAAAATGCTATACAGGCTGCTTGCATTAATGTTGAATGCATGTCATTTGATATTACAGTTTGTGCAGTGTATTTTCCAACACGATTTTGTTTTAAGGAACAAGATTACTGTAACTTTTTCAAAAAACTTGGTTCTAAATTTATTGTTGGTGGAGATTATAATGCCAAACACCCTTGGTGGGGATCAAGGTTAGCAAATCCCAAAGGAGAGGAGCTATATAAATGCATAAATACCAATAATTTTTCAACACTGTCTACGGAAAAACCAACGTATTGGCCATCAGACCCCCGCAAAATACCGGATCTTTTGGATTTTGCAGTTTATTTTGGAATACCACGGCATCATCTGGAAATATCGGACAACTACGACCTAAGTTCAGACCATTCGCCAATTATAATTACATATGGCACTGCTCTTCCATCACTATCAAATAAATATAAAATTGTCACATCTAGGACAGATATTTTAGCATTTCAAGATTGGATAGATGCGAAATTAAATACTAATATATCTCTCAAAACTGGTTTAGAAGTGGATACGGCTGTGGAATCATTTACAAACATTATACATGAAGCAGGTCTGTTCTGTACTGCACCAGCCAAAAGTTCTATAGCGAATACTGTTTTTATATCAGCTGAGCTTAGGAACATTATAAATAATAAGCGAAGGCTACGGAAAAATTTGCAAACCAGTAGATGTCCAGCAGATAAAACAAGGTACAATACAGCATCATTCCAACTTAAAAAACGCTTGCACGAAGTAAGAAATGAAGCAACTGCAGAGTTTTCCAAATCCTAACACGAAAGACTATGAATACAGCCTTTGGAGAGCTACCAAATATTTAAAACGACCTGCAAAACGAAATGTTGCTATACGTAATCATAATGGAGAATGGTGTAAAACCGCCAAAGCTAAGGTTGAGGCATTTGCACAAGATTTACACTCAACATTTCAACCAAATTCAAATCTTGCGCCTGAAGATACTGAAATAATAGAGTTTCTGGATGTACCTTGTCAAATGTGCATGCCAATTCGTAGAATTACTGTGTCTGAAATCAAAGAAGAATTCGCAAAACTGAATCAAAAAAGGTCACCAGGCTATGATAAAATAGACGGATGAGTTACGAAAATGCTCTCTCAAAAGTATATTAAATTTTTAACACTAATTTACAATGCGGTTTTGAGGCTGGATCACTTTCTTACACAATGGAAATGTGCAGAGGTGATAATGATTCCAAAACCAAACAAGCCTGAAAATATTCTCTCGTCCTACCGTCCTATTAGCTTGCTGGTGACATTCTCCAAAGTATTCGAAAGAATACTTATGAGTAGAATGTTACCAATTTTGGATGAATACAATATAATACCGGAATATCAGTTTGGGTTTAGGAGAGGTCATGGGACTCCAGAGCAATGTCATCGTATAGTGGATATAATTACAAGTGGATTCGAGAAGAAACTGTATTCTGCGGTAGTATTTCTTGATATACAACAAGCATTTGACCGAGGCATGTTATAAAAAATGAAAAAAACTGCTTCCTGCTCCATTTTTCCTCTTATTGAAATCGTATCTAAGCAATCGACACTTTTATGTTCAAATGGAAGGAAAAACATCGAAACTATATTGTATCCATGCTGGTGTCCCACAGGGCAGTGTTCTGGGACCTGTCCTTTACACAATATTCACTGTCGATCTTCCTGTTGTCAGTGATGTTCAAGTAGCCACTTATGCTGATGATACAGCTATAATTGCATCTAAAGACACTGCGGCAGAAGTATCTCAAGATATTCAAAATGAAATAGTTGAAATAGAGCGATGGCTGAAGAAATGGAAAATAAAGGTTAATACTGAGAAGTCGAAACATGACACATTTGCTCTAAGAAGAGGAGATTGTCCGTCAGTATTTTTAAATAATTCACAAATTCCTCATAGTGATTCCGCAAATTATCTTGGACTCGATATAAATCGGAGAGAAACTTGGAAAAATCATATTAAAGGCAAGACAAAGAAACTCAACATAAAAACAAACAAAAAAAATGTATTGGCTGCTTGGGAGAAAATCGCAGCTTAGTTTGGAGAACAAAGTTCGGCTTTACAAGGCTATTTTAAAGCCTGTGTGGACATATGCTATCCAATTATGGGGAACTGCAAGCCAATCAAATATTGAAATTCTTCAACGATATCAGTCCAAAACGCTTAGACTTATTGTTGACGCCCCCTGGTTTGTGGCTAATGACCAAATTCACAAAGATTTAAATATTCCATACATTAAAGTTGAAATACGTAGAATAAGCACAAGGTATGTTGAGAGACTACATGATCATTTAAATGTTTTGGCAATAGGCCTACTAGATAATAGCGATACAACTCGAAGACTTAAAAGAAATCATGTGTTAGATTTACCTTTTAGTGATTAAATTTTGTATATATTGTAAATAAACTCTTAATTATAGAATTTTGAATATAATAGTTGTTCTCACTGGAGTACAGCTATTTCTGTTATATTATGAACTTTCAACTAACTTACTTATTGTCTTATTGATAGATTGTAAATTAATAATAATAAAAAATAAAAAAAAATATCATCAACATGATGCGTTGATACTTTTTGAGCTGCTAACACAATATGCATGATATATTACTCATACGCCGTGAATCACATTGGAACTAGTAAGAAACAAATGGGAATCAATCACTGATATTGACAATATCGAGTAGCAACTGATATCAGTGTTTTGTCAGAATCAGAAGTAATTAAACATCGCTCAACTCTACTGTAAACCACAGAAATAGTACATCAGAACGTTCTGCGTACGTTTAAGTTAAAAATGTCTCCAATGCAACACTTAGGATTGCTAAGGCACACAATGTACAAAGCAGCCCTGGTAACTAACTCTTCGTTACTCTTGAAAATTGAACTATGTTCTGTGTCAGCATTTTCGTGAAGCATTTTATTGGCTTTTTTAAGCAATGCAAATCTTTACTTATAAAATAAGTGGGAGATTATTTTATTTTATTTGTCGTTCAACAAAATACGATTTGCATAGTAAAAAAGTGGCACCTGGTGGCCAATATATTTTACAGAATCGATATACATGAAACATGCAGCATACAACATTTTATGAATATATACAACATTTATGACAGCACGTACAAGCAACATGTTGCATGAGCTGTAAGTACACACACAAAAAAAAAAAAAAAAACTATTTAAAATACACCATAGAAAACGTTAACTTCCGTAGAACCGAAGCTTCAATACTCTACACAAGCAACTATCAAATTACTGTCAATTATTTTATTGCTCTGCTCTACATTTTTTTAAAAAATAATAAAATTGTATCTATAAAAATAACTAGTGGGCTGCTGGTCTTTATGTGAACCACCTCTAAAAGTGGGCATTATTAACTATGTGAAGTTTCTATCCATAAGAAGTGACTATAACGAATTTCAAGTTGATATTTACTGTAATAACCGAAAAATGGTCGGTTGGTTTGTATGGGTGCTAACCCTAAAAGTGGCCACTGACATATATGTTGAGCATAGAAACATAGTAAGTCTTCATATCCGATTTCAGATTGATATCTTAAAAACTGAGCGACCAATTTTGATTCACAAGAATATATATACGAGTACTAAATGGTGTCATCGATGCTTCATTTAATGCGTTACAAACTCCGTGATAAAATTATAATACTATTCACACTACAAAAAATGGAATACATGTACCTTCGTATTGCCAGTAACTCGTTCTTCATTTCTCAAAAAGCTTCACTATACTGGCTTGTAATGTGATTGAATTCTTTGCATTTTTTCTCTGTTTGTTATGCGTGACAAATTTTATTTCGATTTGCATGTAGTTTTCTTGTTTTGCATATCAAATCCATTAAACGTACAAAAAAACATAGTTGCACAGAAAGATATATGTATATACAAGTATTGCAGGCAGTGATGCAATATTTTTTCAACTTGAAATTTGTTTAACTTTTAGTGCATGTTAAGTACTTTAATCTCTTTTACTAGCAGCGTAAAAAATATGCCAAACACGTACGAGTATATCAAAACAAACCAAATGTACAAAGTCAAAAAACAAACATGGCGTACTTCCGGCAAACATATATACAATAGTGATGCACAGTTATGTTGATCCGGATTGGTGAATCCGAATCATACAAAGATTCGTTAATGACGAATGCAAAATAAGTAAATGAATTCGAATTTACGAAGTCGAATGTACGAATCCGAATCTTGACTTGAATCTAAATTCTAATACAAATGTTAACTCTAATGCATGAATCTTGACTCGAAAGCACAAATATTGACTTGAATCCAAACTCTAATCTAGACACGATAGTCTTCTCTTTCTAGCTTACGCGTTTGTAGGGATTAGCCTGAGTCAGCGCTCAATACACTACCTTATTATTGTACCATGATTCAGCCAACTGAAAGCAAAAGGAACCGAAAGGAACAATGAAGAGAGCAACTAGGCGTAATATGTAATTTTATATATTATTCCAGATTATGAAATGCTATGCGCTCAAAAATGCGAGAATGCATTACCTATATACCTATATAGCGATGAATAAAAATATTTATGAGCGAACACAACTGCATACCACAAAATAATAATTTGTAATTAAAGCGTCTTTAAAATCGTAAATAAAGAAACTCTAAACAAAACTATAAATAAAGAGAGTCAGTGAAGCTTGCTGGAAGTGGCGCATAATTTGGTGAAATGAGGTACAAAATAAGGTTTTGTTGCTCTTCTAATTCGAATTCGAATTCGGTGGTAAATACTCGAATCCTTTTAGAATCGTAACCGTAGATCCAGATCCCAAAAACAATGTGCATTTGCACATCACTAATAGACAAACGGAGTGAAATGTTTGTATGCTTTTACTTAAAGCGTTTCGCACGCGCTTTGAATATTTCGAATGACATTGACCACGGTGTGCGTTTGTCCGTGTGTGTTTGTCTGTGTGTGTGTGTGTGTGTGTGTGTGTGTGACTTGTTTTCTGGTCATTTTGCACAAATGGCATTTACAACAGCCACACAACAACTACTTCATACAAGTATTAGTGAACGTTGACGTTGTCATCGTTACTGCAGCTGATGTGGCTGCTAGTTGACTCGTTTCCGGTTTGTTATGTAAGCACTTCCGGACATTTTTCTCGCTCTCGCACTGCTGCAATAACAAAGTGAACTTGCATACAAGATTATCTGCGTCGAAGTTTGTAGAAATTTTATTTAAATTCAGCTCTACATATACTTTTTGGTCTATTTTTACATGTGTCTGTCTGTCCGTCCGTCTGTCTGTCTGTCTGCCTGTCTGTATGTTCGTCTGTCTGTATGTTTGTAATATATCCTTTAGTTACTTGCTCTTTATTCTTTCGAATGATGCTTTTACGAGTCAAGTGCTTTGACTATGCACGCACTTTATTTCCGCTCACTTGCTGCATGTCCTGGCTCGAATTTCTTCTTCTATGTGCTTGTCGTACTCCTCTTCATCTAAGTCGTTGTCGCCGCTCTTAAGAAAGCAAATATCCTTTTTTAAGTGTTGGCAAAGTAAGCATTCGCTTGTGCAAATTTCACATGGTTAAGTGATTTCATTTTCCTTTGCGTTCTTATTTTTTTCGGTTTGTGTAAGTGTGTGTGTATTTTTTTCTACATTTTCCTTAGTTTCATTTCAGTAAGATACTCTGCTGCTTATTGTCCTTATAGCAATGCTTTGGTATCAGCTTACTGCATTTGTATTTGTCCTTTGTTATCGCTGGCATTTTTTGAACTTTGATAGCAGATATCTTATTGGATTTGTACTACTTCAAAATGTTGTAAAAGTTGAAAACAAGAAAAACTAAAGAAAACGAGAGTGTTGCTCGTATGCTTTGAGTTTCTTTACATATATACCCAGAAGCATCTTGTAATTGTAGACTTGGTAATCTAAATAAGCAACTTTATCTCTAAGTATAGTGATCCGAACTCTTTTTGTTTGAAAGACAAACTATTCAATACCATTTTAATTGCCTTAAGAACAATTTACGCTAAAGTCAGAGTGCCCGCTAGAAGCGATACAATAATCGAGCTACAAACCACTGCTCAAAAGGTGTCGGTGTGCAAGCGAAACCGAAAGCGAGTGCAAGCGATAAAGCAACAACGAAGCGAGTAAGCGCTTTCGAGACTGTTTACTCGCTTCGTATTGAATTTTGCTATGTTACCGTTTCGTATTTGAATGACTTTGTCGCTTTCATTCTGACATCCTCTAGTATTGCTTATAGCACAATATATTATCACTTAACGGATTGTATCGCTTCTAGCGCACACTCTAGCGTCAGCAATATTCGCTCTCTCTTTTTTTTTTGTTGATAAAATATGTTGGACGTAAAACACTTTAAGCTTTTTTACACGGAAGCATATGATATAATTTGCAAGCAGTTTATGCAGTTCATACATGCACCACGGGGGACAACTCTAGACCTAAAACTATTGCATTTAGAAATTAAGCATTATACTAAGGAAATACTCTTGAGACTATTAGTCGATGCAAACAAAGCTACCTCAGACAACTGTCAGAAACGCCTCTGTATGTCAAGCCAAACCCAACAAAAGTTGTTCGTGGAAGAAGCACAGCGAAGCAAATTATCGCCTGTTTCTT
This sequence comes from Leucophenga montana, assembly GCA_035044765.1. NCBI lineage: Eukaryota > Metazoa > Arthropoda > Insecta > Diptera > Drosophilidae > Leucophenga > Leucophenga montana. Next base: position 208,866 of record JAWNNQ010001780.1, on the reverse strand, counting down.
CGGCCGAATGGGTCATGTGGCCACTGTTCCGCTTGAGCAACGTAGGACGGTCAATTCTGAGTAGTACACGACCATTTGTTTGCCGGAAGTCTTCGAAGAAATTCGTAAAACCAAACGCCAAAGACGAATCATTCTCCATCATGACAATGCGAGCTCTCACACATCTCGTCAAACAAGTGCATTTTTGAGCAGTGTAAACATCGAATTAATGACTCATCCTCCGTACAGTCCTGATGTGGCACCCAATGACTTCTTCTTGTTCCCGAGTATCATAGGTAAACTGTGTGGTCAACGATTTACGAGCGCCGAAGAAGCAGTTGAAGCGTTCAAAAACCATGGTCGCCTGTTTTTCCGGTAAAACAGGTCATATCTGTTCCTTTAGAGTAATGAAGGACAACCATTTGTTTGGCAAATGTTTTCGAAGAGGAAAACTAGCCGAAGAAGATGGGCCAACCTTCTTTAATAGGACAGAGTTAGCTCTTATATATGTATTCACACAAGATATTTTTCGAGCACTCAAAACATTGACTAACTGCATTACATGATTAACTTGCTGAATGATTGAACTGAGTAATTGATTCTTGCTCAATTGAACTTAGTTTAAGACTTAAAATTATTCAGTGACCGATTTTCTACCGAAACCAAACCAAATTGACTTCGGCACCGCTGCGGCTAGCTGAATGACTACGAAAAGGTCAAGCTGCTGAAAATATTTTGATAAGCTCGGTTTTACCGCTTGGTAAAGACCGGCGCGGTGTACAATGTAAATATATATGTGTATACATCTACATCCATACAAGCAGTATTTGTGTATAACAACACAATCAACCTGTTGTTTGTTGTTTGGTTGAAACTCATTTGATGCTAGTTGAAAGAGACGATTGAACAGAATAAGCTGACTAATAAGTTAGTTGGGTAGGAAAAGTTACTGACCCGTTCGTTTGTTCGATGGCCGACAGTAAACGTTTGAAAGAGGTTTGAACTAAGTCATGCAGGGCTTTACTTGGCAACCAATAAGTTATTTTTGATACCGCACATCAAAAATAAATAATATCTGTATATTTTTAAACTTATACGAGTATACGTACATAAATTATACCTTGTCATACAAATATAAGTGGTCAATGTACAAAAACAAAATTCCATTTAAGCGCAAAAAATTCGCAAATTGAATTTAATTCATTGTAAAATTCGTTTTATTTATTTTTTTTTTTAATTATTTACAATTAAAATGGATCTATTCATACAGTCATTGAATTTTCTTATTTATTTTTGCCTATTTCTCCAAACGAAATTGCATTAATTCACAGTGCATAAGCCGTATACATCATCCTGACACTCTATCCCACGGTCACATTTGCTGCTCAATTGGAGGTAACGAAGCGCGTTGCAAGGCTTTTAAATCATGCTGCATAAATTAAATGCTCATTTTATTTTTCGGTCTTTTCCACTGCTTTTTTCAGTCATTGAAAAAATGGTCCTACCTAGGTACAATATAAATTTTAACGTAATCGTATATCGTCCTGGCAACGCAACTTAATTTGGCGAATTGAGTTGCATGCTATTATATTGTATAGTATGTACGTATATAGTATATTTGCATTAACTGGCTGCGTTGGGTTTAATGAAAAAAAAAAAAAAAATCTGGAAAAATGGGAAAACCTGAGTGTAGGAGGTCAAGTGGGTGTTACGGCCGCAGCGTACAGTAGTGACAGCAGATATTGCATTTTGTTGTTGCGTATACGCTTTAAAAATGCCAACTGGCCAAAGGATATTGGTTTAGTTTAAGGCTACACTTTGCATATTTAAATTAAGTTGTTCTAGCGTGTATATACAATGAATATTTCATGAAGGAAAGTGAAAGTAGCGCGGTAAACAAATTTGTACAATGCTGAGCATAGTTTGTTTTAGAAATGTTGATGTTGTTTAAGGTTTGGCTAGTTCAATTTTATTCTACTTAATAAGTTTAAAGTTAAATAAAAAAAACTGTCCCTCGTGCTTCGGTTTTCGAATCCGAATAAATAGTTCGGATTCGATATCGTTTAAATGGTCCGTATTTTACTTTCAGAAGTATTACGGTATTTGAATTTTTTAAACCTTGAGAATATGCATTTGTCCATAAGTACTAACCAAGTGAACTTATATCACGAATTACCACTTTTGTGCTGTTGTATGGAAAACTTCTTTATTAATGGAATTCTATATGGTGACTTTTTAAGGACAGCTGCTTCACATACATACATGTAAAAATGGGCGCTCCTTCTTTAGTTAAGCCAATGGCATTAGAGCTTCGGCCAAAGTTTTTAATCTACATACATATATGGAGAAAACTCGCCCGACAGTTAAATAACCTGCAAGCATAACGTTAACTTCGGTTGAACCGAAACTCTAATACCACTCACACGAAATTGTTTAATCGTTTGTAAAACGATGGCAGGAGGGTTTAAATAGGAACAACCACAAAAAGTGGGTGGTACACGCCGACTATATGATGCCACCATATTGAATTTCATGATGGTTTTCATCATACAAATGTATAAAAGTGAGCTGTACACTAAGATACTCAACATCGAATTTCTAGCTATAATTGATTTTTATAAGTTTTTCATACAAAAACACAAAAGTGGGCGGTGGGTTTGTATGGTGGCTACCCCAAAAAGTGGGATGTCCATAAAAATGCACCACATCGCATTTTCACCTATTATTGACGAATAAGTATTTCATAAAAAACGTCATAAGTAGGTTTGTATGGGGGCTCCTACACAAAGTGGGAGTGATAGGTAAATCTTGAACCTCTATTAAACTGCAATAGAAAGAAGTGTATGTGTCAATTTTCAACTGGATAGCAAAAGAATGCGCAACAACATGCAGACGAATCGACGGATATACATGGCTAGAACGACTAGTCTCATCGAGCTGATCAAGAATATACATACTTTATGGGGTCTACGGTGGCTGCGTTACAAACTTTCAGAGAAACTGATAATACTATTTCAAACTATGTGTAAATGGTTCAACAACATGTGGTTCTGGGGTGCCTAAGGCCAAAGTGAATGGCAAAATAAATAGAATAAAAATAAACAAGAAATTAAGAATTCACATTGTCATTGATAGTTTTGTTCGCACGGGTGTTCCGTTTCTTACCAAATCGCATTCACTTTAGATACTTTAAGAGATCATTGAAATAAACAAAGCAACGAATTGGTTCACGATTTAAGAATACAAGATGGGATATCATCAGGTTCAGGAGAGAAATTAATTTTTGGGGAGAGTAAGTACTTTAAATAAGTGTTTTAAGGGGAATCTCTAAGTATTGTATACTAGCGAAAGATATACGATAGAAGAAGCAGAGATGTTTAGGAAAAATTATATATATATATATATATATATATATATATATATATATATATATATATATATATATATATATATATATATATTATATATATATATATATATATATATATATCTCTCTCTCTCTCTCTCTCTCTCTCTCTCTCTCTCTCTCTCTCTCTCTCTCTCTCTCTCTCTCTCTCTATATATATATATATATATATATATATATATATATATATATCTCTCTCTCTCTCTCTCTCTCTCTCTCTCTATATATATATATATATATATATATATATATATATATATATATATATATATATATATATATATATATATATATATATATATATATATATATATATATATATATATATATATATATATATATATATATATATATATATATATAGTTGAACACTTATTGATATAGTTCTCGCCTCAATTAATGTCATTGACGCGTTGTTAAATGTTGATTTTGTTTGCATAAAATTTTATTCACTTTTTTTTTAATCATTACCAATTTTTAAACAATTATACGAGTTTGCAATAATATTCTCAATAAAAATGTTAAAATAATTAACTCTTCAAACTGTCATATTTACACACTTTATTAATTGTTCATGTGTTGCTTTTCACATGCGTTTTTACTATTTTACCATATAAATATTACGAGAGCTCAATAAAATGCAATAGTTCATCACAATCGGCAACATGAACCGTACTCCGTCGCAAAGATTCCGGGCGCTCATGGATTACCGAACAAAGTGGGCAGCATTTGTGGTGTAGAGTTGGTTGTACCACGCTTTACGATCTTTACACTAAATATGACTATTATGTTTGTGATCTTTTACATCTTTACGGCTGTAACTATTAAGCGAGAATCGCAAATTCATTGGATGAAAGGTCTTGAGTCGACGGTATTAATCGGTGTAGTTACTCAAGGATTAGTAAAATTTGTTACTGGATTAGTGAAGCGTAAAGAAATTATAGAAGCCAATGACTTTCTTACGCGTATCTATGAAAAATACGAAAAAGTCAATTCCAAATATGTGAAAATATTGAATGGGCAAGTGAAACGATTGCAGTATATTATACGATATATGGGACTCAGTTATTTTATATCGTATGGCTCTTATTTTCTTTGGCCAGTGGGTGCCAGGCTATTTACGGGCGAATATATGCTAATTTTACAATATCGCATACCCTACATTGATATATAGACACAATTCGGATTTTACTTGACAATGATAGTACAAAATATAATGTGTCTGCTAGGTGGTTTTGGATTGTTCGTTGGTGATTTGTATGTCCTGATACATTTGACGCAGGCCTATATGTTTGTCGATGTGCTGGAACAAAAAATCTTGGAGATTAATGGATTATTTGAGAATACGAATCGTGATGAAACCGAAACCGCTAACAAAAATAGAATTGTTAACGAAGCTATGAAGGACATTGTAAATTGGCATCACATGTATTTGAGGCAAGTTGGATTAAAGTTAAATTTAACATACATTTAGCGGACAATCTTTAAATAATTCACAATTTCAGTCATTCGGATAGTGTCAATGAATTATTCTATCCAGCTATTGCCACACAGTTGATCTCATCGGCAATATCTTTATTATTAGCTATATTTATTATCCTGACATCAGATTGGCCAGTTGCGTATCTTTTTGTAGTAGTTACTTACTTTAATTTGATAATATATTGCATACTTGGCACTCAAATCGAATACTGTGTTAGTACAATGTTTTGTAGCAATTTTTAAGAGAAGTAAGACTTCATTAGTATATTGTTCACTTCTAGGATGATCGAATTATTTATGCCATGTACAACATTTCTTGGTACGAAATGACATCCTCGCAACAGCGTTGGACAGCTTTAATGTTGATGAAATCACAATATCCGACAACAATAACCATTTTTGGCATCCTGCCGCTATCCGTGAGCACTGCACTAGAAGTAAGTTAGAATGGAGTTTTATTTTGTAGTATGATAAGTTTTAATAAAATACATTTCAGATTACAAAATTCATCTATACTACTACAATGATGATGGCTAAATTTTTGCTTGAACATTAAAGTGAGAAAAGATTTCATAGGACACTTGTACGAAATATGCGAATGAGAATTTAAATAATCAATTTATATGAAAGTTGAAAAGACTCCATAGCCTAATTAAAAATGCTACAGCTACGCACTGACTACTTATTATTACCTATAAAAGGAACAATTAGTAAAGGAGTAGGATATAAAAAGTGTGAAACGGACACAAGATCATATCACAAAAGAGTTTGCTGCCCGCAGATGGAATGCGGCAGTTTATTTGCCTACCCTACCATGGTCACAAAGTCATTAGAAAATTGCAATGAAAATGTGATCCCATGATTGTCATTCTTAAAACTTAGAACTCATCTTGTTTCACCTTGAAATCGGGTTCCTGAAAATCCATCTACTCCATAATGAAATCGATGATTTTACTTACGATGATTTTACTTGCCGAATTTCAACTTTGCAACATCGTATCTTTGCCTCTCGCGCCGCCATTTTGGAAAAATGGCGCATAAAAACAGTTTTTTTTTGATATTTCCTTTTCGACCCATTCCACTATAAAAAACATTTCCTACATTTATTTTATATCCATTATTTTCCTAAAATTAATAGTTTCGTCGTACGAGCGCCATTATACATATACGCCGACACGGGACAATTAATTGAAATTGATTACATTTGTGAAATATAAAATTAACTTAAGTCTAACTATTATACTAATAGTAAATATTTTACTACGCCTTGAAGAACCGGCTTTCTGTGGCCTGTCCTCTGCAGGTATAACGAAATGCGTCGCCTTTGTTTCGGGACCCCTTATCTTCCTTCTACAAAACGTCTCCCGACAGAGCTCAATAGAAATATTTAGACTGAGTCCTCAGTACACGTCTATCGATTCACAATGTCGTTTGTATTTATAGAGCCATGGCTTCTAATGAAGTAAACTGTTTTATTTATGCTACTCCATTGCAAGAAAATGAATTGATTGAAGTGAAGGAAAAAGGATTGGAGACTTTTCGTAAGTCAAGTATTAAAAGAAAGGACAACAAGGATAAATTTCGCTAGTGGTTCACGATGCATGTCGAAAACGATACAATAATGAGAAGGCATGTGAAAATGTACTAAATCTTCTACATTTAAGGCATTTAAGCTACATTCTGGAGAGATACATTTTGAAAATACAATGTATATCATCGACGGAGGATACTTATTACACCGGTTTATTATACGGTGAATCGTTTTCATTCATTTACAATAAATATGTAATCTACGTTCGATCAAACTATACATCGAATGCCATATCGAACCACGGAAGATACGCGGATACGCTAATAATCAATGCAGCAATAAGCGTTTCATCGGCATTTGATTTCATAATATATAGTTGTCAGCGAAGATGAAGATTGATGGCTCTATCTACGCGTTCAAACATACATATTCTTAAACCAGGAAAGGAAAAATTTTGCAACAAATAAACTCAATAAAAAGTATTATTGATAGAACAGCTGTTGATCATAATTTATTCTTGCATGCCTTCAGTGGCTGTGATACAACATCAGCATTATTTAATCAAGGGAAAATAAAGTTTATTAAGGTAATTCGAAAAAATCCAGATTTAAACGAGGTAATCCAGCTGTTCAAAAAACCAAATGCAGATCCAGAGGTCAATGCTAAAGTCACGCTTCCTTTTTGAATTAACCTATCCGAACCTAACACCTGGTTCAGCAGTAGTACGTGAATGAACGAAATTCAGAGCGATGGGGATGAAAAAAAAAAAAACTAGAATGGGCTAATTCCTGTCACCACACACGAGCCGTAAAGCTCTGGAAAGCTTGTTACTGCTTATTTCTTGCAAATGCAAAAATATATGTCAGAAAGCCTGTGGATGCAGAAAGGCAGGGTTAAAGTGCTCCGTTATATCCACAAATTAGAGTGGTACCTGTGATAACTCGGAAGTTCCATCACAAGATAGTGACGATGAGGAAGAAACGGAGACTATTATTGTGCAAACGTATGATGAAATTGAGAACAAAGAGGATTACGATGAAATTAATAATGCCATCGCGGATAATGTACAAAAACTTTCGGTCTGTGACGTTTCGATCAGTAATAATGTCGATGAACTCGCCACACCTAAATTTTAGGATAGTATATTGTATGTGGATTAGGACTACCGGGGATACCACGGTTAAAAATTTTAATTAGAAATAGAATTCATTAGTTTACTGAACTGAACTTATTATAAGCGCAATATCAAAGTTTTACTTCTAAAAACTACGATCGAAACGTGTTATGTACCATTAAAAAGGTCTCGAAAAATACTTTCAGAAAATGTTAAAACATATAATATCGGATCACCCCAGTCCAGAAATTAGGTTCCCTTAGCAGTATTGGGGCTCGTGGGGGGATATCACCTCAAACAAATCGGTCCATCCACTCGAAAGTTATGAATTTTTGGAAATTTTTGACGAGGTAATGAATAAGTTAGTGTGGTTGTTTCTTTAAATCCTCTAGAAAACCAATATTTTATTGATACAGGATTTTAGTACACAAAATACCCAGAATGTGTGAAAATCGCAAATATCAGATTGTGCAAAGTTATTATATTCCTAATGCGTCATACTAATGGTTACTAAATCTGTTATACGCAGCATTGACATAAACCTGTTATACTCTTATACAGTTATATTTTCACCGGATCTGGGGATTAGATAATCCTCTAGACTGCCCGACCATTGCAGCGTTGATCAGGCGGAGATGCTAGCTATTCATGAAGCAACGCACTTCCTAAGGTCATATATACACAAGATCATGTGTTTATCTTCTCGGACAGTAAGGCTGCCCTGAAAGCTCTGAACTCTTTCAGCTCCAACACTAAAACCACAACGGAGTGCCGTATATCTCTTAACGAGATTGCCGAGCACTATGTTATACATCATTTCTGGGTGCCTGGTCATCAAAACATTGTGAAGCGGAATTGTGAAGCGGACAAGCTAGCCAGACAGGGTACCACTGCTGAAATCCTTCCAGGGAAGGCCACAGTAGGTATACCCATGGCTACATGTGAACTACAGATCTCATCATAGATGATCGGTACAGCAACCATTAGATGGTGCAACCTTGGCACGTACAGAGTCTCCAGACTCTCCTTGGCAAAATATAATCTCAAAAGAAAAATAACACTAATTCAACACAAGAGATATCAGATAGCTGTTATTGTGGGAGACATGCGACATGCGACATGCGACAAGGTTAGGGGTAAACTAACGGGATTTCTGCAGAAGCTGTGAAAATGCCGAGGAGGATGAGACGGTCGAGCACTTGATATGGAACTGCCCGGCGCACAGTAGGAAGAGACTGACGATATTAGGGAGCCCCTTCCTGGATAACTTAACTGAGCTCTCGGAAAAAGAGATAAAACATATCTCGACGTTCTTGACACTGTCAAAGTGGTTCTCAGAGTAGACACTACACTACATATCCTTATAGCATTTTAGTGCACATCGGTGTACACGTACCAAAACCCGGCAATTCTAGCCAAATAGCTCATGCAACCCCCGAGAAACTAAGAATTCACCTTGTCATTGAGATTCTTGGTCGCTCGAGATTTTGGTTTTTTTCTATATTTTTTTTAAATCAAATCTCATTAAAAAATTTTCCATAGGTCAACTTCTATTCTGCGAATTTTGACCAGCTTTTCTTTCATACACTATTATCAAATGACAGTGCAGTATTTTGTGTGAGTCCAATATTGAGTTCTGCGTATGTATAATTGGTGTATTACAATCCAAGTTTGGTGTTAATATCTCTTATAGTCTCCGAGCTAGTTTTATTCATACGCATTTACCGATTAAAGGATGGACAGATGGTATTAACTATATTGATTTAGCTTCCGATGCTGTTCAAAAATATATATACCTTATGTAGTCTGCCAAATCTCTTTCTGACATATATTCGCACATACTTACTACACCTTTGCCCGTTAGAGTACTCTGTTAAATAGCTTTGTTTTTATATCATTTTGGCAAATTATAATATTAAAGTAGTTTTGTGCTTTATTATTTCAAGCTTTATTACTTGTTCTATGTATACTATGTTGCATTTATAGTCTGTTGGGAAAAGTCCAACCCAAGTATGCCATTATTTGTCACTTTGATTAAGTACCTGAATAAGGGTCTCGTCAAAACCCTGACTAGGTGTAAGATGTAAACAAGGGACTACGTAAGAGTCTGTTCAGTCTGCTAAGGCTTCAATACAGCTTCTATAATTCTCGTTAGGTTAGATGGTACATTTAGTCTGATGCGAAGAGCACCCATCAGGCAGTGTTCAGTAATTGTCGGAGTACAGCCGAACACAGTATTCTGTTCCATCAGCTAACATCTTAGCTTAGCGTATTCTCTGTCGTGTATTCCTTGCGTTAGTACAATAATATAGTACAATAGTCATAGACATATCAATACTATTTTTACCAGAAAGACCAGCTTTCGAATTGTATTTTACGCAAAGTGATTTGATATCAGCTTGACTGTCTGAGAATATCATGATATGGCCAGGTCGTTTAATAAATCCGAACAACCTCATAGTTTTGTTTGATATGTAGTCTATATGAGCATTAAAAGAGAGTTTATTGTCAAAAAGAACAAGTAAATCGCAAAAGTGGATAATTCGCTCCGGTTTTGTGTGTTTGAATATAATAGTAAAACTAAGTAATTACGTTGACACCAGCTACGCAGCGCATTGATGTCAGCCTGCAATAAATCGTGTACAGTATAGCCAGAATATGACAAAAATAGCTTTACATCATCAGCGTACATCAATGTCTGACGCTATGATATAATATTAGAAGGAACGTTTATAAATAAAACGCACAGTACTTTTTCGAGATGGCTATCCTGGGGATTATCCGATAACATTTCAAATTTTTATAGATAGAATATTGGTAAACAAAACACTTTTAGTATGTCATTCTTAATAGAATGATATCCATTGTAGTTGGTGATTTACACATTCAAATGCTCTTTTAAAGACAGTGTAGATGACATCTATTTGAAAACCATTGGTAGTATACTAGTAGAACACAACTTGATATAGTTCCCGCTTCAATTAATGCTATTGACGCGTTGTTAAATGTTGATTTTGTTTGCATACAATTTTATTCCTTTTTTTTATTTATGACCTATATTTATACAATTATACGAGTTTGCAATAATATTCTTATAATTAACTCTTCAAACTGTCATAATTGGACAGTTTATTAATTGTTCATATGCTACTTTTCACATTCGTTTTTACTATTTTGCCATATAAATATTATGAGAGCTCAATAAAATGCAATAGTTCATCACAATCGGTAACATGAACCGTACTCCGTCGCAAAGTTTCCGGGCGCTCATTGATTTGGCGAACAAAGTGTGCAGCATTTGTGGTGTTGAGGTGGTTGTACCACGCGTTACGATCTTTACACTAAATATGACTATTATGTTTGTGATCTTTTACATCTTTACGGCTGTAACTATTATGCGAGAATCGCAAATTCATTGGATGAAAGGTCTTGAGTCGTCGGTATTAATCGGTGTAGTTACTCAGGGATTGGTAAAATTTCTTACTGGAGTAATGAAGCGTAAAGAAATTCTAAAAGCGAATGACTTTCTTATGCGTATCTATGAAAAATACGAAAAAGTCAATTCCAAATATGTGGAAATATTGAATGAGCAAGTGCAACGATTGCAGTATATTATACGATATATGGGCCTCAGTTATTTTATATCGTATGGCTCTTATTTTCTTTGGCCAGTGGGTGCCAGGCTATTTACGGGCGAATATATGCTAATTTTACAATATCGCATACCCTACATTGATATAGAAACACAATTCGGATTTTACTTGACAATGATAGTACAAAACACAATGGTTCTGCTAGGTGGATTTGGATTGTTCGTTGGTGATTTGTATGTCCTGATACATTTGACGCAGGCCTATATGTTTGTCGATGTGCTGGAACAGAAAATCTTGGAGATTAATGGATTATTTGAGAATACGAATCGTGATGAAACCGAAACCGCTAACAAAAATAGAATTGTTAACGAAGCTATGAAGGACATTGTAAATTGGCATCACATGTATTTGAGGCAAGTTGGATTAAAGTTAAATTTAACATACATTTAGCAGACAATCTTTAAATAATTCACAATTTCAGTCATTCGGATAGTGTCAATGAATTATTCTATCCAGCTATTGCCACACAGTTGATCTCATCGGCAATATCTTTATTATTAGCTATATTTATTATCCTGACATCAGATTGGCCAGTTGCGTATCTTTTTGTAGTAGTTACTTACTTTAATTTGATAATATATTGCATACTTGGCACTCAAATCGAATACTGTGTAAGTACAATGTTTTGTAGCAATTTTTAAGAGAAGTAAGACTTCATTAGTATATTGTTCACTTCTAGGATGATCGAATTATTTATGCCATGTACAACATTTCTTGGTACGAAATGACATCCTCGCAACAGCGTTGGACAGCTTTAATGTTGATGAAATCACAATATCCGACAACACTAACCGTTTTTGGCATCCTGCCGCTATCCGTGAGCACTGCGCTAGAAGTAAGTTAAAATGGAGTTTTATTTTGTAGTATGGTAAGTTTTAAAAAAAATATTTTTTCAGATTACAAAATTCATCTACAGTACTACAATGATGATGGCTCAGTTTTTGCTTGAACAATAAAATATATCGTATTAAAGTGAGAAAAGAACTCATAGCACACTTTCGAATAATTTCGAAAGAGAATTTAAATAATCAATTTATATTGGCACTCCTTATATGTATACAGTGGCGTAGCAAGTCCTTTGATTCGGTCATTAAATTTTTACATTGATAAGAACAAAAAAAAAAAACGTAAAATAATACCATTCACACGAAATATTAAATCGTGTTGTAAAGAAAAACGTGGGGGAGGGGTTTCAATGGAGCCTACCCCAAAAAGTGGGAGTGAGAGGAACTGCAAAATTTAATCGCTGGGAAAATTAGTTAAGTTTAAACAATATAAATTAGGATGTAAATTAACATTTGGGTTCCAGCCTTAGTTGAGCAAGGCGATAAGAAGAAACTGCTTCTGAGTAGATTCTATATGTGCCTTATGGACACTATAACGTGGGCTCCAAACACTAGAGGCATACTCAAGTGTAGGTCATATCAAAGAAGTAATAATAGCTTGGTAATGTAGGCATCATCAAACTATTTAGACCATCGTTTAATAAATGCTAACAACCTCACAGCTTTGTATGATATGTAGTCTATATGAGCATTAAAAGAGAGTTTATTGTCAAAAAGAGCATCTAAATCAGTATAGCCAGAATATGACAAACATAGCTTTGCATCATCTGCGTACATCAATGTGTGGCAATGTAATATAATATCAGTCAAATGCTTTACTTATGTCAGTGTAGATGACATCCTTTTGAAAACCATTGGTAAAGGCTTCATTGACCATGGATGTGAGTTTCAGTAAGTTAGTAAAAACAAAAAAGAAGTGTTGCGCCCTAGACAACAGTGAATTGAATTGTTCCGCGATAATTTTCTCAAACACTTTTGGAATTGCACAGTGCTTAGCAGTACATCTGTAAGTGGATATAAAGGAATTGCTGCCTATCTTGTGCAATGGAAAATGTATGTTTCTTTCCGAATCGCAGGTACTTTAGATGCATAAAGAGATAGTTGAAATAAATAAAGTATGGGTTAGCCCCGATACAAACATATTGTCCACTTTTGTGTTTTTGTAAGAAAAACTTCTTTATTAAAGTCAATATTAGGTTGAAATGCGATATGCGGCGTTTTTAGAGACAACCGCTTAACATACATAGACTAATGGGCGTGGCCTGCCCACTTTCTGGGGTAGCCCCCCATACAAACCCACCGTGTTTTTTATGATTTTTGTTTTTATGTTTTTTTATGAGGAAATTATCATTTAAATCAATATTGGCTTGAAATTTGATTTGGTGGATTTTAGTGAAGCGTTTGGCGTCATATACATCTACAAATGGGCGTGTTCCACCCACTTTTTGAGGTAGTCCCATATAAACCACTTTTATTCATTTGTATGGAAAACGTCAAAATCAACTTGAAATGTGATATGGTAGCATCTTATGGATGCTCGCATCATTAACATCTACTAATGGGCGTGTACAGCTAAATTTTTGGGGTGGCCCCTATTTAAATCACCCCCCACGTTTATGTTTTACAATACGATTTAAAATTGCAGTGAATGGTATTAGTGCTTCGGTTTTGCCGAACTTAACGTTTCTTCTTGTTTTTTATGTGCTTGTGCTTCGAATTCAATTGCTTTTATAAACCACCTATGATTTTATTTACTTGTTAAATTTAATTTGCTGCCCTTCCCCTTGCCACTCCTTTCCCCTGCCACTCCATCTCCCGGCCCCACCTTTCTCATGCCCCTTTACTGCACCTTCAATCACCTCTTACACTGTCACCATTCTTCTACCCCCTTCTCCTACCTCTTCGTACTTTACCACCATTTCCTTGCCCCCTTCGATCCCATTAACAGTGAGACAGCGACTTCTGCAGTCAGAAGCCATCGAATGTGATTTGAATTCTGTTTGAATTTGAATACAGACTAATCTGCTTGTATTCGATTCCAGCTTATATTGCAGCTATATTTATAATGGGTGACACAATTGAATTACTCATAATGCATTACAATTTGTAAAATATTACTGTGGCTATATTTAACATAAATAAAATTAAATTAAAAATAATTCGACATCTGCCACAACAATTTCATTCATTTTTTTTTTAATTATTACAAATTTTTATACAATTATATCAGTATGAAATAATATTCTTATAATTAACTCTTCAAACTGTCATATTTATACACTTTAATAATTGTTCATGTGCTGTTTTTCACATGCGTTTTTACAGTTTTGCCATATAAATATTATGAGAGTTCAATAAAACGCAATAGTTCAGCAATCGGTAACATGAAACGTACTCCGTCGCAAAGATTCCGGGCGCTCATTGATTTAGCGAACAAAGTGTGCAGCATTTGTGGCGTTGAGATGGTTGTACCACGCTTTACGATCTTTACACTAAATATGACTATTATGTTTGTGATCTTTTACATCTTTACGGCTGTAACTATTAAGCGAGAATCGCAAATTCATTGGATGAAAGGTCTTGAGTCGACGGTATTAATCGGTGTTGTTACTCAAGGATTGGTCAAATTTGTTACTTTCTTAGTGAAGCGTAAAGAAATTCTAAAAGCGAATGCCTTTCTTATGCGTATCTATGAAAAATACGAACAAGTCAATTCCAAATATGTGGAAAAATTTAATGGGCAAGTGAAACGATTGCAGTATATTATGCGATATATGGGACTCAGTTATTTAATATCGTATGGCTCAGCGTTTCTGTGGCCCCTGGGTGCCAGGCTATTTACGGGCGAATATATGCTAATTATACAATATCGCATACCCTACATTGATATAGAGACACAATTCGGATTTTACATGACAATGATAGTACAAAATATAATGTGTCTGCTGGGTGGATTTGGATTGTTCGTAAGTGATTTGTATGTCCTGATACATTTGACGCAGGCCTATATGTTTGTCGATGTGCTGGAACAGAAAATCTTGGAGATTAATGGATTATTTGAGCTTATGAATCGTGAAGAAAACGAAAGCGCTGACAAAAATAGAATTGTTAACGAAGCTTTGAAGGACATTATCAATTGGCATCGCATGTATATGAGGCAAGTTGGATTAAAACTAAATTTAGCATACATTTAGCAGACAATCTTTAAATAATTCACAATTTCAGTCATTCGGGTAGTGTCAATGAAATATTCTATCCAGCTATTGCCACACAGTTGATCTCATCGGCAATAGCTTTGTTATTAGGTATATTTATTATCCTGACGTCCGATTGGCCCATTGCATATCTTTTCATGATAATTACTTACTTTAATTTGATAATATATTGCATACTTGGCACTCAAATCGAATACTGTGTAAGTATAATGTTTTGTAGCAATATTTAGAGAAGTAAGACTTCATTAGTATATTGTTCACTTCTAGGATGATCGAATTATTTATGCCATATACAATATTTCTTGGTACGAAATGACAGCCTCGCAGCAGCGTTGGATAGCTTTAATGTTGATGAAATCACAATATCCGACAACAATAACCATTCTTGGCATCCTGCCGCTATCCGTGAGCACTGCACTAGTTGTAAGTTAGAATGGAGTTTTTTTTTGTAGTTTGATAAGTTTTTATAAAATACGTTTTCAGATTACAAAATTCATCTACACTACTACAATGATGATGGCTCAGTTTTTGCTTGAACAATAAAATATATCGTACTAAAGTGTGAAAAGGACACTTGTACGAAATATGCGAATGAGAATTTAAATAATCAATTTATATTTGCACTACTTATATGTATACAGTGGCGTAGCAAGTTCTTTCGGGACCGAGGTCATTAAGGTTTTACATTACATTACATTACATTACATTACACGTCATACCAACTTAAAAACCAACATTTAAAAAATTGTGTGGATCGAGCACAAAATCACAGACAGACAGACAGACAGACAGACAGACAGAATGAAGTTCCCAAAAAATAATATCAAGAATTTCTTTTGCAAACAAAACAAAAAAATGTATGAAGAATCTATACATATATAAATTGAAGTCGACTCCCATTAATGTCTGTATGTTAACTTCAATCTCAGGAAATACTGCGGGTATTTCCAATTGGTAACTACGCTGCCTATAAAAGAAAATTCCAAATTCGTCATATATCAAAAAATACTTTTGACGTAGATGGATGAGATTTGGTATATATGTAAATACCAAATCTCATCCGGGAAATAAAAAATACACTAAAAAATGTGCGGTGGCACGCTTGCTAGCATCCCATATCCATATAAGATTAAAGCAAAACTTGTTACATCTCAGAAACTATTGAGAGCAGTTGGATGAAATTTGGTACATATGAAAAGGGCACCGTGAAAAATAAAATGTATAAGACATAAGACAAAAATGGTGGTGTAGCAATGTGAAAGCAAAAGAGAACTAAGCAACGCACGCCGGGTACGGTAGTTTAAAATAAAAGAAACACATGGTCCTGGTAGCCCCTAGGGTCAAAGTGAGAAACAAAAAAAATTTTATAATTTCAGGGTCTGCCATTTCTTAAAGCATGAGTCGAGGCGCTCGACTATATTATCGCGCTGATCAAAAAATCAGCTATTTCGTATTGTTCCATAGCACCATAGAAAAACAAAATATACGATTGTGGGGGACCCTCTAAGTCGGAGGCAGTAGGTGGATCGCCTCCCTTGCTACGCCATTGTTTCAAACACATCTCAATTGAATATTTTTTTTAATTTTTAATTTAATTACTAATTATTTCTAATAATTTCATATGCAACAAAGTTATCCACAGCCCTCTATCCCATTCACGAGTAGCAAAAATGTATACAAAACTAGCGTTTACTCGGCGCGTTGCTGCCCTTCCCCTTGCTTCCTCTGCCACTCCTTCTTATTGCCCCACCTTCCCTCTGCCCAACCTTCCCCCTGTCCCACCTTCCCCATGCCCCTTTACTTTACCTCCAATTCTCATACCCCTCTTCTCCATTCCTCTATCTTAAATGGTAGCCAGAGCGTGGCTGGCATTCCCCTTGCCATTACCCCTCCTTCCATATGATCCCTTACCCTACCTCCCATTCCCCTACCTGATCATTTGGTTGCTGGATTACACATCTAAGAAATAGTTACGAAAATTGGCTCATTGGTGGATGATGCTAGTGTATTCATTTTAATGGGTAGTATTTTGCATAAGTTTTAGTAAGCTTTCCTTTTTGCTAATTAGATTTGATTGTCTACCTGTAGACGTTTAAGTATAACATGCAAAAGGCTTAGTCATAACTTGTGTCGAATGCAAAACTTAAGAATATAAAATAAATAAATAAATAAACCACAAAACATGCCGAATGCCAAGACTGACGTATGATGAGGCAAAACTTTTGCAACCATAAGAATTTAAAACTTTTCACAGCAGTAGCATAACTTCACTGGTTCAATAGTAGCGCAGCACATCAGCTGCCATGACATACTGAAAAGCTGAAGGTTCTTAAGCTTATCGCAAATTGTACTGTTTCTGTAGACAAAAGTTTTAAAGTTGAGAGTTTTAAGAAGAAATACGCGACGACAATGCATGCAAATTTGTATCTTCATCGTGCAAAATGTATCTACTTCAAAGTCAAACGCTGAGAATGGAAGAATTAGCAAATCTCGTCGCTGGCGTCATCTTCGATGGAATTCAGTTAATTAGCAACTTTTCTAAATGCAAGTGCGCGCGTGAGCACATGTGCGTTAATTTGTGGAGAATGCATGGAAAAAGGTTGTTGTTTACAACAAGAATAAACGTTAAATTTGGTAGCACCGAAGCTTTATTACTCTTCATATGCAATGCAAAATGGACGGTGTCTTTAAAAGTACAATCGATCATTATGTTTTTATGCTCTTCACACAGATTGTGAATAATATTATAATTTAGTTACAATGTTTGTAACGCCTTGAAGGAAGCTTCGGACGAGACGAGTCGTTGTAGCCTGTGTGCCTATCTGTCTATCCGTCTATCAGTCTATCAGTCTTTCTGTCTACTGTCCGCCCTATCCTATCAATCATTAAAATATTGATTTGAAAGTTAGTATGGAGACTTTTTATATTTACCACTATTTATAAACTACAAGGTAGGGCTTTCAAACAAAATTTATTTATTTTGTTGTATCGAACATGTTTGAATTAAAACAATTATTGTTAAAAAGAAAATTGTTTTTAAATTAATTAACTACGATACAAAAGGAGAATCACACAATCATAACATTGCAGACGACCTGAGTTCAACACCCTCCGTTCATTATATGCCAAGAACACTTATGAGAGGGAAAAAGAAGAAAACAATTGATTGAGAGACAATGAGGCCAGGTATTGAAATGCTCCATTGTGAGTCTTCAGACAGAGAGAGAGAGAGAGAGAGAGAGAGAGAGAGAAAGAGAGAGTGAGAGAGAGAGACAGAGCGAGGGAGAAGAAAGAACTATGTGTTCATGTTCAAATTTTATATGAAAAGTCACAGTTGACCATAAGTCCGAAAGCAAGCACAAACCTGACTTGGGCAAACAATGCGCGATACAAAATTTGTATCTTCTCTTTTACTAATGTTCCGTATAACGTGCATATAATTTTATTTTTTAGTTCTAAGAATATAAGCAATTTTCATAGAAGTATTGCAAAATTAAGGATAATTGTAATTATTTAAAAATGCTTGAAACATCAGAAATGTATGACTTTTCTGTCTAGGAGTTCCACAGAACTTTTCGTTTGTCTTTTGTTAGTTGTTTATACCGACATGTACTAAGTCATGGGAACATTTTGAAAATGAAACCCGAATATTCTTCGCGTAATACGTCCGCATTCGATCCGAAAGCGATAGTTTGCTCGACATCGCAAGCAAACGATTTCCTGCAACAAACTGAGCGACAAAGTATGTGAATGCGTATCGTTTACGGATTCGCATACCCAATAGATTGCCCACAAGAGATCCGGAAAATCGTTTGACTACGATTTTTGCTCTGTTAGTGACAATTGATGATGCTTTTTACTATTGTTTAGAACAATTCGATTGTACAAACAAGTATATATCGAATATATTCGATATGTATATATCGAATCGTCTTGTTGATCTGACGTGCTTTTGTTAGAGTGTGTTACAAAATGTGCACAAAAATGAATATACTATTCACAGTATATTGTAGGTATGCATATGAAGAGTGACTGAAAAGCGCAAAAAAAGTTTGCGTTGAGTTCGAGTTGAGCGTAAAGTTTTCTAATGTCAGCGTGACGGAAACTACAAAAAGAGCAGCATACTATTAGGCGCCGAACGCCGGGCGCCAAACGCTCATAATGCAATCGACTTTTCAGCTTTGAAGTTTTGCATTACGTGTCGCATAACGGTGTGTGTTTGTGTGTCTGATGTCTGATGTTATTCAGTAGTGGTGTTAAATTTTATGCAAATAAACGTGATAAAAACTTTAGCAACAATATGCGCGCAACGCATTACATGTCAACACTGACACGAACGAGGACGAAGTCTAGTTAGCGTGGGGGAGTAATGATGTGTTTGGATGCAGAGCTGCAGGATGCAGGATATAATGTGTAGTGCAGTAGCTGCAGCATCCGTCCCGCGAGTTGTTCGTATTTAGCGTGTACAACAGCATGCGCTACTTGCTTGTGAACTTGTAACTAAAGAAAGACGTGGAGTGAGAATTCGATCTAGTTAGCAGCACAGATGCACACACACGCAGACTTAGTTAAACTAATTAAACTATGGCTGAGCGTATAAGCAGATTTAAACACATTTGCGCTTGGGATTTTCTAATCGAAATAAGCTTTATGCAGGGAATGTATCTGACTCAAAGCGATTGTTTGATGAAACATATTTGGGGAGAATAAAGAAGTAAAGTTGGAAAGAAAGTTTAGTTGTGGAGAATTGAAATAGCCGGAAAGTCAACAACAACAAGAAGTAGCGCTATAGCCGACTTAGTATAATAGGTCAACTACCACAAAAAAAAAAAAAGATAAGAAAAGAAAACTAGGAATGCTCGGGAGATTTTGGGATGTTTCACATTCAATCCATCCAAACATATTGATATGTTTTTCGCACTTGCATTAATTGCGAAAAATATAAAGATTAAAATTTAGCAACCTTGCACGTTGGCGCAATTTCTGCAAAATTGTTGTTGCTAATTATCGTCATGCAGACTCCAATTCATCACAATGTGTTCCCTTACATATGTACCTACACTGATTAAGAAATCCAGGATTTCCGTACTTCAATCGATCCATAGTATATTGACTACGGATTTTCTTAAACGGAGTACAAAACTTCTTGGTTCAAGAACTTTTTTTTCAAACCCGAAATTTTTAAATTTAACCAGATCTATTTTAACAAAATTCTAATTTAATTTTGTTGTATTTACATGGTTTATAAAATTGTCCTTTGTTGGAGTAATCTGGCATCGAACTATGGACATATGCGAACATCGCTGGGAAGTGCCATCGTCTTAACTACCTCGGCTAACGATCACCCGTTATGTGAAGTTGCCGAATAACAAACCATTGCTTTTCCCATTTGCTGTCGGTGCGAAGAAATTGGAATAATTGGGAGAGCAAATAGTATTTTCCTCTCAGGTATATTTCCTCCTCTCAGAGATTGATTTAAGAAATTTCCACTTACATAAAGGATTTCCACTTCAAAAACAATTTATTTGACATTCTGAGACTTTTGTACTTGACTTGAGTACAGATTTGTTTTTCGAATTAGATTTTTATACCTATTTCATGAATTTTATACTTATTCAAAGTATTTCGGCGCTTCATTTATAGATAAATTCCGTTTTGTACTTGTTTCTAGAAAATTGAGTACGAAAATTTTGAAGTACGCCTTCGGATAAAAACAAGAATTTTACCTCTCTTTTTAGAATGGCACATTTTCTGTTCACTTATAGTTTAGTCTATTCCCTGGAAACGTTTAATTCTACTGAAAAAATTGAAAACTGATGCTTTATTCAAAGTATTGTTCATCGATATCCAACGCTACAAGATCAATGTCAGTTTGATATTATTTCATCAATTTTAAAATATAAATTTTTCCTGTTCATTCAATACCTTGATATAACCTGTGCCTGTTAACCGAGGTTATTCAGATGATGCAACTTTGAAAGTCACCGCCGTTGGTCTTGTATTACCGTGGTTCGAATGCCAACTCCAGCTTCACCATAGAAAATGTTACTAAATCAGAAAAATTTCAGCAAATGTAAATGTATTTAATAAAAGTTCAGGCGTACGATGAGCAAAAATAAAACTTGTATATAAAAGAAAAGTATAATATATCAAAATTGGCAGTCTCACAATGTATTTTCACTTTAAATATGAGCACGAAAAATTAGGTTTCAATTTTCGACAAACTCGTAAAATGTACTTTTCAAAATATATTTCGACCTACATATATTTTTAAAGTAGGGATTGCACAAGGCATACGAAAGACCATTCCAGCAAGCTAATACATGTTGAAAAATAATAAGCTTATCCCGTCAAAATCAAAATCCCACGATTTGCTTGATCTTGAGCTCGTTGGACTCGTCTCGGTGCCAAGAATATATAAAAAAAATAATTTTGTGGTGAAGGGCCCCACACGAACTCCAACACCGCTAATTTCAGTATTTTCAACACCCTATATTTCGGACTGAGATGATCCGATATTATAAGTTTTATCATTTTTATTCGTTTCAAGACCTTTTTATTATACAACGTTTCGATCGGACTTACCAGTAAAAACTTCGATATTGCACGTATAATTTAGTGCTCGTGCTGCAGACACACTGAGATGTGCTTTCGTCACTTGCGTGGACTATCGTCCACAGTGATAAATTATGCAAATTGTTCAAATTTAAAATCAAGGGTAAATCAAGAATAGGTTTTTCGATGCTTCTTTTAAGACATGGTAAACGTAGTGACAAAATTTTAATACTATTCGCATGAAAACGTATTTTATTTTATTTCATTTTATTTTATTTTATTTTATTTTATTTTATTTTATTTTATTTTATTTTATTTTATTTTATTTTATTTTATTTTATTTTATTTTATTTTATTTTATTTTATTTTATTTTATTTTATTTTATTTAAACATTTTTTTTTTCATTTAAATTTGGTGCCAAATTTTAATTTGAACAGTGTAAAATAAATACTCACCTTACCTAATTTTCTGAGAGCAAGAGAGCAGCTTGCAGCTTGTTTTTCTTCGTTTTGCTTTATTCCTTAATCTTTTCGAACATTTCGCACATTTCATTTTCACAAAATTCGAATTCGAACTTAAAGCAAACAAAAAAAAAAACAAAAATAGCTAAAGAAAAATTTGCAATTGTAGAAATTTCTTTGACCACCATTTCAACTATTAATTTATTAACTTTCACTTGATAATTTTCAACACAATTATTTGCACTTTAGATATTTCCATATTTCTAATGCATTTAATAAAATTAAATGATTTATATTTCACATTTGTTTGCACTTTATTCATTTCACACGCGAAACGCATTTCACTCAACACCTGCGGCCGCCGCGATTTTAAACTAACTGATGTCTACTTTTTCTCACTGCGATCAATAAGCCTGACAGAGAGAGAGAATAAAAAAAAATTGTAATACCAAATATATTTAACGGTAAATACATACATACTACATACTCGTATATGCAAACGATAGAGTAGCATAGAGTTATACCTGGCTACCTGCAGAATGAGCAAATGCAACAAAAATAAAAGTGCAAGAAAAAAATTGAGTGATAAAGTTAGCTACTTGCATATCTTTTTCATTTAATTGAGCGCATTTATGTACACATACATATGTATCAAGGAATTAAAGATGAGTTTAGCTCGATCACTGTTCAAATAAAAAGCAAAAAAAAAAGAAACAAACAAAACATATTTTATCTATTATACAAGGTGTCTCAACAGAAAGTTCACATTTGATTTGCTGATTACGTGAACGCAACTATTTCGTAAGGCGCGGGGGTATGTCAATCGGTGGCCTAGCTTTTGGGAATTTAGTCGCTATGGAGTGTTTCTCGGGAGCGGACAGTGCGTGAGTTTTACAACAACGGTAAATCAGCGACTGTAGCGCGTAGAAAATTCTGCAGTATTCGACATGTTCGTCATTTAAATGATGCGCTAAGCCCTCGACTCTTTGGAAAATGGGTCGAGAAGTTTGAAGAGACCGGTTCAACGCTGGAAAAATCAAAATCCGGGCGTCCAAGGTCTTCGAAAACGTATACAATGTTACTCAGTCTGTTCGTGACAACTCGGTCCTTTCGATTCGGAAGCGTGCTTTTGCTTTAAACGTGCATAGATCATCATTGTTCCACATTTTACACAAAGATTTAAAGCTGCACCCCTACAAAATTCAGTTGGTGCAAGAATGAAAGCCTCAGGATGCTGGGCAGAGGCTTGAATTCATGAACCAGATGATCTCCAGGAGAGGTGACATAAATTGGCCTCCACGAAGTCCCGATTTAACCCCTATGGACTTTTATTAGCATCATAATAATCACGGATAATACCTGCCGAGAACGATTTACATTTGGACAATATCATTTTTAAGAAATATATTCTTTCTTTCGAGAAAGTTCACATTTCAAACTAATTTCAAACTAATTTCACATACGAAACTAATTTTTCGTCAAATTTTCCTTTAATATAACTTTTTGTTTAAAAAATGATTATATGAATAAAAAATGGTGTATATAAATGACATTTTCTGCAGAGGATTTGAATAATATGCTACAGAGTATGGACTCCTTACAAAAATCTTGGGAATTGAGGCGAGAACTTTTAGGTAGTCAATTGAATTGTATATGTTCTAGAGCCAACTATTGTTGATTGTAGCCCCTATTCTAAAAAACCCAATGGAACATGTATATCCCACATTAACTTTGGGCGTAATTCTATTCCGCCATCAGTTTCTGGAATATCTTCTTTTTTGTGACATTTTCTGGAGTGGATTGGCTTAAAATAGCATAAAAAAACAAAGGAGAGGTTTGGTTATAGTCTCAAGCATTGCTCTAACTTAACAGAAGAAGTACTCCTTAACAAAATATTGGGAATTGAGGCGGGAAGATGTTATTTCAGCAAGTCATCGGTTTTGGATTTATTTCAGTGCCAACTATTGCTGATTTCATTTCCGATTCCAAAAATCATCTATTTTTCACATTTCTTCCCAGGATTGATCAAGTGCCATATCTTCACTATTAAGGGAATACTACGTGAAACCGCCATCGTAAGCTAAAAGATTTCTGTTTTCATGTTATTTTCTTGAGAAGATTAGATATAAATAACCCAAGAAATTATCAGAAAGAGACATTTAATTTTCCACTCCAGTGAAAGAAACTCGATGCTTGCAGAGATAAAAGCCAACGAATCATTGAATTCAAAACAAGTGCTTAAATAGCTTTATAAAATATAAAATACTCTCCTGTAAACACTAGCTGTTGAGCAATAGTCAACTGCTGTGGTTCAAGCACGGCGACTTAAAAACACGGATATCAGTTGCCACTCGATATTGTAATTCAGTAATACATCATGAAACTTGATACGTTGATACAATTTGTGGTGCTAACTCTACATGCATGATATATTACTCATACGCCGTGAATCCCAGTGGTACTAGTAAGAAATAAATGATATTCAATCACTGATATTTACAATATCAAGTAGCAGCTAATATTAGTGATTTTTCAATCACCGTGATTGAATCACAGGTAGTGAAATATCGCTCAACTCTAGTACTAACGTTTGGCCTGTGATATATGAAATGGCTCGCTCTCAATACACTACCTTATTATTGTAACATAATCACAAAAATAAATAAATAAATAAAAGTATGTACATATATATATGCACACACTCATATTCTGTTGGTTTTCTCTGTTTCACATCTCGTATTTCTATGCGTCTAACATGGCATTATGATTTACGACAATTCTGGATTCGTGTCTTTATTCGATTTTTGATTCCATTTAAGATTCGTATTCGTTTCTGGACTAAAGCTATAATTTGTTTTGGATTCTAGATTCGAGTTGACTCGAGTCTAGTTTCAGATCAGTGGATACGCAAATTTGGATTCGTGGACCGTATTCGGATTCGTCATGAACGAGTATTTGAAGGATTCAGATACACTGATTGCAAAATAGGTCTAACACAATATTAATGTGATTACAGCACAGCGTGTACTAATTTTGAACCACTTTAACATATCCGATTAAGTTGCAACATGATCATAAATGACAATATCACATATTTGGAGGCAATTTGGAATATAGTCGGTAATTAGAGTTATAATATGTGAAAATTATATGTTCTAAAATAATGCAGACACATTATATTTTTGGCAACTTTGCGGTAGCAAGTACTGATTTTTTATAAAACAAGAAAATACTGTGACACTATTAATGCAATTGTTAGCATTCTCGAACCAAGTAAAGTTGCAACGATTAAATTTCAAAGTGAGCAGTTAGTTTTGGGTAACTTTATATTGGTAAAAAACTACTACTCTATTCGAGAATAGTACCTTTTTTTGTGCCATATTTTTCGACCCCCGGTATAATGTAAAGCTGACTTCTGTACAACAAACTATTTGAAAATCAGCTTTGACATATTTGTATACCAGAGTTTAATGCGGTGTTTGTTTAATTAAAATTAAACGGTACCGGTATCTTACCGATATACCGAAACTAAAATCCAATAACTGTACCGAAACCGAATACCGAAATACATTGGAACCGGTACAGAATCTTATACCGAAACTTGTGTTTGTATATACCAAAACCGGAACCGAAGACGAAGTGCATTTCGGTTTTATTTCCTAATATGTATATATTGAGAAAAATGTTTGAAATTTGAAATGTTTTTATAAAGATTTTTCATGAACTTACTTTTCAACTGTCAACGCTCGTGATCCATGAAATCCGGCCATTACTATCTCTCTAAAAACTTCAAACGATTTTATTTGTAAACACTAGAAAAGTGTCTTGAATCAATAACTGTGTACAAAGGAAGGGTTTTCTAAGAGTCTCTAACTCATATGCAAGTAAATGAGCAATTTCAAAGCGTCAAGAAAAAGGACGACTCTACCATAAATCCAATAACAACAAGAAAGAATGGTGTTGTCGTGAATTCACGGCTTTGAAATACACCTCCCCAAACTAAAAATTTAAGCTCGGAGGTTCTATCTTTTATAGTTTTCCAGATCTAGTTGTTGCCACATACGAAAGATGGACAGACGGACACGTTAATAAGAAGGATTAGACATGGTTATCATGTTGTTGTGACTCTCTGGTCATAAAGGATATAATAGATTGATTCTATATAGTTAAAACTTGTGAATATTGTGAGTATTCTTCTGTTAATGTTTCATGGACAATATTTTGAAGACTTTTTTAAAATTCCCAGTGTAAGTAGCAATCTTGCTAAATGAAATTCAACTCGTGTGTACTATACTATCTGGGTTATTCTGCTCTACCTTGTGACGTACATCGATAAATTAAAACATTGCATATCCACAAAGTTTAGTTTACCTGACTATTTAAATTATGTAGTATCAAACTGCCAACCACAACATTTCGCTGGCATACCAGCAATATCGAAATTATTTATAACACAAACCGGAATACAAAACCCGCAGACACACACACACACACACACAGACACATAACTCAAACATCAGAAGAACTATAAGACAATCGTGTCCATCAAATGTCAAATAGTAAACTGCATGCCTGCCTACCTGTCTATCATGCTAGAGCAACACATTCCATGGCATGGCATGCGATACCAATCCGGTTCAAATCTCACAGATTCACGAACTCTGTCACTGCTGTTGCTGTTGCTGTAGTTTTTGCGAAGAGTGATGACGCTGAACTCGGCTAATGAAATGTCACAGCATTGAGGCAGTGCACAGAGGCAAGGTAAATATAGCTCAATAAGCAGGGAAGAAACCCAAAACCTACCGCAACTGAAAATCGTTGTGCAAAAGTTGGGAAAATAGCTTATAATGCTGCACATGACTACAGTGCATTGTTTAGCTTTCTTTGAATTTGATAGCAACACCCAAAAATTTAAACCCATACTAACAAAATGAGTATTCTCACCATCACCACCATCACCATCACCAAGACAACTAGCCAGACAACTGCCAGTTTTTCTTGGCCTTTCTTCAAACGGTTGACAATTTTTGTTAAGGATTTTTGTGGATATTCTGGGTTGCTCGGTCGTTGTTCCTGTTGCATTTTGTTTTATCTTGTTTGAAAATGAAATTTCTATTTAAAGATAGAGGCAGCAGCAGGGCACATTGGAGATACTGTCTCTATTTCTCTGCTGTTTGGCATTTTCATTATTATTAAGGCGTGTGCATTGGCATTGCTGTTCTGGAAAATAAGGGCATATCGGCATAAATGTGCAGTGAAATGTTGACCTTTTAGCTTTAGGCTGCACGCATCATTTGTCATTGGTATTTTTTAATAAAATATCCTTTATTGTTTGAGTTAGTTGACAAGCTAAATTGAGTATGAGTTTGTTAGTTGATGGATTTGTAAAGTTTGATTCTATCAGATTGATTTACTTTTAGATGGTACAGCATGCAAAAGAAAGCCTTAAGCAAATATTTTTGAAACATGAATTAGAGCAACTTGTTAAATTCGTTTGCCTCAACACAAACATGTTCATCAAACAGCATCCACTGCATCTCAAACCGAATCCAATGTGGATGCTATTTCCCCTTAAAGTGGCAGACATTCACTGGCAACATGTTGCAAGAAGCAGTGAATTGAGTATGTTGGCAGTTGATTAAAAAGTTGTGTATATTTTAGCATACACCTATTTTACTTGGTAGATATGTGGGGAATAACTATGCCAGAGGTCGCCAGACCATATTGTCTTTATGCACAAATGTCTTTGTACATACACGCAGCTCTTTGCATTAACATTGTATGCAAATATCTTCGTTTTCTCTCTTCCTATAGTAAAGTGCAAAGCGCCCATACCAAAGTGTAATTCAATAACAGAGGCGCGGTTTTTTTTTCTACCTAGGACAGCGCACATACACGCAGCTCTTTGCATAAACCAGCGCAAATTATTCACAATTTTTTTGTTCTTCTTTGTATGTATACCTATTGAAACTTTTGGGTACCTTTAACTGTACATATAGTAGTGTGAAATGGCATTATCAGTTTGTCTGAAAGTTTGTAACACATTAAAAGAGGCATCGTAGACCCCATAAAGTATATATTCTTGATTACCTCGACGAGATGAGTCGATCTAGCCATGTGCGTCTGTCTGTCCGTCTATCTGTATGTTGTTGCGCATTTTTTGGGCACCAATTTTTACGCTATCCAGTTGGTTGAAAATTTACACACACACACTTCTAATTATTGCAGTTTTATAGATTATAAATATTGACCCGCCACGGCCACTATTTGAGGTAGCCCCATACAAACCCACCGCCCAATTTTGACTTTTTGTATGAAAAACGTTTTTATTGTAGTCAATATCAACTTAATATTTGGTATAGTAGCTTATAGTAGACGGACACTTCACATACACATTAATGGGTGGGACCTGGCCATTTATTGGGGTAGCCCCCATACAAACCTACTGCCCAATTTTGTATTTTTGTATGAGAAACTTCTTTGTTAAAGTCAATATTAGGATGAAATGCGACGTGGTACCTTTTAATGGATAGCCGCTTAACATACATAGACTAATGGGCGTGTCCCGCCTACTTTTTGGGGTAGCCCCCATACAAACTCACCTCCCACTTTTGTTTTTTTTATAAAAAATTTCTTTGTTTAAATTAATATTTGCTTTAAATTCGATTTAGTGGATTTTAATGGACAAGTGCTTCATATACATATACAAATGGGCGTTTCCCGCCCACTTATTGAGGTAGTACCATACAATTCCACAGCTCACTTTTATGCACTTGTATAAAAAACGTAACTATCAACTTGAAATTCGACATGATGGCATCTTATAGATGGTCGCTTCATACACATCTACTAATGGGCGAGTACCACCCACTATTTGGGGCAGCCCCTTTTTAAACCCCTCACATTTATGTTTTACAATACGATTTAAAATTTTTTGTGAATGGTATTAGAGCTTCGGTTCAACCGAAGTAAACGTTTTTTCTTTTTACTACATGATTTGACATTTCATACCAAATTTCAGGAAGTTCGTTAAAATTTAAGTTAAGAAAATAAAAACACTCTACTGCAAGAAATTAGAATTTTAAAATTTTTACGGATTGCGAACACAAAAACCTAGGCTAACGGAAACCTTCGAATATGCGAAACTGCATTTGACGTAACTATGACAACCGTAGAGACTGCTTCTACGTGGAATCAGCGATTCCCGTTAGAAATGTTTTGGATTATGAACGCTGTTAAGCTCGTTCCAGATTTGCTGCCTAAGCCACAAGTGTTGCCCTGGTGAATGTTATTTTCTTACTCTTCACGTGTAGTAATAATACTATATTAACTTTGATAGCAATTTTGTAACAGACAGAAGGAACCGTCAAAAAGCCCATAATATATGTATGTTTGTTTCCCATAACTACATATATACCATGGGTATGAAGCATAAAGTTGGTCTATAATTAGTATACAATTGACTTAGGCTTAAAAATTTTCGAGCATGCTGAAGAACTGATGAACTATAGGATCCAAGAATTTCGAGTGATGCCACAAAGGATGGAGGTTGTTTTTATGTGTGAACAAATCTAATCAGGTAGAAAAAGAACATGGTTGAGTTTCATTGTTTTGTGCGAGAACTTTTTGTGAAACATGAGAAGTGCTAATTTCGTTAAAGTGTTAAACGAATTTCTGAGGGCCTATAAAAAAAATGGTATTGTTTTCGCTGTCATATATTCAATTTGTTTATACGAGAAAATGTGTAGAGTGTTTAGTTTAAGCTCAATACTGAGATCGATGAACATTGCTGATTCCGAAAAAACTTCATATAAAAAAACGTTGTCAAACAACAATCAAAAATTTTCGCCACAAACTGCTTTTCATCGAGTACTCAGATAACGAAAATGTTTGCTACCGAAAATATTTCAAATATGCAAAAAAGAGTGTGACATTTTGCATTTATGTCAGAAAAAGATAAACAAAGAAAAATTGATATGTGTGGACTTTTCACATAATAAATATCTGATTTGGGTACACTGTTTTTTGTGTGTTTTACATAGCAGTAATAATTTACAATTTCGGTAGCAACATTTTTTTATCGATCTCAGTATTGGGCTTTAAAAAAAAAATGGTTGTCTGTAAATTCGGTTTACGGAAGATAATTTTACGTGATAACGTCATAAGAAAACATTGATGAAAAATTTCATAGTTTTGTGAATTGAATTCTAATGTAATTCCAATAATTCAATCAGTACAGAAACAACTTGTCATATAAAAGAGTTTCGTTACCAACAACAAAGAGTGAAATATACGCTCTCTCTCTCTCTCCCTCTCTCTCTCTCTCTCTCTCTCTCTGTCTCTCTCTCTCTCTCTCTCTCTCCCTTCGACTGACCACCAGCAACTTTAAAAGCCTTTTGTTGTTGTTTTTGGTACTCAAATGCAAAAGTAACTTTTATTGTCGTCTTCCTTGATCTATGGTGTGCGTGCTTTGTTTACTTTGTAAATGTATTTTATTTGAAACAACCTTTATTAAACACGTAAGTTATTATACATACATTCTACCAAGTGCATACCGCTAGTTAACACTAATTTGCAAACTCACACACATACATAACTATAGCTTTCAACAAGCTAATGCACGCTGGTCTGTCTATCGCTTGCTTGTTCAGGCGGAACGACACAATCATCACATGTATTCATATGTGTATGATTACATGTTCCGCCTTTTGCTTTTCGTTCGTTGAGTGTCGTGTCGTAACGGTAAACGGAACGTCAGAAATGAGTCATGCTTCTGCGCTAAACCAACCGATTTAATAGACGTCAAAAAATATATTTGAATACTTAATTGCAGCCACTAGATACGTATCATAATAACTCAATGGGGAACAAGATGATCGAACATTACACATTAAATAACTCAACTCAACTTAACGAACTTCTGTTAGCCCTTAATAAACACATAACATGGTTTTAAAATCGCTTCTCAAACATTTACCAACACTCAGAAATGCATAATTATGAACGCAAATGCTTCATGTTTGGCATTTCACTGTTCAACATTAAATCTGACGCTCATTACACCTTGTAATGAATTCAGATTGATCCAGCTCTGTACTAAGGAATCAATCAAATTGCATAGACAGTTTGGCTTACAGCCTTCAGAATAACATTCATTATGCTTTCATTACGCTGATGTGCGGTCTTGTTTAGGTGCTATTGAATGTTGCAATCCATGAAATACATTCCATGTGTAGACGCTGGCATGCATGTAGTAGATGTTGACTAAGAACTGCATTGCATTGAGTTACATGCAACTATTCATGCTGCATTAGATTTCCTCATTAGCGCATTATGTTATCATCGTAGCACCATAGTGTAGCGTAGATTTCAGACACCTTTTAGCTGTATTTGAACTATTTGGCAGTATTAAGTAGTTATGTAGTTTGAAATATGTGCACCAATGTTTTTGAAGAAGAGTGCACTTAGAGTTTAGATACGCATAGTAAAATGTTAGTAAGTATTAACGTGAATTTGTGACCAGTAAACTTAAGATGTTTCAAACTTTACTGATGATAAACATGTTCGAAATACGACTCTTACCTGCAAATACAATTTTTGCGAATAAATTGTTGTTGTTATTGTTTATTTACGCATTGAGAAAATTTTTACACAATATTAACTTTAGTTCCATGAAAATGTCACCATTGATGAGCAGCTTGTTGCGTTCAGAGGACGCTGTTCATTTCGTCAGTTTATGCCATCAAAACCAGCAAAAATATGGTTTGAAATTTTGGCTGGCGTTGGACTCTAAGTCAGGCTACGTATGGAAAATACAACCATATCTTGGTAAACCTAGAAATGGAAAGCCTGCAAAGAACCAAGGAGTACATATTGTATTGGAGTTGACAGAAGGCTTGAAAGGGTAAAATATTACGGGCGACAATATGTAGGAAACAGTACATTACATATGTAGGAACAGTACGCAAAAACAAAACTTTCATTCCTCCGAACTGTTAAAAAACTTCCGTTGTACAAGTCCACATTTGCATTCAATGACATTGCAACATTAGTATCATACATCAGTCACAAAAATAAAAGTTTTAGGGGAGCAGATCAGAAAATAGACAAAGCAAAAATTCTACAGGTGCGAGATGTTGAAATATAGTTGCATCAAAAAGAGAAACGAAAAACAAAGAGGATAATAATCAGGAAAAATACCATAGAATATCATTTTATTCTATGAAAATGACAAAGTAACAAAAGTTCGGCAGAAATAGTGCATTTATCTATATTTTTATGGTGGTTTTGATTATTTCTACCTTCGGTCACTCTTTACACAAAAATTGTATTAGTGCACAATAAAACTAGAAAAAATAACAATAATGAATTATGCAAAGACAATTGCTTTGGCATGTCATGCGCAAATGGTGAATACACTCAATGCATGCATTTTTAAAATGATTCTGTATATTTTAATAGACGGTGTGAAAAATGTTGCTGTATGTATATAGCTATCCCTCTCTAAGCTCTCTGTTGTGTTTAAAATCCCAGAGCAATGAAGCGGAAAAAAACTTTGCTGATTGTATTCGTGTGTCATACGGCCATTAGTTCTTTTGGTGCTTTCTTTGTAGCAAATTTTATTTTCACCTACGGCGCAATGAGATCGAGTACTGATATCTTACATACAAATAGTTTCTCAGTTTCAGTACTACGAGTATCTGATAATTTTACAGTTAACAAAATTTTATGTTTATAATAAAAAGACATAAGTACCTATAAACCAATAAATAAAGTTTTTTTATAATATCACTAAAAGATGGCACCCTTATCGAAAGTTAATATTACTATAAAATACTATAAATATTGGGATCATTTAAAAGTCATTTTCGTTTGAATTCAACATAAAATACACAATATTCATTCATAATGCTTTCAGGAGGATTCAGAGAATAACTGTAGTTAACTACAAAGTTTTATGCTGGTTACTAAAATAAAGCTTAAAAGCGCTTAAGGTACTGTTTTACTGTTATACACC
Source organism: Leucophenga montana (assembly GCA_035044765.1). Taxonomy (NCBI): domain Eukaryota; kingdom Metazoa; phylum Arthropoda; class Insecta; order Diptera; family Drosophilidae; genus Leucophenga; species Leucophenga montana. The sequence goes on along the minus strand of JAWNNQ010001780.1, from coordinate 175,607 downwards.
TCAAACAAATGATTCTTAATATAAGAAAAATTGAACTTTTAAAAAACTTCAACAGAATGAAAGCTCAAAGCGTTAAGCAAAAGCTTAGTACTCGTTGCTAATGTAGCAGATACTAAAGGAAACAACTTTTACCAATTGAGAGCTTTAAGCAAAGTGTTCGTGATGTTACAAGGAAAATTTTGTAAACATTTTGAAAGTTACGAAATGCTAAGATTAAAGACAGAATTTTTCTTTTCATGGAGCTATGCATTTAGTGCACCGTTTAACAAACAGATGTCGCTGTAGTTGCTTGCAAATGAGCCTAAAAATTGCTTCAATTCGCCTAAAAAAATAGTTCCACAACATAATAATGCTGCATATTTAATTATGTGCTGCTTTAGAAGTACTCAGTACTGATAAAAGTAAAAAAAAAAAAAAAACGTACTTACTGCATACAATTAACATTAATTTCATGTGATAAAAAATTGGATGCCAGCCAGTGTAAAGAAGTTTATTGCTGCTTTTTACATGCCAAAAAAATTTCGCGCGCCAGACTGATGCAAGATAGTATTTTTGGTAGCATTTTAATTGCACGGCCGAAACTATTTTAATAATATTGTAGATTTCAGAGATGAAAATAGTTTCGTCAAGAATTTATGGAAATGTCTGGCATTCTTGGCAAATATTTGCTGCTGATGAAGCATTTGAGACATTTCATTTTATGTGCTCAAAAAAAAAAAAATAGTGCAAAAGTGATATGCTACAGCGTGTTTGATTTAATGATTCTCTGATGCAGTCAAATAGTTGTACAGTGTATTATATACAAAAACCGGCAGTAGTTAGGCTCATTTTGCTGTACGGGAGTATGGCCGGCACTAGAAAGGGCAAATGCATAAGGTGCAAAGTAGTGCTGAATTGTGTATTAGTGGAGCTCTCCGCACCACACCGACGGATGCACTAAATTTCCTGCTCCATTTGATTCCACTTGATCTCATGGCGAGAGAGAGGGCAATAGTTATAGCTCTTAGACTCGAGGGAATCTTGAGCTTAGGATGGTAGCTTCTTCGGACACTCGAGGATACTACAAATACAGGATAATATACCATCCCATACTGATTACTGTATACCAACCACTAACTTCGTTAAAAAGTATGACGTCTTAATACCCACCAGACTACAATGGAACAACCTTCTTTACTATAGCGAAAACGGTATTAACATCTTTACAGACGGTTCAAAGCTGGATGGTCGGGTAGGAGGTGTGTTTTCGCCGGATCTGGGGATTATAGAATCCTTTAAACTGCCCGATCATAGTAGCTATTCAGGAAGCAACGCACTTCCTAAGGTCATACATATATATATATATATATATATATATATATATATATATATATATATATATATATATATATATTGCACTATGCTATATATCTCATCTGGGTGCCTGGTCACCAAAACATAGAGGGAATTTGTGAAGCGGATACGCTATCCAGAGAGGTACCACTTCTGATATCGTTCAAGGAAAGGTCACAGTAGGCATACCCATGACTACATGTACACTACAGATCTCATCAAAGATGATTGGTATAGCAACCAATAGATGGTGCAACCTTGGCATGTGTAGAATCTCCAGACTCACCTGGCCAAAATATAATCTGAAAAGAACAATAACACTACTTCAGCGCAAGAGAGATCAGATAGCTGTTATTGTGGGAGCCCTCACAGGCCACTGCATAATAGGGAGACATACCACAAGGCTATGGGTAAACTACCGGGACTTCTGCAGAAGCTGTGGAAATGCCAAGGAGAATTTTACGGTCGAGCACTTTCTATGTCACTGCCCGGCCCATAGTAAGAAGAAGTAATTAGGGAGCCCCTTCTTGGACAACTTAACTGAGCTCTCGGAAAAAGAGATGGAACATATCTCGACGTTTTTGAAACTGTCAAAGTGGTTCTCAGAGTAGCTGCGGTAGGAATAGAAAATACATATGGTATTACAAGGGGCCTATGCTGGCATAAGTGACAACGTGGTGTTCAACCATGTTGACCATCCTAACTTAACCTAACCTATATACAAAATCTAGAGAAACTATAACTTAGTGAAGTTTAAATACTCTAAAATACTCTAAATACAAATTAATATAAGAAATATTCAATTTAGCTTATCAGTGTCTCTATATTGTAATTGTTTATTTTGTAAAACGAAATTTTTTTGAGACATTTTGAGGCTTTTTGAAAAATATCACAATTTTTCACAGATCACGCGTGACTGGTGTCATATTTCATCTTATTTTCTGCAAATTATTCAGCTGTATTACGAAAATCAGCATACTATGAAAAATGTTTTTCGTACACTTCGAGCAACATATGGTGAGCATCATTTACATTCCGAGCACACTATTGTCAATACCATCCGCCAATTTGAATTTCAATGTAATTTATTAGATGATACGCGACAGACCACTTCCAGTCCATAGTGACGAGCATATTACGGCTGTAGCGGAAAGTGTGTCTGAAGACCATAACCAATCGATTCGGCGCCGTGCGCAGCATCTTGGCCTCTCGTATGGAACAACTTGGAGAATTTTACACCAGGATTTTGTTTTAATGGCTTACAAAATACAGCTCGTTCAAGAATTGAAGCCGCCAGTCTTGAATTTACGCTTCAATTTCAGTCAATGGACTCTGCAACAGCTCAATGAAGATCCGCTGCCGAAGAAAGTCTCGACTAGCCTTACATCAACAAAAATGCATTGTTTGGTGTGGTTTAAAGACGGGTGGAATCATCGGCCCGTATATCTTTAAAAATTAGACCGGACAGAACATAACCGTCAATGACTAGTTCTACCTCATTATGATAATTTATGCCTGAAATTTAAGCCCGCGATGTCTGCACCATTTGGTTTCAGCTAGACGGTGCTATGGCACACATAGAAATCATTTTAGTAAATATCTAATTTGGCGTATCGGATCTGTCAACTGGTCGCCTAATCGTGTGATATCACACCTATAAATTTTTTTTTGGGGGTTATGTGAAGTCAAAAGTCTTCGTCGATATGCCAGCTGTGATTCAAGATTTGGAAGCCAACATTCCCTGCATAACTCACGAGATACTGGTAGCAATGCTGGAAAGAGTGCTATAAACTTGGACATTCCGAATGGATCACCAATAGCGTAGTCGCGGCCAACAATTTTATGAAATTATTGTAACTTTGAAGAGTAAATGTCAGAGATTGTTCTTTCGAGTCATAATAAAGATTTCGACATCCAATTCTAATTTAAATGTTTTTTTACTAATTAAAAAAAAAACCCTCTAAATTAATCACCAGTTATAAGAATACATAGTACATATTTCACACGACTAGTTGTTCAATTTGTGGCAGTCGAACTTTCGTTGTAGTAGTCGTAGTGGATTAGTTTTCAGTTCAACAATAAACAATCAATTTAAGAAACTTTTGAGAATTATTTTGTTTCGAAAATTATGCGAATATTTGTTGCTTTAGTGAATGTCGGGAATATATGAAAAATGAAATGGAAACATGAATGTACATGTTAGAACTGTTTGTGAATTATAAGTGCATTCAAGTTTTAAATAGTTTATAAATCAGTTTTCCTGTATTCTAAAGTATTCTGTAAGAAATCGGTCTGAAATATTGAAACATATGGCTTTATTTATAATATATAAACTGAGTAGTTGGCAGAACACGCCCTTTGAAACCGTATAGTTGGAACTCCGTAGAATGAATTTTGAATTTGTGCATTTGTCCAATGATAGTCCAGCTGAAACTTCGTCCCACCAAATATGAATAAAAGTAGAAATTAGTTTTGACATATTATTAAACACGTGAATTGAATAGCCGTGCATGAAATTCCACTTATTTAGTCAAACTAACGATGCAACTTTTGATGAGCAGACCAGTCGCTTCCAGTGTGTGCCCCAATAATACCTGTAACAGGTACTAACAGACAAACTGTATGGCAAACTTGTCCTTGATGCGTATTGCGTTTTTTTTTTATATGCTTCTTGTCGGAAAAGGGGGGGGGAAAGCAATACTACAATACAATAATATTGCCGATAAGTAGATATTTTAATCTTGAATTTACGATATGATTTTATTGCTACCTTCAAAATATCGAACTATCGATATGCTAACTTTACTGTGCTTATTTGTATGCTGGCTATATGGCATATGATATGGTTTGAACTTATTTTGTAGTTTTAATGGGGATAGATACAAAAATCATTTGCACAAAATTTTAAATCAGAAATTTCTCACTCCAAATAAAATATTAATATTGGACGTTGTGTTTCTAAAGGTACGAGGCCAATTTGATAAGTCAGTGAGAGTTTGAATTTTGAATTTTATTCATTTGAATACACAAGTACTCAATCTGCATCATTAAGCATGGGTTTAACAGTCATTGAATGCAGGCATGAAAGGCAGACAGACGGACAGATAGCAGGTCGGTACCGAAATTGAACTCAAATGTAATCCTGTGTTAACTTTGAAGTAGTGTTTCACGTTGGTTAACCGCAATATTGTCAAGTTTTTGAGCCGTTTTATGAACGTGGATAAAATATGAATCCATTGCAGCAAATAAGAAACCAAGCAGTAGATGAAATAGTGTGTATCACTGCTCGGATCGGCGCGGCAACCTTTTAATATCTGTACGTCTGTCTGCCTTTCATGACTGGGCTCAATAGCTGTCAAACACAAACTGAATGACATAATTATTCAATACTTTTATAGTAGTCTATTAACAGATGATATTTGACATGTGCATTGTTGCATTTAAAGCTACTAAGCGGGAAATTCAATTCGTAGTATAGAATTTTTTATACTCTACCTGACAAACTAATTTCAGCTCGAAATCTGTTAAACTAATTTAATTGATACGCCCCGTCATCTTGTACTTAAAACTATATAGACTTCGTTAGATTTCCTACGAGTATATGTGAAGGGTATAGATTAAAAGACGAATTGCGCTTGTCAATTTCTAATTTAATTTCGGCTTAAATGCGAAATTGTCTGCTTTGAAAGTCACTATGCCATGTTTAAGGGGACGCTTTCCCCCTTTTATCCCTTTCTGTCTTATTTCAAACTTTATCTCTTTCACACAATTATTTAAATTGTTGCTTTTTACTTAACTTTGACTTGCTTTGTTGTTGTGATGCTTCTAGTCGTGTTGTCAATGCTGCTGTTGTTGCTGTTCCTTTTTTGGTCCTTTTGCCTGTTGCAGGCTCAACAATCGTTGAGGTAGAAAAGTCATCGACAGACAAGTCCAAATGAGCGCGTCGAGACGTAATGGAGCTGTGACTGCCAATATATTTAAGCTCAAAGAGGCGAAAAAGTAATTTTGTGCTTTTCAATTACAATCGATGAAGATCTGCTCTATCTTTTCTGTGCATATCTATATTATATATCTATAGATATATATCTATATATATATACATATATAGATATATCTATATCTATATATATATATATATATATATATATATATATATATATATATATATATATATATATATATATATATATATATATTTATATATCTCTATATTTGCAATTAGACAATATTAAAGAATTGTATATCGGCACCGCATCCTGCCCAACCTGCATCCTTAAAATTTTTATTTTGTAAATAAAATAAAATGTGGGAAAGTGAAATGGAAGGTATACTGTACAATACAATATACAATATATATATATATATATATATATATATATATATATATATATATATATATATATATATATATATATATATATATATATATATATATATATATATATATATATATATATATATATATATATATATATATATATATCTCTCTCTCTCTACTACTCTCTCTCTCTCTCTCTATCTCTCTCTCTCTACTCTACTCTCTACTACTCTCTCTCTATATATATATTGTATTGTACAATATACCTTCCATTTCACTTTCCCACATTTTATTTTATTTACAAAATAAAAATTTTAAGGATGCAGGTTGGCAGGATGCGGTGCACTATACAATCTTAAATTGTCAATTGCAAATTGGTTTAAATTATTTGCTCTGCTCGTTTGTTACAATTCGATGTAGACAATGAAATTAAAAATTGAATTCAATTTGTGTACTACTAGACGCATTATTTAGTTGTTTTATATTTAAGCTTTGGATTTGTCAAATCAGTGAGCTAGAAATTTGAATTCTGATTTAGTTAAAAATAAGAATTAGTATTCTATTTAGTAAAAACGAAGCTTTTATATCCTTCGATTTGTTCAAAACGTGCGCCGAGTTCAATGACAGAAATCTAATTTACGGTTTTTGCTTTTTTTTGTAAAGTGTTTTTATTTTTAGGGTGTTTATATTTGGGTCAGAAGCCAAGAAAATGCTATTGTTGAATGGTAATTTAAGAATGTTTTAAGTTAAATATATGAATTTAACTGCCTCAAGGTTGAATTCATATATTTAACTTAGTCAGTCGGATTGGTGATGGGTTTGGCATATCCTGAAACACGTGTATCAAGGATACCCCGCTGTCTGCGCGAACTACCGGGGAATAAGTCTCCTTTCAATAGGATACAAAAATTCTGTCCCTCGTACTGTGTACGCTACGGCTGGAGCCATACACGAATGCACTGATAGGCCAGTATCAGTGCGGCTATCATATCATATATATATCATATATATATACTATATACTATATATCATATATATATATATCATATATATATATATACTACTATATATCATATATATATATACTCATATATATATATATATATCATATATATATATATACTATATATATATATATATCACTATATATATATATATATATATATATAATCTATATCATATATATATATATATATATAATCTATATAATACCGCACTGATACTGGCCTATCAGTGCATTCGTGTATGGCTCTAGCCGTAGCACTAGTACAAGGGACAGAATTTTTGTAGCCTATTGAAAGGAGACTTTTATCCCGAGATCAGCATACGACGGAGTATCCTTGATACACGTGAGATATAAATATAGAAGATAGAGATATAGATAGATATAGAGATAGAGATATAGAGATAAGAAGAAGTAGAGAGAGAGAGAGAGATAGAGAGAGAGATAGATATGAGAGAGAGAGAGAGAGAGAGAGAGAGAGAGAGAGAGAGAGAGAGAGAGAGAGAGAGAGAGAGAGAGAGAGAGAGAGAGAGAGAGTTATATAGATGTGCAGAGAGAGAGTAGCTATTGATTGATAGATAGAGATGTACTATTATCATGTATATTTATTATATATATATATATATATATATATATATATATATATATATATATATATATATATATATCATACTCATATACTATTCATTATATATATATATATATATATATATATATATATATATATATATATATATATATATATATATATATATATATATATATCTCTCTCTCTCTCTCTCTCTCTCTCTCTCTCTCTCTCTCTCTCTCTCTCTCTCTATATATATATATATATATATATATATATATATATATATATCTCTCTCTCTCTCTCTCTCTCTCTCTCTCTCTCTCTCTCTCTCTCTCTCTCTCTCTCTCTCTCTCTCTCTCTCTCTCTCTCTCTCTCTCTCTCTCTCTCTCTCTCTCTCTCTCTCTCTCTCTCTCTCTCTCTCTCTCTATATATATATATATATATATATATACATACATACATACATACATACATACATACATATATATATATATATATATATATATATATATAGAGAGAGAGAGAGAGAGAGAGAGAGAGAGAGAGAGAGAGAGAGAGAGAGAGAGAGAGAGAGAGAGAGAGAGAGAGAGAGAGAGAGAGAGAGAGAGAGAGAGAGAGAGAGAGAGAGAGAGAGAGATTACATTCTATCACCGATGCTTCTTTCAAGGCTTTGTTAACACAAACGTAAAATATTATTCACACTAATTGTGTATATATAATATAATCTAATGCCAGCAGTTTTAGTAAAACTTGCTTTTCATTTTAAAATGCTTAAAAACTTCACAAGCAGCTTATAAAAACGTTTAAAGTGCTGTAAAAGCAAGGTATAGAAAATCTTAAAATATTGCTCACAGTAAATCCTTAATTCACATCGCTAATCTTTGCTTACCTTTTACTTAACTCTTTCTTTTACAGATTTTTATTTGAAGTTTTTTTCTGAGTTGCTAATTTATTATTTCGACATTTCTTTTTTTCTGCTCGTATTGCTGGGCGAGCTTTTCATTTGGATTGTGTTGATTGTGCTCTGTTGTCCATTTTGCTTTTCTTATTTTACTTGAGTACTCACTTTTTTTCCATCCTTATTTTTTACTGCACCATTGGCAGTTAGCAAGACTTTGACAAGGGTCACCATTATTTTCCGATGTTCCTGAGTTAGGAGGCAAGTCTACGGCTTTGTTTGGTGAGTTTTTTTTTAACGATTCTATTCAATGAAATGAATTTTATTGAAATTTTTGTTTGAACATTTTATGAAACATTGAGTTTAAATGGTTGCAGCAACAGTTGTTTTGATTGCTTTATTGATTTAATTAATTGATTAATATTTTAATTTGTTTGGAAAATTATTAAAATTTTTGATTGTGCAATTAGTGGCCGAAAGGAGTGGCACAGAAAAGGACTAAAGGACTTTCATTAGATGAAAATTGGTGAGAGACATTTAATAAAAAGTAAATTTAAATAAAATTCTGCAGTATACGAGTATACAACGAATTTTAGTGTTTTTGGATATTTTTTTAGTGTTTTTTCTTTGCTTACTATGTATAGATTGTGACAGCTAATGGTCAGACAAAGCTAAAGTTAATGTTTGAGAAAAGGCACTAATAAAATTATTTGAATTATAATTTATAAAGGATTTATTTGATTTCGATTTGATTTCGATCCCACTTCTACGTTTTTAATTTAGTTGAAATTTCGCATAGTTGAAATGGTGTTGCTCCACTTAAAAGCAGCACTGTACCAAAAATGGAATCATGTGCGTCCCTACTGCTAGCAAATTTGGAAAATGAAATTTCAAATATGAATATTTTCCAATGTCATTTTCATTCTTGGTCGGAATCGGCTGTGGCATTATCATGGCTTCAAAGTTTAACAGTTTCGTTTCAAATCGGCTCTGAGCTATACAACAACTAATGGATGACATGCCACGGCGTTATGTTTCAACTTCGTTTGGGTGTATACTTAAAGCTTTGAAATCTTAGCTTTGAGGCTCAGCACTCAATTATTTTGTTTAATTGTTGTTTTCCCAAGGTCAGAAACAGGAAATAGAAATAGAAAAATCATTGAGGATCTTCATAGACAGCTTAAAACTGGAAAACAGAGTCGATGGTGGGGTATGCATCCCAGAAATGTGTATCAATGCCTCTTCTAGACTACCTGATTACAGTAGCGTTTACCAAGCGGAAGTCGCTGCCACCCGGGAGGCAATGTTTTACATAGAATCGTCTAGGATTGGAGGGAAAATAAGCCAATCTATACTCAGACAGCTAAGCAGGTATAAAAGTGCTGGACTCCTATCTTAATCGGTTAAGAACCATCACTGACTGCCGCAAATCTCTTAATGAGATGGGTGAGCAGAACAGTATCCACCTTGTCTAGGTGATACGGTACAGCAATATTGAGAATAACTGCGTAGCAGATGACCGTGCAAGACTAGGTACAACGACCCGCATTCGATAGGATAAGTAGTCGATATAGCATAAACTGCAAGTTGCAAATCAAAACCAAAACTATTAGGACCGCAACAATAGACTGTCCAGACTTACCACGTTTAGAACTTCAAGGCAGGCGTGGCCTAAGTATGACCGGAAAAGAATTCCTACTTAGGATGAGTAGAATAGATGCATAAATTTTAATAGAAGTAATAACAGGGCACTGCCTGATAGGCCCGCACGCCAGAAGACTGGGGCCTCCTCAAAAAACTTCTGTAGAAGCTGTAATAACTGCGAATAATCCGAAACCACCATCAAATCAATCACCTTCTATGCCAATTCTCCGGATTGTGCAAAAGAAGATTCCAGCATCTGGGGGACTACTTCCTACATAACATATCTGAAAGTTTTAAGTTGGAGATCAAACAATTTTTCAAGTATGTAAAATCTTCCCAATGGTGGTAAAAGGATAAGGCTGAAGTCTCAAAGGAGATTCATGTGGTATCACAACGGGTCGTATGCGGCCTAAGTACTGGGTAGGCGTTTAAAACTCACCCGATCATTCTAATCTAACTTAAATTAACCCAACCTAGATTCAGCAAACCTTCTGGAAGAGGTGGAGCGAAGAGTATGACACTTTTGCAGCAACAATATAAGTGGCATACTACAAAAAATTACATAAAAATCAGTGATGTTGTGTTGGTGTAGGATTAGAACTTGCCCCCACTGAAGTGGCATTTGGCAGGGATCATCGAACTTGTATCTGGCAGTGATGGCGTCACCCGGGTGGCTTTACTCGGCGATCGCTCAACAAACTGTATATTGTTACGATCAGTGATTCTGTTGAAAGTTAGATGCTGTCAGCGGGCGAGAATGTTCGCACTCTCTAGCAATAAATCAATATTTTTTATCACTTATCGTCCTAAATTATCGTAACTAAAATAGCACTGGTAATTTAAGTTCATTTATTGTAAGTACTCGCACTTAAGTTGCACTCGATGCAGGTGGTTAATCTCATTTATCTTAGTTTATCTTAAGTAACTGTAAAGTAAATCTAAATTTATTAATATGGACTAGGAAGTGTTTTATTTCTAATATTTAATAGAAAAAGAATGATATTTCTAAAAATCGTTGATACTTTTTAAGCAATCTTTCTTTAAAACTTTCTTTTGATGAAGATTTTAATTTTTTAGCAAGAATTGAAGCGAACTAAGTAAGTTTTATATAAAATCAAAAACTTCTTATAATTTTGTTATTGACAATAATATTAGTTTTCCATTAAGAATGTGTACACATATTCTTACTATTAATTTCTAACCATTTGCTTGCTGCCAAGTCACCAATTTCCTGCATGAGCAGCTTATTCGGTAGCTTCTTATTAATGCATAATGTGATCCAAAATGAAGCTGTTAAAGTGCTGCGGGTAGTTCAAAAACTTCTTTTTTTGATTTTGATATTATGAAATCTTATGCGACGTCGGTAGCCACTTAAGCAGCGTGTTGACATGATTTGACATCAAAATTGATGTCGTGGGACAAATTTGCGCTACATCATCATTAGCATCATCATCATCATCATCATCATCATCATCAGGGTTGTCATCAACGCCGACTTAGCGCTGCTGACAAAAACATTCTGTCAACAGGAAGTGCCTAGCAAACTACTTTACTATGCATATGCACAGCCGCTCCAGATGAAAGCAGTTCAGTACCGAACCAACAGCGTCGTCGATAGCTCATGAAGAAAGTTAAAAGTCACTCAAAAATGATGAAAGCCAATGACTTTGAGTGATTTTCACAGATTTTTTTGTGGTGCTCTCGTATTTCATAAAAAAAGTAAAACAAAAAAAAAAAAAACTAAAAAAATTGGTAACCCTTTTTCTGTAGTTTTTTATATTTGGTATTCGTAGGCGGCGGTGACTGTTGTTGCTGCTGCTGGCACTATAAAAGCTGCTGAAATTGATTGATAGTCTTGCATGCTGACAGCACGCTTTGGCTTGTTGCGCTGATTTGCCGTCATAAGTCGTCGGAAATAGTTAAAATCTCTGCGAGCAGCACTTTTCGTGCAAACAAAAAAAAAAAAAAAAAAAGGATACAAAAGCGTGTAAAAACAGGAAGCTGTGAAAAATCATGCATTAAACGAAAAAAATATTCAGCTGTTCGTTTGCACGTAATTTTGTGATTTCTTTGTTTGATCACGCACTTTTCGCTTTTGTTTTGTCCCAGAGTTTCAGTTGGTGTTGATGAAATTTGTCACACTTGCGTTTAAGCGCAACCTTTTCTCTTTACAGCACAACTTTGTTTTTTGTTTTTGTATACACTGCGCACGTTGTGTGAATAGGGTATTATCAGTTCGATGGAAAGTTTGTAAAGCATTCTTTGAGGCTGTGTACTGTACTCCTATCGCACAAGCTCAACGCGAAGAGTTAATTTTTGTACATGACGGAAGATATCTCAGTTGGTTTCGTTTGGTATTCTGCGCCTTTGAAACCATAACTTAAGGTCAATGAAACATGCCAGATACTCCAGAGGCAGGTTTGCCAGACTTTCCAGGTCTTAAAAGAATGGCTTCTCGTGAAAAAGGGTGCGTTTTGCCTAGAAGTGCAGGTTAGTCACAAAGATGGTGTTGAATGCTTTTCACATCTTCTTCATCATCACAGCTACTAGAGAACTCCTGTTAGTGGAAATGCATCCAATATGTCATTTGGTTACTGATATAGTGTTAGGATGCCTTTCAAAGTGTAGGATTTCAGATGTCCGCTTCGATTGATATCAGAACTGAATGCTTTTGAGACACGACAGCCCGGCACAGTCGCCCACTGTCTACTCACTGATTCTCAGGTCGTAGTTAATCCTTAGAGGGTCACTTGAAAAGTTTTGTGAGTATACGACAGCGTTACGTGGTATGCTAGAAGGGCCATGAACCCAAATGAGTTCAACTGAGTACTGTTGGACTTGGTTTTGGGCTGCCACCATGCTCTGGAGATGAGTTTGATTTTTGTGGTGTACGAAGACACCACATGTTTTTCGGCGTTTCCTCCATGTTGCTAATCAGATTAGATAGATCTCTGTCTGGAACACGCTGGACAAGTCTCCTAGAAATTCTTTTTTTCCTGTCTTCCCTCTCCAGGAAAATTACTTTTGTCATTCCACTTGAGCTATGAAACACAGTAGTCACCCTAATTGACCTCAGTCAGAATCTCTTCCAAGTGTATGATGGTGCTGTGGCTTTCAGCACATGACTCCTGGAGCTGAGCTGTGCTCCTGGCTGCTTTAATTTTTGCTTTAATTCAATATGGCTTCTTAAGTCCCAGTTCTGTCCAAAGAGCGCCTATTGGCATTTCATTCTTTTTTTCTCTCTTCTTAACTCTTCCCTCAGAGTTTGAGTACAGATTTGCACCATGATACTTGGTTTTGAGCTGAAAATTCGCATGGAGAAGTCATTGCATGCGTAAATTAATTCACATAACCTCACTTCTGTTTATAGTGTTACCTACATACAGGAACCTATGACTCAGCTATAGGACCTGGTACAGTGAAATGCTTTTATTATACAAAGTAGAGTCTCCATATTTGGAAATGCTTTATGCAGTTTAACACTGCATCAAAAATGAAACATTGATTCGGATTGTTACACTTTATAAAACTGTATGACGATTTTAAATATCGCGAGAAGGGTATTAAAAGTTTCGATTCCTTGTTGTATTTTATTTATTGTATTTATTGTATTTTTTGTGTTTTTTGTTTTTTTTTTTGTGTGCAACTTTTATGTGGCTGTCGTTTTGTCAGCGTCAGCAATTTAAAATTATTTCAACACTTTTTTTTATAGCGGAAGTTTTACATTTTCCTGCTGCGATTTTCAAAATGAGCGCGCACCCTTCGTACACCACGACACCATTTTGTTTGCTAATTTAATTCTATTTTTGTATGCTTGTCACGATTTTTGTGCGATATTTTTTCCTGTTTTTGTTTTTGTTTCTTTTATTTTTTAAATTGGCATTGTTGTTCTAATATTTTCCATTTGTGAGCAGCAGGGCAGTTCAAGTTGTATCAGGTGTTTTAAGCTATTTGTCGTTTGGTAAAGATGTAATGTGTGTTTATATGTATGTGGGCGTGGCATTTTTTTTTTTTTGAACATTTGTCTGTGATTGTTTTTATGCTTTTGCAAAAGCTCAAAATCATTTGTGGCTTGAATTTTGAAATTTGTTTGAATTTTTTGGAGTTACGTGGTGTATATTTAATTGAAGCCTAATGAGCACTTTTGAAGCATATTTTCAGAAGGTGATAAAAAGGGAGAGAGGGAGTAAAAGAGATGAAATTAGTAACATATTGTTGCAATGTTTTTCGAAATTCTTTTGTACGCGATTTGAATTAGAAAATATTGAAGATGATAGTACTGAACTTAATGCTACCGTTTGGTTTGTGCATTGATGTATCCTCTTAATTCATTCCTTCCAACTGTCGTTTCGTAGATACTTCTGAGAATATAATGGTTCTACAAACCATAAATAACATCTAAAGTTGCTTTGACTTCTGCATCTTGAAAATCTCAATTCATTTTTCTCGCTCGGAATCTGATCTGACCTGACAACGATGTGCTTCTTAAAAAACCATTTTTTCTGACTATGATCAAATTTTGAGGAACAAGTATCGTTAAGCTTGTATCTTTACGTAGACATGAAAGGGATACAGACGAACGGAACATATGACGTATTTTTGTGATTAATTGTTATTACAGTTATAGAAAATTAATATAGTTTTTGAATTAAATAATTGATGAACAAAAAGTTAGTCTGATTGGCAATGAATGTAATAGCCAGTTCTTATGTTGGTTAACTTAACTAACCACTACAATCAGCAGGATCGTTATCGTCGCCCTCAGAGCATTGAGTTTCTCTGCTCAACTCAGCCGCTAAGAAATCTTCATCCGTGAATACATTCGGAGTAAATGGACATACCCCCGTTGTTTTTAAACCACTTTTGATATTCTTTGCCGTGGCTGCGGTAACGAGACGTTTTTTTTATATTTTCTAAGGTTTGCATACAATGGCCTGCACGCTGAGATGGGAAGTGTGGTTGTCAAGCAGTAAGAGAATCGGTGCCCCTTTGGTTGCATGCTTTATAAAATAAGCCATAAATTTAAAGAATTCGACGGAATTCGAAAATCTATTAAGAATGAACAATAACCGTAAGACATAGGCAAATTAATGCAACTCCATATTACACTAGTTAGCAAAGAATTTGATATTTGGCCTAAACAAAATAATAAAATTCTGCATAAATAAATCGAAATACGCATAAAATATGCCAACTGCAGTTGAAAAATGTGAAAAACAGTTGTAAAAAAAAAAATTATGGTTCGCAACTCCCCACATCGGAAACAAGCAAAATGGCCGCATTCCCACTGAATGTACATCCCAAAATTTCTTTTCTGCATGGAAGTCAATAGCCCAAGAAATGTTTTTCACTAAGTTACCTTTGGAATTTACTGCAAAACAGGACGCCAAATTCCACAAACACAAATGAGTTAATAAACAACTACTCACGGTTCACAACTCGCCATTCTTCCCTACATTATATAGGATAATAAAATTTACATTGCTTATTTCTTTAACTCGTATTGATATTTTTACAAGCTTCCATTTAAGTTACAATATTTGTTCGTGTGCTTTTCTGTTCCTTTATTCGTTAAGTTAAAATCTTTGAATTCTATTTTGGTGCACATCTACGTAGAATATATGATTGAGCCGAAATTTAATATGCACGTTTGCCTACGGTTAGGAAGCAGGTCAACCGATAAACCAGCAGCTAAAATGAACTTGTTAAGACGTCAACCACTGCACAGTGGTTGCGTCCATAGGCCAAAAATCAAAAAATCGATCACAAAATATTTGGACACAATGTAAACAAATAATCTCTTAAATGTCCAAACTTCTTGTCTGGAAATCGAACGGGACCTTCTAAAAATAAAATACAAAGCGTGAGCACGTGTTCATTTTCTCAACGCAGCTGCGCTTGGTTAGTTTTTTTTTTTCAAAAAGAAAATTAAACCTTTTTTGCGTATTTTTGATCGAATTAACCTTTTTTGTGTATTTTGTGAAGGTCTATTCTAGGTTTACTTAAATTTTTAGTTGTGTTACCCTCCGATGCCTCTATTGTGAGTGTTATCACTGTATTTGTCAATGTTTTAAGGTAATAAATGTGTTAAAATTGGCTGCAGAAATTTGCAGATGTGTGTATAATCGTAAATAAACTAACGCCGTCTTACATTTTCCAAGGTCAGTTTTGCCCTACAAAGTAGATTTTTTTGCCTTTGAAAAACTATTTATTTATTAATCAATAACTTTAATTTGGTTTGTTTTTCTCTTTGGCTTTTATTTTGTTAGGCGCTTCTTATAAGTTTGTGTTTGCACCCCTATATATTTTAATCTATGGTGCATAGAGAATGGAACCAACAATGGCAATGGAATGGAAAAAATTGATTGAAGTTGTACAAGGCAGCATCGAAAAAAAACTGCTACATTCCCGAGTTGAGTGAACTATCAAAACGTACTGGGTACATCCATGTAAAAGAATAGGAACTTTTTGGGAAAATTACAAACGCAAAAAATCTTCAGTTGTTCAATATCAAACCGATTGGCTGAATGTAAAGAAAACAATTTTATTAAGCTGTGCTGTGATTTATAAATTATTACAATTTTAAAAAGCTGCGACCAAAGTTTCACTTTGATATCTCTTCTGTAAATAGTTGTGGCTGCCGATTCCATACAAGACTGACCACTAGGGTTCATTCCGAATCGGTAGGTTATATGACAGCTATATGATATAGTGGTCCGTTCCGAATGAAATTTTGTTAGAACAAGTAGAGCTTTGTAAGACTAACAAATACCAAATTCGTATAAAAAACAATACAAAATCCGGAATACTAAGAGTTCATTCCGAATCGGTTGGTTATATGACAGCCAAATGCAATTTGATCAGCACACGTAGAGGCTCCTAAGACTGACACTTACCAAATTTGTAAAAAACAATAAAGTTTTGGTGTGCTAAGAGTTCTTTCAGAATTGGTCGGGTATATGGGCGCTATATGATATAGTGGTACGATTTTGACGATTTTGACATATTGTCATCTAACTACAGATAGAAGCCTATGACAAAAGTTTCACTTCGATAGCTGCATGGTAAGCATTTTTGGCTGCCGATTCCATACAATACCAACCACTGTGCACTGGCGTTCCCAACGAATTCTCTTCGTAAGATACTGACTCGGATTCATACTAGTGGCCTATGACATCGTTAACTTACTAGATATTTCTGTTTAAGGAGGAGTTATTTTAACGTTTTTTTCTTTCACTCCTGAACTTTTATAACTACGTTTCATAACTATTAAAATAGATCATTTTGGATGCGGTGGATAAGCTTAGTAACTACGAATCCCACACTGTATAGTCTTATGTAAAATATTTCCTTCGCAAACAAAAATTGTTTTGTATCATTTTGTGAAATGTTTTTATCATTTTCCAGTTTGACAAATGCATTCAGTCCATGTATATGTTGTTAAAGTAAGTTTGCAAATTTTGAAAATACACCAACCAAGCTAAGTTTACTGGAATTATGGATCAGTAAAACCTAGTGCACTTAGTAACCGGATTTTTCAACCTATGTACATGCATTCCAAAGTAAACTGAACTGTTGACTTCTAGTCAAAAATTTTATTGTACTTTGTTCATTGGAACCGACGGTAATAGCACTTAGTCATTTATAGATGCCACCACCAGACAATGTCCTATTTCCTGTTCACTGAGAAGTGCATCTTGTGTAGGCAGACTATATTTTGATATTTATTCTCCAAAAAAGGAATTTTCCAGTTTGTGCTAATTGGCCCTAAAACGCTAACTATGGAGATATTGATGTTACAATGCTGACCGAATTGAGAAAAGCGCGAATGTAAATATGCCTCAGATCCCTACAATTACCCCAGACTTACTGTTCCAATTTCGATTGTTGCAGTTTTCTCTCAACTTCAGGTTTGCTATTAAGATAAACAAAGCGCTTTGGAAATCATTACAGAGAGAGGATATAATCGATAAATCGCAATAGCAGTTTAAAACAGCAGTTACTAACAATAGCAGTGACAGTGAAGACACTGTTATGGAAATTAAGCAGTTTTGAACATCGCTGGGGGTGATTTACTTGAAAGCCGTTATATTTCTCGCATTTTCGCCACGATCTTCCCATTTTATCGTCAGATTAAAATATTTACAACAACATGTATTGTAGCGTCCTCAAAAAATCCTAAGTGCGCTGTTATGATCAGTGAATGTGTATTATAAATACCATATACCCTATGAGTTTGTTACTATAATAATATAACCATGCGAATAAGGCCAAGGGTAAAATCTAGTCGAATTAAATTTGTAATTCATGTTAATTTTTAATTAACTTTCATCAACAACTCAATACTGAACAACTTAATATTTGTTAGCAACTCATACTGCTCGAACTCTGACCTATTTCACTAGGTCATGTACATCAATGTACAATGCACAGTGGTGCCAAATCAATTAGTTTAAACTGCAATAAAATTAAAAATTGATGTGCAAAGCATTAGGAGTACTTGTACGAGCATTACGACTATTATATGCAAAAGAAATTACCTATTTTACACCAATTGGGCGCGCTGAGGTTTGTTGCGAGCGTACAAACAATTAGTGAAGTTTCTTGGTATTCTGGTATATATAAATGCACACATGACACTATTTAAAAATTCAATTTCCTTAATAAATACATGCATGCATTTATTTACTATATATTTACGTACATATGTAGTTATGCACACTGTACGCTTGAATGCTACAACTACTGACTAAATGATTTGTTCTCTGGTTGAATGGTTGAAGGTTGTTTAATATCTAGCACTATACTATAGCACATCTATACTTATGTATATATACGCGTATACCTACTATGTGCATATGTGCGTCTATTTTGAGCCAGGAAGTAAAATTAATTTACTTCCTATTCTGGCTAAAACGCAGTAATGCATAATTTATAAGCAAAATACAAACTACATAAATATGTATATGCATATGTAGCCATTCATAAAGAGGGTGATTTTTTAGAGGTTCTATTTTCAGATAGCGATTAAACTGTCATAAATTGGTCATGCTAAGTTCATTAGTGCTCTGTTTGGTTTGTCTTATTACGAGTATCATGAATAGACTAACGCCAGAATAACGCTTGCAAATTGTACAAATTGCCGAAATTCCCTAAATTATTTCAGTTCGTGCTTGTTACGTTCATTTTACGGTCGACATATCATACCATTCGAGCAACTAACCCGATTAAGCATGTATCATTTTTGCACTACATATACTCTAAATAAAAAGTAGTCGATAGTTGGATTTCCAGAATGCTCCATATCCGCACCAGCTAATGGCATTTAATTATCTTTGAAATAAAGCCAATTTTCAGTTTGAATTTACTTGTATCTCAGTATTTTAATTCAGTTAAAAGTTCTGCAACTCTATAAAAACACCCTATACGTAAGTACTTATATATATTTAAATGTGTTTTGTACCAGCAGGCGAGGCAACTACTTATATATACTAAGAATATAGTTGGTATATGCCAAGTTGTACCACGCACGATAAGAGCTGAAATAATTTTCTTAACAATTATGTTTTGCATACTTAAGGGCGCAAGCGACTCATATGTGTGTGGCAACAAAAAGTAATAGACAACATACAACAACTAATGCGAGGGTGGGTTGATAAGTAAACGAGCTAGGTAAAACACAAAACAATTTTTTTTCTTTAACTTTATTTTTTTCTCAACGTATTCTTATATTATACTAGCAGGTGCCCGGCGCGTTGGTGCCGTTCCCCTTGCTTCTCCTTTCCCCTGGCACTAATCCCCACCTTCCCACTGCCCCACCTTCCCACTGCCCCACCTTCCCACTGCCCCACCTTCCCACTGCCCCACCTTTCCACTGCCCCACCTTCCCACTGCCCCACCTTCCCACTGCCCCACCTTCCCACTGCCCCACCTTCCCACTGCCCCACCTTCCCTCTGCCCAAACTTCGCACTGCCCGACCTTCCCCCATCCCCACCTTCCCCATGCGACTTTACTCTACCTCCAATTCTCCTACCCCTCTTGTCCTGTCCCTTCCAATCGTTCTACAACCACCCCTTACACTGCACCCATTCCTGTGCCTTCTTCGCCTACCTCTCCTTACTTTAGCACTCCTTTTCCCTGTCCTTTCGATCCTATTCACATCTATACAACATTTCATCCCTCTATCTTAAATGGTACCCAGCGCGTAGCTGCCATTCCCCTTGTCATTATCCCTCCCTCCCTACGATCCCTTACCCTACCACCCATTCCCCACCCTGCCACTCTTCCCCTGCCCCTCTTCCCCTTCTATCTCCTTCCCAACACTCACCTTTTCCTTTCCCCTTCCACCCTTCCCGCATTACCCTACCTCTTCCTTTTTAAAAGGAACGCGACGCGTTGCTGCCCTTTTCCCTATCTCTACTTAGCACTACCTCTCCTTCCCCTACCAGGTCCCATACCTCTCTTCCCCTGCCACTCTTCCCAAGCCCGTCTTCCCCAGCCCGTCTGCCCCTCTCTCCCTTACCGTACCTCCAATTCCCCTGCCCCTCTCTCCTTACCCTACCATCAATTCCCCTGTCCCTCTTCCCACTGCCCCCTGCCCCCTGCCCCCTGCCCCCTGCCACATGCCCCCTACCCCTCTTCCCTTCTATACCTTTCACAACACTTCCAACATTTTCTTTATAAATTTACTGCCCCACCTTTTTAATGTTTTGATTACAAATTTTATATCTAAGCTAAATGTAAATTAGAGCAATTTGTTCAAGGTAAAACTTCGTTTGGCCAACGACCGATTTTATATCAGTCATCTCTCGTAGTATACCCAACTTAAATAATAATAAACGACTAAAGACAATTACGCTGCAAACATATTGTACATAGTGCCTGTCTGCAAACATCAAATGCTTCCTCAGGGACGCATAATAATTAAGCATAATTACTTAATAAATAAATCAATAAATGCTCCTTTTTGTCTTTAGGGAGAAAAATTGCACATGAACTTAAGCAACAACAAAGTGCAAAAATATTTGCCAAGTATCATTTTTGCAATAGTTAGAAAATGTCCTTGAGTGCTATCTCGGTACAATATGCTTTGAGTATTCTTCACATAATTGCTACGAAATTATTTAAAATGTTCTTAATACTTTGCGTACTCTGCGATAGATAGAAATTTTTAATAGTTTTTGATTATTAAATGGAAAATTGTCGTCGGCCTGCCTGCCTGTATCATATGGTAAATACCTCAATCAATGCAGTTTGAATAATGTCTACTGCACTGCACAACTCAATAAATTACCAAGTGTCAGTTTTTGCCGAAATTGTCGTCAATTGTGTGCAATTATTATTGATTCTATTGATTATATTATATATTGAAATTTCAATATCTTTTTATGTATATATCAGTAATTAAATGTTTTTGATTTTATGGAGGCACTAAAGTAACTAAAGTAACTGATATGCAAATTAATGAAATATTTTATTTAAATAAAGTTGAGTTTATTCAGCTTGCTTAGCAAGTAAATAAATAGAATTTTACATTTTATACTCGAAGTCTACGAAATCTGTAAATTAAGTAATGAAAAGTGTTCGAAAATATCATTAATAAAACACATCATATGTCGAAATTCTAGCCAACTCGAACTGAAAGAACATTACATACTATTTACCTTCGGCCTCTCCAAGTCCCGCTCATGTACTTTTGTGACACCGACCACGGCTGCTCTTTTGTAACTTTCTTAATATACTGCACCAATTACCATATAATTATCTCAAAAAGTGCTGTAGCTCTGGAGTGTTTTTCTCATATATAGGAGGTGCAGTAACGCCCAATTTCTACAAGTTATAAACAGCCTATGTTCATTCAGACGGTCACGGCTATTTGTTACCAGTGAAAGAATTTTCGAATTCGGCCTATATTGCAGATATTTTTATTGTCTATTAAATAATTTCTATTGTATTTTCGAAGTTCGGTGTGAAATCTGTTATCATCTGAGTTCTGTTTGTTTAGCACAAAATCAATATACCATCTTAACTGCTCTAATTGATTTTCATCTGTAATAAATAAATGACTGTCCATGTTTTTGGACTGGGAGGTCCAAGTGGTAGATGGAGTGGGTTGCAGGGGTCTACATTAGTCGTGAAAAGAAATGATTGCCATTCACTTGGGCTTGGTCAAAAACTATTCTTTTGCAAATGGCTCAAGCAGCTCACATACGTCCGTTAGTTAAGTATTCCATTGGAACATCCGTTTAGGGGTGAGCAAATTGTGAGAAGACAAAGCCCGTTAATTAAGGGTTGGTGCGCTGGATTTAGTTCCACATGTAAAGACACAAAGGAAGCACCGGATACGACACACTTTTGAAAACGACCCCGCGTTTTACGGATATGTACCTGAAATGTCTGGATCCTCTATATGGAAGGTGCATTTGTTTAGATTATCTGCTTGACGAATACAAGATTTACATCACCGCAATAAAGAAAATGCAATGGATCTAAAAAAGTACCTTGTGATATCTACTATACTTACCATGCGAGGAAGTAAAAATTTGGTTGTGGTTTCATGGTTAGTAGAATGTTAGTAGAACTATACATTCTCGTCTCATTTGTGCGAATCAGCTAGTCCTTTCCAATTGTTTCTATAATTCTCTCAGCCTTCTGAAGTTTTATGTGAGCAGTGAGCCATCTATTACTCCATGGATACGGCTGCCAAGGAGGTCATTGGTTTTATCAGACTTTAGACGCACTCTTGGTATGAAAAGGAGTGCCGCTAAGCTACTGCATGTAAAGCTTCTGCCTACAGAAGATCCTGCAGTATGTAGCCAAATGCGCGTTTTGAGAAAAATACCGAATACTGAAATTAAGTGAGAAGAAACGCCTCTTCAGACGCAAAAAAAAAAAGAAAAAAACGAGCAAGAAAGGCGTGAAGTTGAGGATTTTGATGTATTATGTGATAGATATGAACCTTGAAAATTTAGTCAAAAGATGACCGATGCTCAGGAATTAAGACTATGGAGAGATCACTTCTCTAACCTAATTGAAGGCGATG
This sequence comes from Leucophenga montana, assembly GCA_035044765.1. Taxonomy (NCBI): domain Eukaryota; kingdom Metazoa; phylum Arthropoda; class Insecta; order Diptera; family Drosophilidae; genus Leucophenga; species Leucophenga montana. Next base: position 152,798 of record JAWNNQ010001780.1, on the reverse strand, counting down.
AAGCAAAAAAAAAATGCCGTCGATAAAAAAGTATTTGAAGTACAACCATTTGATAATGGCTCTCTTGTAGAGCACTATAACTAAGTCGACTAAGAAATTAAACATTTAAAGAATAACAAACAACGCCATAACAATAACAAAGCGGATGTGCTGCCAGCTGAGTTACTTAAGACCTGTGGTGAAGACTTGAAAAGGCGTATGCGCATCAGTTCTTTGTTCTATGTTCAAGAAAGCAGATAATGCTGTTTGCGCGAACTACCGTGGAATAGGTCTTCTTCCAATCGAATGTAAAATTTGGAGACGCTTTTTTTGTAAACTGCTGAAGCCATACACGGATGCACTGATAGGACAGTATCAGTGCGGCTTTAGGCCAAAATATGTTGATCAGTGACCAAATTTTTAATCTACGAAAAATCCTGGATTATATTTTGATTATAAGGCCACTATCCACATGTCGATAAGAATATAATTTTTTAACTCCCCATCTGAACTTGGTATTCTATCAAAGGTCGTTCATCTTTACATGATGATGATGTTATTATTATTATGGGTCATGGGTCAAGCGGTGATCAAAGATAAAACAAGACATACTTGGTGTTTACTCATAAATCATCATTGGGTCTTGAACGGTCTGGGAAGATTTCCGTCAAAATTGTATTAAAATTAACTGGCTAAACGTTTGTAGCGACACATAAGTAAGTAAGTATTTTCACGTACAACTTTTTATCCTCTGTTATCCGAAGCTGTGTAGCTCACTTTGTGCAGAGAATTGGATCGGTAGTTCAACTCATCTCTGTTTCTGGTGAGTTTATCAGCTTACAGTGTGCGGAAAACCTGTGCAGTAGCGTTCAAGTTTCAGTGTTTAAAAATACAAAACGGTCACCAAAAAACACGAAATTGTTACAGGTATTTTGGTTACTGGTTTTTTCAAGGATCTATAAAGAGCACCTGACCGCAGGTTGTTAACTGCTCGGATAGCGTGATAATATCTCCATATTAATAGTAATAATTTAGTTTCCCACATCAGAGTGAATTTCCACGAATTACCGCATTGCGATGCTTAACCTTCACAACTGCAACTTCAAAGATATGTTTATTGTCTGCTTGTAATGGTGTTCATCATGATGTCACCATCATCTTGCATGACTTACATAATGGCAATTTCTATACATTGCGTCAAATAATGAAAGCTGTTACATTATTTAATGCCAAATAACAAATAAATTTCATTTCCGAAGAAAACAACCAGAATACTGTACGTACTAAATATATTCGCAATGTAAAAATATATTGTCAGTTGATACATTTATGCATGTAGCAAATAAATACAGACAGTCAAATATGTACCATGCAAGCATATATACATATAAATATTCCCTAAAGTGGTTTGTAGGCGCACAAATAACGATACAATGATGTTGCTGAATGTCAGGAACAAAGGAGTTAAAAGGATTTTGGTTTGAGTGGACTGGAATGGAGTAGAGTGGAGTGGAGTGGAGTGGAGTGGAGTGAAGTGAAGTGAAATGTACGCCGGAGTGAAGTGTACGTTGAAATCATATGTCAAATAGCAAAAACATTGATGACGCTACTGATGAAATAAATTTTGCTATTTATTGTTACATAATGAATGTATGCAATATAAATATATTTATGTCTATATTTGCCCTGCCATATGTAAATATGCCTGTGTGTGTGTGTGTATGTGTCTGCGCATTGAATGCCATTGTAATAAAATAATGAAAGCGGAAGTCTGGCCATTTAAATAATACAAACATACGATATATACACATCCAAATACATAAATTGCGCGAATTCCGACGTAGTATTCAATAAGCATAAAAAGAGTGCGCAATGATACCGGAAATAGTCATAAATGTTGGCGGTAAAGTGATAGCTATAGAGTCCTTAAATTGCAGAGTGTGTTTTCTATATAAAAAGGGTTTTGCAATATGCACAGAAAAATATTATATTTAAATAAACACACACACACACATAAAAATTAAAATAGTTTACTAAACATTACCTAAAAATGTCTTGTTTACTTAAAACTTGAAATTAAGGTAATATTTTCCTTAAAAATGGGTAATATGACCAAAAATATAAATAATTTTCCTTAGAAAATTGTATTTCATAGTTGTCCGCTCTAGCGATCTTGATATCACTTCAACAGATCTTGGTATTACTTCAACAGGGCTTGGTAGCACCAACCTGGAACCTGGCAGCACCAACCTGCAACCTGGCAGCAACAACCTGCAACCTGGCAGCACCAACCTTCAACCTGGCAGCACTGCCATGTGATACCACTAATTTAACAGCACTCTTGATTCTTCCTCTTCCGATCCAATGACTGCAAACACGCGTTCAAATCGTATAATTAATTAATCTTTAAAATAGTGTATAATCTTATATTTTTGAGCAGTGATAAGCAATAAATAAACAATTAACTGTCAGTGCGAAGAAGCTGGAGCAGCTGAGAGGGTAAACTTGATTTTGCTCTCAAGACTTCAGTTAAAGCTTAGCAGTTATAGTTCACACATAGTTGTTACATATTCTTTGTTAAGTGAGCGGCACATGTTTGTTAATGGCATTCTAAAATATAATCTATATACTAAAAACGGTTAATAAATCACTGTAAAATATTTTATGGAATATTTTCTGAATTATGCATTACCTAAAATGATAGGTAAACATGTGCTACTTTTTAGGATGTGCTACTTTTTAGGATACACATTACATAATTATTAGGTCAACATGGACTATTTTTAAGTACATAAACACTTTTGCAGCGATTGATTCTTTGAAGTAAATTATCCACAACCCTTCCATTCATATCGGACGGAACGTTAGCAATTTCGCGTTCAATATTTTTTCTGCGCTCTTCTAATGTTGTTGGCTTTACATACACTAAAAAATATGGTCCACACACACCGCCGGTATGAAATACACATTCCACGGTCACTTTCAGTTGATGCAATGAAGTCTCTTGAAGAACATGTGGGTCTTTTGCTGTTTTGGGTCTGTGGGTATTTTGCTTATTGAGCCATTAAACGAAAACTGAGCTTTATTGCTGATGATGATTTTCCGATGAAATCCTAAATGATTTTGTTCAAACTTCTGCAGAGCCCAATCGGAGAAGTTTCGGAGCTTGAGTTAGTTTGATCTTGTATGCATGTATCTTTATGCAAAATTCGAAACAATGCGGTTTTAGGGACTCCCAATTCTTCTGAACGTCATGGAAGCAACCAATTTGGCTCACTTTGAACTAAGTGAGTCACTTACGGATGCGAAATTTTCGGCACTTCGACCGATGCGTTGTGTCACTGGCACAGAAACATTCAATAGTGAATATGTTAAGTTGATTTCATACACTATACCAAATGATATTGTTTAGCCTGTCTAGTGGGACTATTATTACGATCGAAAATAGGAGTAACCGCTCTTAAAGTTGTGAACAAAGACTCACAATTTCGGTAGTAATTTTCATACTAGTTTTATTATTTAGTTGCAATGTTTGCAACGCTTTTAAGGAAGCATTGGATACCCCATAAAGTATATATATATATATATTCGTGATCAGCATGATAAGACGTTACGATTTAGCCATGTCCATCTGTCTGTCCGTCCGTCCGTCTGTCTGTGCGTTACTGTCGACCATATTCCCAAAATCTTTCAAATATTGGCTTGAAAGTTGTTATGTAGACTTTTTATAGTCGGAAGCAATATATTTTTTTTGCTGTATTAAACATGTTTGATTTAAAGCAATAATTAGTTAAAATAATAATTGTTTTTAAATTTGATGTTTACAGATAGTGAAAACATTTGAAGAGTGCGTTGTAAGTATTAAAATACAAAATTATTATGTTCCTATTGAAAAACCCTTTAGATATGCATGTACATGCAGAAAATATTGTATATATTTATATTTCGCGACGCATTCTGTTGCTAACTTAATTTTTATTATAGCAGAAGAATGCTTCTTGCTACTAAGTAGTCCTTCTAAGAGTCCTTAGAATACAACTTTGCCATTTTTGGCATAGGTAAATGTTAATGTGCAATTTAATATTGAATGCTATAGAAATTGCTTACTTTTCTTTTTTCTTTTTGCTTTCCTTGTACCCTGTCATGCCCGAGCTTACAACTTAGGCTTCGACTGTTGTGCATCCTTTTGTGCGTTCGGTGCGTGTGCATAATTTATGTGCTACCAGGGGCATATTAAATGCGCGTTTATATTTTGTCGAGTACTGACTCTATACATACTGACTATATGCTGCTTCATTTCATTGTTCGGCCTTAGTATGCCTTTTCTTTGTATGTCACAATACTCGTACAACATCTTCTTCTACCATAATAATACATATCAATAAGTAGCAATAAATTTGCTATTATAGGCTTTAATGGCGTCTCTGCAACACTCGGCGGTTTCATTTTTTATGCTGCTTGCTTAAATTGTTGTCCTTAAATTGGAATTTATGCTTGGGAAAACTGTTTGCGGTGATTAAAGAGAAGTGTTAAAGATATTTAAGAATTATAGGTTAGTACAAAATATTTGCTTTCTTTTTGCTTTGTTTCAGTAGAAGTTCGTTTTTGGCAATTTTTATGTTGAGGCTTGTGAATTTATGTCGCCAATGCAGACGATGGTTACTCTGTACTTTCCCAAGATTGTTGTTAATAATATGTGAGTTTCATTTCAGAATGCTGCACAAACTCCAATAATGGCTTGGAACGTTTTTTTTTTTTTTTTTTTGATGAAGACAAATATAATGGTTAACGAAGTAAGAGTGCTGCAGTCGTGAGCTATCAACATTTTCATGTATGGTAGAAGAAGATTTCCGGCTCTCACTTTCGTCATTAAAATTCGTTAAAAAGTTAATTTTTACCTTTTCGAAATTATTTTGCGATTTGAAAACATGCGATTTGAGTTATCTGAATTTCACTTGATTATTGCCAAGTGAATGATTTGAAAATCTGAAAAGAGTTCCATTTACCATTTTATCAAATTTCACATTTCACTTTCACAAAAGTGAGACCCAAACTTGCCACAAACTCTGCAGTTTCTCAGTAATGCAGAAATAAAATTGACCAACATTTCTTAGTTACATTGAAAAATGTGCATATAAAACAGAATAATCATATTGTGGGCGTGGCATCCATAATTTTTTCTTAACTTGAGCTGAGTATTTATCAAAATTTATGTTTTTATACCACCTACACATGTAGCAATTTTGGTTAAAGCTTATTTTGGTCCTAAGCAGATAGGGTGTCCATATCGAGGTGCTGTGCCTACTTTTAGGGATAACCTTCATACCAATCCACCGCCCACTTTTGAGCTTTGTATATTACAGTTCATTTTATTGAGGTTTTGGAATTAATTTTATAGGAATTTTTTCGATTTTTCAGCGTTTATTTAAAAAAAACTGATACAATGTATATTATTCAAAGTATTGTCCATCGTTAGCTAAAACTTTTTCCCATCTTTTTGGCAGCATATGGATTCCGCGTCGGATGAACGGCTCATCTTTTGAGGCAATCCACGAATCGACCCATTTTTTGGTATCCTCGTTCGAAGTAAAGCGCTACTCAGAGCGTAGGTCAGAGCGTAAGTCAACTCCCAATGATTCTGACAATTCTTGAGGGATTTGCCACGGATCTTCGTCGAGTAATGCTTCCATTTCTTCATATTCAAACTTTTTGGGCTGGCCCGGACGTTCTTTGTCCTCCGCATCAAAATCACCACTTTTAAATCGATGAAACCAGTACTCACAAGTTGAAATCGATGAATCATAGTCCCCGTAAGCCTCACAAAGCGTACGATGGACTTCAGCTGCTTTTTGAAAATTGAAGCTAAGCCATACACTAACTTTTATGATTTTGTATGAAAAATAAAAAAAATATAATAAGTGGAAGTTTCTTATGGACAGAAGCTTCATAAGTATACTCTATCAGGCGTGTCCTATTCAGATTTAGGGATAGGTCCCATAAAGACCCACCATTCACGTTTAGCTTCTTAGGTAAGTACACAATTTGAAAATTCGTGAATTTTTTTTAACGTTTCTTCTTGTTTTAAATTAAAATTGTAAGTACGAGAGAAAAACTAAAAGTTGCGTATCAACGTTTCATATATATCAATAAAATATAAAATTTATAAATCAGAATCAGTTTGGGATTTGTCAAACCCTACAAATACTGTTTTTGACGCTTTTAACATACAATAAAGTGACGTCCTCATTAGTGTTGAGAAACCCGACCTTTGGGTCAGCTTGTTCTAATAATTGCCTTCTTATAATTTATATTAAATTTGTAATAATTGAAGGTCTGTCAGAAATATTTCATATCAATCAACAGTTGATACGCTTGTCTTGTTAAATGAAGTCATATGCTCAAATCAGAAGTTTTCGACATGGGCTTATTAAGTGCCATGAGTTTTGGATACATCCTTTGAGCATAACCGAGAAGTCTGCTCACTTTATGTGTGCAGGTTTAGTATAAGATAGTATTAGCCATAATTACTTAGGAAGTTCACGGCCCTCTGTGTAGTTGTGGAGTTGCGTACTTGCACACTTTTTTCGAAATGCACAACAAAATATAATGGCGAGAAAACTCCGCAAGTATCTAAACTCAGGCCTTGTTTACAAAATCGGCTCTGTAGTTGGATACTTGTGTATATAGCAGTATTAAGCAACAAATTGGCAGCACTGGCAAAATGGTAATACTTTCTTGGTATTTTTTAGGAGAAATAGCAATAAAGTGACAAAAATGAAAGAAGAATCAAAACAAAAGAAAACTTGAAGTGTGTTTAGTGTCAGTTATTTTGAATCGCATCTCTCGTAAACTGCAAAATTTCTGTTTTTTTTTTTTGGAGCTGCTTCCCTACCTCTATAAGTTCGACAAGGTATAGGCTGAGTCTTCTGCATTACATTGCACGTCAATAAAAAAATTGTTCACTGTTTTTGTAGAGTATGCAATTTTTACAAATTTGTGGGTCATTAAAACTACATGGAATTCCAATTACATTCTGTCACGAATGCGAAGTTTATGATCGCACGCAACTTGCAAATTTATTGCAAACATATGTTTGCATGACAAATAAACTGATTTGTTTTTGGCTTTTCCGAAAGTTCAATCTGTGTGCCATCAACTCGATAAACGTCTGAGATACAAGCTGCATTCCGTTGCATCAGGCCAATATAAGAATTCTGGTAGCCATTTTAAAATAGCAGCAAAAACTCGGTTTGTAATTTTGATCAAAGTACCACCATCGCCAATTCCGAATATGGTTGCAATTTTCCTAATAGTTGCGCTTTCTTCTGACAATGCCAATCGAAATCGACAGGAATCTGCAACTTTAATGTCGGTTCGAAATATTACTGTGAACCTATATCATGGACAGCAGATGCGTAAATTTCTTAAAGATTTTTAGTCACCCGCAGCATTTGCAGACAATGACCGTCGTCGAAAGAGCAAATGGCATTGCTTTGCCAATCGATCGATTTCGGTAAACCAAATTCATCTCCTCGACAGAAAGCACTGTGATGGAGAGATCTTGTATTAACTCAACGCTAGTTTTGTGGATTTCGGTATCGCCTTTCATTCCCTTTGTCTCTGGTAATGATTAAAGGCTTAATTTGCTATATTTTACCACTGTCTTAGATGCGTGTAGTTCCATTATTTTGAATACAAACTTTTGGGTTATTATTAATTTAGGTCTAAACCTCTAAACCTCCGTGCTTATGTAGAGTTTATTGATTAAAAAAACTATTTTTTAATCAATAAAACGTAGTAGTACACTGACTATTTCTTCGGAAAAAAAGATAACAAAAGTTATTCTTAGCAGTCACATAGTCTGTCTTCAAATGTTGTAAATATTTTTGACTGTTTGACTTTAGGTAAGTCATAAAAAAAATTCAACAGCGAAAGCTTGAAGCAGTTAGCTTGGTGTCATGTAAAAATGGTATTATCTTATAGTAGTCTTATGTCTTATGTAGCTGCTTTCTTATGCTCAGCATACTTAAAAAAGTCATTGTACTGCTGCTACTTGTCACAAGTTTGCATTCTGGGACAATAGTCTCGGATTTCTTGTCTCCTTAATATTATTATTTCTTTTTTTTCAGCTGCTTGTTATTTAACAAACGCCTCTGCCAAATACAAAGGACGGTCATGCAGGAGAGTTGAAGCTTTAGACATAGCTGCTGAACACAGCTCCAAAAAAATAAAAGAAAAAAAAGAAAGAAGCCTACATTATAAAATATGATGACAATTGAATACAAATGAATGTAAATTGTTGCAAAAATAAAACAAGGAAAAAATATGTATAATGTTAACTACGAAGTTTTTATACCCTTCATATATTTTTGTTTGGATTAGATTTTAAAGGCCAATCTCATAACAATTTACTTTAGCATAGAACAAGTAAACCTTTTAGATTACTGATAATGGGCGGTGTAGGAAAAACTTTTTTATTATATATGTTATACTGGGTCAATCTATACCAATGTAGAATATTTTGTTAATTCGTATAAGTAACTTACACAACATATTTGAAGTCTCTAGATTTGTTAGTTAAAAAGTTGTCTATATCACGAGGCATATATATATTATCATCGGCTGATACAAGGGGAAGGAATCGAGGAACGTACACCCCCCCTCCAGCATTTTTGTTCAGTACAAAAATACTATCGTCTTATTTTCTTTTGGTTTTCATAGTTTTTTAAAGTTTTTTAAAGTGTTCTCCTCAATAGAGCCTTCAGGATCCGCCCTGTCTATATGTTATACCAAATTTTTACTGTTCCGGTTCTCACTTTTGAGAAGATTTTCCAGCGTTGAACCGGTCTTTTCAAACTTCTCGATCCATTTTCCTATGAGTCGAGGGCTTGGCGCATCATTTAAATGACGAACATGTCGAATACTGCAGTCGCTGAATTACCGTTTTTGTAAAACTAACGTACGCACAACGCACGGTCCGCTCCCGAGAAACGCTCCATAGCGACTAAATACCCAAAGCTAGGCTACCGATTGACATACCTCCCGCGCCCTTCGGAATAGTTGCATTCACGCAATCAGCAAATCAAATGTGAACTTCTTTTTGAGACACCCTGTATAAACTAAATTTTTAGAGATCGATATTAAATAACAGAGCATTATCGATGCAACTCTTGTTAGTCAGCCCAATCTCTTGCAGAATATGTGCTTGTACATCTGTAACAAGTACTTCTAGACTTATTGCGCGTTCCGTTACAGATTCTTGCTATTCAGGTCACCGACGTTCACGTACCGTCGCCGAATCTGTTCGGCAATATGTTTTTGTCGTTGAAAAATTAACAAAAAATTAAATATATCGCAGATATATCGATATTTTATCTTGTATTTTCGATATGATTATATCGATACTTTCAAAATATCGATACTTCATATATTCCGATACATCAAAAATCCTACTCTTATGCTTGGCAAACTATCGAATTTCAACTCGAGATCTTGAAAACTATGCAATTACAATGCAAGACAATTTCCAGACAGACAGACAGACAGACAGATTGAATATTGCTACAATTAATCGAATTGTATCGTCGAGCTTTTTATGAATGTATTTCTATGTACAAGGGTATGAGTATTTTTTTTTGTATCGATATCAGACTCAATGCGTAACAAACTTTCCGAAAAACTGATTATACTCGTATCCTTTTCTTACTTTCTGTGTAGTAAACGAGTATAAAAAAGTGTAGCGAAGAAGACATTCTTTTGTAGTAGTAAAAAATTCTGTTAAGCTCATTTAAGGGGCGTGTAAAGTGCGACTGTCTGTCTGTCTGTCTGTCTGTCTGTCTGCACTCTGTCTGAAGCGCCTTTGGTGTATGGCGACTGCTTTCGTTGTCATAGCTAAACGTCTTCTTGGACTTAAGCTGTTTCAACTGTCTGTCTACACGCTACAGAAAGACAGACATAAGAAAAAGACAATGATTTATGTTTATAAATAAATTTTGCAGTAAATTATGTGCTTAAAATAAAAATACAAATAAAATGTGGAAACAAAAGTATTTTGCATATTGTGCTAATTTTCAAGATTCTTTCGTTTTTTTTTGTTTGTTCTTAAATGCTATAAGTTTTTTCTATACTTTTTGCTTTTTAAGTATTTTGCCAAAATGTTTTAAACTTTTGTGAATTGTTTTCAAAAAATTAACGCTAAGTGGCTACAGACTACTAAAAATGATGGCCTCATTTTTCCATAAAAGAACAAATTAACAATTAAAAAGTTACTCATGGCGTCTGTCTAAAGTAGGGGAGTGTACTAATTGCTGTGTATGTGTGGGTGTGTGTGTGTGTGTGTGTTATTTGAGTATCTAAGTGAATGGGGCGTTCTTATAAAGTAGTCTTCTTTGTCTGCGTAATTGATACGCACAGGAATATGCCATTAGATGTAATTATATTAGAGATGGTTTTCAATTAAAAAATTAAAATGAGAAAAATATTTGCAAGAAATTGTATGTGTATGTGTATGTGTGTGCGTGTGTGTGTGTTGTTGTTGAAATATGATTTGATTTCTGTTCTTTGGGTGTGTGTTTGTTCTTTTATAATTGCATAGAAATTAAATTTTATCGTTCATTTCAGAGACTATTAGCGGCACTTTGATGTTTCCGGAAGAGAATCTTAAGTGTGGAATTAATTGGTTGCGAAAGTTTTTGATTCATTTTTAGGCAGAGTTGACTAATTGGAGATCATTTCAGTACATTGTGAGTCAATGGTGATGTTGACATAACAAAATTGATGGTGAAAACTAAAAGCGTAATCGGTTAATTTATAAAGTTTGTATCGTATATATGGACGCTATGTGCCATAGCGGATATGCATCGAAGACGCCACATAGTATACGAGCTATTTATATTTCGGGAACTGGCAAAACTAATGTCAAAAGCTAAAATCTGGCAACACCATAATAAAGTTTGACATTTTTTTGCATAAACGTATTGACAAAGTTTTGATGTACAATTGCTATTTGTTTTGTTTACAGTGAGTTAAGAAAAGCAATTTGGCCAAAAAATGGAAAATTTCAAGAGAAGGTTTTCGTTGGACTATTTTTCACAACTTTCGACGTGAATTATGCCAACAAGAATGTGTCAATGAACTCAGTTCTTTGTATGGCGATAAAGCGCCATCAAAAACCACAGTATATCGCTGGTATAGTGAATTCAATCCTGGTCGTAGTTCGGTCGCCGACGTATTCCGTGAAGGTCGTCCAAATTCGGTTCTTGTGCCCAAAAACATCGATGCAGTGCGTGAACTGATAATGCAAGATTGTCATGTGACATATCGGAAGATAGAGGCATCCTTGCACATTAGTTCCACTTCAATACATTCGATTTTGCATGAACACTTAGCTGTAAAAAAAAATTTGCTCTCGTTGGATACCCCATAGTTTATCAATCGCTCAAAAAAAGGCTCAGGTCGATTGGTGTAAGGAAATGATTAAAAAGTTCGACCGTGGTGCTTCAAAAGACGTGTATGAAGTCGTGACTGGTGACGTATCATGGATATATGCGTATGAGCCGGAAACAAAACCGCAATCCACCGTGTGTTTATTCCAAGACGACCCAAATCCAACAAAATTTGTTCGTGGAAGAAGCACATCGAAGCAAATGATCGCCTGTTTCTTCGGCCGAATGGGTCATGTGGCCACTGTTCCGCTTGAGCAACGTAGGACGGTCAATTCTGAGTGGTATACGGACATTTGTTTGTCTTCGGAGAAATGCGTAAAACCAACCGCCAAAGACGAATCATTCTCCATCGTGACAATGCGAGCTCTAACACATCTCGTCAAACAAGTGAATTTTTGAGCAGTCAAAACATCGAATTAATGACTCATAATCCGTGCAGTCCCGATTTGGCACCCAATTACTTCTTCTTGTTCCTGAGTATCAAAGGTAAACTGCGTGGTCAACAAGCGTTCAAAAACCCTGTTTTGGAGGTGTCTCAAGAGGAATGGAAACAATGCTATGATAAATGGTTTGAAAGAATGTAAAATCAAGAATTGATCATCAAGGGGAATATTTTGAAAAACAATAAAGCCATTTTCATTTAAAAATGTTTGTTATTATTTGCTATTCCCGAAATATAAATAGTAGCCCTCGTATATGTTTGTGATCAGCGCGAAAAAGAGTCGATATAGCCATGTCCGTCCGTCCGAATGTCTGTCTGAGTGAAGCTTTCTCTGTCTAGAGAAGACTTAGAGCTCACGGTATAAACTGCGGATTGTGGAACTGCTTCAGGAAAACATGCTTTACAACTACACAAAACCTGACAGAGTATTAGTATTGGTCATCTTATTTATCTAACTATTTAACTCAATAGTTTAACTTTGATTTGCAACTTTAGTGCAAATGTCTCTGATTAGTGTTAACAAAACCTTTCACCTTCTAGTGCTGACAGAACAAACCAAACAGAAAACAATAAACATTCATAAAAAAAAAAGTTGTTTGCGAAAAAAAGTAAATATCCTTGAACAAATGAACACTTGTAAATTCGTAACTTTTTTTTTTTGAGTTATTTTTGGTTTGTTTTGCCAGGACTGTCATAATTTGCGTGTTGTCTAAATGATGGAGAAGAGAACGGGAGCCAGACAGAGCAATAAAAACCAATAACAGCTGTTGACTGCCATACTGTTGAACAAAATGGCAGACATAAATAGAAAGAGACGGAATAAAACAAAACAAAAAGGGAGAGAGAAGTATTATAAAAAAAAAAAAAAAAAAATAACAGAGCAATATTTTCATGCTTACAATATCAATAATTCACAATCAATTTTGATTTGCAGACAACGATGGAATAAAACTAAGAAACTAAAGTTAACTTTAACCGAAGCTTTAATGCCCTTCACACGAGGTATCGTGAAGTTATAAATATCTAGGCTCCATTTGCTATAGTGGACCAATCTGTACTAATTATATTTTATGGTGTTTCATATTAGTATTGTAACATCAATATTGAATTTGTAGTTTCAAGCTTGGCTACTAATTAAGTTGAGTATACCGTGACTAGTACCTGCACCATAGATCGCACGATCTTGGTGACCAGTCGACAACGAAATTTCGGGAGATAATTCGGTCTGGAAATCATTGCTTCAATAAATCGATTGTTTCATGCGCGATGTGGCAGGTGGCACCGTCCAGCTGTAACTACATGCCATCCAAATAAATACTGTTCAGTTGAGGCCACTAGACTCCGTTATTATGCTCCGGTGACGAATGACCTTCACAGTCACTGCATTCCGGCCTCATTTGCAAAGAAGTAAGGCCCAATTACGCTGCCTGATTAAAATCCGCACCAGATACTTCCTCGTCGTCGGTGCGTTTGTTTCTCACCAATCACGTGTGGATTTTCTGTACTCCAAATTCGACAATTTTGTTTGTTGACGAACCACCCATTCAAATGAAAATGCATCTTATCGGTGAAGATGATTTGTTTCAAAAAATCAGCGCTGCGCATAGTCTGCTGGTTTGAGCTCGTGAGTGAGCTGAAATTTATACGGGTAAGGTGGACGTCCTTCGCCAAAAATCGCTGCGTGATGTTTCGCGAAATTTGAAGTTTTGTGTGAACTATGCCGAATGGAAGTTCATTGGTTTTTGGTGACACTCTCATTTAAAGTATCAATTTTTTAGAGACCTACCAGAAGATTCACTGACCCAGTTTCTTCAAAATTTATTGATCACTCTTCGAAGTGTTGACACATTAATAGCACTCCGATGGCCGAAAATTTCGCGAAGTTTATGAGCAATGGGTTTCAACAATGATAACACGTTGCTCAAATAATAATAATCGGAACAATCGTAGATGCCAGCTGTCAAATTTCATATTTCTCACTTACACAGAAAAAAAAATGCCGCCAAATTTGAATCGTTGTTGGGACTTCCTGTATTAGTAGGACATGTTAGGTTGCTGTCGCTGGGTGTGCACAACTAATACCCGTTACGATTTCACTTAGCGCTCGTTCAAAATACTGATTTAACCGCTCCTTCTACAACCACTGACAACATTTTATATGCTTCACAATACAAAAGTTGTTTGAGCTGACTTCCACTCTCCTATTTATCCATATTCGGCGAAAAGCAATCTTTAAGGCGTTGACCGTCTCATGTTTCTTAGTTAATACTTTGGCCTCCAGAATGAAGGCCATGTGTTGTGAATAAATGAAGCTAGAAACGTTACCTTGAAAAAGAGGTGTGTTTCTCTGGTTTTATGGGATGGCGCCGAGTCTTCTTGAAACATCCAATGGTTTTTACCGAATTGTTTACGTGCTCAAGGTAATAAAGCATCGTTTAAAATCTTTTCACGGTAGATTTGTTGATTTACCTTTAAGCCATATTCAATGAAAACGAGTGGTGAGTGTTCGGTGGGAGTTACCGCGGCCCAAATCATTACTGTTATGGGTGCTTGCTTAGGCAGAGCAATGCGCTGGTGATGAAACTATGGAAAAATGTTCCATATTATGGTTAACCAACGGCAAACACTACTTTGAAGTTGTCACACGATTGCGTTTGACTTCAAATTTTGGAACTCACCTGATTTCTGTCCGTCTGTCTGCCTTTCATGTCTGCATTCAATAATAGACAAACTCAAAGTTAATGATGCAGATTGCTAGAAATTTAAATTTTTTAAATTAATAGATGGTATTTGCCCAAAAAAAAAATGTTTAAAAACTACAATAACAGCAGATCACGTAATTTTGGGAGTATCCATGTTTCGTGGAACAAATTGATAGGATTTCAACTGTGTCTAAAATTTGAAAAACATCGGTTTAATTTGCTACGGTTGGTTGCTTTAAGTATTGGTCTTGTAGTTGTAGAGTATATTCTATTAATTGCTTTCTGGTACATGAATGTGCTCTTCTGATACTGCGCCTATCATGTTGAAGAGTTGAATAAGAGCTTTAATAAAAACATACTCTTCATTTCATGAAAAACAATGCAGAAATGATTTGAAAGCTACAATAATGGTAATTGTAGCTTTCCAAATCATTTATGCAGCATTTTTGTTTCAGAACAGTTTCCACTTCATTAATTGCTATTTTAACGTCTTTGACATAAGCAATAACTTGATAACAGAGCACGCAACAAGTGGTCTTTTTTTACAGGTAGTCAGAAAAAAAAAAAAAAACAGTTGCGTGAGGACACGATTTAAAATAGAAGCGAAGAGACATTTCAACTCTGTTTATTTTTCAAACGGTCTTGGTTCAATCAACGAGAGTTTTTTGTCGCTCACTTTATGCATTGGTTCACTTGAGACACTTTGCTGCTCAAAATTTTCCCAAACTGTCTTTTGCGCATGTATGTGTGTTACTTATATTTTAACATATGCACACAATTTAGCGCCCAATCTCTTTCTCTCTCCCTCTTCCACGCTTTGCAGGCGATGAAATATTTAAAGCAACAAACACAACCCAACGCAAAAACAACAAAAAAGACAGTCAGCGCTTCCATTTGGCTCGTTTTGCTCAGTTGCTGAGAGTCGAATGAAAGTGTCCCCATCAAGCCGTTATCGTAAGAGAGCTTCGTGTGTTTTGTTCATCGAGAAGCATGAAACAGAAGACACGAACGAATCGAAAAGAAGTGTTCTGCTGAGAGAGTGAGCGAGTCTGGTTTATTTTTCTCTGTCTTTTAGATAAGCAGACAGCATAGAGAAATTTAGTTGAGCATATTTTGCAGGAACCACACGTTAAAGGTCAGGACAATTGTGAATGTCCTATTTGATAAATCTGCGTGCAGAAGATTCCATCAGCGTTCACTTTCTTGTAATTGTTCAATTGAACAGTTAACATCAAAGCTTCCAAGATTCTCATTAGTAACTACAATTCTATATTTGAGCTAGACTTTTAGAGACAGTTATGAGGTTAGATCTAAATCGATTCGCTTTTTTGCTTGAATGTTTTACAAACTTTACGACAAACTAATACTTATACTTATCATATTATGTATAAAGGATTTAAGATATGTTAAAGCATCATATTTAAAATGTTTTCAATGCAAACTACTTTAGCAATTTGAAACGATTAAGTAGAGCAACTATTGCTGCCATATGTTCAAATTGAGAATACTAAACCATGCTAAAACCCGTAGGAAATATCCATATTGTGTGGCATACCTAAGTATGTATGACATGGGTTTGCTCACTCGTTCTTTTACTAGAATTATATTGTATATGGTGGGTATAACTTTAAGCATTTCTATGCCTGCCCAAAGCAACAAACCAATTCAATAAAGAAACAACAAAACAAACGACAGACACACTGACAGACCGACCGACAGACCAGACCAGACCAGACCGACCCAACAAACTCTCGAACAAAGGACATACTATTTATGTATAACAATTGCGCTTTTTATGCATATGCCTCAGTGTAACTAGAACAGTCAAACAATACATTTAAGATCCTTGCAGCAGATCCTTGCAGCCAAGTAATGCAGTCGAAGAAATATATGCTGCCCCTGCCACTGCCACTGCGGTTTCTTTTGCTGTTGCTTTGGAAAACATACAAAGTAATAATAAATAAATACATTCATATAAATGTTTGCTTACAAACAGAAATAAATATTTTATTGTTGATTTTATGATTGCATTGTAAAGCAATCTTAGATGAAAGGGCTGCAAGCAGGGTTACAGCAACAGTCGTTTGTCCACTTTGAATTCTATTCATACAATTTAGTCGTTCAGTGTGCACAGATTTGAAAATCCATTGAAGTTTTGCTGCATCTAACTATATACTCGTACTAGTAGGGCTTATAGCCTCAGCAATACAATAACTAAGTAATATGCACACGTTCAAAGGATCAGATGTTAGTTTAGCAAATAACAAATATTTCAGTTTAAGGCATTTGTGCCAGTTCGTTGCATATTTGCACGTTAAGCTGTGAGGCAAGCAAATTGTTTGAACGAAAGTTATAAGAGAAATTGCTGCATACTGATGGAGCTAGCTGTCATACAATTGCTGATGTAATTTAGTTTTTATTATATATGCACTTTACATACAATTTATGTCAAATAGCGTATTATCAGGTGAATGGAAAATCATTCGGAGCACGTGTACCATCACAATTGTCTATGTTTGCAATGGTAGTGCTGCTAGTCCCGGATAAATTTCTATGTTACTAATGTCAGTTTCCCTTAAAATTCGAATAAAAGTTAAAGTCGCATCACTATAGTTTAGATGCAAACATAAACTTTAAACTGAAATTCATGACTAAATAATTTCTTTATTATTATTAGTATGGGTATGTACATATAAATAATCATCCGGAGTGTAAGGAGCGGGTTTTCGTGAAACTCGTGAAACTGCAAGTTGTTATGTTACAAAGTTTGTCCCAGCAGTAATGTAAATGAGTCGACCAAAAAATAAAATTTTGGATCAGATCGGTACAACATATTAAAGGCATTTAACATAGGCTTCTCTTGTGTTATATCTTTTTGTTGTTGTAATGGTCTGTTCTGCAAACCAAGGGTATACTAAGTTGGTGCAAATGTATGTGACAGCAGAAGCAGTCATGATATATCCCATAAAGTATATATATTCTTGATCAGCATTGACAGCTGAGTCAATCTAGCCATGTCCGTCAGACCGTCCATCTGTAAAAACTTTCTAATACACTTGAGCTCAATACTGAGATAGATATAAAAAAACGCTGTCAAACAACAATCAAAAATTTTCGGCACGAATTGTTTTTCATCGAATACTTAGATGACAAAAATGTTTGCCTCCGAAAATACTTAATATACTCAAAAACAGGTGACAGATAGCGTAACCTTCTGCCTTTACGGCAGAAAAAAAAACCAAAGAACTTTAGACTTTTCACCTAATAAAAATATCTGATTTTAGTATTTCATGTTGATTTTCGAACTCAGTTTTCTGTTTTGCTTGCAATAATAATTTACAATTTTCATTGATCTCAGTATAGCGCTTCAAAAAAAAAAAAAAAAAAATTAAGATTTTTTCAAGGATTGAAACAAACAAACTATTTCATTAACCGACGACAATTCAAAAAATTCATAACTTTTGAGCGGGTCGAAAGATTTTCCATCTTGGGCTCGATCTAGCCATGCAAAGAAACAAACGAACAGACAAACTTGTAGGTCAAGACTAATCAAAAAATAAGTTTGATGTGATAGCCCTCACTCCCCCGAACTCCAACACCACTAAGATGGGTAATTTCAACACCTTATACTACGGAATGTGGTGGTCCATTTTTACAATTTTTTGAATGTACGGTTTAAGACCTTTTTAATGCTACATAACACGTTTCGATCGGACTTACCAGTAGAAACATCGAAAAAAAAAAATGGTGGGCAATCAAATTTTTTTTTTCAACTTCTTTGGGCTAACTTCTATATAGCTATTGTATATACTGGCTTCTCCGTTTCGTTTTATTTCTTAAAAGTTTTATAACATAGTATCTATTGGACTATTGGAAAAACTCGGTGAAAATGACAGAGTCTCTCTGCTGTGGGTGAAGGGTCATAACAATACTCCAGGAAATGAGCAACCGGACAAGTTTACCAGACAATGAGCGGCAAAGCTATTGATAGGATCTGAGCCGTATTGTGGCATCGGGAGATATACTATATCGGTAGTAACCCTCAAGGAAAATGACATAGGAGAAGCACAACACTGGGCTACAAAGCAAGGACTAATACTTGCAAAGTTACTTCTAGGGGGTTACAACCCGAACAGATCGAAAACTATGCTCCAATTAGGTAGGAAAGAATAATAATAGGCCTGCTATTAGGGTACTGCAGACTAAAGAGACATTTATATGTTTTGAGTATACAAAACTCACCCGAATGTAGATGCTGCGACCACGAAGTGGAGACTCCTCTTCACATTCAATGTGAAGCTCTAGCTAGAAGCAGACTGCATATGCTAGGTAATCACTTTATTAGAAAGGAGCAACTGAGAAGGAAAGTATTAAGTACTTGGATAGTACTAATATTCATTCAACATATAGGCTTAGGGCAGGTCATCTAACTCAGTAGGACAAACAATAGACCTTTTAGGTCGCAGTTTGTATATGTCCCTATAAGAAATAAACAAATAAATAACATAGTATTGTCCAAGAATCATACAAACACAAACACATTGTAAGTTCAATAAAAACTTCTAAGAAAATAAAAAAATCAAACAAGACTTACAATTGGCAATGAAGCAGTTTGCATAACTCGCTCATATTCTCAATAGGGCACGAAACTGAACGGTGACGTCACATTTGGTATTATTTCTTACACACTGTATTACTCTTTATTTATTGTTTTATTATATTTTTTAATTTATTACTAATTTGATAAAAGTTTTTTTTTATTTATATCACTGTGGACGGTAGGCCACGCAAGTGACCAAAGCCCAATTGAGTGTGGCGTGGCACTATATTATACGCGCAATATCGAAGTTTTTACTGGTAGGTCCGATCGAAACGTGTTACATACCATTAAAAAGGTCTTGAAACATACTTTCAGAAAAAACATATAATATCGGATCACTTCAGTCCGAAATATAGGGGGTTGAAAAATACCCTCCCTTAGCGGTATTGGGGCTCATGGGGGGGCTATCACCTCAAACTTATTATTGATTTATTCTTGACCAACGAGCCCAAGATCACTCAAAAGTTATGAATTTTGGAAATTTTTGACGAGTTAATGAAATAATTTGTGTGTTCGTGTGCGTGAATCCTTTAGAAAACTAAAATTTTATTGATACAAGATCTCTAAAATCTGATATTTTTCAAAATATCGGATTTTGGCGGGAAAAGCTCAAGAAAATCTTTAACTTCAATTGGTTACTGTATTCAAACGGCTTAATATGTTTCAACGTGTAATAGCTCGTTGGAGAGGTATTTTGAGTACTTTCAAATGAATGCTAACATGGTGCTGGACAATATCTACTTAAAAAAATATAGGTCACAATAAATTTTGAAAAGTACATTTGTCGATTTTGCCGAAAAATGAAACCAAATTTTCGTGCTCATATTTGGAGTGATAAAACTTCGCGAGATTGCGAAAATTTTGAATTATTATGCTTTTCTGTGAAAATTCCGTGAGCCGAGATATAACATCGCAAATATCAGAGTGTGCAAAATTAGTTATTTTTCCTAATGTGTCGTACTAATGGCTGTTAGTGTTAAGCTGCTGTTACTGTTAAGCTGCTGTTACTATTAAGCTGCTGTTACTATTAAGCTGCTGTTACTGTTACGCAGCGTTAACATAAACCTGTTATACTCTTATACACTTTTGTATTAAAAAAACAATAAATTTTTATTTGTATGGTTGGAATCACAGCCGCTATACAAATATGGCCCCACTTTTAAGTTTTGAAATAAAAATTTAATGTTTTTTTTTTTAAACGAATTAATTGTAATTTTTTTTCAATTCCAATTGAAATATCCCACATATATTCAGAAGGGACAACTTAAAAATATATATCCAAGTATTTTTTTTTTATCTTCTCTATTAAAATGACTGATATCAAATAAAGAAACCTCTTGACGACGTAAAAATCAAGTGACGAAAGCATACTTGCAACATACAAAACTACTGATATAAATTTTGTGACGATATATTTATATTTTTCATTTGTATGGTTGGAATCGATTGTAATATGTAATTGAGCGTTCGTCGTGTTGCTAAACTTTTTAAACTATAAAATACAGCTCTTTTACTAGGACATCAATTTATTTCTCTACTCAAGAATATTCTTGAAAATTCACCACTACTTCGCAACATGACGAATGCCTAATTACATATTACAATCGATTCCAACCATACAAATGAAAAATATAAATATATCGTCACAAAATTTATATCAGTAGTTTTGTGTGTTGCAAGTATGCTTTCGTCACTTGATTTTTACGTCGTCAAGAGGTTTTTTTATTTGATAATAATTCACTCAGAATTTAATTTTAGAACTTCGCTGCGAACAAAAAGGTTAAATGAATGTCGAGAAGCTTGAAATAGAGAGAGCAAAATTGGGAGAGAGCAACGGTTTCGCTTGCACTCTGCGACTTTTTGAGCTATCGACCACATAAGAAAGTTCAAGCAGTGGTTTGCAGCGCGATAGAAAGCGCCGTATTATCATTTCTCTTTTAGCATACACTCTGACATCAGCTTAAGCAGCAACTGTTATCGACAATTGTTGTTGCTTGAAATGAAAGCAGGTGAGAGAAGATGTGATAAATGCACTGTTTTGTTGTTGTAATAATTTAATCGAGAAACATTGAAATTTTCTACCGTTACAAACAACAAATTTTGATGATGTTTGTTTTAATCCATCAGAAATTTTTGTAAAGCTCTGTGAGTTTCATTTAATTTAATCTCACACCCCTCAACGGTGTGTCGAAATCGAAGCGTCGGGGTGTTAAAAATAAATTGGAACAAATTAAGTAGCAAACACTCAATATATATTGGACATACATTTGTATGTACATACATTCGTGTATGGCTTCAGTTAGCACAACTATCTACTTCTTGCCTTATAACCTTTTTAACAACGAAGTTCGAAAATTAAATTATCTGAGTGTATTATTTAAAAAAGAAAGCAAATTAGTGAAATGTATTAAAAATCATGTGCAGCATCGGAGTTCAGTGAAATATTAGTGAAATATTGTGGTTTTTTTTAAAGAAAAAATTGTTTGAAAAGTTTTGTAGGTGCATTTTCCATATTTATACATACATATGTACATATGTGTATGTGTATGTACATATATATATATATATATATATATATATATATATATATATATATATATATATATATATATATATATATATATATATATATATATATATATATATATATATATATATATATATATATATATATATATATATATATATATATATATATATATATATATATATATATGTATGTAAATAAAAAATGTAATAAAGTACAACAAAATAAAACAAAATTAGTGAGTAATAAGTGAAATGTATTAAAAATCATGTGTAGCATTGGAACTCAGTGAAATAATAGTCTTTTTTTTTTTTTTTTTTTTTAAAGCCTAATACTGAGCTTGATGAAAATTTTTGATTATGAAACTGTTAATTATATCTGCTATGTCCAACAAACGAAAAACAGTGTTCCCAAACCAACATGAAAAACTAAAATCAGATATTTGTATTAGGTGAAAAGTCCAAACATTTTGATTTTTCTTTGGGTTTTTCTGACGGAGATGCTCATGGTCACACTGTTTTTCACCTGTTTTTTGTGTATATAAATTGTTTTCGGTAGCAAATGTTTTTGTTATCCGAATACTCGATGAAAAACAGTTCGTGCCGAAATTTTTTGATTGTTGTTTGACAACGTTTTTTTATATGATGTTTTTTTGATATCAAAAATTTTCATCGATCTCAGTATCTGGAGCTTTAATAAAAAATTATACCAAATGTGACGTCACCATTCAGCTTCATGCCATATTGCGAATATGAGCGAGTTATGCAAAGTTATTTATTACTAAGGGTAAGTCATAATTGATTTTTGCAATTTCCTAGAAGTTTTTTTTTTTAACTTACAATGTGTTTGTGTTTGTATGTTTCTTTGACAATACTATGTTATAAAACGTTTAAGAAATAAATCGAAAATGTGAAGCCAGCATAGTGGGTTATCGAAGTTGCTGAATTTTAATTTTGTATTATTATAATAGTTGTACATGGCCATGTCCGGCATAAAATTTTTCATTTACAAATCGAGTTTAAAGAGATTCCAATAAAACAGTGTCCCACATAATTACCTCTCCATTTTCACTTTTTGTGTGGAGTTTTTTGTTGTGTAGTTGTTGTGTTGTGTCTGACCCAATTATTCCCTTTCACATTTTTTCGGGTGGAAATTTGCAAAAAACAATGAATTAGTTCACATTTTAACTATAAAAAGAAACGTTATTGAAACTATTGTCCAGAAACCAGCTTTCTAGCATGAATAAGAATGAATCAGAAGAAAGAAAGAATGAAGAATTTGAACCAAACATTCTTGAAGTTTTTTTTTTTTTTCGTAATTTGTTTGAAATTTCATGTTTGAATCATTGAAAGTATTAAAGAAAGCCTACCGGAACTTGAGAATGTCGAAATGGTATAAAGAGTTCAAAGCGGGCCGCAATTTGATTGATGATTTGCCACGTCCTGGTCATTTGTGCAACATTACAACTGGCAAGTGGTATAGAAAATTATGTTTAAAAATTGTCGTGTTAGCAATAGGGAGATACATATTTTGTGCATGTGAAGAGTTGAAAGCTACTAGTGGCGAAATCGCTAAATTTTTTGTAGAAATTCTTGTCTGGTACGCGATTATTTGGGCTAAATCGTTTATAATCGTAATGTCATGCTGCAAGCTTTACATTTATATTGCTCCGTGTAATTTTTTTCTGGTCCCACGCTATATATATAAGCAACCACTTCTCGAAACGCATTTGGTGACAATTGTGCATAATTTTCATAGTGTAAATGGTAAAAAATTAGAAACGATGTTTGTAACACCAAAAAGGAGGCTTCAGATGCTTCATAAATTGTACCTGCTCTAAAGAGTTCTATATGAAAACTTGATCTAGCCATGCCCGTCTGTCGTATATTTGTTTGGCTGTATGCCACACTAACTTTTAGTTGTAGCCTCCATACAAACCCATCGTTTTTTTTAAGATTTAAATTAAGAATTCGTCACTCATATATCGAATCAAACATACAAAGGCTTTGCGTGAAATGCAAACTAGAACAGATAAATATTAAATGATAGCATTCAAGCAGCCAATTACAAGTTGAAAAGACTCTGCGAGCGGAGATTGTGAGTTTACTTTGTATGCGCTTTGTTATTATTTTGTTAACTGTCGCTCTGTTTGTAGTTGCTATTGTTATTGGCTCGCGGTGAAAAAGCAATAACAACTAACGCATGAATGCAATAATATATAAAATAATTCCTCGATTGCGTTCGATTGAGTCGACCGCTGGCCATACATATGCATGTACCTACTAGTAATTGACGCGAACCATCAATTTTTTGATAATCTCCCGTACAAACCTACTTTCAGAAAACTTTAAAACTATTTAGTTATGTGTAAAAATGCGTTTTATTGAAGTAAAAGTTGTTTTTTTCTTTATTATTAATATATCTGGGCTACCTTGGAGATGGTCCTTGGGAACATTTCAATATTTCTTGTTTCGTTTGTTTGTTTATTTGTACGTTAACCAGTATGTCTCTCTATATATTTGTCTATTTGTCTATTTTACTTCGTCTTGTTGTCTGTTTTTTTGAGTGCACATATCTGTATACAATATTATTTGCTTGCATTTCGACAGCTAGGTAAACTAGAACATTCTAAAACTGCATTGGTTTACCTTGGCCCACACAAAAACACCAAAGCATGATATTAAATTGTAAAGCTTAACTTATTCTACCACAATCAAAAACACAGTGAAGAGCTGTCATTCATTTATTTGACACACTCAGAATCAAATCTTATGTTCGCACTTAAAAACTCTAAGACAGCTTTCTGAAATATTTTTGGAGAATAAAAGTTTGGGCATTTAAGTACATCAAAAACTTAGCCAAGCGTTTTCACTTCAAAGCGGTAAAACTCAAACAAATTTATAAAATACCGCGCATTTGTCATTTACTCGTAGTTATAAGGATGCAAACACTTGCTTCAAGGCTGTAAGGAAATTGTTGACGTACATGAAGTTTTTATATTATAACATATTTTTCCCCCTTCACCTAAAGAGTACTTTTGTTTTTAAAAATTTTTTGTTTTTACAAATTTTGTGAATATTATCAGTTTGTTTTTATTTATTTAATGCTTTAACATTACAATTACTGGGGCCCCATAGAAGATAATGGCTTAGAAAATTGCGTTACATTTGTTTCAGTTTTGAAATATAAAATTCTTTTGTGGGAGGTAAGCTTATCGAGAATCTAACCGATATGGTTTCTATCCATGATTTTTGATTTAAAAACAATATCTATCGTAAGATTTTTTGCCATTTTTTTTCAGCAGTTTTGTTTTTTCTGGCATCGGAACGCGCAAGGCCGATGTGGACTGCAAATGATCGATAGTTAAAAAAGCTTTTGGTTAATTTTAGTCACTTCGGGTGGGAAATTTAGCCATATCATCTTGTAGATAAGCCCGTTATGCCAAATGAAATCAATGTTTTTATATCGAACGTGACCACGCCTGATTCGGATAGCAGATACATCGTGTTGTGTTTACTAATTTCCGAATTGTTAATTTTTGTAGAATAATATTGTATCATAATATTGACCAAGGTTGTGAGCTTGTCTTTAATAGTATTCTGTAAGATGTTGCTCACCGATAACAAAAGGCTTATTGGGCTTTATTAGCAAACATACTGTGTCGATTTCTTTAGCTTTTTATTGGGAGCAGTTTAGAAGTTTAACAGACATGTGGAAATTAACACAAGGGAAGACAGACATTAAAAATGGTAGTCAGACAGCGAATTGCACTACGATGGAATGCTTTTAAACAAAAATTGTTTTATCTTGTTTAGTCCAGATGCTTTCTTACGTTTAAGATTATTTATTATTTGTGAAGCTTATGAGACAGTTTCTATTAGGGTTGCCAAGTGCTGCATTGAATACATTAACGTAATCATGGAAATCTAACTCAATGTTGGGGTCACTTTTTTCATTTGAGATAGTATGGTTGGAAATATATGTTTGTGCAACCTCGCATTTTTGCTTAGTAGTGCAATGCTTCAATGGAATATTAGCAGGTTACTTTTTAATTATTTTGGTTAGTTTCTAAAAGATAGAAGAAACTTATTAAAGAAATGAAAATTATATATATACTATATACACTCTGCATGAAGGCGGCCAAAAAGGCAAACGAGACATTCATATTACAATCAGTGTCAGTATAAACCGCATTCATCTAATGAATGTGAATTGAATGAATGATTTTAAGAAATTCATATTCATTCGAATTCATTCAAAGTCAAAGAAATTCAATGTTTTTACACTTATGAAGTTAAATACCATGAATGAATGAATGAATGAATGAATGTATGAATGAATGAATGAATGTATGAATGAATGAATGAATGAATGAATGAATGAAGGATCACGATACATTCGAATGTTCTGATTGCACTTATCTCTCTCTCTCTCCCTCCCTCGCTGTCTGGATTCTTATCGTGAAAATGCATGATTTAGAAAGAGGTAAGTGTTTGGCAAATGTGTTATGGAAAATGTTTGAAATTACTTTTTTAAATATAATAATTCTAATTATTTTATAATTAGAAGAAACAGCATATTTGAAAAGTATTCATTACTTTATATATGTATGTATGTATTGCAATATATAAATGAAATTGTGTATGTACCATGCTATTTGGTTGTGCTTTAGTCTTCGTCTCGCATTTTAATTTTTCATTTATATACTTTCACGAAAAAAAAATAATTTATTTTTGCACAGCTCTGTTTTCAGTGTTCTTCTAGCAAATAACCATATACGCCTCATTTCAGCACCTATTTCCATCTTTTCCACTCTGCATATAATGGCTTCATTGCCTCTTACCGACCGTAGAATTTATGCGAACCTTCGAAACATTCGAGTGAATGAACGAATGTTTCGAATATCCGCGTGTTCATATTGAAATTAATTAACATTTCAATCATTCATACAAAGTGAATGCTAGTAAAACGGAATTCATGATGCATTGAATAATACAAATGAATGTGCTGCATTCATCAGTTGAATATGAGTAAATGAATATTCATAAGTCTGCTGATATGAATTAATTTATGCAGAATTCTAGCATATACTTATATACAATATCAGCTTGGAAAGAAAAGGCGATCTAGCCATGTCCGTTTATTATTCAGCCGGTCGTTGTTTGCTGAGGTTTTTTGTAGATTATTTTTTTAGATCTAAAATGCGGTACCAATATTGTAATATTTTTATTAAAAATTCATAATTTTCTGATGGTTCACTTTTTGTAGTTTCAAACAGACTTACCGTCCACTTTTAGGTTTTTGTATGAAAAACTTTTTTTGATGGCATATTCAGATGATGCTTCACATACAAATCCACCACCTTTTTCCGATTCTTCTTAGAAAATCCATTCTATTGCAATCAATTTTAACTTGAAATTTGATATGTTGGCATCTTATGCGCGGACGCTTCTCATTTCGTATAAAGGATATTAATGCTGCGGTGCTACCGATTTTAACGTTTTTTTTTATTTTTTTATGCTTTAGAAAATACTTGGAACTGTTGCGCATCCGTAAATTGAATTTGAAATTTAGCAAATGTTTGGTAAAATTAAATTTTTTATAAGACGCGGCACAAAGTTGTAAAACAAACACCAAAGGCAAAGTTTAGCATCAAAAATGTGTCACAAACAAGCGAGCAAGAAATAAAACAAAGGAAGCTAAAAATTAAGAAAACATGAAAAGGCAATAAAATTCAAAAGGCAAATAAATAAATATTTTATTAAAAGTCAAAGCGCACATATGGAGAGACAGACAGCCAGCAAACGTAGGCATACGTGTATAGTATGCGCCTTATGCTAAATAAAATAACGATGATTAAGCTAAAGCTTTGAAAGCCGGCATAGGGAATAAATCGATTTCGTTACTATTCAAAGGAACTACTGACTGCGATTGTCTTTTGCATTTCATGCATAATTGACGTCAAGCTGTGTATGTGTGTGTGTGAGCCACGCTGAAAAGTGAAATTCTAAGCGCAAAGTGAAAAAAGCTAAAGTAATGCCAGCACTGACTGTGATGACGCTTGGCTATGACGACGATGATTACGTGTATTTCAAAGGATTTACAAGCAAAATGCGTTTACATCGCGTATACGTCATGTCACACACACACACACATGTACACGTAGCAAAAGGTTGAGTATACGCAAAGCTTGCCAAGTGCTATACGATTTCTGCTTTCATTTGCTCTCTCACTCACTCATTGATTGCTTTACCGGTTTCTCTATGGCATTCAGGGACGCATAAGTTTTACGCTACGTTTTACACTCACTAAAGGGTAGTTGCTTTTGTTTTACGTAATAGATCTTTTTTAATAGATTTTATTTACAATTTATATTCTTCATACACCAAAACCCCATGCACCACGGCTTGTTTTCGGTGTTTATGGATTGTATCCTTAATTTCCTCGAAAAATTAATTTTGAAGACGCGGCTCGCTTTTGACTCAATGGGTTTCTGAAGAAGCAACATTTACATTTCACGTATGAGGTAAGTTATGCTGGCTCCTTCATCGCTCTTTGTTTCTCAAATGAAACGAAGTTCACATTACATTTAATGGTCAACGTTACAGTCTGAGGGCGTTAAATTGCTCGATCTTGAGTCTCTTGATGCGTATTACACTCTCCTCAAATGCATCAATGTTGCTAGTTTACGAAGCAGTTCAACCAAAAATGGGCTTCATCACTGATTTTGATTTTTTTTTCCAACATTTTGATACGTTTTCAACTACTCCAGAGCGTAACTGTAAAACTTATCAATTGGTGACTATGACAGAACACAAACCTCGAAGAATGACAGCGTTGCCACATGAAACTACAATAAGTCATTAAAAGTTCGGACATAACTATTTAAAAGATGCCCAATTGGGCCGTTACTGGAGTAACCCACGCCAGTCATCTCAAATTTAACTAAAACTTTCCTCGATTACTCGACAATGTTGAGTAAACTATTCTGATCTTAGAAGCACATATTCAACGCCCACCATATGCTAAAAATAATGTGCCAACATTGGACTAACAGAATGCGCTTTCTCAAAAAATGTCGAGAAGAAAATACATACGGGTATGCCTGAAATTTTTTTCAAAGCGTTGTTTTCTTCAAACTGTGTAATTCCCGAAGAAGTAATATTTATTTATACTTTGCTCTTACAGATCTCATAGTAAATAACCGGGTTATAGTACGTTAGGATAGTAATTTGTTTTAAAATTTCATATTCAATATTGTACGCCGGAAGATTTAAACACATCCACATACGTCTTGAAAAATATGGTATAATATCATTTCACTCGGTCTAATCGTTCTTTCATAAGTTTTGAAAGATACAATTCTAATGATCTTCATATTGTTTAAATGCTATGAATATAAACTAACTAATCCATCTATCTATCTGCTCTGTTCCGACTATAATTTTTGGGAATTTCTTGCAAAAGTATGCGAGAATTATTTTATCGAAAATTTTTATCTATTAATTTTTCTATTACTAGCTGTCCCGGCCCGCGTCGCTGGTCCCACGTGTTTCCTGTGAATATTTGACGTCGTTTTTGTGCCCTTTCAGCAAAAGCGCGTCTGCGAGATTCTGCTGCTTTAACGGTTTCTGTCGCTCTTTGGGACGAATTGTATGTCGCTCGCTGAAGACGCCGAACTTGAGACTGTTCTGGTGTCTCAGCAGCCCGTTGAGATGCCAGATATACAGCAAGCTACGTAGAGCTGACCGTGGGAAAAATATGGCGTGCTCAAATGTATTCCTGCTAACTTTAAGGTTTGACCCTGTGATTTGTTGACAGAAAATTCAACTTTTAATAGGAACTGCAGGCGCTTAAAATTAAATGGTAAGTTATTAGGTATGATTGGGATGCGCACATTGTCTCCCTTGGCTTCGTCAGTAAAGATGGCTTCCTTCACAATATTCCTTTCTACTTCGGTGACTCGTAACCGTGTAACGTTGCATAATCTTCAAGTTGCGTATTAACAAAACGGGTACAACTACCTTTAATTCCAACCTATGGGATGGCACCCCGGATAAATCCAAACAGTTTAGGAACTTCACGGAATAGCTCGTAGAGTCATCGGATGACATGACTATTTCGATGGAGTTATACACTGATATTTCGCAAGTTAGTTCGTCCAAGATTTTTTTTATTTATTATCGTAACAATATCAGTTTTTGGTTCTCGTCTTGAATATTATGTGGCAGATTTGGAAAAACTTGTTGTAAGTGTAGCTAACCACAAAAAAAGCTTCCAATTAACCAATAAATTATAGCCTATCCGTTATTCTGATATATGAGCTATATTATTGTAAAGTTTCATTGAAATCCATTGATTAGTTTTTGCATGAAAGTGTAACAAACATCCACACATCCATACAAACTTTCTAATTTATAATGTTAGTAGGATTTTATCTATCATTTACTTTATCTACAATACTATTTTATCTATTGAGTCGTAGAAGTTTTTGGTGAAAAATATATGATTTCCAAGTGCTATTTTCAATCTAAAGTATTTGGATATTTTACCTCTATTTGTGAAGCGGCATTTAAATTAATTGAAACGTTATGCAAGCAAAGAATAATGTTTGTCAATGTTTGTCTATATAGTTCCTTAAAAAGTATACAAAATAATGCATTTTGCTTTTTTTTTTTCAAATTAATAATTCAAGAGACAGATATTTTCGAATGGGCAACGGAAATTCCTTTTTATAAGTTTATTAACTTTTGGGGGTATCGGAAAATGTATCATATATCATTTATTACAGTTTATATATTACAATTTCAGAATCTTTAAAACTAGTATCTTACATATTATGTAGATCATAAAGTATTCTTGATCAGCTCGATACAACGATTCGATCTAGCTATGTCTGTCTGGATGTTGTTACGTCTTTTTTGGGAACAAATTTTTATGGTAGCCAGTTTCTAATCGTTACCTTGACTTCTTTTTATTATAGACAAATAGAGTATCTATATTGACATGCCACGCCCATTTTTTTTGGGTTGTCCCGTACTAACCTCCGCTTACTTTTGATTTTTTGTATTAAAATTGTTTTTATTGCAGTAAATAACAACTATTTATATGTTAGCTTAGTATGGTAGCTTATTATACACATGGTTTATATCAATGGGTGTGATCGCTCTACTTTTTAGAGTAGCCCCAGACAAACCACTCTGTAAATTTTCCATTTTTCTACGGAAAAAGTTATTATTGCAGTCAATATTATCTTGAAGTTTGATATAACTATGGATGAATGCTTTATATAAAAATCAAAGGAGGTTTCCCGCCCACTTTTATAGTTTTGTGGGTGCCCCCGATACAAACCCATATCTCAAATTTGGGTTTTTGTGTGAAAACATTATTTATTACATATCAACATAATTTGATATGGTTTCTTATGGATGGACGTTTTACACATTAAATCAATTACTTTACCCTCCTTTTTAAGGGGTTAATCAGCCACTCCCTTACAATTTTTGCATAAAAACGGTTTCATTCAATTCAATTTAACATTTAACATGTTGCCTTTCAATGAACGGAAGCTTTACATAATTATCAAGCGGCATGTTCCGCCCCTTTTTAGGGGTAGCCCCCAAAAAACATTCTACGCACGTTTAGTATATTAAGTTTAGTATTCAAGATTTTTTCTTGTTTTCATTCGTGCCATTCACCAAGATAACGGTATACTTCTGTTTTCCATTTATGATGTTTTTTTGTCCAGCGTTCAGAATGGCAAGACGTACTCAATTTGTTTCGATCAAATAAAAAATGACTAAGTTACAGCTAATGAAAGTTCAAATTAAAAATATAAATTTCATCAATTTTTGCCATTTGCGTAATTTTATTAAAAAACAAATAATTCCCTTTAATGCTTTAATGCGTTACAAACTTTTAGATAAACTGTTAATTTTGTGTATATGTAGGGATAATATGCAGACGGTAATATGTACAGGATTAACTCTGAAACGAGTGAATCGCCATTTTTAAACCGCTTTCATTAATAAAAAGCTATTTGGAACAGATGGGTGGTGTCGCGACATCCCCTGCATACTGGGGCATAGACTGTGTTACTATCGATCGGAAAAAGCTCGTATGCTAAATATTAGTGCCACACCTCCTTACAAGAGAAACACATAATTCGTCATATCTCAGCAGCAATTTATTGTATTTATTGAGACAGATGAATGAGATTTGGTACCTGAGTAAAGAGCATCGGTAGGCATAGTACCCCTGGCCAAAGTGAACGGTATCACGCCTTCAAAGGGAGAACATTTTATTTCTGAAACTATTTGATGCAGATTGTCGAGATTTGGTACATATGTGAAAGATACTGGTAAAAATACTATACACTGCAAAAATAGCTGGTGCTACGCCTCATATAAGAGAAAACAAAATGATGATTGAAACTCAATTCCAGTTTTCATAATTTAAAAATTCAACTTCTATAGCTCTTAAAAAACACCATTTATATTCAGCTGTTCTATGTCTGTCTATCTGTCTGACTCCTTCTTTATGTGAGCGCATTAAATTTCATTTGTCAAAAGGATTACCAAGGTAATAGGAGCTTTAAGTTGCTGCATATGAAATCACAGACACAGTCGACACTACATACTTGTATGGGTACATTCTCATTCACATACAACAGGTGACGCTTTATACGTGTACATGTAGCGCATTTACAGTCTCGACTTTAACTGTTGGTAATTAAAAGCATACGCTTAACAATTATGACAATTTTAATGCTTGTGATCATAAAATTTATGTTAACGTATGCTAAAACGTTGAGTATCTACTCGTATGCGTTGAGTATCTTATGGTACGATATATTGCCGTGCCGTGCATACGATATACTACGTGCTTTTGTAGCTTAAAACTTTAACACGTTAATTTGATTTGTTTTAATATTATTTCATTTCGTTCATTTCACGTATTCACGTTCATTTATATCCTTCCGTGCTTTTGCTTCCGACAGTTTGATCGCCGCAACAGAAATTAGCTGCTAATGCAGTGGGTAATCAATTTAGACAATGTGTGCAAAAGTATTTCTAGAACATAGGAAAGCTGGAGTATGGCACGTCGACGTCGACGCCTTCGTCTTTGTCGTCGTTGCGCACCTGATTGCATTTTCTCGGATATAATTGAGATTAATGCGTGGCACTGGTTGGCACATGGGCTCAAATGCACTGAACAAAAAAATTATATTTGTGCAATATAATGAAGTGTATAAAAAGTGCAGTTTCAGTTTTATAACATTTTTATTTTACGCGTATTTCATAAAACGTTTATCAAACAAACCAAGTTGATGATGCTTTTCAAGCGATCTACAATATACTTCCAATAATGAATTCTTCATGCTATAGTTTCTAATAGTGCCGTCCCGTTAGGCTCAACATTCGCAATATGCGCATTCTTAACATTTCCCCTTTCCATTGGCAAATGGTCGCTGTCGTTAACATGTGAGTGGCAAAATGACATGACATGAATATTGAAAGAAGAGATATTGAAAGAATATGATATTTTCATATCGTCTTTTTAATAAAGATATTTATATACATATCTAAATGCACTCATATATTTCTGATTGCTTGCATATGCCACCCGTTATTATTACATAACTGAAACGAAGGAATTACTCGTATTACGGAACTGGAAGTAGTTCTTCTAAGTGAACTACGTGACTAATTACGAGGGCAAATTGATAAGTTAGTAACTTTTTAAATATGCCGTGTGGTTACTTTAAATGAAAAACTGCTCTTGCCATCTGCGGTCAAATTTTATGCAATCTGCATCATTAAGTAAGTGTTTGATGTTGCCACGCCAATACTTCGAAGTTATCACACTATAACGATTGAAGTCAATTTCGGCACCTACCTGGTTTCTGTCCGTCTGTCTGCTCTTCATCTGTTTTCAATGGCTGTCAAACTCAAACTTAATTATGGAGATTGGTTACTTCAGAGACTACCCTTATATCAATATAATTTGACTTTCAAAAAGACACTGACTCATCAATTTGCCCTTGTATATTGTAATTAGTCATTTAGTTCATTGAACATTTAATCAAATTCAAACACAAATAATTAAGTCCGTGGTTTGTCCACGTATCTGTCTGAGTATGTCACATATAACGCCTGGAGACACCAAATTTGGTTAATAGACTCTTCTTAGATATGTGTAGTTCAAGTTAATGGAATAGAATTACAATTTCGTGCTGCTAAGTGTGTGAATGGCAAAAAACCTCAACTTGTGGTAACACAATACTCAGTTAAAGTATGAAAATCTGACAAGAAAATCAAACCAATAACCAATTGATGTTTGTTAAAACCTTAACCAGAAAAGCAGTTCTGGTAAGCACTTAACTTTCATTAGGCGTTAACAAAATATTGAGGACATGAAATTGTAAAAACTTATCGTTAAATTTTAACAAAACATTGAGAAAGTGGCCCTAAGCATTGTTAATTTGTATAAATGTACGCACTGGTACATATTTTCACTATATATATACTCACCGCGTTTGGTGAATATATAAGTTGTATTCCCGTGCTCACTCGATCGCACTGTTTCACTAATTTTTGTTTACTTTGGCAATTGTCCATCAATAATTGTTTTATCAGCTGTGCTGGTTGAATTCAAGTGACACTCACAGTAGGTTTTCTCCATTCTTCCCTCTCTCTCTCTCTCTCTCTCTCTCTCTAACTATGTGGTTTTTATACACATATCAGTGTTATCTCTTAGCGTTTCTCTGTTTATGGATTCCGAATCTTTACACCCTTCGTGCAGAAGGTTTTTCCTGTTTTAAAAATACCAATATAAAACAAATAAATATATAAGTTCTTTCGCTGTAGTATGCAACATTTTCAGGATTTCTTCAAAAGTTTTTTCATCGTTTCCGGCACGAAGTTTTCTTTCCATGTACAGCTGTCGCTCACTACAATCATGGTGGAACTTTTCAGCTGCAATCTCACGCCTTCTCAACGTGCGCTAAGTTGTCGCACTGCCAGGAGCCGGGAGCATCAGTATACTCATGCACACGTACGCATTTTGCACAGCGATTTTTTATATATCATTGCTTTATTTTTTTATTTACCCGTGAAGCTCACACGTTTCTAGCTGCTTTCATAAATAATAATGCCAACGCCATTGCAGCGGGTATAGGAGCCACATTGACTCAATATGACAACATCTGCACGGAACAGCAAAGCCAGCTTAAAGTAAATACGACATTTTCAATTAAAGTTTTAGGTATGTATATACAAAGATGTGCGTGTGTGTGTTAATGTGTCGTTAGTTGTAGACGAGTGTAAAGCTTGCTAGAGTTAATTACAAGTTGTTCGAATGTTTAAGTGTATACACATGTGTTGGTGTTGGTGTGTGTGTGTGTGTGTGTGTGTGTGTACGCTCAAAAGTATCTACACTTGAATGCACATTTGGGTTTCCGTTTGAAGTGGACTACGACGACTACGTCGACTATGTCGACCATGTCGCTATTTGTTAAAAGTATTGCAGCGAGGCATTTGTCGTTGTCGTTGTCGTCGTCGTCAAAACTTGAACGTAAACATCGACGACATCGCCACTATTTGAACTCACTGTACTGCTTTTGTACAGAGGTTAATCAACTTTGTACTTAGTTGGTTGTATGAGTGGGTTTTACTTTTACAAAGTGCTTAAAATTTGAGTGTGTTCTCGCTTCTTGTTGCTGCTTTTAGCTTTAGGTTTTCCAGCTGAGTATCGCTTGCTAACTGGGTCGGTTAAATTAGTTTAATTTAGTGTGTGAACTATTTTGTTGAAGCAAAAACTGGAAAAGTGAAAGAAAGTGGAAATGTTTAGAAATATTTATGTCGTTCATAGGTGCGTAAAAGTACGCTTATTATTTACTTGCAACTTCTTAAATCCTTCTATTTTTTTTCCTTAAGTAGCCTAATTATTTTCGTACTACAATTGAACACATTAAATGTGAACAAATTGTGGGCTTAGAAGTTTGTAGCAGACGATGTATTTAGCAATTTAGACCAATCTATTGAAAAAGTTACGGTTTCAGCAAGTAAAATTTAACATACACTCTTTGTTTGACAAATAGTGCCTTTCCATTGGGCCCCACATTGTCAACATTCACATTCTACATATTTCTTACCTTTTTTCCTCCGGTAAATGTTCGTTGTCGTTAACATGTAAGTGGCAAATATC
This sequence comes from Leucophenga montana, assembly GCA_035044765.1. Classification (NCBI taxonomy): domain Eukaryota; kingdom Metazoa; phylum Arthropoda; class Insecta; order Diptera; family Drosophilidae; genus Leucophenga; species Leucophenga montana. The sequence continues at coordinate 116,896 of JAWNNQ010001780.1, read as the reverse complement.
AGCTCGTAATTTCTTGGGTGTGAATGGCAATATTCTTCGAGAATGGTAAGATTGTATAGAATGTTTACTCTTATGGCAGATAGTACAAGCAACATTATTTGCATTCTTCACACGCAACGACAAAGTTGAAAGTGTGACAAATCTTGCCTGGTGGAAAGGACCTAAAAGCAAAGTTTGTTCATACTAACGTATAAACAGTTAGTATTATTTCCACAAAATCTGTAAGCATTTCAGAAGTGCCAACCGTATTGGTAGCTCATGACTTGTAGTCAGCGTATGATATATCATCTAAGATAATATCCTAATAAAGTCAATCAGTTATGTTATGGTTCTTCAACGTCTATTAGGCCTCTCCAATCTTCCGTCAAGGATCTATCCGTATACCATTTGATGTTGTGTGGTTGTGGTACGTATGAATTATCCGACGTCCTCAATGAATAGTGTATCCAATTCAATTTGAATGGTTCTACTCCATTGTCTACTAGTGCGTTACATATTGTCGCGTGATTCGTATTGCTAAACGCTTCCTTAACGTCCTTCGTCAAGGAGATCACCTTATTCGTTCAAGGGATGCCCTAATTGCTCCTGCCAGGTTAAGCAGCTCGGTGTCAGTCGACGTTTCCGCCCTTTATGCAAGTTAGTCTCGGTGTAACGGTCTCCGATGCAATACTGTTTCTCGAATGTGCTTGTCAATCACTTTCTCCATCGTTTTTAACAAAAATGATTTTAAGCTGATAAGTTTGAATGCTTTCTGTAGGGTTGCATCCTTTTTTTCCCCGCCTCGGGGATAAAGACAACTCTGGTCCTTCTCGAAAGGGTTGGGATATGACCTTGTACCGGATTACTGGTCATGATCTTCTGCAGTTTTGGGTGTATTTCTGTTTCCCCGTTGTGTAGTAGTGCTGCAAATATTCCATCTACTCCTGGCGATTTGACAGCTTTCAAAGTAGATATGGCTCACCTTCGTTATTCTTCACTTATCACAAACTTGACGAATTCTATATTCGTCCTATTTGTTTTTACGTGCGACTCCTCTGGTTGGAGTAGTTCACATGTCAAATCACATCCAGGTTAGAATGGTATAGCCAACAGCAAGCGGCGAACGATTCCATAAGCATGTATACAGGCCCATCAAAGCTGAACAATCAAGTCGGAGAAGTCGTATACGACCCAGGAATAAGGTAGAAGTCTCTTTCAGACTTCCAAACTATTCTACCATTTATCAAGCCGTAGTTTCAGCATTGCAGGAAGCTATGCACATCCTAAGCTCTCATTGTATTCCACTGTTTGCTATACACAGACAATCAAGCAGCGCTAAAAGCTCTATACTCTTACACAATAACATCAAAAAGCAGTACTGATTGCCGCAGATACCTTAACGAAGTAGTTCATCATTATAGGACACATCTTTTGGATGCCAGGGTACTGTGAAATCGCGGAAAACTACAGGGTGTATTTCTGTTTCCGAGACAGAGTACCATCACCTAGACCCTTCCTAGTACAGACTCGAACGAGATGAACTTTTCAACATGCAATATACTCATCGGAGATAAAACCATCAGTATTCTAGTCCAATCTAGCCACATGTAGTATTTCCAAACAAACATGGCCACAATACGACAAAAGAAGAAACCATTCAATATTGATACTTATCAGAACAGATATTTTGACTATGATGGGTGTCTTAAACGGAAACTGCCTCATAGGCAGACATGTCACCACGCTAAGAGTCATTCTGATCCCGATCTGTCAAGCTGTCAAGAGAGTCAAGAGCAGGAAAGCTTTCAGCATCTGCTGTGTAGCTGCTGTTGAGTAGAAGAAATTTTATGCGTGAGCGACCTTTCAGAAATATAAAAGAAATTAAAAATTATCCCAATAGCTATAGAAGGAGCGGAGCAGTTTCGCTCTCTCAAGGTAATAAATTTGTGGTACCAAAACTGGTTTCTTTGGCCTAAGTGATGCTTGTTTGGTCACACAACTTAACCCAACCTGACGTTGAATTGAATCTTTTATTTACTGTGCTACAATAATAGTACAAGCTTTGTCCCACGAAGTACGGCACTTTTTTTTTTACCGACTTTAAAACAGAACATAATATTTGCTCCTTGTTCGAAATTAATTTTTCGAATGATGCCACTAAGCGTGATATATCCGCTTCTAGTGGACCAAATTCATGAGGTTTTGCCTGAAAGTAATGAAAAGCATGAAACTTTCGAGCGCTCTAGACCACATATAGGTGGCGCCACAAAAGTGGTAGTGTCATGAGATTTTTAATTTGGTTTCGGTAATCAATTTTTAATAGAAACTAATTATTCCGGATAAAAATTTACACACTCGAACTTGTTAGCTTAAAAAATGCACTCTAAATCAATCAAAACTCAATTTTGAAAAAGTTTTGAGCTATTGCTATTAATTTAAATCATTTAGCGTACATCAACAAAACAATAAAATACGCAAATTGCAAATTGATAGCAGATAATTTAATTAGTACATTAAAATTTTGAACAATTTCCAAAAAACTAAATCGAAGTCAATACGAATATTGGTCGCTATTCACTGCTTGAATTAATATTCTATTTAATATTACACTTAATTTTGCATTTAATTTGCGTTTCAAATATTTTTCCCAATTACCGATATTATATCTGTAAAATCTATATAAACCACATAGAAATAGAATGAGTCAAGGAGAGTATTGGATGAAATTGAATGCATCATGCAGCAATTGATGTGCATTTGAAATAAAAGGATTATTGCCAACATTTGTGCTCGCATTTCATTTGTCTATGTAGATGTCCCAGTTATTTCTTTTCGTACACTTCACATGTGTATAAAATTGGTTTTATTAGTTGGTCAAACGATTTGTAATGTAAGGATGATACCTTCTTCTGAACAACATAACTATGACAGGTCAGATTTGACGCTGCTCATGGGCTACCTGAACGTTCATCATTGACAGATATATCATCTAAAGAAGATAAGTCTCATCTAAGTAACAGAGTGTGGAATCTGTTTTTAGGTTGAGAAAAATTGCCTATATATGCCCCGTCTTTAGCTAGGCTCAGAATCGAACATACGTACAAGCCTTTTATAATGTCTGACATAGTTAGGAGCATTTCGACAAAGAGTATTATTAAAGAGGAAGGGAGAAGATCTTGGGTAAATTAACCTAAGCATAACATGGTTGGTTTATATCGCAGTGCCCTTTTTCGTTAGGATGTCCACGTAACTGGCTGCTCGAGCCTAATTCGCGCGAATTCTGGTATTTTCTGGTATATTATTGTATTGAATTCATTGCAGATCGTATACTCTCAATTAGTTCTATTTCTTGAGTTGAGTTGAATCGAGTTGGTCTTGACTTTTTGAGGTAAAGTTGAATTTAAATTTTTCATTAGTAGTAAGGCTGAATGTGAATACATTAATTTTTTAAAATCGAACATACGCACGAATTTAGCAAATCAGTACTTTTTAAATGTACTTTAACACCAAAGATCAACTGATTCAAGCCGAACAAAAGACTTGTCGATACTTGGCCGATAGACTGAGAGCAATGCTTCCATAAACTTTTCATAGCGCAAATGAGTATAAGAATACGCCAGATACACTTTCTGCATTGGAATTACTGATGTAAGAATTAAAAAAAGTAAGTTTTGTGCTTGAATTTCTTACAAAAGGGTATTTAAGCTTCGTTTACATCAAAATTAAAAACTTCATTTATTTCCGCAATGCGCTCTAGTGCTCAATACAACTAAATATTTGCCATACAATCCGCAAAACAAATAATTGAGCCAAGTATGTCAGCGTCAATCGCAGCACTAACTGCGAAACCTATGCAGTTGTATCTACACGGTGTGATCTAAAAATGACGTAACTTCTTAGTTATTAAATAAAACAAGCAGGGTATTATGTTTCAAAGCTAATATATATTCAAAATACGTTCCATTTAACTCAATACTACTTTTGGAACGCTCAACAAATTTATCCATAGACTTATTAAACTCACTTTTTGGTATGTTCTTTAGCCCCTGTGCCACGGCTGCTTGTATGACTGGTATATCATTATAAAAAAGCTCCTTTCATTGCAGTTTTCATTTTTGGAAAGAGACTATAATCGCACGGTGATAAATCATGCGAATACAGAGGTTGGTCGATGAGACAAATCGGTTTTTTCATAAAAAATTCATTGGCTACACGAGCGGTTGTTTGATCATCATTTAACTGATATGTAACAAAACGTGCACACACCTTTAGTTTACCCAAGTCTTCAGTTAATATTTGGTAGATTGAAGATTAATTTAATTCTTCTGCCTGCATTCTTACAGTGAAATCTATAGCGATTAGATGCTTCGGATTGTCCAGGTCTTGGATCATCCGTTTTTAAATCGTGTAAACATGAGTACGACTCATGCAATCATCATCATAAACTTTTTTCCATAATTCGTAAGTCGCAGCAAAGAGAGAGCTATAGTTACAGCCCTTAGACTGAGGGAATCTTCAGCTTGGCATGGTAGCACCTTCGGACACTCGAAGATACTACAAATACAGGATAATATACCAGCAAATACGGATTACTGTATACCAACCATTAACTTCGTTAAAAAGTATGACTTCTTAATACAAACCAGACTACAATGGGACAACCTTCCTCACTATAGCGAAAACGCTATTAACATCTTTAGAGACGTTTCAAAGCTGGATGGTCGGGTAGGAGGAGGTGTATTTTCACTGTATCTGGGGATTAGATATTCCTTTTGACTGCCCTATTATTGCAGCGTTTATCAGGCGGATATGATTGCTATTCAGGAAACAACGCACTTCTTAAGGTCATACTTATATACACAAGAGCATGTGTTTATCTTCTCGGACAGTCAGGCTGCACTGAAAGCGCTGAATTCCGACCACTATATTATATATCTCATATGGGTGCCTGGCCACCAAAGCATAGAGGAAAACTGTGAAGCTGACAAGCTAGCTAGAGAGGGTACCACTGCTGACATCCTTACAGGGAAGACCACAGTAGGTATACCCATGGCTACATTGTAGTTTACATGTAGCCATGGGTATATGACTGTGGCCTTCCCTGGAAGCATGTCAGCAGTGGGACGCTCTCATCAAAGATGATCGGTATAGTGGCCGGTGATTATTGTATCGAAGATTTGAAATGTAGTTTTTCATAGTTCAACACCCAAATTTCAGTAATTGGTGGATTGAAGTTAAATGGATTAGTTTTTTAATTTGAAACATAGAAAAACGTTATCAAACTGCACAGAATAGAAGTAAAAACTATTTGTGTATTATAACTGCTATTAAGTTTTAAGTGCAACTTTTTTTTGTATAATTCACAACATTTAAAACAAGTGAAGCTACGAAGGGAAGCTAAATAATCGCGTTATATAAAAACAATGATGAGGAGAGAACGGAAAAGAGAGGGCACATCAGGAATAGCAACTGTCGATATGCAGAGAGCACCATGTGCCATTATTAGAATGGTCACGTGATCAATGGTGAGCAGAGAAAGGGAATAAGAGGGCAGCAGCACATTGCAGCCTAATTAGTGCGATTAGTTCGCAGTATGTATATCAATTTTGTTCTGTCGCTATATTGACATAAAGTGAGAATGTACATATATATAAGAAAGAAAGATAATTTGAATGTTCGGATTCTTAATAGATTTTGTACATACAGAAAATAGAAAATGACGTAAATAGCTACGCTGTTTCCGAGTGTCTCGTAACACCTTAACTTAAACGCCCGAGACTTCTGCAGAAGCTGTGGAAATGCCGAGGAAGATGAGACGGTCGAGCACTTGTTATGTCACAGACCAGCCAGAAGAAAAATGTACCTTTACAACACTGCCTACATTTAATAGATGGCGCTACGTGTTCTATGATTTAAATTAAAAGTTCGGTTATTTTTAGATCATATCTGGTATACATAAAATATTTTATTTTATTTTGCATGTTAGAAGAGTTTTTCTAAATAAATACATACATGGCATTGCATTGGCAAACATTTGTATGCAAAACTTGACAAATAGTTCTGGTTGGCATTCAATTTTAGTAATACACACTGAAAGCATCGAAAAAAAAAACCACAACTTCCGATATAAAATCTGCCAATGTACGGCGAGTCTATATGTGTGTGTGTACGAGTATTTGATTTGTGTGGTTAGTCAAAAAACGCATTCAAATGATTTCGAGGATTACAACTTCATATTTTTTGGTTGCCAATATTTGTTTTCATATATGAAATTTGTATTTTATATCAGATATTTTGCTTGAAATTTCCACACTACTTTGTGTACCGCATGCTCTGTGTGTACTTTAGTGCTTTGTTGGTTAACCATAAAAACATCACGTTGACATTTGGAAATTTCATTAGAGGATTACAATTGAGCACTACATGCAATAATGCCAGCCACCAAAATGTGCCGCAGCGTTGAGTTTTCGATGAGCGCAATTACAAATTTTTGAAATACCAAACAAATAAAAGTAAAAATAAAAAAAAAAAAAAATAAAAAGAAAGGAAGAAAAATGAAAATATAAATGCAATTTAAATTGCGCTACTTTTTCATATTATTCGACAATTACAAAGTTATGATGCGCGTGCAAAAACTGAAAATTTCCATAAATTGCTCAAAGGGTGCAAAAAATGCATCAAAAATAATGCAAAATATTGTTTGCAATTAAAATTGCTTCTGTGGCCGACTACGTCTGTGGCCAGAAATCTATTTGCCAAAAGGTTTTGTGGTTGTAAATTATTATTATATGATGATATCTAATAATTTTGTTAGCAGTCTATGCCCATTATGTTTACATACTACCTTAAACACTTAACTCTTCGCGCTACTCTATAATTTTTGTTAAATTATTTAAATTGCCGACCAATAATTGATTGCATTAGCTGCCACAGTAGTTGGTGTTCAAATTCGCATTACTGGCAGCAAATTTCATTTAAAATTTAACAAAATTTATGCCAAAGTACGATAGTTTTTGTGCAGTAATTTTTCCTTTTAATGGATAAACTTTATGTTGCAAGTTGAGAAGTAAAAATGTAATAAATTATTTCTTCTCACTTAATTTAACGCCAGGCCACAGAAAATAAATTAAATAATTTTCTTATAAATTTTCTTATAAAATACACTTTACTCAATTCTCGTTTCGCTCTGCTTTGCTTTATATAACACTCTTAATCTCTATATTGTTCTTAAATAAGTTCAGTTTGAATAGTTTCAAAACTTCAAAACTTGACGCTGTGCTTTGGTGGTCGAAATATCCCATAGATGTGGTGGAGTTAGCCTGCTTAGTTTCTACATTTGCGTATTGGTATGAAATCCAGTGCTGGAATTATTGTTACTGCAGTTCGCCCTGTGCACAGTTCTTCCGGTTGGTTCTTTGGGTGAAAATGCGTCAGAAGCGAGGAATAAATTTTATAAGAAAGATAACCTATCTCACTCATAGTCGAATTAACAATATAACGGCAGTGTTTCACAGAGCTTTGGACTCATCGGTTCCTTTGTTGTCTAGCCTTTGCATTACTGTACGAAAGCGGTCTAATAAAGTGAAGATCGTAGCCAAAAAGGTATTAGGCGAAGTTTATCGACGGCTCAAATATTCACAGCGACACTGACAGTGAAGATGAGAGCGATTGAATTAAATTTGTTTATTTTTTTTGTATAATAATAGTAAACTTAGATTTACATAAATAATGCTACAAAAATGATACTAAAACTTTTTTTATGTGGGCGGCAGGAGTGGGTTTGTTCAGATCAGCTTAAAACTTATATCAGCTCTTATATTTGTTGTAACAATCAACTACACCAAAATTGAAGTATCTGGCACCATTTTTCGAATTTATGCCAAAATAACAGCATTTGGGACCATTGTGCTGTGATTGAAATTCAACCTTTATAGCGCCAATACAAAACAGTTCAGTAACATTTGATCCCATTAAATGTCGGTATACTATCTTTATACAATTTTTAATGCCATGTTTTTACCAAACTTAACATACTTTGTTCTTAAAAAGTGTTTCTATTAAGGGATTTTACAGACAAACTTTTTAACTGTAGCTCAAAAATTTAACTCTACTGTGACAAAGAATATGAAAATCTTACAATGAGAATAAAACGTAGTACGTTGTCTGTTCTTTTAATGCTGATTGCGTTAACTATGATCAATATGTTGGGCTCAAAATATGGTATAATAATAAGGTAGTGTATTGAGCGCACACTCAAGTTAGAAAGAGATGCAAGAAAAAACAGGGACATATGCACAGCAAGAAAAAAAAAACCAATCGTTTACGGAAAAGCGTTCAGCACAACCATTCAAAGCGTACTAACTTTTTGGCTTGTGAAATACGAGGGCGCTCGCTCTCAATACGCTATCTTATTATTGTGCCATGAGCCTATATAAGCGTATTTGCTCTCTTGTCTGTACCTTTAAAGCTGAGATCATTAAATATTACCATGTTGTGATCAACGTAAGGTTTGCCCCTATAAGCACTTCGTCAATACGTAGAAATATTGACTGCTTTTTTTAAATTTCACCAACAACACTATAAAGCCACTATGTCAACTGCTGCCAACATGTTGCTTATTATTATCTATGGCGTTACTCAGTTTAAATTGTTTGTTGTAATTTTTTTAGAAATTGAGAGAGCTGAGAGATTGATAGAGCTCAGGTATTGTGATTGGCCGAAGGCTTTATCTGGTTTTTGCCTACCTTAGATATGCTATAGATATTTATTCCTTCCTCCTCTTCAAAACCTTTCCAACGAAAAAAAATCAAGTGAATGTAGTATTGGGTGTAAGGGGATTAAAAAGTTGTGAAAGTTTTATGCACTTGCCTATTTATATACAAATTATTATAGGATAGTAGGCACTGCGTCCATACTATGTGTATTACTAAGCTGTGAAAATAACAAACCTCCACTTAGATATTGGCGGTTTATTTTCTGTGTTCGTTGCTGCTTATGCATCTGTCCAGTTCATTTTGCTTCTCAAACTTGTTGTGGAAATATAGATTCTGTCTGGAAAATCATTGCTTATCCCTACGTGCTTTCTTCACACTATTGAGTTGGTCCAGTCAAGTTGTTCCCTCTTCTTATCTGAGAAGCCTTATTTCGATTTGAAGTTTAATCAATGATGTCTGCGTATTTCTAAAGCCCATAGGAAAGAAACAAAATAGAATTAAATTCTAATACTTCAATAAATTGCTCTTTGAGATGATAGTATTGGTTCGAACCCATATTTGATTTTTATTAGAATTCATTCTCCATATGCAGAACTATAGTTTGGTGTACGATATTTTATAACCATTTTTTTCCGTTGTTCCCGACACCATAATCAGAATTATTGTATGACATTCTATAAAAATTTCTGCGAAGCAACCCATAAATCTTTAAAATGCTCTATGATTCTATAAACGCAGACGTAGTAGAGTTCCGCTTCTATGGTATAGTTTTTTTTGGATATTGCATCTAATGTAAAAATTCCATTGCACCAGTTTTTTTCTATCATGAAAAAAAAAACCGTAAAAGTTGGTGATACGTTCGTATTGACCTATCCATCAAAGTGGATAATAATCAAGAGGTTTTTCATGCAAAAAATCTAAAATAGGCCTGTTTCTTTATGTGGTATATTGATATTATTGTTAAAAAGCGCAATAACATAAATGGACAGAAGGACATTACTAAAGCACCCATCTGCTTTCTGTTAGTCTGTCTGCCCTTCATATCCACGCTCAATTGGTGTCAAACACAAATCTAATGATGCATATTGCTCAAAATTTGACAGTAGTCTAATAATGGATGGTATTTGTCAAGAACAAATTTGGTTACTTCTGGAACTACACTCAAACATTTTGAGGTCTACAAAGGCTCTTTCAATGTGGTACAAACATATTGAAATGTACACTTTTCACACCATATTTAGGGGGTATAACTAGAAAAAATGTTGCACTTAAGTGGGCTTGCCTTCAAGATACACTGTACCTGTACCTTTTCTTATAACAACTTTGATTGGGAGAAAGGTGTGTATGGAAGCTACACCTTATTGTTCCATTGACACGTACATACGAGGGCTGCTATTTATATTTCGGGAACTGGCAACACTAATGTCAAAAGCTAAAATCTGGAAACACCATAATAAAGTTTGACATTTTTTGGCATAAACGTACTCACAAAGTTTTGATGTACAATTGTTATTTGTTTTGTTTAGAGTGAGTTAAGAAAAGCAATTTGGCCAAAAAATGCAAATTTCAAGAGAAGGATTATTTTTCACAACTTTCGACGTGGATTATCTCAACAAGAATGTGTCAATGAACTCAGTTCTTTATATGGCGATAAAGCAACATCAAAAATCACAGTATATCGCTGGTATAGTGAATTCAATCGTGGTCGTAGTTCGGTCGCCGACGAATTCCGTGGAGGTCGTCCAAAATCGGTTGTTGTGCCCAAAAACATCGATGCAGTGCGTCATTTGATATATCGTGAGATAGAGGCATCCTTGCACATTAGTTCCACTTCAGTACATTCGATTTTGCATGAACACTTAGCTGTAAAAAAAATTTGCTCTCGTTGGATACCCCATAATTTATCAATCGCACAAAAAAAGGCTCGCGACGATTGGTGTAAGGAAATGATTAAAAAGTTCGACCGTGGTGCTTCAAAAGACGTTTATAAAATCGTGACAGGTCACGAATCATGGATATGTGCGTATGAGCCGGAAACAAAACAGCAATCGACCTTGTGGGTATTCCAAGACGAGCCAAATCCAACAAAAGTTGTTCGTGGAAGAAGCACAGCGAAGAAAATGATCGCCTGTTTCTTCGGCCGAATGGATCATGTGGTCACTGATCCGCTTGATCAACGTAGGACGGTCAATTATGAATGACCATTTGTTTGCCAGAAGTCTTCGGAGAAATTCGTAAAACCAACCGCCAAAGAATCATTCTCCATCATGACAATGCGAGCTCACACATATATCGTCAAACAAGTGCATTTTTGGGCAGTCAAAACATCGAATTAATGACTCATCCTCCGTACAGTCCTGATTTGGCAGCCAATGACTTCTTCTTGCTCCCGAGTATCAAACGTAAACTGCGTGGTCAACGATTTACGAACGCCGAAGAAGCAGTTGAAGCGTTTAAAAACCATGTTTTGGAGGTGTCTCCAGAGGAATGGAAAAACTGCTATGACAAATGGTTTGAACGAATGCAAAAGTGTATTGATAATCAAGGGGAATATTTTGAAAATCTATAAAACCATTTTCATTTATAAATGTTTGTTATTATTTGCTATTTCCGAAATATAAATAGTACCCCTCGTATTATACACTTTATCTAAAGAGAGAATGAGAGTGTTTAAATATATTAATCAAAAAGCTCTATATATTGCTAAACTTTCGAAATCTCCGCGTTCTTACGGACTATCAGAAGGACTTTTCTATATCGACCCGACTTTATTTCGTTTTTTACTTAAGAGTTTTTTTTACTTAGTAGCAAACATTTGCAATATGTGGCCAGCATACTGATGAGATCTTGTGATTAAGTTCAAAACATGTGTAAATGCCGCAAAACATTTTTCTGTGTAACAAAAGGGTTGCGTATTGAGAAAAAAATTTCAAAAATATTTGTCTATGTAAAATAACCAGTTAAAGTTTATATGTCGCAAATGAAATTTACGTTTATTATATTCATATTTATGAGTTTGTTTCTCGACCAAATATCGGCAACATTTCTGTAACTTCATAAAACTCATCTTGAATACCTGCTTTATTGCAATACTCTGTCTGCCTTTGAGTACTTTATCATATTTCGTTGACACGCATTAAGTTAAATTTATTTTGACAATCAATAAAGTAATTTTTGACCAAAAATAACAACAACAACTACAACGATGACAATCAGAACATAAGTTTAAGCACAATAAGAGCAATAACCACAACACAACAATGAGATACAAGAAAAAAGCTATAACAACTTCAACTCGACGCACATGAAAAATCTGTTAAAATAAATCACAACAATTTGTACACTTCTGCTTCGTTGGACTCGACTTGGCTTGGTTCATCAGTTCGCTGGTATGTCCTCTACTAACAGGACTGTGCAGGCAGATATTGTTTACTCACAGGCCGATACATTTAGTTGAGATACACTAACCAAAGCATTGAAATCTCTCAACGTGCTGGTAGCTATGGATTTAGCTTTTTCGATTTTATTTTTTTTCGCATGTCCTTTTTTGTTTTGGCTGAGCACGGTACATTTCAACGTCCGATTAGTTTGTCATTTCGTTGCGTGTGTGTACGTGACCTTAGTTATCAGTTGAAACGCTTTGGCAGCTGTTTTTGACATGGCCGATATATAGTTAGATTTCGAGGGTTATATGGATACATGTCTCGTATAAATTGATAGTATATCGATAAATACGACCTTCTTTTCTTTTTTTACACTGTGTGCGTGCTTTCAGAAAATCAGTCATTCAGTTAATTTGGTGATGCTTGCAATTAGATTTGAGTTATTTAATTTATTTAATTAAGTGATAGTTTGTTCGAGAATGTGTAGCACGGAATTTGCATTTATAATTTTGGTTTTTTGTTTGGTAAATTTTCTGGTATAACCTTAAGCTGTGCGCTAGGTACTTCATTGCAAAATAATTTATCTTTACTAAAGAAAAAAAAAATGTATTTATGTATATAAAGAAAGTCACCAAACATCTAAAACACTGTTGAAAAAAAAAAAACACAGCAACTCAACAAACTATATCGCCTTGAAATTGCGCCCAAGTGACACATTTAAGTCTTGAAGAAATTTTCCAAGTATATAAACGCGGCAAAAACTTTTCGCTGGCACAAACACAGACACACATAGATACACTCACATACAGTGACACAGATAGCTAAGAACTTTGGAAAATTTTCATTGTTTTTCTTACGAATCATTTCACGTTTTAATTTCTCTATGCGCGCACATTTCTGCGTCATTACATACGCAAAATTTGGAGCAAAATTTTCAAAGAAGCGAAGTGAAAATTCAGTCTGTGCAAGATAATGAGCCAAGTCAAGCAGTGCTGAATGTTAATTATGACGATAATAATAATAATAATAATAATGATGATGTTGTTGTTGTTGTTGTTGTTGTTGATGATGATGATTGTACTGGAAAAGCATCTAAAGTAGTGTGTGTCATTGAAAGTGACACTAAGAAAGAGGACGACCTCGGCGCTAAAAGTTTTGCGCAAAAAGTTTTTAATCACTTCTGGCTGCAGCCGCAAGGATTTAAGTTAAAAAAAAAATTTGGAGCAAATTTTTTAGGTTTGCTGGTATCACTGCTTTATACTATTGTTCTGCGGCTTTACCATTTCGGATATTTAGTATTGGAATTACATGTTAGATTGGTTTCTATATCTACTTTGGAAGATATTTTAGACTGTTGTGAATTAGAAAAATACATGAAACAAACACTAGGTATAAGATTTAGTGTCCATAAAATAATTTCCCTGAAATACATCACTTATCTTTTACTTTAAATATCTGCTTCTCGAGCTATGTTACATTGAGTCAGATTACATATTTGCAACAAAAGTGCATACTTCAAGACATACGTATACAGAGCAATAGCAGGAGCACAGTCAGAAGTGTGCAGTAGGTTTGTATGGGGGCTGCCCCAAAAAATGGGCTTGGCGGGTCAATCTTGACACTCTATTAAACTGCAACAAAAATAAATTTAAATTGGATAGGATATAAATTGGTCCACAAAAAATGCGCAACAACATACAGACAGGCAGGCAGACGGACAGAGAGACAGATGGACATGCCTAGATCGACTTTTGATTTGACGAAACCCCACACGAAAGAGTCCACTTCGTGGAGGCCAATTTATGTCACCTCTCCTGGAGATCAATTTGCCAGGAAAAATTTTATCCTGAGGCTTTAATTCTTGCACCAACTGAATTTTGTAGGAGTGCAGCTTTAAACCTTTGTGTAAAGTGCGGAACAATTATGATCTATGCACGTTTAAAGCAACAGCACGCTTCCGAATCGAAAGGTCCGGGTTGTCTCGAACAGACTGATTAACACTGTCTACGTTTTCGAACGTTCTCGATGACCTTGGACGCCCGAATTTTGATTTTCCAGCGTTGAATCGGTCTCTTCAAACTTCTCGACCAACGAGTCGAGGGCTTGGCGCATCATTTAAATGACAAACATGTCGAATACTGCGGAATTTTCTACGCGCTACAGTCGCTGGGTTACCGTTTTTGTAAAACTCACGTACGCACAACGCACGGTCCGCTACCAAGAAACGCTCCATAGCGACTAAATTCCCAAAAGCTAGGCTACCGATTGACATACCCTCCGCGCTCCACGGAATAGTTGCGTTCACGCAATCAGCAAATCAAATGTGAACTTTCTTTTGAGACACCCTGTATAATAAAATTTTATCTGTAAGTGTTCCTCATTCTCAAAGCAATGGTAGCGTTTGTTCGGATTTAATACTCATACAACCAATACTCTCTCACTTTCTCCCTCTATGGCATAACGGGCTTTTGACCATAAAGTAACATCAACACGAACTCTTTCGTTTCAAACTTCTCTCTCTTTCCTCCAGCTAGCAGCCACCTTACATCTATCAATATACAAGATTTGTTCCAGAAATACACGACCTAACATCGTTTGGCTCTCGCAGTTATTAAATTCTTTTTTCTCAGATGTACCACCTCTGTATCATTCAGTTTGCGTTTGACAGCCATTGAAATCAGAAGATTACTAATGCTGTAACTAACAACATGGCCTGTGATATGTTGCGGTGGATTCATATTTCATCCACTATCATGAAATTGTGGAAAAAGTTTACCATATTGTGGTTAACCAATGACAAACACTGCTTTGAAGTTGTTGCGCTATTGCGTTTGAGCTCAATTTCGGAACTTAACTGCTTTCTGCCTGTCTGACCGCCTTGAATGGTTGTCAAATACAAACATAATGATGCAGATTGCTCAAAATTTAACAGAGTATGTTTAAAAGCTACAAACGGTTTCCGACGTCAGCACGGGTATTTTTGGGATTAACCTTGTATCTATTAAATGCTCTGCCATTTATAAAACTCACTTGGCTTGGTTAAATATCGTACGTAACTAAAAATAAATTTTTGTTGTTAATGCACCAGTTTTGCTGAAATGATTTTATAATGTGGTGCTATAAATTAAGCGCATCTTATCATCCGATAGAGAAGCAGACAAAAACTAAAATTTGATTCAAAACTCGGTTTTGTATTGAATTCGTTTTCATATCGTTCTGATTCGGACCGATTGAAGCAGTTGTGAAGTCATCTGCAGAACAAATCGTTTTGATACTTTTTGATACTCATGCAGCCAATTTGTTGGAAAGTGTAAATGAATTGGTGAAGCTTCAATATATCAAATGTTGCTTAAAGTCAACAAATCGATAGCTACTAGTTAATATTGAGAAGAGGGCTTGCAATGTGCGTTTGCCTGGAATCTGAAGATACATATCCCTACTAAAGCACGCCGAGTAATGGTAAGAATTTTTTGTTTGTCTCATTTTTCTGAAACGAATTAAAAACTCTCTCTTTATCTCTGTTGGTTGACACTATAAATGCTATCTTTCATCTACCTCATATGTTAAATTCTATCAATCCGTTTAGTATACAAAGCATGCCAAAGAATAAACAGGCCATGGTGGATTTATCTGCAAGGTGACATATTCCGCTGTGGTGACTTTCTTTCAATGTGAAACAAAAAAAGAAATGCCCAATACGCAACAAATGAAAAAGAGTAAGACAGCAGATAAATAAGAAATGAAAATGAGCGCAGCTGAGGGGAATACGTCACCTTTAGTACAAATTCATCATGATACAGGCATAGATATTTATGTTTGTTTGCATAGAAGATTTGCTTCTGTATGGCGTCTCCCGATGGCGTTCTCGTTATTTCTGTTGCAAACGGGTTTTAAGTTATTTAAAAAAATGTTTCAAGAATACTAGTAAGAAGTAGCCTAAGTATATGATACAACGCCTTAATCAAAGAAAATGCTTATAAGTTATGCAGTGAATTAAAAATATTTTTGAGTTTTTGTCATTGAGCGATTGTAAAATACAACGTTGAATAATGAAAAACAAATCTAATGGCGCTTAATTAAATTTTCCTTTGACCTTGAGTGGTTCTAATTGCATAAAGACAAAAAGCCACGCATTCACTTTGCATCACACTCTCCACTTTACTTGGTGAGCATTATGCCACGCCTGTCGAGAAGCCACAATTGCGCGCATTAACCTAAATTTTAAGAGATTTGACGAAACGAAATTGACTCACTTAAAAATGATAACAGGCATTTCGGCACAATTCATGGCCAAATATCAAAGCCAATGGCATTCAGTTGCGGCCGAAGCTAATGATGCACGACATTGATGGCCCAAATGCCTGACTGGCAGCTCAAATGAACGTACAGTTGGATATATAGATGAATGGATGCTATGGCTGGTATTGTACGTCCAATGGATTTGGTAAAATTTTATTTATGAGCTAACATAAAATCAGCATAAATAGGTTAAACGCAAATGTCAAGCACAAAACCAAAAATGCTGTGAGTGGCAATGGTGTAGGAATAATAATAATAAAAAAAAAAATGCTGCGAGTGCTTCAACAAAGGACACAACTGCGATGATGTTGAAATAAATGAAATTGTCGCGCTAAGCGTGCATATTACTCAAACAGGAAATGCTGTCAAGGACGTACTAAAAGAATAAAAGAGGAAGACTGAGTGTAATATTTCAAAATCTGTCGCAGCATTGTACGTGCGCACTGACTGACTACGGACATACGGACGGACATTGGCCGGTGATAAATAAGCATAGAGAAAATGCCAAGGAAATGTCAAAATTATACTAAAAGGCATACAAAGTACCTAGTACGAATATGCAATGAGTGGCTTAAATAGAGAGCAATTGAGAGCAAATGATTGGGCGGGACAGGTGCGTCAAAAATTAAGATTGATTGGCAACTTTGTAAATAGCTTAACTAGAAAAAAGAACAAAACAATAATAATAATGTAAAAACGTACAAAAATTCTAATTTCGAATTTATAACAAGTAAAAAAAAAAAAAAAAAGACAAGACAAGAATAAACAAACAGCAAAGCCAATAAACATTTCGTTTGACGCCATTTGTGGCCAACAATCAAAAATTCGAAAAAAGTACCAAATTCAGCACGGAATGTTGGCAAAAAGTGTCCGAATTTTAATAGGTAAACACGTGCCAGACGAAGAATGTGAGGCCTACACAGCAGCAATTTAAATTGACAATCAAACGAATTGACAAATGAAATTAGCCAAAAGACAGAAAGGCTAATAATAAAATAAAAAAAAGACTGCGAGTCAGCCAAGATGTTAATAAAAATGACAAAATGTCCATTTTATTTCATGCCAGACGCGACAGTGCCCAAATACCAACAAATATACTCAATCGGGTATGTTCCTGAAATCGCTTAAGCTTAAATTTCTCCAGCAATTCATTGCGAAGGTGTTCCTGACATTCGTCTTCACATTTTATTTGATTCACAGATGAAGCTTGTAACGCATTGAAGTAGACATCGTAGATCCTATAAAGTATATAAATTCTTGATGAGCTGGACTAGAAGAGTCGATCTAAATAGACATCCTGTCCAGGTTCTAGACATGTGTCTAAGTGTAGCTCCGGTTTTTTATATCAATTTTTTAAACATTTTGCTGAAATTCGGTATTGAGGCTTTTTTTTTTGCTCCTAAGCATTCCTATCAATGTGCCTCACCCATATTTAATAGTACCCTCATAAAATTCATCACTTAAGGATTTTTGTATGTCCAACTTTTTTCGTTACAGGCGGTATCAACCGAAAATTTGATATGGAGCATTATTAAGAAGGGATGCATCATATCTATATATAAATAGGCAAGCGGAAATCATTCACACCGGTTTTAACTCTCTTAAAGACAACGTCTTCGTTTTATTGTTTTTTTGTTGGGAAGAATGTGAAGAGGAGCATGAACGAATGTAATGTTTGACGAAAGAATTGAGTCTAAGGTCGGTAAAAATTAGGTAACGCTCTCGACCAATCACAAAGACTCTCTTTCACATACCTCTCTCCCTCTTCCTCTCTCTCTCTCTCTCTCTCTCTCTCTCTCTCTCTCTCTCTCTCTCTCACTCTTTCTCAACGCTAGCAATTTGGTAAATCTTTTTTTTGTTTTTATCTCCTTCTCTCTCTTTTTCTCTCTGTCTCTCTCTTTCTAAACGCTAGCAATGTGGTAAATCGTTTTTGTTTCTATCTCCCTCTCCCTCTCTCTCTTTTTCTCTATCTCTCCCTCTTTCTCAACGCTAGCAATTTGGTAAATCGTTTTTTTTGTTTTTATCTCTCTCTCTCTCTCTCTCTCTCTCTCTCTCTCTCTCTCTCTCTCTCTCTCTTTCTAAACGCTAGCAATGTGGTAAATCGTTTTTGTTTCTATCTCCCTCTCTCTCTTTTTCTCTCTCTCTCCCTCTTTCTCAACGCTAGCAATTTGGTAAATCGTTTTTTTGTTTTTATCTCCTCTCTCTCTCTCTCTCTCTCTCTCTCTCTCTCTTTCTAAACGCTAGCAATTTGGTAAATCGTTTTTTGTTTCTATCGGTTCCCTTGATTTCAGTTGGAAGAATAGATTAAAAACTATTGTCTATCTCAGTTACATTGTACAGCATCTCGATCGAGCAGCTCGACGTTAGGCTTGAAATTGTTGTGGGCGCCCTTGCAAACATGTTTAGTGAGCATCAGTTGAGTGTGTTTTTGATAGTGTTTTTGTTGGTAAAATTATAAAAGAGTAGGAATCAAACAAATATTTAAAACAAAAAAATAATAACAAAGTATCCTCTATAATCACTTATTGCAGTTCTCTTTCTGATCGGCCGTTAAAGCAGGGCTGTCCAAAAGGAGAGCACCCAAGGTGTGAATCATTTCTGAGTCAAAATTTGTTGGCACACTGTACAACATCAATGCAACGCAGCTAATTCAAATGATTGCTTCTCTTTCGCATCAAGCAGTCGACTTCGAAATGCGTTCGTTCATATGCAAATGAAAACACGAGGTGTACCACCCCCTTGCTTATATGGCTGGACAGCGTTGATTTTGAGGTGAAAGCATTGGATACTTTAAAGTCAAAAGATGGAATTTCGACCACTGGGAGAACTCTAGTATATACAAATAGCCGTGCGCCGTCCACACTTAGGGATAGTCTCCATACAAACCATATAAAACATAGATTTGTATGGGTCCTATGTTCTATAGTGGTTCGATCTGAATCCATGCAGGACATTTTATTCAGATTGACAGAAGATTAATTCGCACCAAATTTGGGGGTTAAGAAATTTCACGACATCGGGAAGGCCCTATCGTCTGGAGTCCCAGCCATCTAGTCGATTCTTCATATGAATGGGCAAAACATATGAACTCGCATAAATCGACTGAATTTTTACTGTTGATCAATAACAAATGAGTATATGGTCTACCACTCCTTCCTTTGAATGTTACATATATTTACACAAACTAAAAATATGCCTAGGCGAATAACAGTCTTTTAATGTAAGAACATTTTTCTAGATCTACATTCAGGGACAGTGAAGTTAGCACATTGAAGTGTAACAATATTTAATTTCATCCTTTTTTTTTTTTTGTCAGAAGTTAAACTTCGTTTGCACACCCATCAAAAAGTACGTAATGAAAGAGAGAATTATTTTCATTTCATTTTCATAATTTGTAAAGCCAGCACCACTAAATGTGAATTGCAGTTTCTACTGCAGTTCCTTTGCCAATCCTTAACCACTTCTTTGTCCAAAGGAATAACTTCGTTAACCCACCACAAACAATTTATCAAAGAGAATAATATTTTTTAAATAGTAATTACACAGTGATTCTGCACATTTCAGGTGACCTAGTGTAGGCTCTAAGTCTAGTTCATTTCTAAATTAAAGAAAAAAAAAAAAAATCAAATACCCGCAAATTTTTAAGTTACTGGTAAAAAATTTTTCCTGGGGCACTTCACCCTTAACTTAACTCAAGCGATTTCAGACTTTTCTACGGTTTTAATGAAAATTTGAAATTTGGTGGTATACTAAGAAATAAATTTTCTGCATTCTCAATTGGAATTCTTCCCAGAAAATCTCGGTGAACTCATCAACCGCCAGAGTGAACGATTCCACCAAGAAATATCATTAATAGAAAAGTCCTTTTTAAAATGTTTTTTACAAGGTTAGGAGCTCTAAGTGATACATTGGCATATCCAGTATTTCTTTTCATATTTTATTGCCGCTCTGATGGAGTTCTATTTGTATACATATGTAACTTATTTACAGTTTTAAGATGGACATGTCTATAACTTCTTGCTGATCAAGAATATATATACTTCATGCGGTCTACCACGTCTCTTAATGGGTTCTATTTACATTTTCATAACCATCAAATATCATATTATCGCTTAGGTAAGATTCAAGGTTGGTGATAGTATAGTCCCGATTTTTGTAATTCGGGGTGCCGAAAAACAAAAATATTCTATTCCATTAAATAATAAGAGCAGTTGGAGCAACTTTAAAATTTATGTCTTGGTGGACCTTTTTACGGCTATGCCTAAACTTATGAACGACAAAGTTGTCAAAAAACGATCTGTTCCGAAAACAGTGTCTCCATTTATATCAAAGTGTTACTTATGACTTTGGTAAGTATTTTAAAAGAGTGTTGAAAAGTTTTATGGTAAAAATCAAAAACTTCAATCATACTTTTTTTAAAGTATTTTCCCCTAACATCGATTGAAATAAATAAATAAATATTCATAGTGAAAAGCAGACAATAAACAGTTGAAATTTCTGGCGTAAATTTAAAACGCCAAAATTGAAATTCGCCTGGCTAAATACAGAACATGCACGAATGGCTTCGTCATAATTTTCGCCTGCTACACACACAGCCCACTGCCCACAGGCCACATCCCACAAAATGAACACAATTCTAAGGAGTACTGCCATGCATCGAAGATAAGCATAAATTGTTTGCGTTTGTCGCATTAAATTTTGACAGTTATTAAGTTCCTTAGTCCGTAGCAAATTTCTTTTCGTTTAATCGAAATTTGATGCGCTTCTTTTTGATTGCTGAAATTGAGCATTAAGAAAACATTTCGCTTTCGCTTTTGTTTTTATATTATTTTTTGTTGTTGTTGTTATCCTTGTTGTTGTTGTTGTTGTTGTGCTACAATGTCCAGCCTTGTCAGCCAGTGCTATAAAATTATCTTCCAGTGTTTGAGTAAATTAAAATAATGAGTTTGATCTTGTTGATTTTTGGGTTTTAATGTTATGGCGTTCGTGGGTCGGCGGCAGTTGTTGAATACTTTCGGGCGCTTTCAATCATCATCAAGCATTTAAGATTGTCGTTTCCTTTTATTTTTATTTGTTTGTATATCTAATTAAATTGCTCACAGACAACGTGCTTCATTTTGAGTGTGTACTAAAAGTTATCGCTCTATTTTAAGCTGCTAATTAGTTTATTTTGGTAAATTTGAGATATTATTTATAAGTTATAATTTATGGTACATCGAACTTTAACTTTAAAAGGATAACTGCAGAAAATGTTTAGTGAATTTTTCTCTTTGGCCTTTATGTTAATTTTTTACATTTGGGAAAGTTGCTTCTCGATGCCAATTTCATAATTAGATTGAATAATTGCATGGTAAACAAGGCTTCAATACATGAGCGAAGCTGTTGCAGTTGTACAAATATGTTTAGCCTCTGTATGTCAAATACTAATTAACGTACATGATCCACATTTGATATGACAATATTGTGAAGCATAACGGTGAGAAAGTTAAGTTAGGTTAGGTTAGGTTAGGTTATGTTATGTTAGGTTATGTTAGGTTAGGACGACTGTTGAATCTACATATAGCTTCAACACACTTAGGCATCGGATCTAAGATATCCTCTGTGCCATCCGTTTTAGAGGTACAATAAACCAACCTGTGGTTTGTACAAACTTGCATGGACGGCCTCGGACTAGGCTTGGCTAAATCAGAAATATCTGCAAAGAAAGATGTGCTCAATAATTTCAGTATTCTTCAGCTGGGCACGAGCAGAAGAAGAACGTTTACATTTCGTCCTCATCTCAGCAGCACCTGCAAAATTCGTTATGCGCGATAATTAAACTGCTGGCACGTACACCAGCCAATGTCCAGTGATGACTCATACAGCTGCCGAGCAAAGTTCCCTTGGACGTTTTACTTGCCATACTGGCCATTAGAGACATTGTTATTTTTAGTTCGATTCAAGCTCAAAATGTTCGTGAATATAATAGAGAATAGTGTCAAGAGCATCTGTTAAAGTTTGTGAAGTGCGCCCGAGATGCACAATTCGTCTTTTCGTTATACCTTTCTTATAAGTTAGAGTATGGTTTCTTATTATAGGTCGGCCTCCATACTACGACCCCATACTGGTAATAGCGGAGTAAAGCTACTCTCAGTATGTCCCATCTTCAACACACGTTGTTACCAAATGCTTAGAGTGCGACAGTGGATTTCCTCTTTTGTTTTAAATTAAAGTTTCAATATAGCTTCTTGTCGAGTACCAAACGTAAGAAATTGGCACTACAGCGAAATAATAAATGAATTTCTTTTAAGCTTGGTGTGTAGGAATCTTTTATTTATTGTAGTTGTAAGGAGCACGGGCTCTGCCTTGGCTGGGTTTCTTTCTAAGCCACATTTATATGCCCATAAGAACAGTTTTTTCAGAGTAGTTGTCATTTGTTTGGGAGTATTTTCTCTAGAAAAGTATAGCAACATTGTCCGCATAGGCCACTACTTGACATACATCCTTATCTATAGACCTTATCAGCACGAATGTTTCTGTTGATGTTAAAATAGTATGATAACTTATTGTAGATCTTGAGTGGAGACCTAATAGCCGTTCCATTGTCTCTAAGAGAAACGATGATAATCTGATTGGTTTTAAATCTTTTGGGCAAGTGTGTGATGCTGCTTCTCCCTTTGGAATAAACACAACATTTTTTCTTAAGCTAATTTACGGCTCTGGAACCATGTTTCTTGAGTTGCGCCGGGATGATATTGTCTGGTCCCGATTATTTGAGGGGCTTAAAACTTTTGATAGCCTAATTTATATTGTCGTCTGTTAAGTAGGTGCCCGTAGACGTAAAACTACCGCTGTGTGGTTGGAAATAATGCGGGAAAATTGGTACTCACTAGCAAGTCATGTGATTCCTCGTCGTGGCTAGGACAAGTATCATCACTTAGTTTGAGATAGCGCAGAGATTCAATTTCACTGAAAAAAGTGCGACATGAGCTATTTTTTGATTGTCTTACGACATTTTTATAAGCTGAGTAGCTAAAAATGCATCTCATCAAACGCGTCCAGGCTATCGCTACTGATTCATAAATTTCAGTGGTTGGCAGAATAAATATATATAATAGCAAGTTCCAGCACACTACCTTGCGATACAATCGCATTAATGCAACAGATTTATGAGAACTCATCCAGTGAGAGATGAGTCCTCATATATTATATGTTGCGTTAATAAATGAGCGCTTGAGCAAGTAAAATTTCCGGGTATGTCACCAGTAATGTCCTTTATTGAGTTGAGTAAACGAATTTAGTATTTCTCCCACAGTTTGATTTAATGGAAACGGTATGCAAGGCGTTCTTCACTGCCTGATTGTAGACAAATTATTTAATTCTAAGGCTATAGATTTTCACCTCGAAGATACTTCACTGGTAAGGTAGCTTGTAAGATATGGAGAGTGCAAGCTTTCTAACATACTGGTAGATATCTTCGCCTTTATCTTCGATTTGCCCATACATCAACAATACGCATCCAGTTCAATCTAGTTCTCTTTGGTTAAGCATAAAGTTTGCTGAAATTCTCAAAAGATTTCTGGTGTTTACCATGTTTCTGCATTATAAATAAATGTTCTTCCTTATATTATCCATCCCACTTCTATTCAATTCCAAATATATTTGAAATTTTTATTATACGCGTATCTTTTGTAAATCTTTTAACACTTTTGTTACGAAGCACTTTGATTTTTATTTTGTTAAATTTAATTCACTACCAGAACATGTGATTCGTTTTTTTTTTTTTATAAACTCGCAGCTATTCATAGCTTATATTAAAGAAAATCCGCAAATGTTATAAAAATGACAGCGATTTAATCAAGCGCCAAAGCGCCATTTATGCGTTTGGGCAAAACTTTATTGGCTTCCTTTGCGAACCCAGGACAACAACAAACAAAAAACGAGAGTCTATTTTTATAAGAGAACTTGCTTTGACATATTTTCATCGATATGACAGACGCCCACATATACCAGAAATTGAGCAGGACCAAAAAAAAAAAAAAAAAACAAGCACATAAGTCCTTTGTGTGTCGCTGAAAACATTTTCTCCTAAAGCCGCAAAACGAGCAAAAAGGTTTCTGTGTTTTTTTTTTGTCTTTGACTTGTGTCAAAATATTTTCTATTTCGGTGCAAATCAGTTGACATACATTTGTGATGAGATACTCGTACTTATACTAAACTTATAAAAATGTTTTTTCTGCAAAAGACATTCAATATGAATACGTATTAGCCAATTAAAGAAATTACGTGGTAAAATTTGTTTAGACACTATTTTTATTACTTGTTCTATAAATATTAAATTTCCAAACTTAGTTTTGTAATCCCTTATTAGTAAACCTTGACTGGTGTACGCAATAATGAGTTTTATTTTTGTCGTAGCCATTTATTTTAATTGCTCTTATTGGCCGCGAAGGTAATAAATTATCTGGCTAACATGACGTATGCTTTATAAAATTCTTTGCTTTAATAATTCTTTTCATTACTCATACGCAGCTTGTTACTATATATAGTCGATTTGTGTTGTAGGTGGCTTATGTATGTTCGAAAAGTTAAGTTAATAGAGAAATTGGGGTATACTAGAGTTCTACCAGTGGTTCAAATTCGACCTTTTGTCTTTAAAGTATCCAATAATAAAAATATTCATAATACAGGATTATACAGAAAGTGCTTTTAGCTCTGAATAACGCTGTCCAGCCATAGCCTTGTCAAATTCGACAGCTTGATGCAGAAACAAAAATTTTAATTATTGGGACCTTGAATTAATAATGAGTGTTTCACACAAGAGGCCACCACTGGTATATGAGCCAATATTCGAGTTTCCCATTTCTTGCCGCTAAAACCTATTGCCAATGAGCGTCTTTGGCAGCTTGTGTCATTTGCTGGAAACGTAAACAACATAACTAAATATTGCCACGAATATGTCGAATTTCGTACCAGATAAAGTGCTTTTGCGGGGAGTTCTTCTGCATTTCTTTAATATAAAGATAAGTGCGGCCGAGGGTCATCGAATCTTAGTGGAAGTGTACAGTGAGCATGCTCTATCTGAACAATCATGTCGGAGGTGGTAAAGTTTTGAGCTCGAAGAGAAGGAACGGCCGGGTCAAGCCAAAAAGTTTGAAGACGAAGAATTGGAATCATTGCTCTATTGTGGACCAATGCCAAAGATCCTGAAAGCTATTACAATCATTAGGAGTGGAAGAGTCGACAGTCAGACCACGTCTAAAAGCCATGGGATTGTTTCGAAAGCAAGGAAACTTGGTGCCATTCGAATTGAAGTCGCGCGACGTCGAAAGACGATTTTTCGCTTGTGAACAGCTCCACGAACGCCAAAAAAGAAAAGGTTTTTTGCATCGCATTATGACTGGCGATGAAAGGTGAATCCATTACGACAACTCCAAGCGCAAAAAAGTCATGGGTTTTACCCGGAAGTCATCAACATTCCTCGCAAAGTCGAATATTTATGTCATGAAGCTTATGATTTGTATTTGGTGGGACCATCGCGGCGTGATCTACTACGAGCTGCTCAAACCGAGTGAAACGCTATGGGACTCAACTTATGCGTTTGAGCCGCGAACTGAAGCAAAAAGGGCCGGAATACAAAGAAAGGCACGATAAAGTGATTTTGCAGCATGACAACGCTCGGCCACATGTTGCAGAACCGTTCCAGACTTACTTGGAAACGCTGAAATGGCAAGTCCTACCCCACGCGCCGTATTCTCCAGACATCGTACCTTCCGACTACTACTTCTTCCGGTCGATGACATATGACCTTTCCCAGCAGAAGTTCACTTCATATGAACAATGCAAAAAATGGGTCGAAGATTGGATTGCCTCAATAGACTAGCCGTTCTTCCGAGCTGGTATCCGAAAATTGCCAGAAAGGTGGGAATAAAAATGTGGCCAGCGATGAACAATACTTTGCATAATATATTTGTAACCATTTTTGCACAACAAATCTGTAAATTTCGAAAAACAAAAAAAAACGCTCATTATTAATTAAGTCGTGAAAATGGCCATAAATGAAGCTTCTGCTTGTAAATTTTATAAGAAGATTCGAAATCACTCGTTACTTTATCATTGAACTTGGCGAATGTGTCGCGAGAATTCATAGCTGCCCTAAGTATAGCTCGGAGTTATTCCTAATATTTGCTTTTTATTTTTTATATACCTTTGGTAGATATCATTAAAAATTCCTTTAATATCAGAAAACTAAACATACGAATCTATAGAACCAAAGAGCTTAAACTGCAGTACTGTAAAGTAAAATATAAAAACAAAAACCATACATAAAAGCTTCGTTTTTACTAAATAGAATACTAATTCTTAGTTTTAACTAAATCAGAATTCAAATTTCTAGCTCACTGATTTGTCAAATCCAAAGCTTAAATATAAAACAACTAAATTATGCGTCTAGTAGTACACAAATTGAATTCAATTTTTAATTTCGTTGTCTACATTGAATTGTAGCAAACGTGCAGAGCAAATAATTTAAACCAATTTGCAATTGACAATTTAAGATTATATACGGCCCCGCATCCTGCCAAACTGCATCCTTAATGTACTTGTACGTTTATAATTTTACTTTGTAAGTAAAATAAAATGTGGGAATGTGAAATGGAAGGTATATTGTACAATACAAGATACAATATATATCGTATATATATATATATATATATATATATATATATATATATATATATATATATATATATATATATATATATATATATATATATATATATATATATGTATAGATATGCACAGAAAAGATAGAGCAGATCTTCATCGATTGTAATTGAAAAGCAGAAAATTACTTTTTCGCCTGGTTCTTACC
Source organism: Leucophenga montana (assembly GCA_035044765.1). Taxonomy (NCBI): domain Eukaryota; kingdom Metazoa; phylum Arthropoda; class Insecta; order Diptera; family Drosophilidae; genus Leucophenga; species Leucophenga montana. The sequence continues at coordinate 89,669 of JAWNNQ010001780.1, read as the reverse complement.
TACCGTAAAAGCAATAAAAAGGCAGTTGAGCATTGTTTTGGCTTTTAGTCAAATGGTTTTGGACGCTTGTTGTGTATGGTTTTGGTCTCTTGTCAAGTACAAATTAACACTTGGTGAAAGGGCCACGAAAGACGAAAGATATTCATTGAGATAATATTCGGTTCAAAAGGTTTGACTAAAAGGCGTGAGCAGTGGGTCGCAAAATAATACAGAGGTTTAAGGAATGAATTTCAACATTGGAATCAAATAAAAGGATTTGATTATTCGGTGTTGAAAGGAATTCAGAAGTGGAGCATTGAGTCTCAGAAGGATTTGAGGACTAGAGCTCTAAGAATAATAATAGGAAAATAAGTGGTTCAATTTTAAGTTGGCATTGGAACAAGGATATAGTTTTAAGGCTAAGTGAAATTAATTTAGAATTATGGGTTTGCAGTGGAGCAAGAAAAATTCAAGTTAAAAGCAATGGTGGTTTGACAGGATTTGGTTATTTGATTTGGTTACTGTCACGAGAATATTGAGTGCCCAGTGAAGTCCTTTAGGTTTAAGTCCACAAAAGACAGCACTGCGGGATACCAGGTGGCGCTGGGACGGACGCTGAGACTTGGTTGGCACACAGAACATTCAGGACATAGCCGAGTGTAGCAGTGATGGGACCGAAGGAGACTGAACGGAACCCTCATCAAACGCACCAGCAGAGTGAGAAGAAACGAAAACAACGTAAAGATAAACGAATTAAGCAAGGATAAATAAGAATAATCAACATAAATAAAGGCGGAAATAATAATTAAATAAAAATAAAGTGCTTCCTTACCTCAGGGTATGCAAATACAAATTTATGTAAAGCAAACTCTGGAAAAGCTGAGCTATCCCAGCCTTTGACCCATGACAACCGGGAGTCCTTTGCAATGTCATACTTCGTTGAAAATAACAAATCGAATTTTTGTTCTGCTGATTGCGGTGAATGTTTGATTTTGTTTTCTCATCTACATTATTATAGACAATAGTGAAGTTTAGAATGAAATATTTTTAAATTTCGATATAAGTTTTTGATTTCGGAGCACTTATGAACTATTTGCATTAAATAAATATACTTTAAAGCTATTCTAGTAACGGATATTACAAGTATTGTAGAACAAAAAAAAAAATAAAAACATATTGTATTCATGCCATTTCTCATTTGTACAACTTATTGAACTTTTGCTATCCCCCTTGCATTCATACGTCGGTTCATTCTTTCACATTGAAAGCCATTCTACTCATCGCCAATTCTTCGTCGTCGTAGTTGCTGAAATCAATTATCTATGGTTTTATCCAATTAGTTGGTGAGAACTTGCAAACTTTATATCCTTCATTCATTATACTCAAGCAGTTACAGACAATACATATGGCATCGCGTTTATACAATTTGATAACAAAATGTTGAGTTCTGGTATCTTTGTATCTGCGTTTGTGAACCTGTGGATTTTTTATTGTTTTATTTTATATTGGAGTTCAGATTTCAAAATGAATGTATCAACAAGTCAAGTGTAATTAATAAAAGAGTGTTAAACAAATTAATAACAAATTAAAGAAAATTAGTTAATGGAGTTCTTTCACTCCTTAGAGCAGTGCTAGAACTTGTATAGTGAAATAGTGACCTTCAGCTGGTCGGTCGGCGTAGCTTGTGGCGATTTTTCAATCTCGGAAAGAGAAAAAGTTACATAAAGTATTGCCGCACGGAAGCTGAGAAGCCACAGAAACGTTTTTGCTGGATAAATTTCTTGAAATTGGATTTTTGAAAACATCTTTCCATACATTTTTTCAATTTCAATTTATTGGTCAATATCTGAAGAACGAGTTAAATTTAACTCTTCTGTTGGTTGTTAACTCTGACGATCTGAATGCACAAGATCTCGAATTCTGTTACAATTTTCATCCAAATCCAAACAAAAAAACTATTATTTTATGAAGACGAAACGAAAAAAATGTGTGTACTGAAAAAAATGCCGTTGTGGGGGAGGGGGGTATTGTGGTGTGGAACCTGTAAATTCTGCAGTAATTTGGATATTGAATGCGCGGTTTTGGAACAATTTTTTATTTAAATAATTTTTATAAATTTTTATGTAGTAATAACATACCCGCTGTGCATTGCAACGTCATCTATTGTTTTTCTCTTATATGTTGGAGTGACACCTCCCATTTTACGATCTGCCCTTATTTTTCCCGGTACTCTTTATATATGAAACAAGTGTACGGTATCCGTCGTGCGCCGCAACAACCACTTTCGTTTCTTTCCGTCCATTTTTTCAGTGGAACTTTTTACCGATGACCGTTACATATATGCGGCATATTATTCATTTGCGTCAAAAAGTTCAACCCGAGCATACACCCCGCCAATTTTGCTATACATTCGGAGTGTTCATGCTAATTTTTCATAGTAGGCCTTCATTTGCGGTTAATTTTGATTTCAGGGGCGTTTTTGTTTTTTGTGTGCATGCGCATGCATTTGTCATCAGAGTGGTTGGCAAGGTGGATGTCATAACCAATTGGCTTGTGGTAAGATCTATTGCAGAGATGATCAGGGTTGTGATGATTTTCGCACGAAAATTTTCGACAATGAAATTCAATTTCCATTGAAATGTTTCATACAAATTCTGTAAAAATTTTGACTTAGAACACCAATAAAACCGAAATACTTACTATCGAAACTGGATCCTAATCGAAATTCATCATAATATGACAAAAAAACTTAAGGCAAGACAAGGCACATGTCATAGCCATAGATTTGCAAACATACATGACAGGTTCTCTTTCCTGATCTTACTTCTAATAAACGCCGTTCCTGCATGGGTCTTTTCAGTTTTGTGGCTGAGGCATGATTACTCTGTTTTTTTTTAACAACTTCGGAACAAACTTCTCTGTCACACGTTTTATGCCCAAAACATCTGAAAAAATTGCATGGCATAAGCCAACCGATATGGCGACATCCTCAGAAGTTTCTCTAATAGTGATTCTCCATAGCAAGTTTTTTCACTGCTTCAGCGTTTTCAATGGTTGTTGTCGTGCCTCGGCTTTCTGTGAGGAGGTTGTACCACTTATAAAATTACTTGTTACTCAAAGACTCGCCAATTGCCACAGTCGTCATTTTAATTGAGTTGAGTGCTTTAATTCTCAATAGAGATTCTTTGATACACTATTTGCGATAGCAAAAAATCACCAAAGCATGTCTAACCATTATATCTGTGAAGAACAAACTAAAAATGCCAATTTGCTGTTGTCAACATACCATATGTTGGAAACATGTACGTTACCCCCGCGAAATTTGAAAAGGCACATTTTTTTAACACATTCTGTATACTGCTAACGTACATACATCATTTAGTAGAGCTCCGCCGCCACCAAGAGTAGTGGGGTCCCCTCCCAAGAGAGCGTTCTGGATTGCGCCCAATGTTATATCTTAATCTTTAAAACTATGATTATTAAAATGCATAAGACAAAAAGCGTCGCTCCTAGTTGAAGCATAAGCGGAAATCTCTTACCTAATAGATCTTCAAATTTAAATTTTTTTAAAAAGATATGAACTGGTTTACAACTTTCTGATCCTCGGCTAATATTGGACACGATTGAAACAGCGCAACTAACATCGGTGATGATAGCTTACTTTATCCTTTCTCCAATGTAGAAATGGTCAGTTGCCGATATACATGGAGAGTTCACATTCAACATTTAAATTTTTTTAAGAGCAACTCCTATGGCCGTTTCAAATAGTTAATTTTAAAATGGATCTAGTATAGCGTACCACCCAGTTGAGCCTTAACTAAAATCTATGACTTAAGTTTGTGTTAAACTATTTCCATTAAATATATAACACTTCAAAGAACACACCCAAAAAAACAAAAAAAAAAAACAAAAAAAATCCATTCTCTTTGCGAGTGCACGCAAAAAGCTTAAATAAAAAATTTAAAATCACGCATACGCCACTTTGACCACGGAATATAAGTGCATAAAAAAAAAGCACGGCCGCTTTGAGTCATCGCAACTTGCAGCGCATTTGAACTTTTTGCTTTGATGCAGAACTTTGCTTTGACCCACCTTAATTTTACGCGGCTTTTAACTGGAAACACTTTTATGCTTTTTTTTGTTTCTCACGCAACACCATTTTTTTTTCATTTTTTATTAACGCACACAGGAAGGTGCTAAAAAATGAAAAACCTAGCGTCGGCATATTAAAAACGCTTAAAAAAGCTGAAAGAAAAAGTGCAGTAAAATATAAATTATTTAGACACGATGTGCTGTAGTGTAAGTTTCTTCTTATTTTAGTTTCATTCATTTTTCTTACGCGTTACACAAAGTCTTTGAAGTCCGTCACGTGAAGTAGTAGAGTAACTAGCGGCGAAGGTTTAACAATGTCAGAAGCGCAGACGGACTACGAGTATTCTACCTATCTCTACAGCACGATATGTATCCGTCTATCCGTCCATCCATCCATCCGCCAGACATCTATTTAAATTTTTACTCGCTTTCTTGCACGCTACTTATAGGTATATTGTAATAAAACTTTGCTCTTGCTTGGTACTGTTTTAATACCCTTTAATGCTTACAGCGTAAAATAATATATATTAAATTTGTGTAAACGTATGTAATCGGTATAAGAAGGCGTGACACAACGCATAAACCGCGGGTGCCCAAAAAGTTTAAATGGAAGTGTACACACGAACACATAAAAAATTTGTATTGCTCTCCTAATCGGTATACGCAGAAAGATAACAACCCAGTTGAACATAAATGCGCCAGCGATATCGCAGTTGTACACAAGACATTTTTCGGATGTTGATCTATCATATGCGTATCCGCAAACGATTCAGAGGAATACATTTCATTGCTCTATTTTTGGACACAAATCTTTAGTCTGCGAAATCGCACAAACCTGCGCTTTCGGATCGCTGCGCGAAAGTTTTCGTAAGGTTTAATACATGTAGGTATAAACAACTTAAAAGATGAACGACCAATTCCGTAGCATCTCCTAAGCAGAAAGCTATTCATAATCTTTCAATATGAATAAAATTTAAAACTAAATATGAATTATATGCAGCTGTGTACAGAAAGAGAGACAAAATTTGTAGGATGTTCGCTTGCTTGTGGACTTTTGGTCAACTGGGTCAACAAATTGTTCACTTAAATATCGCTAGTTGATGCAAAGCGCTGCAAGTGTGTGCGCGCTGTCAATTTGCAAAAATAATAAACAAAACGTAGCACGCCAAACTGTTGTTGTTTTTGAAATAATCGCTTTGCTATTTTCAGAAAACTAACGAAGAACTTTAAAATTGTTTGTGCAATTTATATGGATAATGCGAAGAGCAGCATGTGTGTGTGACAATACTGAGCCTGTGTTGAAGAGCATTACAACAAATGTGCCATACGGCCTGGGCACCTCTGACCTAGGAGTGTTTAAATTTCGTCATGTCTCTGTCAGTCTGAATGTTGAGATCTTGCAGACTATAAATGATAGAGCTGCCAATGGCTGGTGAGGATGAAAGACAATGTTTAAGTAAGGCTGCATCAATTTCATCATTGCCTGGTGGTCCAGAAACCGGAGCAGCTGCACAGACTTTGAGCATAACTGACCGAAGTGCAAGTGTGACTCAAAGTGGTCAGTTCACGGGAGAGATTCATTCAATGATGCCAGAGGCGAATAGGAGAAAAAAAATAACACCTCTACCTTCGTCTGGTTCAAATGCAGGAGATGTAAGGAAGCGGACATTTTAGCTTGGGGTGACACCGTTTGTGCTACATAGGATGGATCACAATCCGAATAATGCCACATCATCCGGCATACAATGGCGGTCAAATTTCGAGACACCAAGCCCGGTGAATGTACCTTTAGTGCCATTAGTAGTACCCAGTGATAATACTGGGAGAGTAACATATAATCCGATTAACTTTCATTGTCCTCCAGCTGGAAATATTCTATGTGGTGGAAGAGGCGCACAAGCTAGTCATTTGGCTGATTTTAAAAGAGGCAGAAACAGTTATGAACATCATAATTCTGTACCATTCCGCACCGAATGGGCTCAATTTTGATTTAGGGCTTGTCATTTGATTAAGATCCTTCTAAAATGCAAGTCGAGAATTTTATCTTTAGGTTGCAGCAATTGGTTTACCAAGTCTCCGTGGGGCGAGGTGTTGAAAGACTCTCATTTCTTAGTCTCAAATGCAGCCATATACTGGTATTAACTCAAGGGATCATTGAAGGTTCAGAAGTCACAGATCTCAGCTTGAAAATTGGCTTGATTTAATGGAAAGACGTCAAGGGGTAGACGAAGGTATAGACACTTTTATATACCATATGTCAATGCTGCGCTTTAAATTGATTCCCCAATATCTAACTTTGAGCTGATAAAAGTCATCAAAAATAACATCACCAGTGCTTACCCAATCAATTGCTACGCGCGGTGATTGTGGGGGCTTTCGAGTAAATGATGTACAAGATATCAGAATGCTCATTCTTTCCTATTTGTCCGCTTCCCCGTTGTCTGGTACAGCCGCAGGACTGGGTACCCAATATAACGTTACTTTATTCAATCTTACTAGATCATTAAGTTGTTCGAGTCATAGCATTCCAATACTAGCTTGAAATTGATTGAATAATAGTCTAGTGCTCTGTCAGCCACCTGACTTGAAAAAAATATTATAATATTTTGGTTCCTATACGCTCTGATTTTATTGAAGTAGGCACATCTTTCTAAAGTATCTAATTCTGCCTGATAAATACTGACTAGTTTCTCTAACGGTAATTCTAAAATTAGTTCCTGTGAGGTCCGAAGCCCCCAGTCCCTGCTACTTCATCCGTTAGGAAGCCGTCCAGGTATCAGTTTATTGTCTCTGGTTTAATATTGTAAATGGTTGATGTTTACGTTCCTCCATCTTTTCTTCTCGCTGAGTTCTATGTTTAACATTTTGATGAAGTTGTGCTTCAAGTCGGTCTTATCGCCAGGGTAGAGCAACATCGGGTGCTTGGCTTTCAATAGGTTTCTTTTCCTACTGCTAAAGCAATGGTACTATTACTTCTACCTATCCTCAACATATGCCATATAAGTTGAAATACAATAGCATATACCATACACCCAAACAAATCTATTCTTAAAACCGACTAGAGGGCATCTTACAGTTAAGCATACTCGACTACACTATTTTCTCTTGTAGTATCCTTCTGACTTATAATTTTTAAAATTTTTTTGTTTATTTTGTACATTTTGGCTGGCGCTGTTTTAATTTCCGGTGCAATAAAGTTTCTTGCATAAGTGCACTTAAATGCTTAAAAAGCTTTGTTGTTGTAATAACTCTTAAGATTCTCCGTCTTGCTCGTCGCTTTTAAGAAATTTTACTTTGAATCTCATATTTCTGCAAAATTTTTTCTCGGTCTTTTCCTGCAGCTTTTCTTAAATTACTTTGTAAATGTTGCTCATTCTTCTTCGGTTTGGAGAGATTTTTTGCTAATAATTTTTTTGTACACCATTTTACTTCATTGTTGGCGTTCTTGCTCTATTTCTGAGGTGAATACATTCATTGTACTTTATATCCTGTCTACAAACCCGCATTGAGCTATTGTCCTTATAGCTGCACAGCGGCTTTGGCTTTGTGTCAGCATAGACTCATGCAACTATTTCATTTCCGTTCTAGTGAAAAATGACAGTTGAAGAAAATCATTAAATACGTATAGAGGGCAGAAATTTCCGACAAACTGACTGACAGACAGTCTGCTGTTTTTGCTTTAGCACTGAAATCAAAAGCAATGCTGCAAAGTAATTAATTTTGTTCTAATTTTTCATTGTTTTTTTTTTCTACAAACAAAAAAAAAAAGAAAAAAAAAACAAGCTTCAAACAGTTACCATACGAAAAGAGACAAGCCAAACCGCTAACAATTCCTTTAAAACTTTAGCCATGAACTCACTAGCTGACTTCTGACTGCTACCCGATTACTTTTCCCTAACTACTATTACTATCCATCTCTGTCTCTCTGTCTTTCTACATTTCCATACCCTTCACAATTAGTATGAAAACCATATAATACATTTTTCGCAAAATTTGTTACAACTAGTTGGATACCAGGCTTCTTAAAATCGTTCAGAAATTATATAGCGAAGTTTATTCTTATTCAGATGTTATAGTAAAGTAGTGTTGCCGACAAAATTTTTAAGAATTCGACACAAAGAAGAATTGAAAACCCATTGCCGAGTGTGTAGTGTAATGCCCTATTATAGCATTGATCAAAAGAGTAAAAAGCAAAGTGCGAATGTATTTATGTATTTACACTGCGCGGAATTGAATGCTTATGGAATCATATTCATCTCGTTTCCACCATGTTACAATAATAAGGTAGTATACTGAGCGCAGACTCAGGCCAATCCACATGTACGCGTAAGATAGAAAGAGAAGCAAGATTAATTATTTGCTTTGAGTTATTCTTGTGTTTCGTTTATTTTGGCATCTCTGTCTGTGTCTTTATGGATACAAAACAATTATAATTGTGCATCGATATTATTTTAGTTTTAAATTAGAAGAAAGAAATGGAGACATTTTGAAATAATTCGCACTAAAAGGATTAAATCAAAAAATAATAAAAGCAAAACAAAGAAAGAAAACACAGCAACATACGCACAGGATTGGAGCAATAAAATTATTATTGTCCATGCGCAAGAAAGTCTTTCCGGAACCGAACCATCCAACACAAGCATTCAAAGCGTTTGGCCTGTGAAAAACGAGGGCGGTAGCACTCAACACGCTACCTTATTATTGTATCATGGTTTCAACGAGCAACTACTAATTCCAATTTTTTGTTTCTCACAAGAAACATAATCCAATCGGCCAGAATGCACTATAGCAGGACAGTGCACATTTTCAGTAGCCGAATAGAATATGTTTGTGTGACGCCAGACGGCAACGTATATTTGTGTATTCGCTGCACTCTCACATTCACTCTCTCTCTCTCTCTCTCTCTCTCTGTAAGAGTATACAATATCTCGCGGTCCCAAGCTGGAATAGAAGACAAAGTTGCTTCATAAAATTATTTGAAAGATTACTGACTGTGCGCTATAGTGGACGGATCGAGAGAGCCGAAGAAACCGGCGCTGAAGTCAATCAAAAACTATCTTAAGTATCTGAGAGACACTTAATTTGCGACTGCGTATAAATATTTTAGAACTGCATCACCGAAAAATTCTGACTTTAAAGTATTATTTTGCGGGCTATTTTTTAAAGAGATATAGAAGTTTTAATGAAAATAAAACATATACAAATAAATGGAAGGAGTCAATTATTTTTTTGTTCGGTTGTTAATTTTATGTCACATACACACACACATTTATGTCATTATTGATGGACATGTAGCAGTTACGGGAAAGTCTAACAAACTGCATCCTAGATATCTCATTTTTCACAACTTTTTCAATGATTTAAGGCCGGTGCTAGCTTATTTGCATATACCAACGATTTCACGTAACTCCCTAGAAAGTTGTCCAGCGGTGTCCTACGAACTTAAGTCGTTGGTTACTCCAGAAGTGTGACATATTGCATAAAACTGTTGAAACCACAGGTCTTCCAGACCATGTTCGCGTATATATGGAAACAAAAAATCGTTCAACTTGGATTGATAACGGGCGCCATTGACGGTGAATGGTGCATTTTCTTCGTTTTTGAAGGAGTATGGCATGATGATGCCATCAGCTCATAGTACCATGCTTTTCGATAAGCGATACATTTTTTGGCATAAATTCATAATCGGACAAGTAGAAGTAGAAGTAAGTAGTCGAAAAGGACAAAGTGAAAAATGTTTCTCATTTGCTCTGTTTATGAGTAGAACTTATTAGGCTAAACAAACTTTTTGAACTTCACCTTATTAATAGTACATGCTTATCCCATATCACAAGTAGGGAATGAAAAAAATGTATCTATATACAAGTACGATTAATTGAGATGTTGATGGCGATATATTGAAAAGCACCAATATACTTTAATTGTCGATGTGTCGATATCGATATATTTTATATATCTCGATATATGTCGATATATCACGGTACATATTACCACTATTTCCTTTACAAATTTTTCACTACATAATATATAGTCTATTGTTTTAATCTCCAATATGTTATTGTCGAGATATCGATTTATCATAGTTTTGGATACTATATGTCGACATGTATCGATATAGCTTCACTTTAAACATCGCGAGTTGGTTTCGACAATCATGCAAATCTAGTTTGACATCAGACAATTGGATGATAGTGCATGTGAAGTGTATTATACGTTCGGTTACATTCAAGTTGACATTATTTCTTATTTCTAATAAGTTTGTTGTCTTGTCGCTTCAATGTCACCGCATTCTGTGCAGCATTTGTCATTTCCGTACTTCATTTGTTCACTGCCAACCTGACTGGCTGCCTGGCCTGATTATTTGTCAGTCTAAATGCCTTTGCCATCTCTACTTCTACGTCTGTCTCTACTTGGTTTCCAACTGTCTGTCTGACATTCTACTTATACATATTACAATATTTTTTTTTTATTTGTTTTTTGACTTGCCTGGAACCATTTATTTCTTTTTTTTTTTGGTCTTTTTAAAATTTTTCTCTTTGCCGCTGCTTTATAAGTAAATTACACGGTCTGCTAGGACTGCTTACCTCATTCGTCTGTTGGCTTATTAGACGCTGTCGCTGTTAGCGTTATTTGTCATGACTGCCTGCATTATTTAAGCCAATACAATGTCGCGGTTTTTGTGTAAGTATCGAAAAGTTTAAAAAAAAGATGTTGCAGAATGGAGTAACTAAGAAAAACCTTTTTTCATCTTGAGCGCATTAATTTGAATTGGCAACAAAAATGCGATGGGCCTGAAGTTTTGAGCAGTTTAATTTTTGGTAAAAAAAAGTGCTTAACAAATATTTTCTTTAAAGATTTTATTTATTAAGGAATTTGGTTTTTTTGTTCTAACAAATTTAATATAAGATGTGTTCAGAGTTAGAAAAGTTAACAAAGCTTTTCTGTGTCAGTATTAAACTTTAATCGGCTGGTGTCAGAAAGAAGAAATAAAATTGCATTGAATATAGAGACTATAGCTGCGTCATTTTTTTTTAGTTCGTGAAAACATACTTCTGCCGGAATAACTATTCACCACACCAAATGTGTTTTTCACCACGTTTTTTTTTCTTTTGTAAGTATTATTACTTTGAGTTCTAATAGATTTTTGAAGCAGAAATGAAGCAGATTTATCAAACAGCTTATTCACCACAATTTTTCTTTTAAAGATTGTACGTGTCATTTCTTTGAGTTCTCACTTCTTTTAACTATAGAAACGAAGCAAATTTGTTAAAACACTTATTCACCACACAAAATTGAATTTTCACCACGATTTTTTATTTATTTTCTAGAAGATTTTAAGTGTTATTATTTGAGTTTTTGAGCATGTAGCTCAATCTCCTACATGATAGACTCTTAGCCGAACTCAAACAGAGCTATTGCATAAATTTTATATCGTTCTAATCTACTTTTACTAAATTTAAATATATATATATATATATATATATATATATATATATATATATATATATATATATATATATATATATATATATATATATATATATATATAAGGATAATATACTACTCATATCTTCGCGCCTTAATCTGTAAACAAAGCAACAAAGAAACGATCAAATAAACTGTGCTGCTGTATGCCTTTGCACGTAGTTTAATACAAACAGTCAAGATTTATACGCCCCAGAAAATCATATAAATTTTATACAAATTTGTTTCAAAAGTGCACACATGCCATTATAAATACCTTATCAGTCTGTGCGCATCAGCGTCGTTAACCCCTTCGACAGGATTCTAGAGCGAACTAACCGGAGAGAAAAGCGCCTCTTGTAAAAGGAGCATAGGAGCGCAGGACTAAGTAGAAAAAAAAATTGATTTAAATAACAAACGAGTGAACAAACTCAATGCAGAAAATTTGCCATTTTCATGCTTTTGCACCCGAAAAAATCGCATAAAATAAATAAAGAAAACGAGTCAAAATAATACAATACGAGTACATATAGAATAAGGAAAGGGAGGGGACATGGGGTTGCAAAAGCATCGCAATGAAAATTGAAGAAAAATCAAAACGAAAATTGTACGCAAACAGACACTGAAATGGAAGGAGATGAATGAAATGAAAGGCAAGGTTAAATGTTCCGTGTTGTATTCAAAAATTTACACAGACAAATATTTACGAGGATAATTCTATGAGTTTTTAAACAAATTTTACGAGTTGAAGTTGGAAGTATCTGTATAAAATTTTTTTTTAATATTGTGCCACATTTTGTACCATTCACGCATTGTGTGAAATGGTATTATCAGTTTGTCTCAAAGTTTTTAACGCATAAAAGGAGCTATCGTAGACCCCATAAAGTATATGAAGGGATTTTCAATAGTTATGGCTGAACTTTGATAGCTTATTGATCTGTCGTATCACTATCATTCTTAGTATTCTGTCATAGTCTGTATTGTATTCTGTATTCTGTCATAGTCACCATTTTATGATGGAGCGCTACACCATTCAACCACGGAAAATTGTTAAATTTGTTAAAACTTATTATACAAATCCGAGTTCTTGTCACTGAGTTATATCAAAACTCTTGATGGGTGATCTTCGGGCAGCCTGAGATCCGATCAGTCCCAGTACAACCCCAAAAACTCGCTGTCAACCGAGAATATTTCGACTGTTGCTGAAAGTGTGGCTGAAGATATATCTATTCCCCGTCGTGCAGAAGGAGGCCTAGGCTTGCGAAAAAACTTGGGCGTGCATCCGTACAAGATCCAATTGACACAAGAACTTAAGCCTCAAGACTACCAAGCTCGTCATATGTAGATTGCTGATTGCGCTCTGGAGCAGTTGGAAACAGATATAAATTTTGACGAAAAAATCATCTTCATCAGTGTTGGAGCACATCTTTGGTTGAAGAGCTGCGTGAATGTGCAAAATTGCCGCATTTAGGAAGAGTGTAATCCAGAGTCTGCATTATTTTGTCAGATGGCGTCATTGGGTCACCTTTCGAAACGAGAATCTCCAGAACGGTGAGTGTCAATGGCGAATGGAATGGGGCCATGAAAATTTAGCTTTTTTTGGCTTCAATTGGAAGATGGGTAAACGTGTCACACATTTTGCGCTACATTGGAGTTGTTGCAAGAACAATTCCCAAGATTCGTTTTTTCGAGAAGAGGGGATGTGCAATAGCCGCCGAGGTTCAACGTCCCTAAACGTTTTACTCTGGGACTAGCTTAAGTCGCTGGTTTATAGCAACAAACCAACACTAATTGGAAAGCAACATCATGCAAATATTTGGTCATTTATAGCCCGACTTATGCAACAGTGTTATACAAAACTGAACCTATCGGATCGAATATACGTAAATTCCCAAAAATTTCATTGTATTCGAAAATTCATACAATGGGATTATTTATGGAAAATTATTTCTCGGGTTTGTTTACCGTGACTGTCGGTAGAAACTCAATTCTTTTGACCATATTTCCGATGGCATTTTAGAGGAAATTTTGGCCCTGGTAAGGTTTGATTCGTTTTTGGATCATTCTCGTAGACACGTTCTACGTTGTACTAAAGACGCAGTAGACCTAGTTTCGTTAAATATTTTCACAATATTGCGCGTAGTTGTCACGCTGATTGTGATCAAATCGTTGGTATATCTACATTAGTGTCTTTACCATTACCTTTGAATTTAATGTTCAATGTTCAATTCAAATAAAAAAGTCGATAATGCAGATTGAAGTCGCTAAGAAAGTAGCACACGTCTAAATGGAACATCCTTTATGTGCACTGTTGGTAACAATTTTAATATTGCTTTAAAATTCTTTATATAAGTAACTGGTATCGATACCAACATAGCATACGTTCTATACTAGTATCGATACCGACGCAGAACCTTAAAGTTAAGAGTTGTCCTAGTCATACGTTGATCGCTCCTATTAGAACATAAACATTAATCTTTGAAGCGAACCTGAACACCACACCACATTATGTTAAAGTCTTGTCCGCGATCTTTAAGAAACAGTGTGTTTTTATGAGCTCTACATACAAAATAAAGAGTTCAATCTATTGATAAAAAATGATTTCGCACATATGGTTGCCACGGTAGCGTGTAAGGGACTGCATACTGCATATTCAATTTTCCAATACCTGTTTAAGAATTTGAGGAAGTATATAAGGAATAGTGCGTTCGATTGTGGCTTCCAAGGCTGAAACCAATGCTGCCTAGCCCGCGTGAGGAATGATTTAAAATACCCCACAGATAATAAATCAGCGGAATTAGATCACACAATCTTGGTGATCAGGCATCGGCACCGTTTCAGCAGATTTTGTTGCCAACAAACACTTCCTTACTAAGTCGATGGTTAAATTTTAGGCCAATACTAAGAACTTAATATTACACCCCTTGTTATAGTTGTATCTTTCTGTATGTGAATACAAAAATTTTCACAAATGTGCAAATAGGGCAAATAACTGTATTTTATATGTTGCTACTTCGTCGATTCACAGAATGAAAGAATTTAAGCTGACACGGTCTGTCTATATAGTAGTATGTGTATACCTACCTACATACTTGTATAATATATGAAAGCACATGCAAAGGACTCCATTCACTCAAACAGACACAGTTGGGATTGGGAATAAAAACTCGTCGGATCACCTATCTCAAAATGCACAAAAAACAAAAAAACAAACAAAAAAATAAGCACAAACACACAAAAAAAAGAAACTTTTACTACCAAACTGCGCCGCACGGATTGAAAAGTGGGCAGCATTGAGTAAAAGAAATATTTATGTTTTTCCGATATTTTAACATGAATTTTGCATATTGTTAATGTTGCCTTACTTGCTCGGACGCCGCCGTGTTTGTCTGGTCTGATGAGGACAAGCAGAATGTGAATTTTTGTGGCTGTCGTCCGGCACAATTTCTGTACACGTAGGGTGTTTCATTTCACAGATACATTTATACAGATACAGAAACAGATACAGATACACACATATTCGTACTCACACAAAGATACTTTTTGTTGATTTATAAAGTTTCGCATACTGTGCCTTCGATATGGGAAAATGACGGCAGCAGGCTCAAAGTTGTTATATGCTGGCGTATTTATTTATAAATTTATTATTTTCTTCTGGTTTTTTTTGTTGTTTTCTTTTTATATTTTACCAATGACGTTGAATGCCGAGATTGATTTCCAGCAACGTGTGCATTTATATATACAAATACTTATAGATACATATACTTATATGTATCTAGATGCGTACAATAATATAATAGATATTTGCTTTAATTTGGCCTATATCTTACACCTACAGCCCGAATTTCTGCACAGATTCGTATATTTATGTAATCCAGATGGCTATGAAATGTGTTCGTTCTCTAAATATAAGTAAACAGTTTAAATTACTACCTATTCTGTCTGCATTTATAGATTGATTTTCATCAGTAATTGCGTAAGTATATTATTTCATTTCATATTTATTCTGATTTAATCGCTTTCTGCTCAGTTTTTAAGCTGTATGCATAATATACTTTTGATTATTGAAATATTTTCTTTAAAATAAATTGCTATGAATTTTTGTTTTATGCATAAGAATACATTGTTTGCATAATGCATATAAAATTTGATGCGATTACTTCATTGTTTTCATATATTCTATTGAAGCTTGAATATAAGTGCTTTTAGATTTAGTGGCCGGAAGTATTTTTACATATTCAATTAAAATAGTTTGAAAATGTTGATTTCTTTACTATTTTGAGAACATTGTTTCTGATTTCTTTTCGTAGATATTGTTTCTATTTAAAAAATTTTAGTTAAGTGGTTTGATGTGTTATCGTGTTATGCTTCAAATTTGCTGCTCTTTCGACAAATGTGCTAAAATAAAATCAATCAACTGAAAATGTAAAAGTTGCATCTTTGATTTAACCTAGAAGATTAATTGAATTTATTTAAATGTATCGGTTTATATCGGACATATATCTAAGTGACTTGGAATAAGTAAGAGCAAATTGAAATTTAATATAAATGCGAATTCTTTTACGCCTTCAAAAAATTATTGAAGTAAAATTTCCTTTGGCGCAGCATGTCGAGTAGCTCAGATCTTTTTCTAACGGCAGTAACTTTTTCGCGCGGAAAGAAAAAATTTGTCATGCGTTCGTAAATAAATTATTGGTCATGCATTCATGTACTTGCGCGTATTAAGGCTTAACTAAGAATTGCGCATTTTAAGGCTAAGCTAAGAATAACAAGAAAAAACGTTAACTTCGTTTGAACCGAAGCTCTAATACCATTCACACGAAATTTTAAATATTATTGTAAAATATAAAAGTGAGGGTTTAAATAGGGCTACCCGAAAAAATGGGGGTACACGCCTATTAGTAGATGTGTATGAAGCGATGTAGTAGATGTGTAATATGCCGCCATACCGAATTTCAAGTTGATATTGACGTTTTCCATACAAATGCATAAAACTGAGCTGTGGATTTATATGGGACTACCTCAAAAAGTGGGCGGGACACGTCGATCTGTATATCTATATGAAGCGGTTGTTCACTAAAATCCACCAAATCAAATTTCATTCTAATATTGATTTAAATGAAGAATTTTTTCATAAAAAACAGTGGGCGGGGTACGCCCATTATGCATGTCTATATATATTAAGCGGCTGTCTATAAAATGGCCCCATTTCGCATTTCAACCCAATATTGACTTTAATAAAGAAGATGCTATACAAAAAGTCAAAAGTGGGCAGTAGGTTTGTATGGGGGCTACCATAAAAAGTGGGTGGGCCACAACCGTTAGTCTAAGTATGTAAAGCGGCTGACCATAAAAAGGCACCACATTGTATTTCAACCTAATATTGACTTTAATAAAGAAGTTTTCATAAAAAGTCAAAAGTGGGCAGTAGGTTTGTATGGGGGCTACCCAAATATTGGGCCATGTATACATTAATGTATATGTCAATGGGCGGGTCCCACCCATTAATGTATATGTCAACCATCCGTCCACTAGAAGTTACCATATCAATTATTTATTATTATAGTTGATATTGACTACAATAAAAAAGTTTTTTATACAAAAAGTCGAAAGTGGGCCGTGGATTTGTATGGGGGCTACCCCAAAAATTGGGCGTGCCGGGACAATCTTGAAACTCTATTAAACTGCAATTAAAAGAAGCGTATGTGCAAAATTTCAACTGGATAGCATTAAAATTGGTCCCCAAAAAAATGCGCAACAACATACAGACGGACAGACAGACAGACGGACATGGCTAGATCGATTCGTCTCGTCGAGCTGATCATGAATATATATACTTTATGGGGTCTACGATGGCTTCTTTAATGCGTTACAAAGTTTCAGACAAACTGATAATACCATTTCACACTATGTGTGTGAATGGTATAAAAATACAGATTATGCACTGCCCCATTCAAAATTTATCCACTCTTCGCCGTTTTGTTTTTTAATATTTAATTGACACCTTTTCTTTTAAAATTTTATCAACAAAAACACTATCAAAAACTATCAAATGTGCATCGCTTTATGAAGCACGACAAACAAAGAGAGTATTATTGTTCTATTCTTCCAACTGAAAACAAGGGAACTGAAAGGAAAAAAAAAGAGAGCAACTATACGGAATAGATAAAGGTTTTCAGCAGGTAAAATAGTTTAAAAACTTTGATAGCTTATTACTCTTTCGTCAAACGTGACATTTGTCTTCGCCATTTATGTTTTGTCATAGTCACCATTTTAGCATTTTTATATTTGCCTTCGCTGATTGGGCTCCGCAGCAACTGAAAGCGGATTCAAAAAGAAACATTAGTGATGAAACACATTTTTAGTTGAACGGTTTCGTGAAGAAGTAAAATTGCCGCACTTGAGACTGCGACATATATTTGGAGCAATTGCAGAAAAATTATATAAAACACGTCAAGCTCAAACAATAATAACCAGATTATAGCCGGATTATATGTTCAAAGGCAGCTTAAGTTGCCAGTAATATTGACCATCTAAAGGTCCGTATGTGGATGCACTGTTTCACTTAAAAAACCATAGTATATCGCCAGCAATATCGCTTTTTCCTCGCATTCTTGTCTTTCTGCTGATAGAAGTGAGACAAGAAAGCTAGTCGCCTGGTGACTCTTGATCTTCTTCGAATAATTACAATCGCCAAATTGTGAATTGGAAGTTAAAACGGCGATACAAATGAGTTTTGTTTTTGTTAATCACCAAAGTTTCTACTAATTGAAGTAATGTTCAATATTCTGCGGCGATTGAATGCAGAAACTTTGTAAGAGGAGTCTCTGCTTCAAAGTGGCTTATTCCTTAAAGTACGATATTAATGACATGTACACATGTATGCGATATTATCTATGTTTTTATAAAAACTTATAAAACTAACAAGTCAAAGTCTACTATGTAGATATGAAAAACCACATTTCTATTATGCAAATTGCAAAAAGAGTTACATGAAAAACAGCACTCACACATACGTACACTCAATCAAATAAACAAGCAAATTAGTATACAAATCCAACTTAGAACTATAGGAAAAATTAAAATGCTAATAAAGCATTTGAATTACAAGATTATAGGCTAACAAGTATCTAAATATGCCCAAAATTTAATATACGAGAATGAGCTACTATGTAATGCAATTTTAACTACACCAATAGATACTAACTACATATTAGAGAATGCAGAGAATTAAGCACATGAGTAATGTGACTTGCCTACAAAATGGCTAAAGTTCTTGTTACTACTACTGCTCGTACACGGCGTGTATCTCAAAGTACGATATGTAGTGCTGCATGCTTGACAAACATTTGTTTAACATGACTATTAAAGTCAAGCCAAAACATATGCAGAGGCCAACAAACTAGAATTGTTTTAAGTTAGAGATACTTGTTGTAGATACTCGTACTAAGCGTGCATAAAATGCAACAACAACAACAACAACAACAACAACATAACGAATTGTGCATGAGTAAAACTGCGTTCTAATAAGCTACAAATAACAGACACGATTACAAGTAAATGAACATAGAAAATCACTCTTGGGCGTAATATACTTATGTATATACTCAGAGACATATATGATTATCATATATGGTATAGGGGGAATAGATACATAAATACTCATGTACAGCATGACATTGATGCGTCTATTAGGTTTAGTTGCATGCATAAATACTATCTACATGTGCGTGTCTACGCACTATTGTATCTACATAATTGTATGTTTCTATACTTATTTATGTGTGCAGCTCAAAGTATGTCTTCACAGTTTCTTCATATAAGCGAAAGTCAATTCTGAATTTATTAAACTTTGCAGTGAAGTAGTTCAATATGCCTTTCACTATGAGGGCTGTATGATAATTTTGTGCCATAAATAAAGTTATACAGATAAATTAAGTTAGATTACATAGGCTTGAGAAGTAATTTCGGTAGATATTACGTACGAATCCATGAAAAAATTTACCAACAAAATTATATTCATATCAATTTCATGTTTTTTGATTAATATCGATTATATACTTCATAAACAACAACAAAATATTGCAAATAGGAATCGAGAACAAGAAAGCAAAAGCGAAACCAAGCGAAAAAGCAGTTTGGAAACTGCTTTCTCGCTCCGATATCGCTTTAACTCGCTTTCCGTTTCGCTTGCACTCTGACAGCATTAGAGTGATCACATAAGAAAGTACAAAATCCGAAAGAGCGTCACTTCAAGAACGCACTCTGACTTCAGCCTATTGATACCTAATTCCATTCCATTCATGTGCCTGGTGAATATCACATTCAATTTGTGCATTAGAGATATAGATGCGGTGAGAGCGAGAGGTTCGGCTTTTTATTTCTCCTCGTAGAAGTGACACAAATTAAATTTTTGATCAGTTCAATGCTCTAGGCTATGAGTAAACCACTCTAACCTACAGAAAATGAACCACTCCAACCTACTAATGCCATTTTATAGATATTTATGTTATATAGATCAGATATGTAGCATTTACTTTTGTAATTACCTAGATAATCTTAGATCAAGATGAAATATGTATTTACTTGTTAAATCAGAAAATAAGCAAATTCGTTTTTAACGAGTTTTTTCAACACTTCGCAATCTTTTTTTATTTCTTTTTTTATTTCTGAAGCAACAAATTAATGTACTCTGATCACTTCAATAAGAAGAAGTCGGCGGTTAACTTCATCTTACCGAACCTTATATGCGAAAAAAGCTAGCAAACTACTCCACCCACCATATCTTACATGTATTACGAACTAACTAACAAAATATCAGAAAGAGATACAATACTTCTTCTTCTTGCCCAAGTATACGTTCTAGGTTATTTTTTCTATAGGTATAGTTGCTTCATGTGATCTTCAACAACTGTCATGAAAAATTATCTATGTTCAACAAGTGCAGCTGATTTTTCAACATTTATCATGTTGAAAAATCAGCTGCACTTGTTGAACATAGATAATTTTTCATGACAGTTGTTGAAGATCACATGAAGCAACTATACCTATATACCTCTGGACCGAAATTGTCCCAGACTGGTAGATTTAAACCGAACCGGTAAAGCGAATCGGTTCGGTTCTTCATCTTAAATTGGCATGCATGTCACTGTCATTGACATGCATGCCAATTAATTAGTCTATGTTTGACAGCTACTTGTTTACGACGCGAAAACTCTGTATGGCGATTTTTAACATGAAAAAAAAAAAACATTCAACAACGAGTTTGCTTGAAATTTTGTATTTCCAATGGAATACCGTCAACGGAATCATTCAAAATGTTATAAACGTGTTATGAGGTCGCAAGTATTTGAGTGGCATAAAGTGAGGGTCGTGAAATCGAAGAAAACTTGGCTCATGCAAATCGTCCATCCACCTCTGTTAACGACAAAAAAAATTGAAAAAGTGATGGAAAATCATCGTGTTGGCATTAAAAAGATAGCAGAGACACTCAACATCTCTTATGGATCGACTCAACACATTTTGGTTAATGTTTTGGGTATGAAACGCGTCGTACCAAAAGACCTCGTACGAAAACAACTGAATAATAACAATTGTTGATCAAAATGTGATAAATTAGTTTTTTTTTTAACACATTTAGTTCTCTTTTCATATATCACAATTAATGTTCCCGCTCATTGTTAGAAGTTTTTTCGACCGATGCCACAAACACACTGCCACTTTGAGTGCGGTAAGTCCACAACCAGTGAGCCAAATTTTATGAAGTTTAGCCTGAGAGTAAGTAAAAACTTGAATCTTTCGTACAAACAACTGGTGAGGGTCGTTGAAAGTTGAGAGTTATAATTATATTTCATGTAGTTATAAAATACAGAGAAAAAATCATGATAGTCAGTGATCACAGTTACATTTTCTGTATCAATAATTTGTTGATCTGTGACATATCATACTGATGTTTTCAAATTGATATTATTGTATATATTTTAATTCTCTCTGTGTATGCCCTACTTTTAACCGTATGGCGCCTCCGCGTCTCTGTTGTTATTCTATTGAACAATGGACTTTTACAATTCATTTTTTGATTGATTTGATTTTGTTTTTTTCGATTGTAGAAGAATCACAGTGCAAACTACCGAATAGTTATAGCCAGAAGCCTCAATTTTGTACAACCCTCGCTCAGTTCTCGAGGCTGTTGCATGTTATTCACTGCGCGTTGCTTTTGTGTTTATTATTATTATTTGCTTTTGATGTTCTTGCACAATATCCAACAACACCTGCGGGCTATGTTTAAATAAGCATGAATCGATTAATTTATAGCATGATAAAAGGCGTAAACACAATTCAACTAAAAGTCAAAGAACTTTAGTAGCTAAAATATTTATTACATTGTATGAGTTGCTGGCCGACGTTCCAGTTGAGTCGAGCGCATTTTCGCTAACAAACGTAGAACAGTATGTTAGTAAAGCAGAGCAGGGCAGGGCAGGGCAAGGCAAGGCAGCCGTGGCAGCATTTCAAAGAAGAAATATGCAAATGCCCCGAAAAGTATGCAACATGCAACATTCGAGCGAGCTTTTCATTCTAATGCAAATATGCAAGTAGCACTGCTGCCGCATTTTGCTGCTGCTTTGTTACTTTTGTGCCGTTGCCTGCCACACACATGTACACACACACACACACACATACAAATACTGCACGACCGCAACGACACAAACATGTTGCATACATATAGGCGGAAGCGTTGCATTTTTGTGGAATAAAAACACTGGAGTGTTCTCGACTTCGAAATACTCTGTACTAGATATGGGCGTGTGTCTAATATTTTAAGCACGGCCCAACACTAGCATGACGTTGGTATATAGAAACATGCACGTGCATGTATGATTAAATTTTGGTAAAGACACGACTCAACACGAGCACGAAGTTTGTGATTACGAACAAAAACGCGAACGCACGCGTAGACAAGTAAAGCGAGGTCTAACAAGAAAAAAGTAAAAATAAAATTTTATATTCTGTAAACATAGTAATATGTTTATAGAGTTATACTATGTAACACCAAAAGGAGGCCTAACAGAATAGAGCACACATATTTTTAATCAGCAACAAAAGTAACGTGTGGACCATTAAACTCTCGACTTCTAGTAATCCTATAACTTTCACATCGGTTTTTTTATCGGTTTATGACAATTCGCGTTTGAAGTGTCTGTCCAAGCGAATTTGTACCATGAAACAGTACACGCCAACACAACGTGCTGTTAACGTAAGCTTTCTATTTAAAATAACTTCTCAATTTTGATAACTCAGGCTGTTTACACAGTTTGGGCCGAAATTTGTGCGAAAATCCATATCGGAGCGTTCTTCTTCGAAGATGGCGCTAGGGCAACCGTCACCGTAAATGGTGTTTGATATCGGGTCATGATTTGATGGCTAATAATGGCATAGACAAGTTTTGGTACCAATAGAACGGCGCCACAGCTCTCACAACCAGCGTCACGAATGCGTGATAGAAAACCCCAAAAAGTAGCACATTGTGACATACGTTTTGGCGGCGAAAGTGATACGATCTGGGCCTAAAAGGAATATTTTATATTCGTTTCGTTCTCCGTTCTCCTCCTTCTGTCTGTTACATACATTTGCATAAACTTAATATACCCTTAGGTTATAAAAAAAGAAGAGTTGCTACCATATGAGTAAAGGCAAATGTATGTGGCTAGAAAAATCGCTATACTTTTGGGTGGCACATACGCCTGTTATCCCCTACACTTGCTCCAACACAACTAAGCGCTGCTTAAATATAAATGCGCCGCTGCAAACCGCAAAATGTGTTGAACCGGAAATTGTGTGTGTGGTGTATGCAACATGCTGCAGCTGAAGTTGGCCGCTGCCGCCGCTGCTGCTGTAGCTACTGAATCTGATATGGCTTTGGCAACAACGTCATCATTCTCAGCGCCATCATCATCATCATCATCATTACCATCATCATCATCACGAGTAGCGGCAGCAGCATTATTGCCAGCGTTGATATTGTTGGTGGTGGCGCTGGTGGCAAGCGACAACTGCATTGGTGGCGCTTCGTGGCGTTGGCGTTGCTTTCTGCTTTCGGTTGCTGTTGTTGTTGTTGTTGTTGTTGTTGTTGTTGTTGGTTGCAATGAGCATTAGCTTTCAGCCAAAGTGTGCGAGCAAATTGAAATCCGTTTTTGCAAAACTGAAATTTTAACAGATTTTTGGTTACGAATTTTGCGGTCAACAGACACAGTTGCAAGTGAGATAGAGCGTATAAAATCGTACAGGATAAAAAAATCGTTGTATTTTTCGTATTTTTTTTCGTGTTTTTTTTTGACTCCTGCGTATAAAAACAAGCAAATGAAACCATATAGGAATAGTTTTTAATATGATGTTGCAGCTGTCGCAGCCGTTGTTACTGCTGATGTTGATGATTATATTGCTGACAATGATCAGCTGCGACTGTTGACAATGCAACAAGCGGAAATTTGTTGAAAATTGTTGAACACACTTTGCTGCAGGAAATTGACAAAGCAAGAACAGCCATTGCCATTTTACGCTTAGGTTGGTTAATTTTGTTTTTTTATTTATTTTTATACGGTTTTTTTTTTTAAAGGAATATGTGAATATTGAAAAAGTAACTAAGATACTTTAGTTTATAAAGTTGTACAAAGTTAAAGTTTAAGCACTGTTCATGAAAAGCGTTGCAAATATTTTCAAACTTCAACTAAAAGTGACACAAACTAAATCAAAATTTGTTAAAAAATCTGATTTTTGCTAGATATCTGGCACCGTCTGAACATACCTTAACATAGGCATACAGAATAAAAAAAAATTAAGTATATTAAAAAACTTGACTAGCGTGCCCTTTCATAATAAACCTATATAGAACCTTTCCGTTGTGCACAACATTCTCAACAGTTCCGCGTTAACATGTGAGTGGCAAAATGACACTAGCTTAAAATAAAGCAGCACATTCTGTTTGTTTTCATATCTATTTTTGTACAAATAATAAAAAAAGTGATTTAAAATGAAATCCGCTTTATTATTGGCGTTTAGTGAGCACAATCGGCTAGCGCACATAGAGTTATGAATTCGGTGAATTGATTCCGGATTTCAATGATAACGACTTGGTGCAGAAAACCACAGAGAAACGCAAGCCGCCGTTTGTGTGGACATTTGCATTGAAAAATTCTTCTTCCACATTCCGAAAGACTTGGCGCCACAATACATTCCCTTTTCGTTGCTGGTTCATTTGAAACAACTCTTTTTCTTATAAAATTTGTGAAACATTTAAATATGCTACTTACTTCTATTTAAATATTAACTGCTTGTAGTGTTGATATCGAAATAAATCAATCATTTATTCGAAAGTCTTGAAATTCGTCTGGACTGATTAGCCATATTCTTTGAGAATGTGTAGATTTAAGGTATTCACAAGGTCTTGTAACAATAAAAAAGTGCAAAACTGCAGAAACGGCGTCGTGAGCACACTTATGCAAAATAAAGTGTTGAAACTTTACACAATTAGATATATAAGACTTTGGTTTGTTTATTTGTTTTGAGCTGCTATTACATTTTTGAGAGCACAAAAAAGATTAAAAAACAAATTATTGGAGTATAAAGTGAATAAAACTACTGAAGAAATAGAATAAATTTAGTGTATACGATCTGCAATGAGTTCAATACCAAATAATATACCAAAAAATAACAAAATTCGCGCTGCCACCTGCTAAATTTTTATATTTAATAGTTGGCAGCACTTTTTTTGCACAGATGCATAGAAAATATTGGTCAATGGTCTGGGTCGAGCAAAGTGGTGCAAGATGTTTTAGTGAAAATTTTTGTTGGTTTTGCAACCTTTTTCTTGCATTATTGCACTGATGTAATATTACACCACCTTGAGAATAGCTTTAATATAAGAACTGTTTGCTTTCATGACTTCTTGACCACTCTTTCCATTCTTAACATTCACCGGGAATATTAAGAATGTAAAGAATGTTGGACAATGGAAATGCTCTCTTTGAGCATTTATCGGAATTCTAATTCGAAAGTACATAGTTAGCTTTTGCTTCGACACTAAATAACGTGATTTTTTTATGGAGTAAAAAAGATATCGAAAAGTTAATCGTTTATCGAAAAGCCAATAGCATATTTTCATACATAAGTTTTTTACAAATCATAATGGAAAGACTTAATTTACAAAAAGTTTGGAGATTGTGCGCTTGAATTTGAGTGTGGAAATTGATGCACTATTTCGCGGCAAGATTTTCTTCAGTGATGAGGCTTACTTCTGCCTCAGTGGCTTTGTCAATACACAAAATTGTCGCAATTGGTACATGAAAAAACCAATGGTGGTCCCTCAGCAACCGATGCACGCTTTGGTGGAGTTTATAAGCTTGTAATATCATCGGACAATACTTCTACGAAAATCAAGGAAATGTAAATGTCACTGTCAATGGCACACTTGTTGCCATCTCACATTTCAAACTAATATTTTAAATATTGAAGAATTTGGGCGCTTATCAGACAGACAGAGAGACAGACAAATGGACATATGTAGAACAATTCGGCTTGTCTACGGGATGGAGCAATTGTAATGTAACTTACAGTGCTTGAGTGAAAGAAAAATTTAAATTGTAAACTGTGATGCAAATACTGCTAAATCTCTCCACTCAGAATTTTCACAGATACACAGTATCTTACAATCTTATTAGCACATGAAATATGAACATGCAACATTGTTCATAATTCTCGGCAAAACTATTAATATTTCTATGCCTAATACCGGTTATTTTTAAAAACCTTTCCTACCAATCGTAAGCCCTTTGGCCACATTAGCCAAGTAACTCTGATGTTTTTCTAGCTTTTCCAGCAATTCCGATATTCTCGATTTTGTTCTTTTAACGTCCTATATTTCAGACTCCGGTGCTCACATTTCATATACTACATATGTTAATATTTTAGGAAGTAACGTTTCAAGACATTTTTAATATTAGATATCACATCTTGATCGTCAGTAAAAGCTTTCTAGGGTCATTAGTGGTGGAACCACTGAAGACATTGCCCGACAGAGTTGTAAAAGCAAGAAGGGTTCTCCCCCGGCCATCTTAAAAATATAAATCAACAAATATCTTTATTGGCCACAAATTTAGGTTGTTTGGCTCAAAAGTTCAATATGTTTTTACTTTACGGGTGTACTTTGAAACTTCTGAAAGTGCGCTGTAGAATAGGCGTGGCACTTGAGGAAGTTTGGACTTTTAATGCCACACGATACTGCGCAATGTATCGAAATTGTTGACGTCCTGCTTAGATATTGATCAGCAATGCCCGTCTCGATGATTGTTTTTTATTGTGTATCTTTAACCATTAGTTGAATCTAGCCTTAAAAACTGAGCCCCAATATAGAATTGCAGAACAGTCAGACTAACCTGGCCTAAGTGCAGCAAACTAGTCGAACAAACCAGTTGTCTACTGATGCTAAGAAACTTGGCAATGTTTTCAATACATATTGGCGAAGCTGTGTGCTCAATGTTAGCAGGAAATGGACATCCAACTATAGGCAAACATGAGGTAAAGTTCCTGTTTAATCTTAATTTAATCACTAAAATCTTCCAATCCATTAACTGCAAAGTTAGGTTATAATAAAACTTCCTAGTATAGCCAGGGTATTTTGTCAATGTGGCACTAAATGGTGAAACGTGCAGCTGCTGTCGACTTTGTAATCTTAGTCATTGTACTTAAACTTTATTGTATTACATTTTATAAACATTAAATAATGTATTTAAACCGTATATAATATGCTTTAAGTCAGCTTTTATTTAGACTCAAACTTCCGCATTTAAAATTATGTTCATCTATTCGAATACTTCTATTCTAAAATATTCAAATATTACCAAACGAAAAATATTCGGTGAAAGATTTTCTAAGGCTTTCTTTTGCTTTTGGTGAAATTTTCTATAGTACATACAAGTATATGAGTACACTGCACAAAATTGAAAGGGTTTTCATACTTTCATGGATTAATTTATTCATGTGGCATACTTTACGGCGCTGCAGCACTAAATTTTTTTGTGCATCGTACAGTTCACGAAAAAGAAAATTCGCAAGTGTCTAAAAATGAAGCACCCCATCATAGAAGAAAGTGCTTAAAATGAGCGCGCGCTGGTTTTATTACCTGTTTTCATTAGGGACAGCGTGTTTTCAGGACTAAAGCCACAGTTACATCGACAGGCAGTAGCAATTGCAGCACAAAGCCTTACCACACTACATATACATGTATGTGGCTGAGAGAAGCCCCTAAAGGAAAAATCTGCTACTGCTGCTACAAACAGGACTACGGTTGACGAGTGCAGACTGACTGACTGGCTGATGAGTGTGTTGCGGACGAAGGACATTTGTGCGCTAAAACCTGATCATTAAATATTAATTTTCGCATTTAACTGCAACTTTTGCTGAATTTATGACAGGCAGGCGGCATAGCAGCCAGCGTACGCCAAATGCAATGTGGATTATACATTTTTTTCTTTCCAAACATAATTTTTTTTACGAGCGCTGGATTTAAAGTGTTGTAGGAACAAAGCGCAATAAGTATTTGTGTGTATGTGTGATTCTATGTATAGAATATGTGTGTGTGTGTGTGTGAATTTGTGATGTACAGACACGTGGTTCCGGTTTCGTGGATTCAGATACTTTAATGATTCATTAATGATGAATAGAAAATAAGAAAAGGAATCCGAATCCATGAATACGATTATATGAATCCACGGTTTAGAATCTTGACTCGAATCCAGATCCGAATACAAATTTTAGCTCGAAAACACGGATCTCAACTTGAATCTTCGAATCTTAACGCGAATCCATGAATTTTGACCAGAATCCAAACTCGAATCCAAACACGAATCCAAACTCGAAACCAAATTCGAATCCAAACTCGATTCTAGAATCCACGAATCTTGTTTCGAATCTACGAATTTTAATGCAAATCCAAACTCGAATCTAGACTTGAATCTGGAATCCACGAATTTTGACTTGAATCCACGAATTTTAATTCGAAGCCATGAATGTACTCGAATCTAGAATTGAATCCAGACTCCACGAATCTTAACTCGAATCCAAGAATCTTAACTCGAATCCATGAATTTTGACTCGAATTCAAAATACTTGAATCATTTAAGATTCGAGTCCGTATATCCGGATCTAAAAATATGTCGATTCGCACATCACTAGTTTATACTCGTTTGTATTTGTTTTACCGCATATGGTTTTATCGTTCCCATACATATTAACTTGTCGCGTGTCTCTGTGACTGCCTGCAGTCAACGTCCGCCTCCTTTCTCTCACACATACACATACACATATAAGTTTATACACATACATATGTTGTTCTAAATGTTTGCTGTTTTATAAGTGTAAAATAATTAACTGCCATAAAAATTTTATTGTTGCACATTGTTCTTGCCATAAAATAAATACTAACAACAATATTGCACCGCCGCTGCCATTGTTCCTACCGCATAGAGACAGACCGCACAACTCAGCCGCATACTGACATAACATGGACAACCGCAAAATTGTTGCTGCGATATAAATTGCTGCCGAAAATTGTTGAGTGGGCGTGGTCGCTGTAAGCTGTTAAATATTTTCCCGACTACTTGTTCTAATTGAAAGTGACTTTATTTTGTCGCTGTTGAACACTTAAGTTTCTTTGTATTTCCTAGTGAAGCATGAAGCATGAAGCATGTTCTGGTACTTTCTTGATAGCACTTTTGCTTTTGTTGCTGTTTGTCCTTGCACAACAATTTGCAATTTGACGCAATCCCATAGCGTCAAGCATATGCAAAGCATATGCATACAATATCAGCAGCAAGCAGATTGCAGCACGTAAAATGGCAACATTTTTCCTTGACCTACACTGTAAAAATTGATTTAATTATTTAAATATATTGATATTTAAATGTATTTATAGAAAAGACACTGGCTGTGTTACTAAACCTTTGAACTTTGTTAGATGCTTCGTGAAAGTTTTAACGAAATTCAGATTTTTGTTTCTCACTCTAAATGTGCTTACTTTTACTTGACTTCTGCAACAAAATTGCGAAAATGCAACAATATTTAATCGTTCTTACTTACTTACTTATTTATTTATTTACTTACTTAGGTATTCATAGATCCACACGGCTCAATTGCGTCGAACGGAACGGACAGTTGAACAGGTAGGTTGTATTGTGTGGCAATTGACCACACTATG
Source organism: Leucophenga montana (assembly GCA_035044765.1). Classification (NCBI taxonomy): domain Eukaryota; kingdom Metazoa; phylum Arthropoda; class Insecta; order Diptera; family Drosophilidae; genus Leucophenga; species Leucophenga montana. The sequence goes on along the minus strand of JAWNNQ010001780.1, from coordinate 59,887 downwards.
GACAGCAATCATTGCTGGCAGCAGGCACAATATTGTCCCTGAGATAGTTAGTTGATTGTTCAAGCGCATTTTAATGCAATTGATATCCGAATCTATAAACACAATAGATATCCGGACATATAAACACACTCCTTTTGTAACTTCTGATGTTATCTCTAATACGAGTTGGAGCAGTTATCATGAGAACTCTGTGGTAGGGATGATAGGATGGAACTGTTTCGAATGCCGCTGAATGGAAAGCATCATCGCTTTTTCATGTAGCTGGTTTTCATGAGTCATTAATAGACAACCATTAGCAGTCATCAGACTACGATTCTGACCTCTTTGCGGGCATTGCAATTGAATCTTACTGAGGTAAGAAGTCCAGACAGAAGCAGCATAATTTAGGACAGTTCGTCCAATAGCTTTATAGGTGGTAATTATTGTCTCTTCGCCCTTAACATAAGAAGAAGAAGAGCCGAGAAAGCAGGGTACCAAAAGTTGTGCCAAGTATAGTAGGTTACTGCAATGTCGGAATACTCAAACCCCCAACCAAGACATCTAGTTCCATTATAACCTCCTTAGTTCAGGAGGTGATGATGGAAGCCGACGACTTGTCTTAAAAAATTCTCTAAATAGATATTAGTTATCGCACAAATTTCGTCGACGTTCACGCCCGGGGATAAAATGGAACAATCATCCTCATATGTCACCAATATTATACAGGAATGAGGTAAAGGCATCTTTGCCAAACACAGGTTGAACAGGAGAGTTAAATAACTACACCCTGCGGTATACCCTTCTTTAGCTTTCGATACCTAAACCTCAAACCAGCCCCCCTCTCCTGAACTCAACGTATGTTCCTTTTACCATTAGGATACTTTAATAGCCAGCGTTTTGTTTTGTCAGCTAGTCAGGTGGATTCCAGGTCGTAAAACAAGATAGTCTCATCAACTGTATCAAATGCCTTGTTCAAGTCAAAAGCCACCATCATCGTACGTTCACATGGCCTCGACGTGTTGAATTCATTAGCGATACGGTTGGTGATTTCTTTCAATTCTGAAGTCGTACCTTTTCTGAAACCATGTTGGTTATCCGCTAGGAGGCAATGTTCTGTCATCGATGGTAATAATAATGATTAGAAAACTTTATTAATAGGCAGATGTTCCCAGGCAGATAAAGTTTTCTAAACCTTTGAAGTTGAAATTCTCCATCCTCACAGTCCAGTATGCGAGTGGAAACCAAGTACTTTGTCTTGTCTTCGTTCACCGCTAACCCTTTGAGCCGTGACTATTTCTCAATCTTTGAGAACGCCTTGTTATTCGAAGATAAAAAAAATTCGCACGATAAAGCATCACCCTCCCTGGGACCTCTCTTGGGCATTTCATACTCTTACATGACTTTGTGTGTGATAGCGCCAACACACACAAACGAACGATGCAAGTTCGGGATACTAAGCTCTGACAAGTTCTTGTAGAACATCGTTCTTATCTGTGTGTCGACAGCCTCCTTATAATCGTCAAATAGGTGATATGTAGCTTTGCTGTACTTATATGTGTTTTCCACGATTTGTCGTAGAGTGGAAAGTGACCACTGGTTGAACTTTTTAGTTTGAAGACTATGAAACTGTAATATGTGTATATCAATTTTATATCCCATTGAAAGGAGACATATTCCACGGCAGTTTTGCGCAGCCAGCAAGGATCTTCTTAAAGGTAGAACAAAGAACACTGAGGTTCCAATCGATGGGCATATGCTCATTGCACTCTACGCCACCGAACTTCAAAATCCAAGCGGACAGCTGTTCGGAGCGTGTGGCTTTGTTGTTCTTCAGCTTTTTAATTACTAAGTCGACTTCGTTATAGTCCGGTGTCATTGCTGCTTTCTTCGTCTCCAAGTAGGTTTGATAACTAACATCTTCATAGTATCATTGATTTCTGTGCATCTGTAACCATCCTTCCGTTTCGCCCGTACATAAATAAACTCCATGCTTAAAATCTTCAGTCAGATGTCTTAGATTTTGACAAAATTTCGAGCTTCATTTCTACCATGTAAAACCACAACATTCTCAAGCTCCCGCCTTTCTGGTCCCTTTTTTTGCTTCTGAAAACTTCGTTCTCTCTTTGTTTCTTTTGATATCATCTGTATCAAGAATGCACCGTACCTAGAAGGCGTCAATGACACCCTTGACATCCGTATCCATACTCTAAGTCCTCACAAATATCTTCAGAAGTCGGCAATGATTCATGGTCTGTTGTGTTTGCAGCTACATATTTCGACCAGCGGCGAAGTCAATTAGCCTTTCTCAATTGCTGGAGCTAGCATCGTGAAGGCTGAACTTCTCCCCTTTCCAATTTAGGCGTTAACATCAACATGCATGATCGTGATTGGGGCAGCGCTGGTGCAGGCGCTTCAGGCGCTCGTTAAGTTCATCTTTAGCATTGATCCACAATAGTTTTCTAGTTTTCAATAGGTTTCGAGTAATCACGAATTCGCATTCAAATTCTTTCTTCCGTGCGTGGCATCTATAATTGATGCTACCGGATGCATTTTCTGGTTTACGGTGATGTTAGCCTTGTATACATTTGTTCTGGATATTAGCCACGCGGTTAGCTCCACATTCTCTATATGTTCCACGTGCATATTCGTAAATTGTGGTTCTAAAATCGTTTGCAGCGTTTATTACTAAGTCAAGCGGATATCATATCCTAGGCTTCCACTTAGATCTGTGGAAATAGTTTTTGCGGAGGTGGCAATCAAATTCTTAATTGGGGGAGGAGGAAAAGATATTCATTATTCTAGCAGTCCACACATTTTACTCACCCGGAACTGATGTTCACGGGTCACCTACGAGATACATGACTAACGAACGTTTGTGAGCTGCTTGGGTCGTTTTCTCATTTTCACCTTATAAAAGATTTTTTAAGTTGCTTACTAAAGTTTGTATTGCTTGTCTAATAGTTTTTATTTGCGAGGTTTGTTAATATACAAGCCATTTTGGTTTCTTGTTCATATTATGTGATATTGATCACTTTTGAAATTACAAATTTAAAAGATCTGATTTTGTTAGCCAATAATTCCCTTCAGTGTATGGAAGGGTCCAGCAGAATTTGCTCCTGTTGATGCTGCTTGCTAGCGATAAATGTTGCCTTTAGTCACTCAGTCTGTCGGTCGGTCGGTTGGTTAGATGGTTCTATGTTGCTTTTGCTATTGCAGTTGCTCACTGGGCTGCTCGCTACACTTGACGATATGCTTCGACACTCGATAACAAGCTTAACGCTTTGTTTGTTTGTCTTTTGATGCGTGCGCCTCCGAGTGTGTTTGGCTGAGTCATGTTTGACCCGATTTTCCCTCATATATGCATATGGATCAATTGATGTACAACGCATTTTGCTGTCGACGATTCAAATTCGAAAAAATGCAAAATGTTTTACTTGTATCTATGTATGTACGAGTATGTTTGTTGCACTTGTGTGCGTTTTTGCTGCTGCTGCATGCTGTAGTACCTCTCGTTGCTTAGATCGTCTTATTCAAATCGATTAAGCGTGAAGTGTTTGACGTTGCTGCTGTTGCAAACAGTTATTGGTCTCGTTAACGTCGTCCTTGTCGTCGTCGTCCTTATTATGCTCATCATCAGAGCAGGCAGCTAAATACGCTAGTCATGCCATCCAACTACCGTGCCACTACTATTTCAGACATTGTTATCCATCCTCATGCTCAATGTCGTACACGTCATCCTTATTGTGCCACATGATGTTACAGTTTGTATTGCATTCATTTACCTGAAATGTGCTATTCCGGATGCTAAGGCTGCTTCTCGGGATGTGGAACTGCAGCTGTTGCTGCATAATGATGCGTCAAACTGCAAATGAGTGCAATGCTGTGTAGAAGGGTTATTGCCGGCCAGACTAAAAGGCAGCTTGACGCTTGATGCCATTGATGCCACATGATGATGGTGATGACGGTGATGATGATGTTGTTTTGGTGAATGTCGATGGCTTTGATGTCGCTAGCGCATCTTTTAGCGCAAACGCATTTTTGGTTTCGCTGTGGATTAGGTTCATTTGGTTTACTGCGCTTTCATTTGGTCGAATAGTTTTGGCACTTTGGAACGCTGTATTGGATTCTTGTATGCATGCGAACGGGTTCAGTCAGCGTGTGTATTTCATGTGGTTGTTAGTTATAGAGTATAGTAGATTGCAGCTTCTAGCTCTGCAGACAAATGGTGTCAGTACTGTTTTATCATATCGTATATAGAGAGCAAAGACACTTTAGCAAATATTGCCTCAAGGCTTTATGTAAAGTATGAAAAGATTATTAAGTAAAGCCGCTTGGCTATATTACTTCAATGCGCGCTACTTACACATTTCACAAATAGTGTAAAGGTTTGTGTGATTTTTGTAAGAAGTTTGTTACACAGAAAAATTACAACAACATTGCAAACTCTTATACAGGTTGTTGCTGTTTGAAATTAAACATAATAATTCTTTATGATTCATTAATTTTACATACATTTTATCTGTTCAGTTTGTTCACTGTTTAAAAATAACTAGAGTTCTCCCAGTGGTCAAAGAACCAAAAATCCATAATACAAAGAGAAACAAAATTTGAACTAGTTGCGTTGCATTGGTGTTTCACTTTGACACACTGTACAAATTTCGGCTCAGAAATGAGTCACACTTTGGGTGCCCTACCTTAAGGGCCGCCCAGAAAGAGAGCGGCATTAAGTGAGCAGTTAATTTGCAATATTTAATGCGCAGTTAAGCAATTAATTAATGCATATTTATAAAAGAGTTTTGTTGGCGTATCAATTCTTTCTTCTTTAAAATTTTACCAAATAAAATAATATAAAAAACACACTCAACTGATGGTCGCCAACATGTTTGCTAGTGCGCCCGCAACAGTTTCGAGCCTGATGTCGAGCTGCTCGATCGACATGCTGTACAATGTGAATTGCCATTTAGAGCATGACAGAGATAGATAATATTTTTGTCTCTCTTCTTCAAACTGAAAGCAAAGGAACCGAAAGAAACAAAAATATCAGCTATTGCAAATTGAGAGAGCTGAGAGAGATAGAGAGAGAGAGCCTTGTGAGAGAGAGAAAGAGCGTCTTTATAATTGGCCGAAAATAAAAAAAAAAAATAAAAAAATTTCGAGCAAATATGTTATGTTTAAGAGGGTTAAGTAGGGTGTGAATAATTTGCGCTTGCGTTAATGGCAACAAAAGCGGCAATTTTGCTTATTGACTTCGCCATTGAGGCAAAAATGATCTTTATCACTGCACAGAATATTGCGATAAAAGAATGTGTTGACTTCCACTTGATTTTCAACTAAGTGACCGGAAAACTACAGTCAAACGATAGTCATTCGGGTTTAATTCTTGCACCAGCTGGATCTTATAATGTCGTAAGACGAGATTCTTACGTAAAATTTTCTATAAAATGGATGCACACAGCTCCAATTATCGCGCGCGATGTCGGGGTTAAATTTAAATTTGTTTCATAAGCCTGTCTTTTGTTTCAAATTTATCGTAACTAAATTATACAGTCATTGGCACAATTATTTTGACAAACCCTGCTTTTGACTTTCGGCTTAAGTGTTTTCGAACTGTGTAAGAAAACAATAAGTTTTTTTCTCTAAAAACAAGGTACATAGAACATGCCTGCAAAGTCTTCAGTTTATAACTTTATGGACACTCGTTCTGCTGGTAAAAAATGTGAGCAGACAATAATTTTTGTTTAGGTACAATTATTTTACCAATCACTAAGTTTAGTTGCATGTGAATGCCAACTGGGACTGCTTTCTTGAGTTTATGTGTATTTACTGCAAATATAAATGTAAAAAATGCATCAATTTTGGGTAAATCGGCTGAGTTAATTGATATTGTTAGAGCCTCAGTAGTCACAAAGATCTATGCCGACACCAAAGTAATACATAGATATCGTTGAAGAATAGATACAAAGATATCGTTGTGGGAAGCAAATTTCAAGACAGAATCCGCAAAGCAAAACAAAGCCAAACGATTAGCATTCGTTAAGTACAGTTTTTAACAACACGTTCTTTGGATCGATGAAAGTTCATTCGAATACAATTCATCGAAAAAGAAGTTTTATGTAAGAATTTGTGACAATCACTGATTCTATAAACTAAAATCAATATTTGCATACTTTAAATGATTACACCTACTACTCAGGAGATAAACTTATGAGGGAATCATATATTCTGCAACAGGGGAACACATCATGCTACAGGAGTAAATTAATAACAAAATTCTTAGGAATTAAACTAAATACGTTGGATTGGCCAGCTCATAGCCTGGATTCAAACCACGTTGAAAACGAGTGAGCGTATAAAAACGAAAGCGATGTGTGTCATTAAATAAAACCAGAAAAGAAGCCATTTCCGAAGTGAATTCCATTTGGAATGAGATTACGACTGAATATCTCCGAGTATTGGTGGTTTCAGGTCAACGACGCAACCAAAACGTCATTCAATATTTTCAATTTTAATGTGTGCATGTTACAATAAATCGATTTAAATCGATTTATCGATTTTATGAACAGGTCTACTTCCCAATTTAAACATGAAGTTTTTCTTTAATTATTTTTTATGATACTAACTAAAAGTTTCCACATAGAATTTATCTACAGATCCTCATATGAAATGATGATATTGTCGATTTCCATAAAGGGTATAAAACTATCGCTACCGCCAAAATTACCCTTATCTCCGCTTTTATTGTATATATATTTTTTTTTCGACGCCATCAAAGACCAATCCTTATGGAATAATAAATCAATGTTGGATACATCATCACACCTAAGTTGGGTAAACAAGCGTTAAGTGCTTCTCTAAATGCGTACAATGGATGCACTCATGCAGTATGCAGTAAGTAATCAGGTTTCTTTCAATCGCTGTTTGCCATCAAAATTTACATCCTTTTGTTGCACGGCAAACAACTTCGCTGCGGCTTGCAAGACATTTTCTCCATGGAAGCCTGTGTGCTTTTGGTGCTTTGCGGTGTTTGCATAGAATTTGATTTTCTTAAGACATGTCGAAGCTATCTTTTGGTATGCATCTCAAATAATAATATACTGCATGCAAGTTTCTTTATCGCCATTGCATTAAAATTTTGTTTACATTACCTGAATTTATACACCCGTATACGTTGTATGTGTGTAGATTTTTCAAGTATCTTATGCAAAATTGCTGCTTTGAATTTATTTTTAGATTTTTTTCATATGAAAAGCTACACAGAAATTGCATGCGTCTTGTTTGTCTGGCTGGATGCTTTGTCTGTAGATATTCCCATTAAACCCATTCAACATTCAAGAATGTATTCAGTATTCGCAGGTGTTTGCGTGTTAAGAATCTCGTTTAACTCGCGCATTATTTATGCAGTTGAAAATTGGATATTTTAGATCTTATATAGCGCTGAGATTAGCTGGCAAATTTGCTTTTAATTTTTACTATTTTTGTTGCTGTTGTTGTTGCATTTTTGCTGCGCTTTGCATATTTGATAGGTGCTATATTCCGGCTTGCGGTGGCGTATACGTAATATTGTTTTAAGCGAGTTTCTAGTACGTAGATGCGCTTACGAGCGCTTAGCAACATATGAAAATTACATTTTAATTGAAAAATAAATTAAATAAACTTGGCTATAATATTTTATAATTTATTAAAAAAGTTTGTTTGCATACGTGTAAGAGTAGAACATGTATCTGTTAGAATTATGTTATTGAATTATGGCGCTACAATAGTTTACACGAATTGTTTAGCAAAAGAAGTATTAAATTTGTTTTTCGGTTTAAATTAGCATTTCAAAATTATGTATAAGAGTTCTTTGCATGGTCAGCTTACTTATTGCTTAAGCAAATGACTTCAAAGGTTTCTTATAAAAGTCTTCATAAAATTTCTAATACTGTACACAAGCGGATTTCTATAATATTAAAGCTAATTTCGTTGATAGAACAGAGATTCTTTTCCAGCACAAGCTTTATTCTTTAAACTGGATTACAACATTTTCCCAGATATTTCAAGATATTGGCTTGATTCGGATTTTAGTACGGAGACTTTTTGGCGCTTGGCACTTTTGGCGATACTCAACAAACATTTATGCACATATGACTGCAAGTGAAAATGTATGATAAATTTAATTACGCTACTTAAAAAAAGACCTGTGGCGAACCCTTGGTATGACGTGAAGTGTCGCCAAGCTACTGCAGAGAATGACGTCGCTTACAAACGAACTCTGCAGTCGGGAGCAACGCGAGCTGTTAGACAGCGATATCGTGAGAATCGGAGAGAGGAGAAACGCCTTTTCAGTCGCAAAAAAAAAAAAGGAACAAGAAGAGCGGTGGTGAATGAATTGGTAAGGCGTATGCACCAACTCTTATACAAAATATGGTTCGATGAATGCATGCCCAACGATTGGAATCTCAATGTTCTTTGTCCTATCTTCAAGAAAAAAGATCCCGCTGTCTGCGCGAACTACCGGGGAATAAGTCTGTTTTCAATAGGATACAAAATTCAGTCCCGCGTACTGTGTAAACGGCTGGAGCCATAAACCAATGCACTGATAGGCCAGTATCAGTGTGGCTTCAGACCAAAGAGGTCGACCACTGACCAAATTTTCACTTTACGCCAAATCCTGGAAAAAAACACAAGAGTACAATAAAGACACACACCACTTATGTGTCGATTTTAAGGCTTTGCATGATGACGCTATCACACACCCAAAGCGTCGTCAGAGTAGGAAAGAACCTCTCCGAACCCTTTGATACCATGCGACTTTTTTAATCTCCTGATGGAGTACATTCTACGCCAATGGCGCAGAAGCATGGACACTGACATCAATGGATACAGCATCTTTAGGAGTGTTCGACAGAAAGATTCTTCGTAGGATTTTTGGTCCCCTTAGAGTTGGCGTCGAGTTTAGGACCCGTATGAGCTGTATGATGAGGTTGGCATAGTCCAGCGCATTAAATTCCAGCGGCTGCACTGGGCTGGTCACCTCATCCGGATGAACCCCGAAGCTCCAGCACTAAAGGTATACGACGGAAACCTGAACTTGATTGGTGGACGGCGTCAGAGAGGACGTCCGAGCTTAATATGGCAAGATCAGGTCTATGATGACCTGATGATAGGTGTTAACAAACATTTCAGCCTTTTCCCATGAATATATGCGAAAAGCTTCTGATTTCACTGCATATTAATATGCCATTTTCTGCAAAACTGTGCTGAATCTATTTATGACGTTAATATATACGCCAATTAACTGGGAAGTGACACTAGGGTCTTTGAAAAACATTCTGGCTGTATTTCCATTGTTGAAATTTCCTGAACAAACCATTGGAAGATCCACTAATATGCCCATACGGCTTTTTAATACATTTTGAATTTTGTTCTTCCTAGCAGCTACAATTTCATTATCAAAACCTTTTTTATTAGAAATCTGAAGCCACGCTTGCAGTGTTGAAAGTCCATAAATGTATAGGTATTCTTTCGCTGGCTGCACTAACATTAGCTCCAAATTGTTTATAATTTTTGGCGACGCTCCGCATATTCCCCAAACCACAGATGAGGACTCTGCAAGCGCATTGAAGACTTTGCCATCGAAAATCCACCAATTTCTATATAAACCCTCTGTGCTAGAGCTCTATTCTCCATCCGGATAAGATGACCGGGCGACTACAGCTCCTGGAATATTATGAGCTGGACTGCGTCAACTTCATCATACAGCTTATACAGCACGTTGTTTAAACGGGTCTAAATCTCAAACACTCCCAATGATGTTGTATTCGATGTTTTCAGGGTCCACGCTTCTGCGTCATACATCAGATACTTCAAGATACTGATTTGGCAGCTAAGCCTAAAATAGCAGCGCTTATCAAGCGTGATTTTTCGCCTGATTCTTAGCTGACGTTATACGATGTTGCTGGTTATCTCTGTTCCCAGATAGACGAAGCTTTCTACAACACTGTATTTGAATATTTCCATTCTCACAGACCTCTAGACGCGACAATGGTTTAAGTACTTCCGCGTTCTTCGTAAAAAGCTCGGATAGAGCGTTAAGAAAAGATCATCCAATATAGAACTTAAAATTAATTTATTTTAAGAAGATATCAGCTTTGTAGTCGGCAAGTTGTCACCTTTGATCAAGTGCGGGCTATCTATGGCATAAGATGATCAAAATGGAGGGGTTTGAGGTGCTGCTTGAGCCACACTTCTCCTACTAAGTGGCCATTGATACTAGCGCATCTTGCTCTACAGGTATGCATGGTAATCAGCACATGGTCTGAAAAAAAAGACTTTATGCAAGTTTAGTTCTAGGTACTAAGCTTTCGCAGATTGCTGCAATGTAATGAACTATTATTGAAAAGTTTCTCCTTAAAGTGAAACAACGTTGCTGCAATTGGCGTTGTTGATATGAATGTTCCACTTCTCTGCCCAGATAGTCCTGCAAACCATCCCCAGAATTGTGCTCGCATCTAGACCTGTTGAGGACTCACACATCGTCGGCAAAAAGGGCAACCAACATATTTGACGTGGGGCTAGCGAATTCTTCGATACGTGTTGGAAGGTCAGCTGTGAAGAGGTTCAACAAGAATGGTCCAAGCACGGTGCGTGGAGGAATTCCGGGAATATGCCTTCGGAAGCTGATACGTCACCTAGTCTGATAGCAAGTAGCCTCTATCAGGGTTGCTTTCTGTTTTACCGGACAGTGGTGAACACTGGTCTTTGAATAACTCAGTTCATAACTTTTGTTATTTTTAATTACTGAGTCGACCTCATGATAGTCCAGTAGTTCCAGAAACACTTCCCTATCGGCGGCATTGTTTGCTTTATAGCCAGCAAGTATGTTAGAAAAGTAAATTTTTCATAGTCTCGCTGACTGCTGTGCATCATTAACCAGCCGTCCACTCTTGCCATTGCAGAAAGAAACTACGGATTTCAAACCTTCAGACAGACGCTTGGCCTTTTTTTAACAATATTTGAGCTTCATTTCTATCACATAAAATCTCAACATATTCACGACTTCCATGCTCCTTTTGCTTTGCGTCTGAAAGGGCGTTTGTCGTGCCCCATTTCCCACAGCTTAGCGACTGTCTTTTTCATACCAAAGGTGTGTCAAAGGTTTGATGCAACCAATGACTTCCTTGGCAGAATGAAGTACGAGATATATATGTCTCCACTGCTCACATATATCTTTAGAAGCCGTAGAGAATTCACGGAACAATTGAGAATGCTGAAAAGGTTACGGCTGTTATGATTGAAGATTTCCGACGTATAGCTTTCGGTGAAGGTTGGGATGTGCGGAATGCACCATGCTGAGCCTAGTACATAACTTTACTGCGACTTCGTGCCTTCCGTCGTACACAACGGCGAAGTCGCTTAGCTGCTCTCCAATCCCCAGGCAATGCCGGACTATCTGGTAGTTATAATATAAGATGGATGTAGAACAATGTTGGTGAAATGATTTGCAATTTTCTTGTTCTACTTGAACTACAAGTTAAAAACTGCCGAAAAGCATACCGAAAAACGTGTGGCGTATTGACAGACAAAACTAATATAAGCCACCAATATGTTTATCAATTTCTAAAGCAAATTTATGATAAGTAAACCAACACAATAACACAATAAGGTATGCTTAGACCAAAATAAATTACAAAATTCCGCCAAGCCATATCTCAAAAATTCTTTTATTTGGCATTTGCTAAATTGTCAAACGTTTTACGGACAATCGTGTTGTATTTTTTCTGTCCTTGCTGTTCCAGTTGTTGCCTCTTTTCTAATTTCTTAAATGCGTACGGCCATTTTTGACAGCTAGTCGGTGCCTGTCAAAAATCCCAAAAGATTCGCGAAGCAGAAAGTCCCAAAAAGGAAGCAAACAAATCAACTGCGGCAACATTGATTTCATTGTTGCAAGCAGATACTTTTTTTTTTTTATTGTTTTTTTATTGTTGCTGCTGGAATTTTTTTGTCGCCAGCTCATTTTTTACTGCAGCTTTTTGTTGTCTTTATGCTGCTGATGCTGCTGCTGCTGCTGCTGCTGCAAATGACACTGTCCACGGTGTACAATCACTCACTCACTTACTCAGTCACTCATTCAATTTGATGTGTTTGTTTGTGCCACAACTTGACTCGTTGCTCGATCCACAACATCCGCATCCGGTGGCATGTGGCGACATCTTACTACTACTACACTGTACTGCGCTATTTATAGTTTGTAACATAGTTTGTAACTCGAAAATAAGTGTGACCACAGAGTGAACGAATGACATGCACTCAGGTGGAAAAATTGCAATGTCATGCGATCCAGCGACAATCAGCGGAAAATAGTTATCGCACACATAAAAGGGCAAGCGCTGTTAAGGGGTACTTGGTCGAATGTGATTTGGGGTACAGCGGTAAAATTGGCCGCAAATGTCTTCATTCATTCGAGCGCAGTTGAAGGACATTTTGCTGTAAATATGTGGCAAATTGTATTGATTCGATTTGTGAAATTTATTTCGTAGATGCTTTCATTTCTATTTCTCAACTGATTATGTGAACTTTTTTCGAATTTTTGTTTTTGTAGCCTGGTTTGTTTTGCTTGTCACTCTGCATCTGCATAAACTGTGTGTGTGTGTCACATAGTAGATGCAAAGTAAATCCATGACTGACGACACAAGGCTAAAAGATTGCTATAGAATATAAATAGCAAAACAACAATTCTCAGTCTCCTTCCGCCGTGTAGCTTTACACTATTTTACGACGCGTGCCACATTCAAAATTCAATGTTTACCTTTAAAAGATACGAGTATATTTCGCATACCTTTTTATTTGCTACATCGTTGTCGCTTAAATGTAAGGTGAAGGCCAGCCACACCCACTCACACACACACACACACATACACACGTACACACACAGAGCAGCGTCCATTGGCACGCACAATGTCCTTGCGTTACTGCTGCTGCGTGTTATCCTTGCTTCTGAACTGTATTACCAGAAAATGTTTCTTTCCTTTGATGTTACCACTATACATATTTTTATATTCTTTACACTTAGTTTGTATAGTATTATAATTTAGTCACAATGTTTGCAACATCTTACAGCAAGCATCGGAGACAACATAATGTATTTATAATCTTTAACAGCGCGACTAGCCAATCGAGACATGTCCGTCTGTCTCTCCGTTTGAATGTCCGTCTGTCTGCCTATTTATCTGGCTGTCTGTCCGTATATAGCAGCGACAATTTTTCTATGCAATTTTGAGATATTCGGCTGATTTTCAGTATGGAGACTGCCTTTGTTGCTAACCAGATAGAGTATGCATATCAATGTGTCATGCCCTATACAAACCTACCGCTTATTTTCGGGGTTTTGTATGAAAAACTGATTTATTAACTGTTGATATTAACTTAAAATTTTTTAGGGAATCCTCTTTAGAATGAATGTTTTATATTAATAGGCGCTTTAGGGACAGCCCCCATACAAACCTGCTGCTCATTTTTAGTTTTTTTACGGAAACCTACTTAACAGTCGATGTTAACTTGAAATTTTATATGGTGGCTTTTTAAAAACGGATGATTCACAAATATATATAAATATATAGGCGTGCCCCACTTTGAGATATAGCCCTTATAAAAACCCACCGCCCACTTTTAGAATTTAGGCTTGAAAATAAACAATTTACACAAAATGTGAACTAGAAATTGTGTATGGTGGTTTCTACGAAACGGAAGCTACACAACTATAAATGTATATTAATTGGTGTGTGCCACCCAGTTTTAGAGGTAGCCCTCATATCGAACCAGCATTCACGTTTAGGTTTTTGGGGTTTTACAAAAAGTTTTTATTTCTTGAACTTTTGTGTGAATGGTTACAAAGCTTCGGTGCTACCTCAATTAAAGTTTTTTTTTCCTTGTTTTTGCTGTTGTTAGTGCGTGTTGCAAATCTCTCTTTTTTTTGCAAATATTACATGTCATACTTCCATTTTTTATGTTCTTCTTACACTACTCTACTAGTTGTTGCAACAATTTCTGCCTGACACTTGTTGTCGCTCTCGATTTGCAAAATGAAATGCTTTGTGACGTGCGCTTCACTAGCGCAGACGTTCTTAGATGTAAACGTGTTCAACTTGTTATACTTATTTGCTGCATTTCTTTTTTATATATAAATTTCTTTCATGAAATAGCTTCAGTTTTCAAATGCATTCCTAACTAGAATGTAATGATGTAAGTATAGCTTTACTCTTTTTTCTTTTACATTGGTGTTTAAGGTGTTTTCTAAGTGTATAATGCGATTAGGACACGCAGATATTTAAAGTAGAAGTACGCAGCAAATAGAAAATTAGGTTTTTATTTTGTAAAACAGAAAAAAAAGTCATAACAATGTAATGCAGTTTTGCTAATTACAAGTTTTTCATTTCTTTTAAAAAGTGGCACGAGTGTTGCCTTATATATTGTGCTCCTTGGCAAGCCTAAGTGCAGCTAGCTGTCGGCTGATATTTCCATTGGAAAGTTTGGTATTTTTTAGCACAAACATACGCAGAACGTTTTGATGTACAGGCATGTTTCGAAGTATTTTTGCAACTCAGAAGTGTGTACCTTCAAAACGAACAGCTTAGGAACGGCTTCGAAAAACATTGACCTCGCATTTTGTTCTTGATGTGTGGTAACAAAAAGAAGTGATTAGGTGCCAAGTCAAGGCTGTAAGGTGAATGACCAATCAATTCATTGTGACAACTCGCATTATTGCGCTGGAGGAAGATGCGTTCTCGGCGCCTGGTTTTTCTGCGGATACTTCTGTCACATAAATAGTTGTGTGTCATTCACAATTTTCATTTCGACGTTTCCTACAACACATATAAGGTAAATACTTTGAAGTTTTTACACCCCTAAAAAAAAATTCAATAAGCTTTATAGGTTTTCTAAGAATATTTTTCCAAGCATGCAATATAGTATTTAAAGTTTCTTTCTTTCGGAATGTCGGGTGAATAGTTACAGAAGCCTCCAACATATCCATTACCATACACGTATAATAAACGCCAGAAGTTAAAGAAAACTAATCTTCCTACTCAAATATATAATTAAATAATTGCGTGCGGTACGGTACGTACTTATAATTCATTGTTCGGCAAATCATTAAACAATTGGTATGAATATACTTTAGAACTCGTAAATGATTAAAATAGCCATCGTTAAAACCTACCGGCAACTTTCAGATTTTTGTATGAAATACTTTGCTTACCTACAATAAAAAAAGAGAGAAGTGCCAAGTTCCTTTCGCCATATATTATGTATTAAATAACAGGCGCAATGAAATAAATTAACCGCGTTTGAGATTATTTAAATAAATAAATTAAATATAAAAAACAATGGTAATAAAATTGTATTTAATATTTTGTTTTTAAAGTTATGAAAATAAACATTTCGCACCAATCTGGACCTGTCCCTTCCTCCATTCCATCCTGCCCCTGTCCCCGTCAACACCTTATTCCTATGCCTCTTCTTTCCCTTCCACCCTTGTCCTTCTGAGTAAGGTTCAATAAACTATATTGGTTGAAGTTAAAAAGAATTATGAAAATAAACATTTTACAACTGCCACCGGCCAACTGCTCCCCCAATTGACCACCAAACGTCCCACAAACAACCACCTAAACGTCCTACTAAATGTGTCCCAAACGTTCCAACCAACCATCCCAGCAAATGTCCCCCAATCATCCCCCAAAATGGACTCCAACCATCCCTTAAATATCCTCAAACGAACTCCCTAAACATACTTCAAACGACCTGCTAAATGTCCAACTAAACAATTCCGCCAATCCCCAAAACATCCTCCCTGCCCTTGCTCCTTTGCTGCCATGGGTTCAATGTAGTTTATATATGAAGATGGATCAAATTTCTTAAAGGTCGGTAGAACGAAAGCGTCACACGAAGTTTCAAACTCTGTACTTAGCAGCAATACATAAAGTAAAAATATACTCGTAAAACTTAAGAAGCTAAACATGAATAGTAACTTTGCATTGGGCTATCCATAAAAGTGCAGTGCCCATCGATATTGACCTCAATTAAAACGTTGTTCTTACAAAGAGCCAAAAGTGAACGCCGGGTTTCAGCTCGATATCTTAAAAATTGATTCCGAAGGATACATGGTACATGGTCATAGCTAGATCGTCTAGATTCGAAAAGCTGTTCAACAACATATGGACCTTACAAGGTCTACGAAGTCCTGTTAAATGCGTTACAAACTCTCAGACAAACTGATACGAGAGCTGCTTTGGATATTGTACGCCTTAGCAACTCAAAGTACTGTTAGTTGCCAGCTGACTTTTCTATTGGAAAGTTTGACATTTTTTAGCATAAAGCTACGCAGTACGTTTTGATGTACGAGCAGTATTTGTGTTCTTTACAGTGTCTTGAAAAATTCAACTCAATTCACCAGTTCATCATAATTTTCATGCTGTAGTTTACTACGACTTTTAACCTGGTTTATCTCAATAATAGCATCAATTAACCTACTCATAAATGGCTTGTATGCTGAATTGAATGTGGTCGCCGTTACTAGTCAATCATAACAACGTCATGCGACAAAAACTGTTGTCCCAAAAAACATCGATGATGTGCTTGAACTGAGACATCGTGGGAACTGAGGCAATAGTGGAACTAGCATACATTCGATGTTACATTTGACCTTCAAGAAGATTTGTTTGCATTGGAGACTACATAATTTGACAATTGGTGCAAAGAAATGCTGAAGAAATACAGCCGTGGTGGTGAAAAACACTTCAATAACATCATCAAAGATGAGGAATCATCAGAAATACTGGTCATGTCCCAACTGTTCCTTTAGAGAAACGTCGAAATGAAAATTGTGAATGACACACAACTATTTATGTGACAGAAGTATCCGCAGAAAAACCAGGCGCCGAGAACGCATCTTCCTCCAGCGCAATAATGCGAGTTGTCACAATGAATTGATTGGTCATTCACCTTACAGCCTTGACTTGGCACCTAATCACTTCTTTTTGTTACCACACATCAAGAACAAAATGCGAGGTCAACGTTTTTCGAAGCCGTTCCTAAGCTGTTCGTTTTGAAGGTACACACTTCTGAGTTGCAAAAATACTTCGAAACATGCCTGTACATCAAAACGTTCTGCGTATGTTTGTGCTAAAAATTACCAAACTTTCCAGAAGTTCTTGTCAAAGCTCCGAAGTTCTTTAAATGATAGAACCAAAAATTAGTGGTCAATAAAGTAGTCAAAACTTTAAGGTGATAAGTAATAAGCCTTAAACGTCCAATTGAACATGGCCAACTTGGGAGGCAGCTCACTTCCTACATTTTGGTATTGTATAAAGTGTTATTTTTATTGGATTATTTAACGAATGTTGGAATTAATTTTAAAGAATTTTTTTTTTTGATTTTTGAGCGTTTATTTAAAAAAAATGCAACAATGTACTATATTATTGAAAGTATTGTCCATCGTTAGCTACAACATTTTCCCATCTTTTTAGCAGCATATGAATTCCACATCGGAAGATCTGAACAAGTGGTAGTCGGAAGGGGCTATGTGTGGCTATAGGGCGGAAGTGGGGGGGGGGTGAGTAGCACATCCCAATTCAACGCCTCCAACGTTTCCTTGACGGATCTTGCAATATGTGGCCGCGCGTTGTCATGTTTAAAGCCACCTTGTCGTGTCTTTTGGCATATTCCGGCCGTTTGGTCCCCATGATTTTTTCGCTTTTGGTTATCGTTATCGGGTTATCGTGTTCGCAAGTAAAAAATTTCCTTCGACGTCTCTTGGCTTCACTTCGTACGGCACCCAACTTCCTTGCTTTTGAATCATTCCCATGCCTTTGAGACGTTTACCAACTGTTGACAAGTCAACTTCCAATGATTCTGACAATTCTTAAAGGGTCGAGTAATGCTTCCAATTCTTCATCTTCAAAAATTTTTTGGCCGGCCCGGATGTTCTTTGTCCTCCGTATCAAAATCACCACTTTTAAACCGACGAAACCAGTTAAGATGGAGCATAGTCCCCGTAAGTCTCACAAAGCGTATGATGGGCTTCACCTGCTTTTTTCTTCAAATCCTTTAAAATAATTCCAATACTCAATAATTTGTTGAGATATTTAGATTTATTTTTTTTTACTTTTAATTTTAGTTAAATACATAAAAGCTTACAAAACTTCAATAACTTCTACTGTTTCAAATAAAACATGTTTACTAACAAATGCTACACAAAGCTATTTTCTATGACAATCTATTAAATATTAAAGCTAATTTCAACGCTTTAAAAAAAAAAAAACCATTCAAAATCGAAACGAAAACGTGTGCAAAATCATACAGCAACCAGAGCGAATAAATTAGGTAAAAATGAAACTGAACCATACTGAAAGGTAGCTAAAAGTTAGTGGGCACACGAACTACCCATCTACAAAATGAACGACCGAATGCCCATTATTTTTTAGCAAATATTGTAGTCAAACTGACCTAAATACGCGTGAGCTTGTTCAACGAACGAACAACGAACGAACGATCTATGCTTTATTTTCTCTAGAGCACTTATAATTTATTATTTGACCATGCCTGTCAAACTTAAATATGTAAAAGAAGAAGAAGCAATGCAGCAGAACAAAAGAATGAAGAGCGCCGAAAGAAAAGTTTATTGAAGGTAGCAGGCATAATAGATGGGTAGTATGAGAAGTCTGGGAAAGTATATATTGTGTGTGTAATTAATTTTAGTTATACTCGTACGATACGATATTTTTGATGTGAAACATCTTTATTTTTGCTTACGGTATGGAGTATTTCATTGGCGGATACAGAAGGAACTGGGGAAAGTTCAGTACAAAAACTTCTCTTAGAGAGGGTTCTGCATCGGCCCCTGTGTATATTCATTTTCTTATTCTATCAGCGTCAGATTTAGCTTATCAACCTTCATATATAAAGTACATTGAAGCCATGGTAGCAAAGAAGCGAGGGAAAGGGACCACATTTGGGAGTTTTGCGGGGTTTTTTTGGAGTATGCTTAGGGGGTTGGTTGGAGGTTTGTTGAGGAGAGTGTTGGGGCCATTTAGGGGGATGATTGGGGAACATTCGGTGGGATAGTTGGTTGGGTCGTTTGGGTGAACATTTGGGAGAACGTTTAGGTGTTTGTTTGTGGGACGTTTTGTGGTCAATTGTGGTCAAAGAAGGCGGTGAGGCGCATATGTAAAGTGTTTATTTTCAAAACTCTTTAGCTTAGTATTAGCTGTGTTAAAACTAGCTGTGAATTATCAGTGCATGATTGTATATAATTCACAGCAATTCTCTATTAATCATTGTTCTTGTTTACTATTTGAAAACGATTTTCAACGTGTACTTCCCAAGCTTTACACAAATACAATAGCTGAAGCTATTAAATGGGTCTCTTTTTAGGAGTCATTAGGAGTCATTATTACTTAATGATTAGCGCTGCAGTGAGATCGAGGGTGTTTACCACTCACTAGAGCTAAATTTCGTATGAATTTGTTTAATATTTTTGTTTTACCAGCTGACTGTTATCAGCTGATAACGATGAGTACTGCTGAAGACAAGATTAAAACTGCAAAAGCATCATGTTTTTTTTTTACATATTTTCACAATTTTTTAATACTGCCCAGTGTACGGCTTTGTATTTGTGGAACTAGTAAAAATTGTAGGTACGCAAAAGCATGCAAAGTATGACCTTAAGCTTGTAGTTTTTCGCCCATTTTTTTTTCCACAGCGGTAAAAGTTTTAGTTTCATTTTTTTCCAACTCGAATATAGATAATTTTTTTTTTTTTTTGTATTTTCTATTCTCTGGACTCGTAGCAAACTTTTACTTTGGCGCTTGTCTGTTTTCTTTGTATTCGTTCCCACTCGAATCAACTCGAGTTGACTGGATTGGGATACGTCGGACTTGTAAAAGTTCAATAAATGTTCACAGGCACTTGAGGCACTTTTAGTTTTTTTTTTTGTTTTTTTTTTTATGAAAGTTAAATGCAACCAAATTTTCCTTTCCTTTTTTTTTTGTATTTTGACTGTACTTACTTACAAGAAGAAGAAGTAGAACTATGTGTTGGTGGTCAATCGAAAACAGTTTGGCTAACTCGAAAGTAAGTCGAAAGCATCGCAAGAAGGTTTTGCGGCCAGTACAGCACAATTTGAGCAGCCTAAAAGTCGTCTTGAGATATGCTTGAGGTCTTAAAAACAAACATAGATACAATACAATGAACGCTGAATGCTAGCTGTAGTTATTTACACATGTTTATTTTTAAACCCGTAAAGGGCAGAAAAAATGTACTTGTTTTTTACGAGTATTTGAACCTTTGCACATTTTTATTCATGATATACAAGGCTGTTTTCTATTTTTTTGTCATGCTTGCTCGTTACATTCAATTTTATTGTGTCGCCCAAAAGCAGACGACATATTTTAGCTTTACTTACATATACCTATATTTAGTCAGTACCAAAGAAAGAAAAAATGTATTCTTTTACTTAAGGCATTTGTTTATACGAGGTTCGTTACAGTAATAGTTGCTCATAAGAAAGTACATTAAAATATCTAAAAAACGTGTTCTCAAACCAATTTCTTCAGAGATAACTACTTACTAGACGAAAGTCGGTTGATTTGGGCCATGTTTTGAACATTAAATTTCAATTGCATGCGGCTATAAAAGATTTTGATATATTTTTGGAAACCTAGCCCAAACACTTCTGCATCATGGGTTCTTCCTTTTTTGATAAAAAAAAACCTTGTCGTGTGATTTGAGCTCATCTCAAAAAACATAGAAAAGTATAAACTCTGTAAATATTAAATTAGGACATACAATATCAACAAAAATAAATAGTTTATTTATATGAATAGTCTTAAATAAAGTACGTTTAGTCCTGAACCAATGCTTTATCTAAATTGCAATCGTTTTCTTTGCAGCTTTCTTGTGGTACTTCGATTCAACAATATAGAAGAGTACTGAATTCAAATCATCATCGCATTATCAACGACGAAATGTCAACCATTTCAGCTTCCAGCTTCCAGCTTGTCAATACAGTGTGTGAGGCTCATCCGATCGATATGAAGAGACCGTGAGGTTGGACGAAGTTTTACTTTCGATTATCGATTGTTCCGCCATCGGTCTCTCGCTTATTCTTCGGTATACTAAAATGTAAATGAAAATCACCAAAAATGATTATTGCCATAATCCTATTTTCACCAATTTTTGAGATTTGTTAACCCTTTCGCTAGTTTATCATATTACCTTTGATTCTTACTTAAATATTAGTTAGAATTTAACTTAATTTGACCGAAAACGCAATGAATTCAAACAATAACAACAACAATTCAATTCATCAATTCAAAACACAACTTGCATACGATAAAATAACACAAAAAGTCTTTTTACACGTAACAAGACATTCATTGTATACTATCGTGCATTAACGATACTCAACTTGAACAGTCGTTCAAATCTGTTTATTAAACGAATATATGAATAATTCATGAAAAAAATATGTTTTTGAATGTTTTAGCCAAACTGAAGTTTTTCGAACTCAGCTACGAGCTCTCGACAGTCCGCTGGCCGCACATTGCACATTTTGTTACTTATATCATGCTTTTCAATAAAAGCGCCTTGTATATCAAATGCATTTATATGTATCCAAGGATAAATGCATTTCCCTCCAAGCATTCTTGCAAGTGCGGCTCTCTTTCACACTTTGTGCATTGACTGATGAGAACTTGTAGCTGAGTTTGAGATACTACGTGTTTCCATGGTAAAAACAATATTTGTGAGAAAAAGCTGTTGATATCTTCTTTCTTCACATTGAGAAGTATTTTTCAATGTAAAAATTCATATATGATTTATATTTTTAGAACACGTTTTCTGGCTGAACTATAGCGTGTGCGACTTTTCTCTTGGAAACTTTATGAAAAGTTAATTATTAGTCTCACAACAATTTGAAATTTCATTGAAAAAAGCCGGGTTCAAATCCCGCGAAGGCTCAATTCACCGGACAATACAGTGTCTATTAGACTTAGTTCTCTGATATCCATATGCTGTTATCTATTCTGGCTTTTCATTCTTTAACTTGTTAATCATGTAGAGACTGTATAAAGCCTGCATCACAGACATGACATTAAGCATTCCAATAAAGCATTGCTGCAATCTTTGCCAAGATTTTTTCCGAAACTTAATTGTTTCGTCTCTTTTAATAAGGGTCAATCAAAAAGTGCTTTACTGTGCACTGATATATGTGTATCTCTTAAAATGTATATCGCTTATCTATAAGCTGCCACTCACTAGGGATCATTTTAGTCTATGTGTAGGCTCTATCAAGGAGCGCATATTACAATTTCTAAGCAATCTGGAACTACATTTTCCGCTGTAAATCTCCAAATTTCATATCAAGTTTTTTATATAAGTCTTTGTTCCGATACTTTGTATACAGAACTCGTACGAGAAGTGATGAAGAGTTGATGAAAATGTCTTTGTTGTTATAAAATGGCTTTTTCCTTGACAGACGAAAAAACTGAATGCAAAAGCACAAACAATAAAGTGTATCGCATATTGAGTAAAATATCTTGGGGCTGTTTGTCCTTCACTGGCATATGATATGAAGGCAGTGCTTGTCAAAGGCATCTCTTCTGCACTCTTGAGTTTGTTTGCCTAGCTCGAATTTTTAAATGATATGCCTTAGAACGATAACAGGCAGTAACAGGCATCAATAGAACTCCATAAACTACAATACGAGTAAGAGCAGAAGAACGAGCAGCAGCCGAAAGCAAATAAAAATTTTTCAGAAATTTTCTTGCTGATTAAATTTCATTCCAGTTAACAATTTAAATAATTGGAAAAGTACTTCGTGAGTGAACTGACCAAGAGACCAAGTTTTGCAGCTTATGTAAAGAATTTATTGATTAATTTAAGGGTAAGTTAATATATATTATATGCAATATATATCTTAACAAAAAAAAAAAAAAAAATATTGCCATTTGCTCGTTGGATCTTGGTCATTTGCACGTTGGACCTCGGTCAATTTTGAGATCTCGAGGCAAGTTGCACGATTTCTTCTACCTTCCACGCATAAATTCAAAATAAAAAAGAAAAATGCTATTGCAGGAAATGTATTTAATAGTGAATTTCACAACTTCACAATAGTAATAAATCGAATTTGAGTAGCCCTGCAATATAAATCGATCTTTTTGGCCTTTTATCGTTGAGAAATCGGATGAGTCCAAAAGTGGCTAAAAGCTGAACAGATGGACAGTCCAGGCATTTGCACTAACGTAAACGCACAAAAAGTATAAATTAAAGAAGAATAAAATAGATTTGAGCAAGTGCCGCCACATAGCAAAAAAAAAAAAAAAAAAAAATATATCGTCCAAGCCATGAATATAATATGCACGTTTGCGTTCCATGGTGCCAAAATGCTAAACTGTTTTTATCTTTGCTTGATTTTTGAAACCGAAATTGTGAAGTCAAGTTGGCAGCTCTAAAACTAGTATCTTGGAAATATATTTATTGCGTTGTCGAGCAATGTAATACGTTTTATAGGCTGAACGACAGTCATGAAGTTGAAAATTAGAATATAGTGTGCTAACATGAGCTATAAAGATGAAACCAAGTCGTGAAATCAACTTTTTTTTTATTTTTTGTGATGTGCCAGAAATTCGGAAACAGCATTCCCTAAAGTTTTGATACTGTCGTCAAAAAACTGATATTTTGATTTTCTAAATTGAAATCAGAAGACAAAATTGTTCTATGACGGAGGGCTATTCGATCGAATCTTACGGAGCAAACTGATTTGTTTTTATTAAGCTGCATAGACAGAATTCGGTATTGCCCACTTAAACAAAAGTGAATGTTGCAGTGGAGTATGCTCGACTGCGAGGCAACCTTGTCTAAGTGTCTATTTTTGAACCATATATTTGTACAAGTGCTATATCCCGAATATAGTATACTTTTTTCATTGAAAATCTCTAAAATTTGGGTTAGTTTTAATTTGTTTATAAATAATGAGAGTCTAAATAGTTAAATCTAAAATTTTGTGGAATCCAAGGTTTATATGTCTATACAGAGTGACAGACAGACCTACATGTCTATATTAATCTGAGTTTTGTTGCGATTTTTGCTCAAAATATATCAATATGGTATATACAGTATAAAATCTGGCACTCATCCTATTGGCTACTCGTATTACATATGGTACATTTTCACTATTACCCTATGGGATTATACTGATAAGCTATACTATTTCGCCAAACTGATCATTTTCACTGTTATCGAAAAATCAGCAGTGATTTTTGTAAACTATTATTTGGTATTAAATGTAATAAATGTAATAGTAAATGGTAATGTTTGATATTATCTGAATCAACAGCAAGAATACAAAACAAATAGCTAAGGACGCTATCTTAAATCTTAATAGCAGTTTCAAATAGCAATGATTAAAATATACTAAATGCAGTTTTCACTGTTATCAAAAATTATCAGTTCTGCTCATTACTAATAGGTATATGCTCAAAGATGTACTGCGGAGAACTATTGTCATATTGGATTTTTGTCTGTTTCGCGCATAGGTAGTCAAGTATCTCAAGTAAGCAATAAAGACAAACAAGATGAAATATGAGAGCTTCCATACAAAGAAGATCCTGCTCATCAGAATTTCAAGTTGATAGTGTTATTTAGAATGGTTTTCCATATAATAACATAAAAATGAGCGGTTGGATTGTTGGGTTATGAGTTTTATTATGGAGCCCTCCTTTGCTTAATGCCTGGTCAGACGGTCTTTTATATATCTGTCCTGTTATCTGACTTGTGTTTCGTGTAACTGTCGAAATATCACATAGAAATATGACCATGTGTTCAAACGAGTGCGCAAGAAAATTGAGAGCTGCATTTTTAGTGTTAGCCAGTGGTAGCAGAATCGCATTTACAACACTGTAGTCTAAAATACAAGGTGTGTCGTAAAAGAAACATGATTTTTTAAAAATAGCTGTTTCTGGTGGCACCACATATTGGATGCCCAAAAGATACTGTAACTTTTAGCGCGATAACTTCGCTTGTAGTGGTCCGATTATCATACAATTTTTACAAGATGTCAGTGAAGAATGTACCTTTCCAACGCATGTAGGTGGCGCCACTAGAAAAAGCTATTTTTGAAAAGTTCTGTTTCTTTTGCGACACACCTTGTAGCTAAAATGGAGAAAATTAGTGCTATATTAACAACTTATGCAGCAAATGGAAAATTCTATTTAGAAAACCGAAAGCTGAAGAGAAAATACAAAAAAGTTGTATATGGTTGAGTGCAGAGAAAGAAGTAAAACAGCTGATTTTGACATTACGTGCCTAAAAACACTGATTACTACTTTTGGCAACAATTCACAACACTGTTTACAAAATATCTCGGAAATCTAACAGGAAATAGAAACGGAGCTAATGACATGTATTTTTTCATGGTCACACGAGGTGGCGCGCCTAATCTAGCAATCTGACACGTAAATATAAGAACGTCTGACCAGGCCTTTAGGAAGCTTATCATCTCTTTTATCTCAAATTTATAACTATTTGGAAAATTCAATACCCTTTTTGTCTACTATTTTCATTAGGATCTTTTTTTTGTTTGTGGTCAAAGACGAGTTAATTAACTAAATTGGTATGCGATAACTCAAAAATTTTGGGACTGATGAAATATTTTCTATAATGTGGTTTTTTGAGTATCGGGAAAATGATGATGAACTTGTTCAAGCTCCGGCACATCTGAGTTTAAATAAAAAACTAATTTTGTTATGGTTTCCCAAAGATGTGCGGACAGACGGAAGGACGGAAGGATGGACAGACGGATTATTTTTATAGATATATTTACAGAATTTTATATTTTTAAAGTCTACAAAGCGTTGCTAGTGTTTTAATAGCTATTTTAATACTAATTCTTTTACGTTTACTTCTCGAAGTTTTAATTCATCTTAACTCACACAGTTTTGTTGAGAAGTTTATACGAAGTACCAAATTAACCTATGAGGCGCCCGAATATTAAACTTTAATCTTTTTGTACAAATTCTCACACACACAAAATGTGGTTCAACATAAAGTTTTTTCTATATAAAAACATTTAATTGGTCCAGGATTCCTAGCATCCATGTACAAGTATATGCATTCCAAGTTTTGTAAAAATGTTGTTTAAAAATCAAAGATGCATTTATTTGCGTATAAAAAAATTATTGTCTTGTGTTATTGATTGAACGGCATTCGACGATTTTAAGCATGCTGCAAAACATTTATCAAGGATCAACCATTCATGCGCATCAAGTGCAATGCGATACTTTACAGCGACGAACATGAACAATAAAAATTCATTGAAATTTATTGTTTCCGTCAATGATTTTTGTACAGCGTAAAATTTGAGTGGATGAGTGCTATTCTATGTAGTTTCTGTTGTTGTTGGCATTGTCAACGTTGATGCTTTTATCTCAATCAGGCGACCTTGTCCTTCACCAAGGAAGCGACTGTATTAGTTAAAACTTGTTAGCTGTGTATCGACGTGCAGTCGTCAGTGATATGGAAAGTTGTTAAAAAATCGACACAGTATATATATATATATATACCTACAAAATACATATATAGATACATATATGTATATAAAAGATATTGTATCTATGTATATATCTACTGCTTGCTGCTGTTAACGCTGACGTTGATGTTGACATTGATGATGTCGGGTATTTGATTACAGACACGCTTTGCTCGTCTCTATTTATAATATCTGCATATGTGTATACGAGTATATAACTATATGTATACATAGAAGAACACTTACAATAATAGTACATAGTAATACTAGTTTAGTAATTGTTCTATTGCTGCACGCTGTTGAAATTTTACTATTTTGTTTATTTTCGTGTGCAGCTACATATATGAAAAAAAAAAAAGAATGTTTTTATATTTTAACGATTTTGCAATGACCCAGTTTTCATTCCGTGTTTATGTTCAAATGGTTTATTTGATGTGTACGAACAAATAGTGAATAAATAATACTAATACA
Organism: Leucophenga montana; assembly: GCA_035044765.1. Lineage (NCBI taxonomy): Eukaryota > Metazoa > Arthropoda > Insecta > Diptera > Drosophilidae > Leucophenga > Leucophenga montana. The sequence goes on along the minus strand of JAWNNQ010001780.1, from coordinate 32,877 downwards.
TAAAAATCTGTGTTTATATAGCTGAGGACAGTTTTTGAATGTTTGTGTTTTTTGCTTTGTTTTGAGGTTCACGTGTACATACAGAAGGTGTGCTATGTGATTTTGACTATACGTATGTGAATTCTTAAGTTTTTATTAATTTCAAGCAGACAAGAACAGAAGAGAGCTCATAGACTGCAAAAGATTAAGATTGTTAGTTTGGTAATTTAGACACTCTTCTCCCCCTCTTCAGAAATCTAGTATAAAATAAACATGCCAACCACACATTATGGGGTAGCACCCATACGAATCTACCCTCATTTTTATGTTTTTGTAGGAAAATGTTTTTAGTTTTGTGGCGCATTAAATGAGGCATCGTAGACCCTATAAAGTATATATATTCTTGATCAGCACGACGAGGTGAGTCGATCTATGATCCATGTCCGTCTGTCTGTCCGTCAGTCCGTACAGTGTTGCGCTTTTTTTGGGCACCAATTTTCATGCTATCCACAGTTGAAAATTTGCACATACACTTCTAATTATTTCAGTTTAATAGAGTATAAAAATTGACCCGCCACGCGCAAGTTTTGGGTTAGACCCCATACAAACCCACCGCCCACTTTTGACTTTTTGTATGAAAAACATTTTTATTGCAGTCAATATCAACCTAATAATTGATATAGTAATTTAAAGTAGACGGTGGGACCCGCCCACTATTTGAGGTAGCTCCCATAAAAACCTATGGTCCACTTTTGACTTTTTGTAAGAAAAACTTCTTTATTAAAGTCTATATTAGGTTGAAATGTGATATGGTGCCTTTTAAGAGACAGCCGCTTAACATACATAGACTAATGGGCGTGGCCCGCTCACTTTTGGGGTAGCCCCCATACAAACCTACTGCCCATTTTTGTACTTTTTTATGAAAAAATTTTTATTTAAATTAATATTAGCTTGAAGTTCGATTTTGTGGATTTTAGTGGACAACCATTTCATATACATAAACAAATGTAAACCACTTTTTGAGGTAGTCTCATATAAACCCACAGTTCACTTTTATGCATTTGTATGGAAAACGTCAATATCAATTTTAAATTCGATATGGCTTCATCTTACACATCTACTACATCGCTTCATTCACATCTACTAGTGGGCGTGTACCACCCATTTTTTAGGGTAGCCCCTATTTAAACCATATTTATATTTCATAATACTATTTAAAACTTCGTGTGAATGGCATTACAGCTTCGGTTCAACGGTTAACGTTTTTTCTTGTTTTATGCTTACTTAAGGCTAGAAACGTCAAATTTTGTGTATCTTACTTCAATCCTTACAAAATATCTCATATAGTTATCTATGCTTCATATAAGGAGCCCTAAACAAGGTATAGGATATCTCAAAGTCGAGCACACTCGACAGCAGCGTTCTTCTTGTTTTTTTTTTGTATGTATGTACCGCCATGAAAATACATTGGTTAGTTAATATTATGCATTAATAGTCACGAATTGAAATGTACCACATTAAAATAGTTTTTTTTTTTGCTTGATTTTTAATTATTTCCCTTAGTGTTATGAATGCTTATGAAAACCATGGCGAATGAGCTAGAAAACTAAGTGTATGAAGTCTATGGTATCGAATAAAACGCTCTTTCTTAAGCTCATGTTATTATTTGCATGTTAGCAAAAGCGAAACACTCGTTCTGTTAGTTTGTTTCTTCAAACTAAGTTCGTAATCAGTTCTTTAACGTGACTTTCGTTGGCAGTTGGCAGACATTTTTTTTATACAAGTGTGTGACCAACTAAATTTGATAGTGTTTTTACGATCAGAGATGGTTACAATTTCCACCAAATATTCACTCTAGTTTGCTATTTCAACATGCTACTTGACAACATCTTTATATCCGAGAGATGTGGTTCTAACAGATCGACGCAACAAGCCGTATAATTATTGCAACGATCTATTTGTATAAGTATCTAAGTCATATCATTTAAGAACCGAATGAAACACGAGCATATATTTTCCCCTTAACTTTTTTTGGTGATTTAAAAAACGACAGAATGTGCGAAAGGGATAGCTACAGAATCAATATAGGAAAGCATTTTGCCATTACATTATTTCATATTATATTGTTCTTTTTCTAGTTTTATTGTGTGCTAATACACTTTTTCTGTGTAAAGAGTGACCGAATGGCCAAATAATTCAAAATACAGTAAAAAAATATGGATAAATATACTATTTTTGCCGAACTTTTGGTACTTTGTCATTTTTGAGTGCAGCGTTGCCTCATTTTTCGCATGGATGCTAATATTTGTGAAGTAAACAAACACAGAATACGCACACTGCTCGAGCCACAACCGATATTTTGAAGGAAGCATTTCCGGAGCGCTTAATCTCTCGTTTTGGTGATTCACCCGATTTAGCCGTTCCAGACTTCTTTTTGAGGGGTTTTTAAGTCGCGGGTTTACGTCAACAAGCCATAGACTCTTGAAGCCCTTAAGGAGAATATTTGCCAGGAATGCGATAACCTGTCGCACGAAGTTCTGGCAAGAGTAATGGAGAATGCCATAAAAAGGGCCCGTATGTTCATCAACTTTGGCGCCGGCCACTTGGCCGATATCATTTTCCCAACTTGATGGAATAAATTCTAATGGATTAAATAAACAAATTTCACAAGCAGAACCAAAGTTTTATATTAAAAAAAAAAAAAAAAAAATTACAGCAAAAGAACATCGGGTGATTACTTTTGCCCCACCTTCTATATGCATATATGTGGTATTTTTGCTCATTTTTGTCCACCTGGTTTTCGGTTCACTCTTTGATGAAAATATATTTCAACCTTTCGCACATGCAGAATTTTTGCTTTGTCTAATCTGCTCTGCGCTGTGTATTTTGTAATCATGAATACACAACTGTTTCATTCTAAAACATTGTAACAACTTGGCGACGTCGCGACTCGTCGCAGGCTGGGGTTAGATCAGCGGGTGCCCAAAGTTCGTCGCGACAGAAATTTATACTGAATATCGAGACCAGGCCTGTTCGTCAGCTAAATCCTTCTCCAAAAAAATAAGAAGACAGAGTATTTCGATATTTAGTTCACAATTCATTAGGTACTTAACTTAGGGCCATACTTAACTTAGGCTTATAATTAACTTAGATCACCCTACTCTGGAATACATATTACAATACCTGAAACCAAAAGTACTGCCCTTGCACAAACTCTACTATAGTACCTGAACACCAGAGGCGCTGTTCTATAGTACAGCAATACCTGAATAACTCAAAAGAATTGTTCTCGCACCAATTCTACTATAGTACCTGATTTGCAGAAGTACTATGCTACACTACTACAGCACCTGTGTACCAGAAGTGATTTACTATTCTACTGCTGAAAAGAAAAAGAGAGATTAATATAATATTAGTAATTAACATGTTATTCTCACTACTGCTGGTTGTGACCGTCGAAACCGACGGTCGAAGACTGACTCCCTAATTACTGCCAGCACTTCTGTATTTATGCTGTTTTACAGCTCTGCCGCGCTGCCGAACGGTTCGATAACCGATCAATGATCGATTGCCACAGCTGATAACTATTGCAACTGATGCGATTCGATAATCGATTGTAGCGACCGACGTCACAACATTAATCAATTCAATTGATTTCAACCATTTTTAATCGTTTAAATTCGTTACAATACTACTATAGGTGGGCATACGCAACGAAATAAGATGGAAAGTATTTTTGTTTCTCTTTTATTTTGTATCCTTACACATGCTGCCGTTTGTGCAGGCGCTCAGGTGCCATTAGCCTGCCGACCGGTTTAGAAATAAGTACGCATGTCAAGCTTATTTTAGAACTGATTTATGAGAAGTAGTAGTCACATTTAAAAAATAAATTATGTACGGCTTTACATATTTTATTTGTGCACTTAAATAACATTTAAAAATAGATACTTTAAGTCGCATTAACTGTTAGTATTGTATATAGGTACTTAAAATATTGAACATTTCATATAAACAAACGGATACAAAAATACTAACTACAATATCATACGTATACCTATAGTGCATTATAGACTCGATAATAGCACGCAAATAAGTAGTTCATATTAAGCGCATGTACTATGTGTATATAAATATAATTATGTAAATATAAAGTTGTCAATATTTAATATGCGTTTTAAAATATCAAATATATATTTTACTATGCAGGACAGTGCATCGCAACGCAGCTTTAAAGTAGCTCAGCGAACAAATAGGATGGATAGTGTAAAATTAATGCTTAAACAAATGTTTGCAGAAGCGAAACAATATTTTGTAAGTGCAACGACAATCATAAGCTTAATTGAATATAATTTCATGAGAAAAATAATAGTTATAACGACAAAATGGCAACGATCCGCAGCAAATGACTGCGAAACGTTGAATATGACGTACTATATGTGTAGGGTGTTTTTTTTTAAAGACGTAGAACTTTTAATTAAATTAAAATACTGAAAATTGGCTTTATAGAAATATAATTTTATGAAAATAGTGAGCGCGGATGAGGCGCATTCTGGAAGTTAAATTTTCAAACACTTTTTTAAGCAAATTGAGCCACATCTCGGCAATGGCTCGAAAAATGTTGTCTTCCAAGTTGATAAAAGATTTTGATATGCTCGCATAAAACAATGAGTTCACGTAATGTCAGCGAAACTTAAACAAAGGCTTTACATTGCACGATCTCGTTGGCAAATTGACTGGTCCATTTTGAGAAATAACGTTTGAGAAATAAATGTTTGCTTCAGTAAGTCTATTATTTGACGGCGATAGCGCACGGTAACGTACCCGAACTCATTTTTAAAGAACTAGAAGAAGAAGAAGGAGCAATGTTTTCAATGGCCCGCAAAGCGCTCCAAATAGTGATTTTTTTGTGACTGTAATGGTGTCTCATGAATCTCTCGTGGCTTCACTTCAAATATGCTCTGAGGATCGTGTTTAACTAACTCGAAATGAAAGGATTGAGTTATTGCGATTGAAAAAAAAGCAACTGCAGACACATAAGTACTCTGGCTTTCAGACACAACTTTCTTCACTCATCAATCTGATCTAAGATAAGATAATATAGAGCAACCATGTACCTAATAATGCGCCCACGCAATGCGACCACTCTATTGTGCACTCTTTGTGACCCTATAGTTCCTTGATTTGAATGTTAACGTATTCACTCTCTTCTATTTGGACTTTATCTAGAACAGATAGCCTAATTCCATGGTTTCTTTTTTCTCGCAGCAATATCTGTACTGATCAGTACAGGGTGCTAGACCCATTTTGTCTAGGTGGTAGTTACAACATTTGGCATGGGTTGTAATAGCCATATTTAGCGTACTAAGTTCACGTTTGCTCATGGCTATTGCTTCTTCACCTTTTGTTTTGTGAAAATTTTGAATTTTTTTGTGGTTTTAAGATCTTTGAAATTTGAGAAGTTTTCGTCAGTGGCTTTGTTGAGTCGGCTTATTATAATCTGGTTTTGGTTTTGCTATGATAATCGATCCGATCTAACAGGAAGCAAAAGAAGATAACTTCCAGGCAATATATACTTTTAGTCTATAACTCAATCATTCAAATGGAATACTTCTAAATACCCTACAAAGTATTCCAAATAATACCTACTATATCCAAACCATATAAAGATGTGTGGCCGCACATGTTTGTCACTCAGCCGAACATGATCGCGACTAAGCAATACCGCAAATCATCTCTAATAATTATCAGTAGATCTCTAACAACAGCACAAGCCAAAAAGACAAAACATAATTATTATAAATAAAATACTTTTTATAATATTTAAACTTAATCAGCCTTGATTATTTTATGTTGCTAACGCCAAAGATGCATCTAATCCATCATCCAACAGAGCAATTAGCCTCCCACCGCTGCTATCTACAGAGTGTTTAAAGAAATTTTATTTGATCGAATTGAACCATTCCTAGTATCCAATTGTCATAATTCATGGGTAATAATCCAAAATATAACGCAGCATAGTAAAAGCTGAATGTCTCAAATGGTGGTCATTTTACTGGATCTATTAAGGTCGTAGGCCAAGATATTTACGTAACATTTTCCATGAAATGGATGCACACAGCTCAAAGAGTTGCGTGCGATGGCGGATCATCTCATAATAATTCTTCTGAATACTACACTCTCCTCAGCAACAATTGTTCGACCTCTTTGCGGATGCTTATTACCATTTAGAGTATATACCTACTGCGAAAACGATCCATGGTTAATCGAATTAATCTCTCGGATGGACGATTATGTTGAACGTAGCGCACGGTAACATTCCCGAACTAAACCACGATCTTCGAAATAAATTTGCACAATTTACAAACGTTGTTTTGTCGTTAGTCTATTCATAATAAAATGGCAAACCAAACTGAGCACAAATGACCATACCGTTGTCAGCTCTGACCATTTTATGACAGTTTAATCACTGTCAGAAAATGAAACCTTTAAAACAGCACCCTGCAGATACAATTCATAGCCATATACATATATGCAGATTCAAACAGCTGCGATTGGCGGAAATTATTGATGCGCAAAATGCAATCGATGCCCCAGAGCGATTAATTAATTTCCGTATACGTAATGCATTTGTGTACACGGAGTTTGTGTGTGTGTGTGTGTGTGTGTGTGTGAGTGCGTGTCATAAATAAAAATCATGAACTCATTAAAATTGTTTTGTGAGCCAAATATGCATAAATTTAAATACACGAAATGAATTTATTTCAAATTAATGTCGAATTGAGGGATTTTCATTGCAACAAACCAAAAATATTGAACAAAAAAAATTTTCAAATTATAATAATAACAAAATGCAAATAAATATTTATTTGTTCTGTAAAAATAAAGGGAAACAGTTTTAAATAAATATTTACATAATAGTTATTCAAATAGATTTATTTGTGTATTAATTTTAAGGCCAGTAAACAAAAAAACAAAAAAATAAATAAAATAGGACTACCCATACTCATTTACAATGTATTTGCATTTCTTATTTATATAGAATAATAATTCCTGCTGAAGGAATTCGGTATACAAAGAAAAGCAGTGTAAAGGGTATTCAAGCAGCAAATGAGCGCCAGCGGAAGAGCATCAATATTTCATTAAGAATAATTTTTTTATACACTGCAAATATGTGAAGAGGTTTATAAGTTACCAACGTATCACTGTGGACAACAGTTCACGCAAGCGACATAAGTCCACCTCAGTGAGACTGCAATATGAGCATTCTATTATACGAACAATACCGAAATTTTACTGATAAGTCCAATCGCACCATGTTATTACAATAGCATTTGAATGCTCTTAAAAAGTGAAAGCATAAAAAGTCCCATCACAACATTCCAAAATAAGAAATGTTGAAAATACCAACCATCAAGGAACATTGGAGCTCGTGGGGACCTTTCATCGAAAAACCATATTTTTTGAGATACGGAACTACGAATGCGAAGCTAAAAGGATTGGAGTATTTTAGCACAAATCCGAATCTAAATAGCAAAAAAAAAAAAAATGTTATAAAGTTTAAATTTTACGTTAAATAATTCGCATGGTGAATATTTTGTGGTGAGCAATTGTGTTCGCTCATGAATTCCTTTATTCACCACTAATTTGTTTATGTTTTCTGCTATTTGTAAAACAATAATATATACACACACACTCCCATTAACACAACGTGCCAACACAATATTATTCCATTCCATCATGTCACCCACTCACTCATCACATTCACTGTTTTCAGAAATTCAACGCAAGTGTAACAGAGAGAGTACCATTATGGTTTGAAAATGAAGCCTCCCCGACATTGTTTATTGGACGATCCACATGATTCAAGGCTTTTGTAAGACTCTGTTGCATAAGTCGGGCTGGGCTGGATGTCATCAATGTTATGAATGATGTTGTTCTCCACTTGATCAATTATTGTGAGTTTGTATCAATAAACCAGCCATTTGTATCTTAGCCGCCATTGCTTTCGCCTCTTCTGGTAACAACGATTTCTGGAAACTTTTCTTGGTCCGTTATGTGTCACGTTGAGTCGTTTTGTTATAACCAGATGTGGTTCATGTCAAAAAATTCAGGCAAAAAGTCAATTCACATGGCTTGATAGCTTTCGCCATTAAAAGTCACCGTCTGGCTTGTTACGGAAGATGGCGCAATGACGCCTCCTGACTAAAATCCACAACAAACAGTAAATTTTTCCTGGTATCAATTATGAGCAATATACATCCATGCATGTATCCAGTACAGATGCGAAAGCCAGACAGATGAACGGAAATCAGAAGTTCGTCGCACCGAATCGGCTAGAAAACTCACTGCTTGGCCTCTGATGTGTTGCGTTGGATTCATGTTGCAAAAACATTTCTCATATTGTAGTTTACTACCAAAGCCAAACACTACTTTGAAGTCTTTATACGATGGTATTTGAGATCAACTTCGGCACACACCTGCTTTCTGTCCGTCTGTCTGTGAATTGAGTCATGTATGTCCGTAGAGAAACTAATCTCGCGATGTACTACGTGTCGACTCTCTAGGTGCCGCACCAATGGACTACAAGATGCGTTTCAATGTAAGCAGAACTTTTAGAATAGAGCACTTTCTTGTGGCACACCATTACTAGTATATGTGACTTAGTTCATTGTAGAATTTTCAAAGTAAAACAAATTTAGAGCCTTATAAATTTAAGATTCCTTCACAACAGAAGCATATTAAAAAGAAGGTGTATAGAGTATACGATTATGAATCTTTTGCTGATTTTCTTCTTTTTTTTAAAGCAGCGGTGCAGTATGACAACTGTAAAGCTTGCCTTCGATATTTGTATGTATTTTTAAATGAAATAATGTCAGCCTGAATGCTTTTTGCATTGTGCTTAACCCGAATACGAAAAATAATTAAAATAATTTCATTTTTAACTTGTGTAAGAGAAAAACAACAATACTTAAGTTGGCATGGGTGTTAGTGTTGGGCGCAAACCGTGATTTTTGTAGTGTGTACTTGTGCCAAAATAAAATTTCATGCGTGTTCGTGCGTGATCGTATCAGCATAAATGGACCAACAAAATCAAGCGTGACGAAATAGGTATGAACAAAATGATGCAAAAGTATTCTTATACTTTTCTTTTTGTACTGTTCAAAGGGAGCGACATTCATATCGCATAATGAGTTGCAGTGGAGAGTGATGGCCAAAAAAATATAATATTCATCAAAAGTTTTTAGTACAAATCCAAAAGTATTCGATAAATGAAATTTAAAGTGTAAATTCGTGTTGGGCCGCACTATTCCGGTCGTGTCGACGCGAACAAATGCGGCCCGCGCCCATCTCTATGTAGAATTGTAGGCCAAAATATGTGCTTGACTTTTCTTTATTTTTAAATATTCAATCATTTCATATTTAATATTGCAATAATCTGCTTAACGAAAAACAATATTGGTAAAATGTTCTTTATCAATCTGACTTCGTAAAGTTAAATTATAATCAAGCAATTAAATTACAATACATATCAAGATTGACCTTTCTTTGTATAAACGAAAAACCTTGAGCAAATTACAGATAAAACAAGAAAAAAGCTCTAATACCATTCACACGAAACTTTAAATACTATTGTAATACATAAAAGTGGGGGTTCAAATAGGGGGTGGTACACGCTCATTAGTAGATGTGTATGAAGCGATGTAGTAGATGTGTAAGATGCCGCCATATCGAATTGCAGGTTGATATTGACGTTTTCCATACAAATACATAAAAGTGAACAGTGGGTTTATATGGGACTACCACAAAAAGTGGGCGGGACACGGGGGACATTAAAATCCACAAAATCAAATTGCATGCTAATATTGATCTAAATGAAGGATTTTTTCATAAAAAACACAAAATTGCACGGTGGGTTTGTATGGGGGCTACCTCAAAAAGTGGGCTGGCCATGCCCAATTGTCTATGTATGTTTAGCGGCTGTCTTTTAAAAGGCATTATATCGCATTTCAACCTAATATTGACTTTAATAAAAAAGTTTTCTTACAAAAAGTCAAAAGTGGACCATAGGTTTGTATGGGAGCTACCCCAAATAGTGGGCGGGCCCGTTAGTCTATGTATGTTAAGCGGCTGACCATAAAAAGACACCACATTGCATTTAAACCTAATATAGACTTTACTAAAGAAGTTTTCTTACAAAAAGTCAAAAGTGGGCAGTAGGTTTGTATGGGAGCTACCCCAAATAGTGGGTGTGGCAGGTCAATCTTGATACTTTATTAAACTATAATATATATATATAGTATATAGTATATGTGCAAAGTTTCAACTGGATAGCATAAAAATAGGTCTCCAAAAATTGCGCAACAACATACAGACGGACAGACGGACATGGCTAGATCGATTCGTCTCGTCGAGCTGATCAAGAATATATATATGGGGTCTACGATGGATCCTTTAATGCATTACAAACTTTCAGACAAACTGATAATACCATTTCACACTATGTGTGAATGGTATAACAAGAGTAAAGTTTGATGTAACCGCGTTAAAACGCTTTATATTGTATGTAAGGGTAAACTATTTCGTTGTTATACAATTAATTTAATTGATTTTCGAAAGAAGTAGGCAGATATGTATCTAATAGAATCGTGGTAGGCTTATTCCAATGTGATGTGCTGATTATAGAAATTAATTTATGGATTCTATAAACAAATCCGTATAATTACGTATCCCATAAGTGTGCAGTGAATATGAATAAGACTACACAAGCATTAGGAGTAGCTGGTTCATACCAATAAAAGTACTCCTTCCGTTCATAAGATTCTATAAGGAGGAACTTGCTTTCGCAGAGCAATTCGCTGGTTTAAACTGTCTTTTGATTTGCACCGTAACCATATACGATCTATCGTTTTGTTTGTTTACATATTGCTGAAACGCAAAAATTTTCTAAAGAACATTTCTGCCGATGTTGCCAAACTTGGATGTCCACCTCCATGGCATTTTTGGATGCTACCTGTATCATTGCAACGTGTAATGGTCCGAAACACAAACATTTTGTTCACACGTAAATGACGTAGCTCATTAACAATGGCTGAATTCCATTTCGATAACTTTTTTTAACTGCGACGTAAAACGTTAAGCTTTTGTACGCTTGTAAACCATATAACAGAGTGAAGCTTGACAAAACATGAGCACGCTTTCATTAGCCGTTTCTTTTCTACAACAGCGTGTATGGTTTTGTGAAAGAATTCTTAAATAAGAGTTTGTTGTGTTTATTGAACCGAAATGCATAAGAAAATCATAGTTCGATTTTGCTAACTGTTGGTAGAGGTCTTCTGTGTATTGTTTATAACTTATGCTTGAGCCTCAAAATAAGGCATTTATATATTCAATATTAATTCTCATAAAATATCCTCCATTGAACAATATCTCTTTCTCGCACCTGTTAAACCTCACAGGAACCTATGATTCAGATGATGCGTGTCTCAATGCAATTCCAATTTATCTCGTCCAGCTATGTTATTTAAAGCATACTCGTATTTACATACTTTACAATGTTTAATGTCTTAAGTCACTTTCATCTTGTTACTTATATATTCAAACACTCTTTATTATAGAAAAAATGAATTAAATGATAATTGACAGCCTTTGAAACTCAAAATTAACGCTTTATATGCGAGTGCACTCAAGTAAAATGATGTTCATGCATCATTGCATTGAAGTCATAAAGCTAATAATGATTTTCTCAAAAAAACCATTGTTTGTTAAGAAATAATTAACCGCAGTCAGTTTAAACAAACGAACGAAGCCAATTCTTTCAATTAATTTTTAATTAAAAAATATGTACTGCATTCTTTTCGGTACTGATAAATTTTAAATTTATTATAAAGAAAGAAAACTAAATAAGAAAGTACTACAATTGCACTTAATAAGCAGCTGTCGCAGAAAGTTTTGCTCAGATTGTACAGAATAATAAGGCTTCACGTGTCTGCTGTCATTTAAGGCTGTGATTTTGCACAAATACATTCCCATGCATACGTTCGAGTATGTAGGTATATAGAAAGTTCACTAGTCAAGCCAATCGAGTTAACCAAAAAGTTACATGCAGACGGACGGACAGATAGACAATCGGAGAGTAAGAGAAACAGTTGAGCTGCTTGTCTATAATACTTGTAGTATGGCAACCTGGCTAAGCGACATGTCTATGCCACTCAATTCAGGTATGGTAAATAAAAGCCACGTTTATAAACTTACACAAATTTGTTGTGACTATTGCTTTCGTGCTGTTTATATATCTTGTACTTATACGTTAGAACGGTACACTAAGTTTGCACAAATTTATGTAACAGCTAAAAGTAGACGTGACAGATTGCATAAAGTATGCATAAATATAGAGATACTTGATCAGCATGTACGTCTGTCCGTCTTTCTGAACGTTAAGACATTAATAGATACAGCTAACCAAAGTGAATTTTTCTATAAGGTGACGTATTCCGCTGTGATGACTTGCTTAAATGCTTTCAATGTGAAACAAAAGACGAAATGCCCAATCCGCAATAAATGAAAAAGAGTATGACAAAAAATTGATTAGAAATGAAAAAGAGCGCAACTGAGCGGCATATGTCACCTTTAGCAGAAATTCACTATGCAGCTACCAAAATTTAAAGCTTAGACTCTCCTAAGCACCAGAGTATACATATATGAACTGAGTGAACTAATCCCACAAAAAGAGGTAGCTTTCATTCAAATTAACTCCTCTTTTTGAGTTTTTTAATTGAACAAATATCTCGATACTAAAACTAGAATCACTAAAGCGTTTTAAAATATTGACTTTAAATGATTCAAATAAAATCAGTAGCATAATTGATTAGTATAATAGCGATATATCGAAAAATCGATATTTTTAACTTTCGATACGACAATATTGGCGCGATAGTTTTGGAATCGATTTTATTGAATCTCGATATTTAATGTGCTTGTTTCCATCACTATGTAAACAATAGTTTTCGCTGGAACTTCATTGGTGAAATATTTTCTTGTGCTATAGTTGTTCACAATTCTTCTAATATTTCGTACAAATAGCTATTGAAAGCTGTAAAAATATATGGAGAAATACAAAAAAAAAAAAAAAAAAAACGCTGGAATATAAAAGGTTAACTCAATTTAACTGAAATATGCACTCAAATGTTAAATACCACCGATAAAGGTTTCACACACTTAATAGAAGCTTGATGTTGAATGATGTCTCTTCTATTAATCGTACAATATGAAACACCATAAGTTTTCAATTGCTTTGATACTCAGTTCAAATAATTTTAATTCGTGCTTTGAATGATTGTTTTTGACCACAGTACAGAATGTGTTCGAAGTGTTCCCAAGCGATACAGAAAGTACGATCGCTAAGGCAACTTTTGAAATATTTTTCGAATTTATGTAATCTTCCAAAAGTCTTTAAATAGAAAAGATGAACAAAATGCTATCGAAAAATATATGATTATATTTATGAAACTATCGAGAACGAAAGATCGACTGCCGTGTAGTCGTTGGAAGTGCTATTTGAAAAAGTGCTTGATAAACTGCCGTTATCTATAGTTTTGTTCGCTGTACATTCGTCAAAATTTTCGATCACGATATTACTTTTGTCTCTTTGATCGAGTGGGTAGTCACAATGTAATATTTCTTCACAATCTGTACGCTGTCTTCTGGCTCGCAGCGAAGCAGAACTTTTGCCAGGTACTTCCAAGTCTAATGCGATTAATATTGCCGATATATCGATATACCTAACTTGAATTGTCGATATAATCCAATACTTTAAAATTATCAATATATCGATATTCAATATTTTTCGATAAATCAAAGACTGAATTTAGGATACACTTGATTGGAGCATTTTTAATACTATTTACCCACAGCGTAAAGTGGAATAATAAGTTTGTGTATGGAACAGACAGATGGAGGCGTAGCAGACCCTAGAAAAAATATATATTCCTGATCACTATTAGAAGTTGAGTCGATATAGATATATCCGTTCATACGTTCGTCCGTCCATGCAACCGTCTGTTTGAACGAACAGAAATAGAGACTTCAAGTTATATAAATTTAAAATCTTCTTTTCTTTCTTTTGGTAACTAGTATTAAATGACCAACTTGTATTAAAAACAAGCCTACCAGTGCTGTAAAAAAATAATTTAAATTTAAGTAAATCTGGGAATTATTCAGACATTAAATTAAACAATTTTAAATAATTCCTTTTTTTTTAAAAAGGATTGATTAGTCCCCATACAAACCCAGCGCCCACTTTTGACTTTTTGTATGAAAAACTCTTCTATTGTAGTCAATATCAACTTAATAATTGATATGGTAACTTCTATTAGACGGAGGCTTGACATATACATTAATGGGTAGGACACGCCCACTTTTTGGGGTAGCTCACATACAAACCCAAAGTGCAATTTTGTATTTTTCTTCATTTCAATCAATATTAGCTTGAAATTTGATTTGGTGGATTTTAGTGAACAACCGCTTCATATACATAAGCGAATGGGCGTGTCCTGCCCCCTTTTTGAGGAAATCCCATATAAACCACGAACAATATAAACTTGAAATTCAATATGGTGGCATCTTATAGATGGTCGCTTCATACACAACTTCTAGTGGGCGTGTACCACCCAGTTTTTGGGATAGCCCATATCTAAACCCCCTCGTTTATGTTTTACAATACGATTTAAAATTTAGTGTTAATGGTATTAGAGCTTCGGTTTAACCGAAGTTAACGTTTTTTCTTGTTTTAGGTTTTGAATGATTCAAATTTCAATTCATTCCTTGCGAATTAAAAATGAATCGATTTTGTATACAATTTTTGTTTTGTTTTTGTTGTTCATTACATTCTATAAAGGATAGCCCTATACGAGCTTGACTCCAATTTGTAAGCTTTTGTACGAAAACCAATTGTTGGTCATTAAGCTAGATATGACAAATTGCATGTACCTTACATCGATCCTGACAAAATATTCCATATAGTCCAGGTTCGGCCGTTTTTATGGGTAGCCCCCTGCCTTCCAATTTTGACTTTTTGTATGAATATTTTTTTTTGTTTTTATTTATAAATAATTCTAATAACATAACCCTCAAAGGTTCAGATCGGACTACTAAAGAATATAAACTATGCTTCATATAAGGATCCTGAAGCAAAGTACAGGGTATCTCGAAGTGAAGCACACACGGCTACAATGTAGTTTTTTGTTTCTTGTTGTTATTCTCACACGGTTCGCAAGTTTACTCTGCATAAGTAGTTGAATAGAAGCTACAAAAACGACGACAAAATAAGGTCAGACTGTCAACTCAAGTTGTCTCTACTTTAAGAACAATAAGAAGCACAATAAGCAACATGTATATACCTAAAGTATATATATAAGATACGTTTATACTGAACATAGTTTCACTTTGCTGTCTTATATTTGTATCTGTTCTTTTTTGTATTTGTTTGTGTGACAAATAAAAAAAATGAATAAACAAAAAAATATTGAAATGGGTGAGGAATATCGTTAAGAAAAAGTTTTGCACAAAAGTTTAAAGTGCAATGCAAAAGGTGAGCAAAAGTTGCAACCCAATGTTTACTTTTTTTTTTCTGATATAACACGACAGCTAAGTTTACCCTTTTCTTGTTTGGATCCATTTTTTTTTTTTATTATTTTTGGTTTGGAGTAGATGCAGGCAGGCATATTTTTTTAGTAGGCGTTTATCTTGCTTTATTGGATTTTGTTTTTGTAGTACTCTTTTTATAGTATGACTCTATTGACTTGAAGCTGTCAGAGTCAAGCTGTTCCTAGTGTAGGTTTCCAATAGAGTGCGAAAGATGAATTAAATCTATTGAAAACTAAAAGTGTGTGCTACTGAATTTGCGTATACGTATTATTTTCTACATAAACTTTGTCGCTTTTATTCTACTATCAAGGAAAATAAGGTGGTCTTTAAAGGTATGAAAAATTTCTTGCTTGAAAGTTTAATATAATTTAAAAGTTAAAACAGAATATCAAAAATCTTCACCAAATGCGAAGAATGCTTCTCATAAAATCTTAATTAATATATGAGCTTAAGACTAATTGAGTAAAATTAAGAATCGATTGTATCTGCGACTAAAATACATTTCTGTGTAACAAAAAGATGTTTCAAGGAGCAACTGATATTCGTGATTTTCAACTGATATATTGTATCATACGAGGGCTGCTATTTATATATATCGGGAACTGGCAACACTAATGTCAAAAGCTAAAATCTGGCAACACCATATTAAAGTTTGACTGTTTTTGGTATAAACGTACTCACAAAGTTTTGATGTACAATTGCTATTTGTTTTGTTTAGTTCAGTTCTGATTTGACATCCAATGACTTCTGCTTGTTCCCGAGTAGCAAAGGTAAACTGCGTGGTCAACGATTGACGAGCGCCGAAGTAGCAGTTGAAGCGTTCAAACATCATGTTTTGGAGGTGTCTCAAGAGGAATAGAAAAACTGCTATGACAAATGGTTTGAACGAATGCAAAAGTGTAGTGGCTCTACAACCGTCTATCGGTCAAGGCCGCACGAAGGAAAGCGCACAATTCGGTGTAGTTTAGTGCGCGCCGGAGCCAGTCGCTGGCACTCTGGAACTGCTTCATATCATCAGAGACCTGATCGTGCCATCTTAACTCTTGCCACTCAAGTTCAGGTTTCCGTCGTAAACCTGTAGTGCTGGAGCTTCGAGGATCTTCCGGATGAGATGACCAGCCCAGTACAGCCTCTGGAATTTAATGCGCTGGACTATGTCAACCTCATCATACAACTCATACAGCTCGTGGTTCATACGAGTTCTAAACTAGACGCTAACTAACGCTAAGGGGACCAAAAATCCTATAAAGAATCTTGCTCTCGAACACTCCCAAAGAATGGGATTGGAATGGGATTATCAGTGTCTTATAGATTTTTATCTTCGTACTTCGAGAGAGGGCTCTACTTCTAGTTTGCTTGCTGAGCACATCGTAGCAGCGATTAACAAGCTTGATTCTTTGTCTGATCTCTCGGCTAACATTGTTGTCGTTGGTAATTTCTAGTCCCAGATAGACGATGTTTTGTACAACATTGATTTGGAAATTGAGAGATCAAAGTTTGAGAGACGTGAAAGTTTCTCAATATCCGAGAACGCCCTGCTAACTGGCCGTTCATTGGTGCTGATAATTACAATATCATCAGCATATGCGAGTAGCATCACTTCCTTATGGAAGATCGTGCCCAACCGTTCTACGTCTGGGCAGTGGTAGTCGCACGATAAAGCATCACCCGTCACCATGCAAGGGGGAACGTACTTTGCTGAGATACCAAGTTCATATGCCCTATATTGAAGATTTTCATTCTTATGGGCGTGTCGCAAGCGGACTTATATATATATATATATATATATATATATATATATATATATATATATATATATATATATATATATATATATATATATATATATATATATATATATATATATATATATATATATATATATATATATATATATATATATATATATATATATATATATATATATATATATATATATATATGTATATTTATATATTAATCATAGTAATATCTACTATTAACACCTATTTGTGTAATATGTATGTTTGTGTCCGCATGTAATATAATTTTTAATTTTACTCCAGAACTACTAAATCTCTTAACTTATATCACTCATAATTATAGTAAAACGCAACACTGCAACATTGTTAACAAATCATTTATACGCCATGTTGGACGCAGGAATGGCCAACGGCAAATAAAGGAACAAAACGTTGCACAAAAAGGACAGCGCAATGTGAACAAATGAATTGTAAAGTGACAAAAGCTGTGCAAAGACAACAGACTCTGTATAAAAAAAAAAAACTAAAAGTAAAAAAAGTCTGAAAGAAAAAAAATTGGCTAAAAATCTGGGCTGCTTAGCAGCGACAAGACAAATTGTGCAACGCTTAGAAACAGCAGCAATTAAGAGTTTTCATTCGTCTTTGCCATTGTCCTAGACAACGTTGTCCTGTGGACGTTTTGAACGTTTGTCTTTAGTTTAAGTACAAACGTATTCTATATATAGTTATATATTATATAATTTTTTCTTCGTCCTGCCGCACTTTTCTTTACTATTTAAGTTGTAGTGTTTTTTTTTCTGTTTTTCTTGACATTCGTTTCTTATATCATTTCTTTGCAGTTGGCTATTGTTCTAAACATCATTTATCTTTTCTAATGCTCATTTTTGTTAGTGGTTTAAGCTTAGATACACTATATTGTTTTTGTAAGTGTTGTCAATGCAGCTGAGAAAAATGAAAATAGAATAGTGTGCTGAACTTTGCACTGCCATATCATATTCGAAATCACTTCAAGAATTTAAATTAACCATAATTTTATTTGTTAGACAAATAAACACGAATAGGAACAAATTGTATGACTTTGCTTTTTTTAGCGTTCTCTCTGCTTCTTCAATTTATTTCATTAGGTACTGCAAAGCCTTAGAAAAACCAATAAAAATGAAATGAAATATTAATTTTCAAGGTTGTCGCAAAGTTTTGTGTCCATTATTAATTTTTCGGATTTAATATTTTTTATTTGTTTGTTGTGCTTTTGATACCCTTTAAAAATAGTACGCATAAGGGTATTTTTAATTTTTCAAAATGTTTGCAATGCATTGAAGTAGGCGTCTTAGGTTTTTTAAATGTTTCGATTATTCTATGTAATTCAATTTCAATAAGCTTGTGGAAATGCCAGAGACATACAGAGTTCTGTTAATGTTTATGTTATTGTAAGTTATGTTCTTACTTTAGTACAATATATAGAGTATTTTCTACTTCTACCACAGCTACTCTGAGAACCACTTTGACAGTTTCAAGAACGTCGAGATATGTTTAATCTCTTTTTCCGAGAGCTCAGTTAAGTTGTCCATTACGGGCACCCTAATAACGTCAGTCTCGACCGTCTCATCCTCCTCGACATTTCCACTGCTTCTGTAGAAGTCCCGGGAGCTTATCCCTAGTCTTGTGGCATGTCTCCCTATTATGCAGTGGCCTGTGAGGGCTCCCACAATAACAGCTATCTGATCTCTTTTGTGTTGAAGTAATCTTTTCAGATTATATTTTGGCCAAGTGAGTTTGGACATTCCATACGTGCCAAGGTTGCACCATCTCTTGGTTGTTATACCGATCATCTTTGATGAAATCTGTAGTTTACATGTAACCATGGGTATACCTACTGTTGCTTTCCCTGGAAGGCTGTCAGCAGTGGTACCCTCTCTGGCTAGCTTGTCCGATTCACAATTCCCCCCTATGTTTTGGTGATGAGGCAGCGAAATGCGATGTATAACATAGCGCTCGGTTATCTCGTTCAGAGATTTTGTGGTTTTAGTGTTTAAACTAAGAGTTCAGCGCTTTCAGGGTAGCCTTACTGTCCGAGAATATAAGCACTTGCTCTTGTGCATATAAGTACGACCTTAGGAAGCGCGTTGCTTCCTGAATAGCTTGCATCTCCGCCTGATAAACGCAATGATCGGGCAGTCTAAAGGATTCTCTAATCCCCAGATCCGGTGAAAATACACCTCTTCCTACGCTAAAATATTACATTCAATCATGCATGGATTTTATAGTTTCATTGTTTTACCCAGTAGTGTCGAAGGAAAGGGACTGAAAAATCATGGGTTATACATATATGGATATTGAAAATATTAAAAATCATTTCAAAATAGTATGCCTGTAAATTTAAGAGGCACCTAAAAAACCATGGGCCGGAGGAATTCTTTCTTCTCCCTTCCCTAAACTGTTTTGAGCTATGAAGAACAAAACTTGTTCTTGGATAAATTATACATAGTGTATAAATGATTTCGTCTGAAGGGTATTAAAGCAACGGCTCCATTAAAGTTAATATTTCCCATAATTTTTATTATTGTTGTATTTTGTTGATTTGTATAAAATCCAAGTATTTCTACATTAACAATTCATCATAACGTCTAGACAGTTTTGCAGTTTAGTACTGCTCAAGAATACAAAAATAAAAATTCGGTGAAGCACAAATCTAAGAAAAACTTTTTTTTCGACTTTTGTACAAGTTTTAGCACGCTTACGAGGCCAATTGTTGTCGTGCTTGCGTAAACCAATCAAAGGACATATGAAAAGTGAAAAATGGCAGTTGTGTGATTTGAATCTGTAAGGATTTATTTTTTTGTCCCTTCGTCCGAACTGTCAAAATTGAAAACATTGAAGTTGTTGCTGCTGTGTATTAAACGAAAATAAATTGCAATTGAATGCAAACTGAAAGAATCGAAGAGATATATGTATGCACATACATATATTGTATATTGGGAGTGATAGAGGCAGCATCAGATTAGAATAGTATGCAGCAACATGTTACTTCGAAACATAGACAAACAAATCAACAAAACGTACAAAACAAGCGAATGGCAGTCAGTTGAAACGACAGCGTTGAGGCAGAGTTGCAACAGCAGCAGTAGCAGCAGCAGCAGCAGCAGCAGCGTGTAATGGATTACAACAAGGACAATAGCAAGGACAACAGAAAGGACAACAGCTAGCACAGCAGTGCAATGCGTGCGCGCACGCATAAATAAATACAAACAGTTTAGGAAATAGTTGCGTACATCGAGCTGCTGCAGTTGCTCCTCTCTTCTGTTCTTCTGTTCTTCTATCCTTTTAGCCTTCTGCACTGCTGTGCTTTGCGGATTTTATTAAACACACAAATTGCGTTTGCGATTTGCGTTCGCAAACGATTTATTTTTCTTTGTACGTGCAACCACTTAAAGGGTGTTTTAAAATTGCATAAAATCGATTGGTTTTTTTGGGAAATATTTAGCGTATAGTTTCAAATTGAACTTTGTTTGTGGAACAAAGAAAAACTTCTTTTGTACTTTAAAACTATTTGTCTATTTACATTATATCCAAATATGAAATTGTATACACAGAAAATAAAGAAAACATGGTAAATCTAACTATTTACACCTTGATTTAACTACATATTTTTGGCAATGGTTTTGCACTAAAGTGTGAAATATTTAATTTAAAGCATGTGTAATTTATATTTAAATCTACTATTAACATGGTTGATTTAAAAAGTTTTCATATTAAGAGAAAGGGCTGACATATTTCATTTTAAAAGTGGTTATATTTAATTGTTATATGTTCCATAGACTATAAGAGTTTTATATTTCTATATTTAATTCAAATATGTTTCATTTTAATTTAAATATTATTCATATTTAGTTTAAATAGTATTCATAATAAATTCAAATATGTTACATGCATCAACATGCATTGAAACGAGCCTTAAATAACAAAATCTTAATTAACTTAAAAACTGGTCTTACTAGATGTAGCATAATGAATCAGCTATTTGATTTGAGTGGAAACATTCATTTAAAAATTGACATCAAAGTCATATCGGTTATAGTTAGACGTTACAAGTGAGAGCTTAACAGACGATTTTAAAGATGACCGTCAAATTAATATGGAAGTTGTGATGCAGTGACAAAGAAATCAACCACTGGACACACGAGTTTGAATATAATGAAATCTGACAGGATGTTGGATATAGCGCGGATCATTCGATTTAAACTGTCGCAACTTAAGAGATTACCCTTATGATCCATTTTGCTACACTGCTGAGAGTATACCAAATGCAGATCTGGCTTTCCTGTTGCGTTTTACGATGTTGAGCACCGTAGCACCATCTGCAGCTATCATGTTGGCTAGGTATATACATTCCTAGATCACCTCAATGCCCTTGTCATTGACTGATTGCTGCAGATTTGTAATCTTCGGGTTGCTTATGAGATTTGTTTGAAATTCATTAATCTCGACGCCCACCATTCCAGCCATTTTTGCCTAGATCATCAACATTGCATATTGGTCATAGGACACTGCGATATATGTATATCATCTGCATAAACAAGATAGCTATGACTGGACATAGTGTAACCAAAATATATTAAAAAAAAAACCCCACTGGGAGGACTACCCAATAAATAGACAAAAATCTGTATCTTATCATAAATGAATTCAAAACTCTGAAGATAATTTTTACAGGTTGCACAAAAATTCTAACTCTTAACTCTATTGCAGATGTCTCAAATCATTTATATTTTTCTTTTAACTTGATTCTTACAAAATATTGCAAACGAACCAAACAAGTTCCAACAAGTTGTAAGTTGTGATGAACTTGGTTCGATACAAGAAACGACCAAAATCGAATGAAAAGCCAAGGCAAATGAGCAGAACTCACAAAGCAGTCTTTTGATTTACTTAATATTCAACATTACTTGTCTCGTCCGTCTCTCACTTTGGGGGATTGTTCGTTTGCGGTCTGTAAGTAAAAATTTATTGAGATGTTGAAATTAACTTTAAAGAAATTTTTCAATATTCGGCTTGGCCATCGATGTTGATGCATGGCACGATAAGGTGGTCAACATGACTTTTTTAACAATACGATGCAAAAAACTCTTCCGATTATGGCGTTGAAGCAGCTGTTCGCAAGTGAAAAATCTCCTTTTGATGTCTCTTGGCTTCAATTCGTACGGCATCCAATTTGCTTGCTTCTGAAACATTCCCATGGCTTTGAGGCGTTGAACTGTTGAATAAGTCAACTGCCAATGATTTTGACAATTCTTAAAGGGTTTGACACGGATCTTCGTCGAATAATGCTTCCAATTCTTCAACTTCAAACTTTTTGTGCTGGCCCGGATGTTCTTTGTCCTCCGTATTAAAATCACTACTTTTAAACCGACGAAACCAGTACTCACAAGTTGAAATCAATGGAGGAGCAATATCGTAAGCCTCACAAAGCGTACTTCAGCTGCTTTTTTTTTTCAATTGGAACAAAAGTCGACATGTTCACAGAGCAAAAAAAATATGTTGCTTACACTTCAGTGGAATGAAAATTTAAGCTTTTATGAAGTAGACCTTCACATGAATATAGTTGCAGGTTTAGTTTCGCTCTATCAAGCAGTCAAGTTGGCAATTAGTCTACATTGAATCAAACTTGAGCTAGAAAACTGTAGCCGGAATCCATATCGACTTAGTTTTCTATATACGGCAATAGAAAATTTTATGTACACCCTGTAGAATTGGCTTTCTATCAATATTTATCACTACTCTACGGATAGCGTATTCAACTGCCACTTTAAAGTATTTAAACAGTGTCACTGACTGCCAATAGCATTGCAAAAAAAAAAAAATTTAATTATTTCATTGGACAGATTTGCCATTTTGTGGTTCAATGAAATTTCAAAGCGACGTACAGTGGACAGTATTATCTGTAGATACTCGTACAATATATTCATTCACAGTCTAAGCTGAAATATTTCTGAAAAATTCTTTTCAATTAATTTGGCTTTTATACACTACAAAATGTTCATTTTATTTAGTTACTGTGTCACTTAGTGGCAATTAATTTTGCCTTCAAGTTGAAATGTTGAACTCTTTGCACGTTTGGAGTTTATAAAGCTGTCTCAACTCAAGCTAAAAACGTAATTACTTTGAATAGGACATTATTAATAATTTAAATGCCAATGACATTTTGTCTATTGTCGCTATTAAAAGCTGCATATTGGCAGCATAATTGAGTTATCGCCCAAGTCTGCTTCACGGAGGCAGTCGTCAAAGTGATTTCTTGACACATGGAAATGTATTGCGGTTGGTCATTTAATTTTAACTGGGTAAAGGTTAATGCTATTGCAACCGCAACTAATAATGGCCAGCATTTACGCAAGGTTAAGCAACTTATACGCAATGTACGCAACGTTACTGTATAGTATAATCAAATAAAAAACCTCTTGACGAGGTAAAAACCAAGTGATGAACGCTTACTTGCAATTCCAAAATTTTCCGATAACAATTTTGTGATGAAGGATTTATATTTTTCATTTGTATTGTTGGGATTGATTGTAATGTGTAAATGAGCGTACGACATATTGATTTCAAGCTAATATTTAATTTACCAAAAAAGTTGTTCGTACAAATGAAAAAATGTGAGTGGATGCGGATACGGATATTTTCCTATATGCGAATTGCGGATGTCTTATTTAGAAATCTGCAGATGAGTTGGGTGTTGGAATTAATTTGAAAGGATTCATAAGAGATGCCGTAACTACCACTAAATTACATCGGGTTGTGACTATATACACGTGAAAGCCTACTTCATAAGCTGCAATTTTTTAATATGTGTCACTTCACTGAAGTGTAAACAACTTATTTCTTTTTGCTCTGTTAACAGGTCGACTTTTGTTCCAACAAAACGCAATTTGCGGGAAGGTTTTCTTTTGTGCATTCATTTGAAGAAAAAAGCAGCTGAAGCCCAACGTACGCTTTGTGAGGCTTACGATAACTATTGCTCCTCCATTGATTTCAACTTGTGAGTACTGGTTTCGTCGGTTTAAATGTGTTGATTTTGCTACGGAGGACAAATAATGTACGGGCCAGGCCAAAAAGTTTGAAGATGAAGAATTGTAAGCATTACTCGACGAAGATCCGTGTCAAAGCCTTCAAGAATTGTCAGAATCATTGGGAGTTGACTTGTGAACAGTTGGCAAAAGCTTCAAAGCCTTGATTCAGAAGCAACGAAATTGCGTGCAGGACGAATTGAAGCCAAGGGACGTCGATAGGAGATCTGTCACTTGTGGAAGAGTTTTTTGCATTGTGTTGTTACTGACAATGAAAAGTGGATCCATTACGACAACCCAAAGCGAAAAAAATCATGGGGACCACCCAGATAGGACCACTTTAAAGGGTAGCCCCATGCAAACCAGGTTCCCCATTTCTAACTTTTTTGATGAAAATTTGTTGTCTTTATTTTTAATAAATTCTCATTTTTCATCAATTCTAATAAAATATGCCGCGAATATTCAGATCGTTCCTTATAATCTATGGTTCATATAAGTTGCTTTAAACAAACAATACATTGTAGTATCTGAAATTTTCTGATTTTTCTGTTTTCTTTATATTTTTCATACAAAGTATGAATAGTATGTTTATTTTACTACGAAATTTGTAGCACTAGAAAGGAGACCCATTACATATTATTAATTTGTGTGTCTATGGGTACGCATGTTCCCTATATAATTTTTTATGATCAGCCGTTTTGCATTTTTAGTTTCTTTTTTGACAGATCTAAATGTTAGACGTATTTTGGTGTTCTACAAAATTTTTTGCTGTCGAAAAACAAAATTTATCAGAGAATCTGTGTTGAATTTTTTGTGAAACATAAAATTAACTTAATATGTTGACTGTGCCATTGGCGAGTCTACTTTGAGAAGTTGGTAATTCTCGACCTGAACGCACCAGATCGTCAAGAACCGATGAAAACGTTGAAGCAGTGAAGAAAATTGTTATAGAGAATCGTCGAATTACGATTAGAGAAGTTGCTGAGGATGTCGGCATATCGGTTGGCTTACGACATGCAATTTTTTCCAATGTTTTGTGTATGAAACGTGTAGCAGCGAAGTTTGTTGCGAAATGGCTAAACTTTGAGCAAAAGCACCGTCGTATCAATGTCCTCAAATGTTTACTGATACAAAATGTAAAATTTTAATAATATTATTCAATTTCAGAACGATTATAATTTAAAAAAATAGTTGTTTTAATTCAAACATGCTCGTTACAACAAAATAAATATCTAGACTATCTACTGGATGGATCACAGTCTTTTTTGAACCTGTTTTGCTTCTAGTTATAAATAGTTGCCATACCAATTCAATCCAAAGTTTCAAAGAAAGGAATACACATTATGTAGTTCATCACAATCGCATCGAGTCTGTTCAAAAACAGTTTCTGCTGTTTGCTCTCAGAAACCTCAACGGGGCTTCTGACATACATCTCCCACCATATGTGGATCGTTTAAAAGTAATTGATTTTCCAACTTTTTCTGCACGACGATCGGTGCTCTCTGTAGTTTACCTTCATAAAGTCCTAAGTGGTTATGTTGATTCTACAACGGGTCTGAGCCTTTCCATTATTAGTAATAAGTTTATTTTAATGTAGTTGCAATAAATAAATTAATAAATAATTGGGGGAATACGGCAGGCAGGAAGTCACAAACACAGACAGTCAGACATATCTAAATCGACTCGTCTTGTCATGCTGATCACGAATATATTTATTTCGATACTTTATGGGGTCTCCGATGCTTCCCTTTAGACGTTGCTAACATTGTGACTAATTTATAATACTATTCACAGGAGTGTGATGAGTATAATAAATATAAATTGTTTTTGTATGGTAATTGATTGATTGGATATTGATTTAATTACTCTTTCTGCTGTCAAAATAAATCAATGTTCTCGCTATTTAAAAGTTCTGCATGAAATTAAAAAACCACTACGAATACTATTCACGAATTTAAGTAACCCACAGAAACTAATTTCATGTTATTTGAAATTTTGACTAAAATAGTACAATTTTAAATAAATTAAATGTAAATTAATTAGAGAAAGCTATATAGATTTAGTTATATAGAAGCTAACTTATTTTTCATACCACCCTCGTTCAATTAGAACAACTCAATCAATTATCTTTTGCATTGCAACAACAATTGATCAGCAGATCTCTACAATAAATCATTCGTCATTTGATAAGTACCGTTAAATCTTATGCTCTTGCTCATTAGCTCTTCTGCTCTCTCTTTACCTTTGCTGATCTCTACAATAATTAATTTGTCATTCGATAAGTACCGTTAAATCTTATGCTCTTGCTCATTAGCTCTTCGGCTCTTTCTTTACCTTTGCAGATCTCTACACTAATTCATTCATCATTTCGTAAGATTTCTTTGTGCTGCGAAGTTGTGAAACTAATTTGTGAAACTAATTTGTGCTTAATGTGAAAATAATTAGTGAAATGTATTAAGCATTAAATTTAGCATCCGAATGCAGTGAAATATAAGTGCGGCAAATGTGTTTTCATATTAAAATCTGCGTGTAAAGTTGTGACGTCTTTAAATGAAAAAATGGGAGAGTTTGCTTTAAAGCGATTTTTTGTTTGTTTTTGTTTTTGTTTTTTTTTGTTTGTTTTTTATCTACAGTTTTAATTCTAAAAAAAAAGTTATAAAGTGTGAAAAAAGAGAAAAAGCAGTGTAGACATCTAAACAAAGAAACGTAACTGTGCATAAGTAATCATGTTCAGCTGCACTGCACAGTTGCGAATATGTGCATATTGTACCCGATTGCCAATACTTCAATACATTGCAATGCAATGGTGAGTTTTATTTAAATATTTATTTTAAAATTTGTTGCTTGCAACTCACAAAACTTCTGATATCAATTTTGTGACGAAACATTTTTATTATACTACTGTTCACACAGTGTTTGAATATCAATCTAAAAGTAATTTAAAATGACGGTAGCTCTCTTAGAAACTCATCGCACAATTGGAATTATGTATGACTGAAAATATTTTGTATTATTGTATAAGTATGTATATGTTTTACAATATACGATTTAATATTTCGTGTGAATAGTATTAGAGTTTCGGTTCAACTGAAATTAACGATATTACTTGTTTTTCATTTGTATTGTTGGAATTGATTGTAATATGATAATACTGTCAGATGGACAGATGAACAATTTTACATCGATTCGTCTGCCAATGTTAATCAAGAGTATAAATATATTTTGTGGTCTACTACGCCTCCTTCAGCATGTTAAATCAATTTGCACAAATTTAAAATATCATTTTACTCTTGGATACAGGGTACAAAACACATACATTTTAGTTTTATATAATGCATACATATCATTTGATGGCAATAAATGTGAGAGATCAAATAACCAATTACTTTTCTTAGCGGTATATACATAGTATATACATATGTTTGTTGTTTCTTGCATGCCTACTACAAACTTGACCATTGCGTAAACACAATTGTTTGGAAAATGCTTCAAATAAATTTGTATTCTTCATTACACATAGTTCTTTAAAAAATGTTGCCACAAATTTTAACTTGTAGTAATTTGTGAATGACCAAAGCAAACAACAATCTTTCAATTCACTTAATATTCAAAGCTACTACTCTCGTCGGTCTGCGTGCGATTTTCTCACTTTATAACCATGGCGTATTACGCCTAGCTGATGTCTTTCTTGTTCCTTTCAGTTCATTTATTTTCGGTTGGCAGCATTTCAGACAAAAATATTCTCTTTTTCTGTAGATATTTATATGTGTACACATGTGCAACTGCGTCATTCAGACAGCCTAGAGCTCAAGCCATAAAATTTTACATATTTTACATACAAGATGACAACAAATGCTTCCATTTGTTCTCATTATAACTTGAAATCTTCATAACCATTTTGATATAATTCTACAGTGCTTGCTCTGGTTTGTTTGGTCAACCGAAAACATATGAAAACGACGCTATGCAGGTTTATAAATGCCCCATTTCGAATGTATTTTTGCAATGGTTTACTACATACATAAAACAAAAAGCATAAAAGTATAACAGGTTTAGGTCCATTCTATGTATAACAGATGTATTTGGACAAATAAATAATATTTTACAATCTGATATTTGCGATATCTCGGCTTACGAAATTTTCACAGATAAAATTAATGTATCCAAAATTTGCCCAAAATCACAACGTATTACTCGGAATAGTCTTGGTGTCATTTTTCAGCAATTCGACAAAAGTACTTTTCAAAATTTATTTAGATCCATTTATTCAGTAATGATTGTACAACACCTTCAACAGCACACCATTCGTTTGAAATGTGCTTTAAAGAGATTTCCAGCAACAAAATTGTTAGCCGTTAAGTGTGAAGTTTTTCGGCCAAAATGCGCCGTTTTAGAAAAGGATGTAGAACAAAAGTTTCTTAGTTTTTTTGTGTATGATAGGTCTCCCACAAGCTTCAAAATCTCTTGGAGTGTGTATATTCAAACCGCTATATTTTGCCCTTTGGTTTTAATATTTTCTGTATATACGGTTAAAGACCTTTTTTTGATGTGAAAACGACTAACGCCGCCACATACGAAAAGTTTTCACGGAGACCTCAGCCGAGCGTGCAAGCGAGAGTGCGGAACAAGCGATAGAGAGGCACGATCGTTAAAAGCGTTCGGCTTGTCAAGCATTGGCTTGTGAAAGCTATAGTTATATGTGTGTGTGTGTGTGTTTGCGTATTAGTGTTAACTAGAGCGCGGCAGGGTGCTGCGCTGTGTAT
The DNA here is from genome assembly GCA_035044765.1 of Leucophenga montana. Lineage (NCBI taxonomy): Eukaryota > Metazoa > Arthropoda > Insecta > Diptera > Drosophilidae > Leucophenga > Leucophenga montana. The sequence goes on along the minus strand of JAWNNQ010001780.1, from coordinate 3,690 downwards.
GTTGATGAAAGCAAAGTTGTCAGTCTCTTTGTATATGCATAATATGTACATGGTAGAATATACGCGCATGGTAGAATATACACATACATATGTACATACATATATGAAAATAACAGTAGCGTTGTCTTGATGTTGGCGCCTGTCAGTAAGTTTTAGTTAATTGTACCCTGCACGCTATGGGACAAGCGTATAATAAGTTTGTTCGAATGTATGTAATAGGCAGAATAAATATGTATATATTACAATATATTATATATGTATATATTATGTTTACTTATGACGTTATCACGTAAAATTATCGTCCGTAAACCAACTTTACAGACAATCTTTTTATTGGTTATAGCATGCCTCCTTTTTATAACATGTCTCGATTGTACAGCCACCCTGTGTTGAACTTTTGACACGTGCTTGGACTACCGTCCACAATAATAAAACGTTCACTGGTGTCTCCTGCGGTGTAATTTTCCTTTTCATTTTGTACCACTTTTGCTTATCCAATTGTGATTTGTGGCATGAAAAATGACATAATTTGGACATATTACTGACATGTCAATCAATAGTTATAAATGTTGCCAACCAACGACGAGGCCAAAGAGTAACGAGAATGTTGCTGTTGAGTACCTCGCCATTGCCATCGCCAACGTTGTCGCTAATGATAGCTTGCAACACGCCAACTTAACTCAACTCAACTCAAACGAAGTTGGCAGTACTCAGTCTGCCGTTTCAATATACGTACAAGTATATCTACCCATAAAATTGCAATATAATCGAAACTTTGCAGCCGCACACTACACTCTTCAACCACTTGTCTTTCTTTTGCTGTTACTGCTTCATAAAAATGCAAATAAATTGCCAATGTCAGACGTAGCAATTTTAATGAAACTGTCAACGCTGCTGTCAGATACATTTATTCATTCTGCCAGCTATCCATCCATCCATCCATAAAACTATCCATTTATACATTTTGCTGCACGTTTGTGATATGATTTCTGTTTTCTTTTAATCATACCACTTTCAACTCATGCTCGGGTACACTTACTGATTAATTATACTACGGCTTAAATGTTGCACCAAGAATTACTTTACGCTTTTGAATTTTCATTGGTATACTTGTAACTATGCATTGGGTGTTTGAATTAATTCGATGCGATTTTTTTTTTTTTTAGGAAAAATGTGTCTTTGTTGTGTAAAAATGGTTACAAATAGATTATTGACAGTATTGTCCATCTTATCTTTCTGGCAGCATAGGGATTACGCATTGGAAGAACGACTCATCTTAAGAAGCAATCCAAGATTCAATCCAATTTTTGGTTTCCTCGCAATTATAGGAGTGCTGCAGTGCCAAGTTAAAATTATTCGTTCGGAATTAGTGTTTACCGGAGGGAGCAATGTCTGGTGAATACAGCTGGGGGAGTAGGACTTTCCATTTAAGCATTTCTTTATTGTGTCTCTGCTAGCATTGAGGCTATTATTTCTTCAATACTCGGCTAAAACGCATCAATTGTTATTGGTAGCTCTCCCGTGATGGTTTCATTGGGACTACATAGTGAGATCCATTGATATTGTGGGCTTAAGCCATGTGTTTTTGGGTTTGAGATCTTCCCATGGCTTTGGCGCGTATGCTGACTACTGATAAATCAATTCCCAAATAACTCAATTAATTCTTAAAGCTTTTCACATGGATCTTTAACGAGCAATGACTCCAATTTTTAATTTTCGAACTTTTTTCGCTGTCCAGGTCGTAACTTGTCTTCCAGCTTAAAATCACTACTTATAAACAGCGCATGCTCTCCATAAACTTCCACTAAAATCCGATGGCTTTCGGCAGCACTTTTCTTCATGTTAAAGTAATGAAGCACAACTCCCCGCAAAAACCACTTTATCCGGCAGGAATCGCTAGCGATTTAGTTACTACTCGTAGTGATTTCTCAATTCGCTTAAAAATTTCCACCATGACACAGAACTTTCAGCGATTACATTTTTGACAAGATAGGGAAGTTAATATGCAAGAATAAATCAGTGTAATATTTGTTCTGCATTATTATTGATTTTTTTCAGTAGCGAAATTGAAATTTTGTAAATTAATTGCAAATTAATTGCAATTATGTGACTTGGTTCTTGTAGTTTCAAAGCAAAAGAATTTCAGTTTATTGCCCGCTAATTTAAAAAGTTTACCCGGCAGCTTTAAAAGCTTTGCGCCATTTTTACGGTGGTACGTGAATGGTAACAAAAACCTAAACAAACGAATCGCGGTGAATTGCCACCGAAGTGAACTAAAATTCTCGCAAATTATTTCGCTAAATGAGCAATAAATACGCGAGTGTTTATGTTCGAAAATACGTGTCACTAGCTAAATTGCAGCATATTTTGACTGTGGGCAGTGAATGGCAAATTCAACTAGCGATATACTAGATGGTGTAATAAAATGCTGATCAATTATTTAAAGCATTTGAAAGAACTATTTTTTTTTTATATAGAATAATCGGAAATTGTACAATAGGACTTTTTATTTACAAACTGTATTTTAGAAACATATATAGTCAATTCACAGGCTCAATTGAAGGTGAATTGCAATTCGCTAGAAAATGATTAAAATGATATTCAGTGAAGTGAAGTGGGTCTTTATATTGACGCTTTAACCAAATACACATATACTAAAAACAATGACAAAAGGTTTATGGGAGAATACACTTCGGAAAGTGATATATTGGAAATGCACTACTTACGCCATCTCTTAGCAAATGCTACAAACTAATTCAAACACCCCATACTACAAATATTGTAGAAAGTGCTTTGTCTTTAGAAACTTAATCTATTTTTGAAATGTTGCTATTGTAACTTAAAACCGCAACAATGTACTTAGTTATGCTCGATAGCATTTGTACATGAAAATTTTGTTTAATTGCAATAGAGTAAAGAGGCAACAGCATCAGCATCAGCATCACCAGCAGCTGGAATAACAAGCACTGGCATATGAAACACCAAACGATACTGGACCATACATTTCTGCATCCATATATATTTGTATGTAGCTATGATACTATGTTGGTTTCGGTTGACCCCAGCTGTAGCCAGTGTTACTAGTAGTAGTATCTGCAATATTAATTGTAATTATGGTTGCTAGAGAAACAATTAAATTATATGTATATATAAATTAGGCACACATGCAGTTGCTATGACCAACAACTGACAACTGTGTTCAGTGAACTATAGAATTGTTTGTGAATTGGTGAATGGTGACATCGGTTGCAGCATGTCATGTGAATACATAGAGTGATTATTATCATGATAAGGAAAATTAATTAGTTTGTTTTGCCGAAGAGTAACATTTTATGCGAACCTTTGTCGAAATAGATAGTTATTGTAATTTATATAATTTGAAAATATACCCATGCATATGTTTCTTTTGATTGATGTTCTTTGTTGATAAAAATTGCAAATGGTATTATAATTGTGCGATTTCCAAACTATTAAGTTTTCATTTATTGACTAACCAATCTGACTGTTTTCTGAAGATGCTTTCATGAATAATAGTATTTTGAATTCAGTTTTATTTTACTATTAAAATATATTTTACTCCAAGTTCCTACTAGTATTATACGAAATCTTCATGTGAAACGTATTCAGAGAAACGTATTTCGGTTTCAGTTCCGGTTTCTGTACTGGTTCCAATTTATTTCGGTATTCGGT